>CM042015.1:97591661-98269161 GCA_023525715.1 Cichorium intybus
ATTCGCAGTTTTAAAAATCTCCGTTTCGTGTGTCGTTTTTTTGAAATTTGTAGGTTTTAAAAATTTCCGTTGTATTTGTAGTTTTTTTAATGTCATCGCATGTCAACTTTTAATTTGGAATGAAATCTTTTAATTTTAGTTTTGTTTATTTTAAAATTAAATGTGACAATTTAAAAAATTAAAAACAAAAAAAAGTTTCATAGGCATCCATCCCACAATAGAGTTATACAAATTGAATTTCGGGCATCCTACGTGAATCCTTTGTGGCAGCCGATGGCGACCAATTCATAGGCAACTATACCACTTAGCCTTATATTTAATATCATGAGATCCAACACGTGATAATATCATATTTGTAATCTATTCCAAGCTTATATGTGTTACTAACATAGGTTTATAACGGTAATCATCCATCACAAATCTGATATTTTTCAAATATAAAACCTAAAAGTAACTTGTTTAAAATAGGTACTCATATTTAGATTTTTTTTATTATATATTCATGATATTACTAAATAAACTCGAAGAATGTATATCTTATAAAAAATATAAGAGAAAATGTATTCATTCCTACCTTTTATTCCTACTTATGTTCCTAACCATGTCAAATTATGACAAGTGTCTTAAAATATTATTATTTTTATTAAATATGACACTTGTCATTATTTAACATGGATATGAAGATGGGTAGAAATAAAAAGTAGGAATGAATACAATTTCTCAAAGTATAAAGATAGAATGAAGTGCTGTAGCTGAGGTGGCGTTGTTGGCTTATTGCACGTGATTGTAGAATCCCACGTGATAATCTTGTGTTTGTTCTCCAAAGACTTTGGGTTCTAGCGTGGAGGGGAGGAATCCCATATAATCACATTTAATTATTTAAACGATCTACACCGCTTATCCTTTTTCTTTTGGCATACGCATTTTAACTTATTGGTTTCCAATATGCCACTTGTAAATATGTCCCATAGACCCATACCACAACAAAGTTTGTTGTTATTTAAATTAAGTCTTATTTTTCAAACGTGTAATTATTGGTTATAGAATTATAAGTTTAACGTCAATTTCTGTATTAGTAACGCTAGGTTCGAATCATTAATCTTTTTATCTTGCGATAAGTTTCGTTTAGCATGTTCTTAGACATCAAAACAAAAGTCCTTTCGACAATGAGTAATGTATCTGAAAAAAAGAAAAATGTGTTCAAATCCAACGGAAAGGTACAATGAGTGAGAGATATGGCCCACGATGGACAAAGTCACAGGATATGTACGAAAGAAATTTAAAATGTTTTAAGAAAGTAATATACATGGTTGTTAAGAATTGATTACACATAATAATTCAATTTTAATGCCTCTTCCATATTAGACACCAACTTCACGGATATGTCGAGTATGGGTTGGTTTCGTATGTGTGTGTAACTCAAGACTTTTTTAAACACTTTTGTGAAATTTAACGGTCGTCCTTGAGTTTTATTCTCCATCATTCAGGGATGATAAATTATTGAAATTTGCATTAATTTAATCGTCACCATCATAATTTCCATTTTATGCTGTAAAACTTCGGACCGCCAAAATTCCATTCGCCGCAGGGTCGTTTTTTTTCCATATATATCAAGTTAGGTTGATCTTTCTAGTCACATAGTTTTTAAAAAAAGACCAATAAAGAATTTGAGGATAAATTATAGTAAAACATGTATTATAATATGTTTTAACTGTTTTCTAATATTTATCTCTTCTCTAAGGATATGTCATTGATTTATTAAAATGTCAAGTTTGATTCTTTTATAGTAAAACCATACATACAAAGTAACAATTGATTTCTAAAGAGCTGTAGTTATTTTTCCACCTTTTTATATTAAATATTCTATAATCAAACGTAAGCAACTTTTTGAAACAAACTACAAATATACAATATAAATTCTCTACTCTTATCATTCTTTCCATTATGCTATAATTTATTTATTTTATACGTTTTTCTTATCATTCATATCTTGTAACAAATTCTAAAATTAAAACGAATCTGTTCTTTTAAATATTTATAATCGTCCATTTAAAATATTTAAAGATCGAAAATTATTTTATTCAAAAACATCTAACTCGCATCACTAAAACTAGAATCGCTTGTTTGATTACATATTGCTTATACTTTATATAAACTCTAATAATAATATATTTCTTGCAACAATAGAGTAATTAACAATGATAGTGTAATATTGAGGTGGAAAGTAGCTTTGGCTCCATGAATTTGATTTGGCAACCTAAACCTATCACGTGCACGGTGCACAAAGCATGCCCCATGTTCTTATCCAAGCCACACAAGTTCTTATCTCCGAATGTCACATCTATATAATCAACTTAAACCCACAACCTTATTTATATCTCTTTTTATATTCTGAATCATATAATTGCAAACTCACATTATCGAAACAACAATTTATTATTTATGGAAAATAATTTATAATTGTTTTTTCTGAATACGTATCAAACGATTTTTAATATGTTTGAATCATTTTGTTTTTACTTTAGTGTTTTAACATTGATACATTTAAATAAAATAAATTATAAAATTAAGGATAAACATAAACCACTTGGTGTTAATGTCTGATATAAGTACAAAAAAAGTGGAGAAAAGGTGGGTCGTTGGTTAGTAGCAAAAAGTCCGCCCACCAAGCCTGGACCGGTCGAAGGCTCGAAGCTTCCTCCTGCCTTCTAGGAAGTGGTGTTTGTGTTCTTCCGTTAATATATTTGGACCTGGGCCAAAAGTGGACCTGGGCCACAGAAATAAAAAGAGAGGCTCGGTCATTTAATAATCCCACACAAAAGCCAACGATTCTAGGAAAAACGGTATAAAACCTTTAATATTTAAATTTTAGTGGTTTTGTTATGTCATTAACTTTTTATGGAAATGTCAAAAACTTGCAAATGTTTCGTTAAATATGTCTTCTAGCAGATTTTTCAGATCCGGTTACCTGTCTACGTGTCTGTCATATTGACTGTTAATTGAGTTCTTTTTGCTGGATGAATAGATTGTATATGTATGAGTAAGATGTCACACACCCCACATAAAGAGTATGTCTCGATTAAAAAGGAGGTAAACAAAAAGCCTCCTAGGGTAAAACCGGTCCAAGCTGATTCGAGACTTGAGACAGAGTAAAAAATTCAATTTAACCATCAATTTCATTTATTCTAATAAACCATCAATTTTTGGGGAAAAAAAATTAACCCGACCATTATGAGCCGAAAAAGCCGGGAACAACGACTTGGATTAAACTTTTTACCAAAAAATGAAGTTTTTTTTTCCCGAATCTTATAAAAATGGTGGTTAAATTGATTTTTTTTTTGGCAAAATATAGTGTCTTTTTGTAATTAGACCTAGATAATATTTACACTTAAATTTATATAAGTACGTACTATAATTTATCACGTTTTATCGTTTAACTTTCAAATTTTCATTTGTTCTAACAAAACCACCAATTTTTGGAAATTTTTTTTTAATCCGACCACTATGACCTAAGAAAGTCGGTAACAATGACTTCGATGAAACTTTTGACTAAAAATCGGTAGTTTTTTCTGAATCTTTTAAATATTGATAGTTAAACCAAATTTTTGGCAAAAATATAGTATTTTTCGTAATTAACATATAATATATATTAAAGAGTGACTCCTCTATTACTTTATAATATATATTAACCGGTAAACCTAAACACGCTTCCACCTTTATGACCTCTTATTTCCTCCACCTGATCATTCTATTTATTTTCTCCGTCTTGAACTTTCATTTAAATTCAGCAGCCAACATCACCACCAGTCGCCGCTGCAGTCATCGTCTTACAGCATGACAGCCACGACATCACCGACACTTACAACTATGTGTACTTTCACCAAGTTTTACGACCACCGCACCACAGTCTATTTCCTCTCCATTCAGACTAAACAGTATCGTTCCTCTGAAATTTTGTAGGCAACAGTGCCACGTAGGTGCCACCTAGACTTTCAGAAACGTTTTCCAGTTAAGTTTCTATCAGGGGTGGTACCAGAAACGTTAATGTATATATGGCTGAATCATTCCTTTTACAAAAAAACTTCCATATATGACATTTAACCTAAAACCGTCTTTTTATTCAGAGTCTCTTAATGATTCAGGCAACTGAATTATTTAGATTGTACCAAACAGTCTCTAAGGCTTAAAATTAGAATACATAAAGTGAAATGAAACAAAAAATAATAATTCTAATATATATATATATATATATATATATATATATATATATATATATATATATATATATATATATATATATATATATATATATATATATATATAAAAGGAGGATCGTGTAGGAACCCAAAATCCGGTAAGAACCGCGAGGACAAATCTGGACCTTTAATTTGAAAAATGGATGGATTAGATTCAGTGTGCAAATAATGATCATGTATTAAAATTCAGGGGTTGTTTTTGTTAATATCAGAAACTAAAAGAGAGGAAAAGAGAAGTTTCTAAGGTTATTTTAGTCTTTTGCGTCGTCACTTTTCCAGCCAAATTGAGAAGCCACGTGTCCCACTCTCCACACGCCAAGTATCAGCATATGATTGGATGAGTTTTATTTATTTTCCATCCAGTTTGTATTTTGGCAATAACTTTTTTTTTCTTTGAAAAAAAAAAATTCTGAAAAAATCAAAGTTCTTAAAATTTAATTCTCTACAAAACAAGCACAATTATGAAAATTTGAAAAAAAAAATATTTTTTATTTTTTATTTTTATAAAAAATCAAAAGTTCAAAAAAAAAATTCAAAAAATTATGAAAATTTAAGAAATCATTGTAGATATTATATTAATAAGTTTGCAAAAAGAGTTTTTGAAAAAAGATTTTTTTTCGTGTTCATTTTTATATTTTTAAGTAAAAAACTCATCAAAATAGCAAAAAAATACATATGATCCAAAAATATTAAAACCAAAATATGTGTTATGATTCAAAACTTATGATCCAAGATCCAAAATTCGTTATGATTCAAGATCCAACAGTCGTTATGATCCAAAATGAGTTAAAAAAAAAACATACAGCGACAAAATGATTCAAAACTTATGATCCAAGATGCAAAAAAGCTATGATCCAAAATGTTATGATCCAAAATGTTATGATTAAAAATATCATGATCCAAAATAATTAGATTAAAGATACGAAAAAAAACGTTAAAATTATGATTAAAAAATATTAAAAATTAAAAAATATACATAAAAAAAGAAAAAAAACAACAAAAAAAAATAAAAAAATAAAAAAAAAAATAAAACACTAAAAACCAAGTATAATCGAAAATAAAAAAAATTTTGAAAAAAAATAATTTTTTTTGAAAAAAAAAATAAAAAAAAAAAATAAAAAAATAAAAAAAAAAACGAAAAAAAGAAAAAAGAAAAAAAAAAACGAAAAAAAAACCCACTTAAATCACGTTGAAAAAAAAACCACTTAAATCCTCTAGTTCGTATTTCGTTCCGTGGACGTGCGTCGCACGTGATTGCGTCACGTCGAAGGAAGACGTTTTGACGTTATTGCCCTTATGAGAATGAATGGACGAGAAGAGTTCTCGCGGTTCCTACCGAATCCTAACCCTATATATATATATATATATATATATATATATATATATATATATATATATATATATATATATATATATATATATATATATATATATATATATATATATATATATATCTATATATATATATATATATATATATATATATATATATATATATATATATCAATTGAAAAGAGAATGATTTTATTAATAAAAATCATAAAAAAAAATCATGAAAAGGAATATGAACAAATAACAATGCAATAGATATGCATTAATGTTCCTTTAACAATGATGGCCACATGACACACATGAAAACCACGATCCAAGAAGAACTAAAATAGCTTATTGTGGTATCTACTCTCATTATAGGAGGTACCATCCTAAGTAATATCAGCCTAATGATATATTGGGGACTTCTTAGTTTGTTGGAACCATAATCGACTCTCTTATAGATCACATTCCATGTATACATGCGTCACCACTTTTCTTTTGTCAAATTTTACACATAATTGGTAAATGAATGCTTTATCTTTCATAGTCAAATCATGGACATAAAACATTTCATTTGCTTAAAATAGCATTTACGAGTTAATACATTAAGATATTTCATCAATTCATTCAAAAACTCATGGTATGGAAAACATTTCAGTTCATATCATAAGATACAATTTTCATGCAATATATCCCATTTAAAAAGTCCACAGGTAGTTGACCTCGTTTTATGTGGATGATTAATTATACTTCTATAATCTTATTGTCCTTCCTTTAATCACTAATTCTTCCAACACATATATTTCCACATATGACTTAATCTCATTAAGTTTACTTGAAAATTTCAATATCATAGGAGGGTAATATTCTTATGCCCTCATCGTTTACATGTTTATAAAAAAATGACCCCATTTGAAAATCAAGTGTCCTAATAAGATTTGGAAACAACAATTTCCTTCTATACAACACTTTGTCATTCTCAAGAGTAATGTTGGTATTTCTCAACCTTAATACCACTCACCTACTTGTAAACATGATTTAGTGTTCCTATTAAGTCTATAATCTTTAACCATATATATCAGCCTCATTTCAGCATGAATATTGCTTTATGTCAAGGTGACGCGTTACATCCAATTAATGAACAAATATCGTTCAGTGTAACACAATGAGTATCATCAGGATTCAAAAGCCTACACTTCGCGTTTTATGACATAACGCGTTGCGTCCGTTGTAGTTCTGGTCTGTTCCATTTCAGACCATTTTAGTATTTACCACAATCGTCCATACATGACCAAATCACATGTTTTAATCTCACCATCAAGTGACAATCTTAGTTATACACATGTCATCCTCTATAAATGTTTTAGGTTTTATAGTCCAAAATCCTAATTTGAACTTCAACCGAGATATACCTTATTCATTATAAAAGCATGTTATTCATTACCTTTTCCCTCTTTTACATTAGGTTTATAACACTCATGAACATGCAATAGCTAGGGTGTGCGTGACCCGCATTAAATCTATTCAATCGATAGGAAACAAATGGGTTGAGAATTTACCTTAATCCTTGAAGTTTACCCAGTAAGAGATCCTTCATTACACTTGAATCAAGCTTGAAATCAAACACACATAATGTTCTCAACAAAAACACACACTAACTTAGAGAGGGTTTGAAAGTGTTGAAATGTTGTTTTGAGTGTGAAAACGTCCATCAAAACCCTCTTTTCTTCTAGATCAAACGATGACACATTAGGTTAAACCCAACATCTTAGACCTAGACAACTTAAAATCACAATACATGTCCTTATGACATGTCGACGCGTCATGTAGCTTTCGTGTTAGATGTCGCGTGTCCTACGGCAATTAAATTAATGTTATTTAGAACTTCATGTGACGTGTCGTGTTACTGACATAGACACGCCATGTTAATACTATAGGGACTGCAAAATCTTCCACCACAAAATCTTATGATTCGGGTCCCACATAAATATTTTACAACCAACACCTTCTGGGAATCGCACAATCTTTCCTGGCCAGCACGATGCAAGGCGTCCTAGAGTTTTGGGATATATATATATATATATATATATATATATATATATATATATATATATATATATATATATATATATATATATATATATATATATATATATTCCTCATGAAGGACATCATATGCTTTTTCAGTGATGGGGAAAAGAGGATCATCCTCATGTGAGTGTTATTTTTGCTCTAGATTGCAAGATTATGGTTTGGTACATGAGAGTTCTCAGCAACAGTAAATGTTGACAGAGAGCATGGAATTGATCTATTAAGGTATCTAATTAGTTTGTATGTTAAGAAGAATGGTTCACCGTTGTTTTCTCAAACTGAAAGTTTCTTGATTAAGAAAGGCTCGCCTATGATGGGAGTGAGCAACCTTTTTGGTTGTTATGAAGGAAATGAGAGGTGGGGCTATAATTGAGAGGTGAGAGGCGATCGTCACCGAAGGTTGAATTGGAGAAAACATGGGAGATTGTCTCTAGGGTTAATGGTGTTGATAACGACATGATTATGGTTACAAGTGATTAAGCTCTCATACCGATCGAGCCTCAATCAAACGTGATTTCATTAATTGATAAACGTAAACACAAATGGATACTTATTGAGAGCATCTTTACATATACACACTAGACTATAAAGAACTTGCTAAACTGAGAACATAGATTGATATTGAGTCAAAAGTGTAACCGAGTCAGTTGGTTTGTTGACTAGAAAAATATGTCAGGTGTTGATTAGCAATCAACACCGAGGAACATATTTATCCTAGAAAGGTATGAACTATAATATTAATAAGTCTTTGAAATGACATTTATTAGTTGAATACTTGTATTAAAACATGTACCAGATTAAGCATTTCTTTTTGAGGTCTTTTGTTAAAGCAAACAATGTCCAAACAACCAACATTTATTGATCAACTTTTGTTGATTTTACAATCCCATGAAGGTACACTTCAACAGAAATGGCTACAGTTAAGTAACCAAAACCAACCATGTAGTTGTTTACATTTACAACATATACAAATATGAAATAACATATAAATCAGTTAAGCATACACGACCTATCTCAAGGGTTATGTGTAACTGAATAACATTGCTTTAGCTTTTAAGACACTAAATTATAAACTCGAGAGATGCCTTTTGAAACTGTCCCCACCTTTGTTCGAGAGTCCCAGTGTAGCCAATCGACATCCTGACCAAACCAGGTGAAATCCCAGCCAACATTTGTTCCTTTTCATTTAACTCACTGCTTGTACTGTTACCCGAACACGAGATTAGGGTTTCGTGGTAGCCCAAGCTAACAGCCATGAGCCCAAACCGGGTATGGTTTTGCAACCCATTCATAAGCTTGTTGGCCTTCACTTCTGTTTCCATGTCTAAGCATAACATCCCGCCATAACCATACTCCTTATTGAAGATAGACTTGGAAAGATGGTGATCAGGGTGGTCTTCAAGGCCTGGGTAGGTGACCTTGAGTCCCATTTTCTTCATCCGTTGAGCATATATGAGAGTCCTATGGGAGTGCTCTTTGATCCGAAGACCCAAGTGAGGGATTCTTTGTGACAACTCGAATGCAACCTTGGCGTTCATGGTCGGACCTAGTAACATCAGAGTCCCTTGGTGAAGGTCCATCATCGAGTTCACTAAACTTGCAGGTCCACATACAGCTCCTGTTAATCACAAGCATACAGGAGACTGACGCACTTAATTCATACATAAAGCTAACACAGCTGATATCTTTACATGATGTCACCTCAGCCATTCCTAAAACATTTACCATTTTGTAAATCAATTAACAGGGCTATCACGTAAATAATATTGGTATAAATGAAGATGTTACTTTGGGGGGGGGGGGGGGGGGGGGATAATACCCATGTGAAATTAGAATATAACTATTCGTAATTTTGTATTATTATATAACTCTAATAGATTATGTTAATATATTAAAAGAGTAATGAGTACGAGTATAAAAACTTAAAAACAAAAAATATAGCTAAAAATAGAAAAAATAATATTCTAATAGTCAAATAAGTTAAAAATCTCATAGTGGTCTGTATTCCATACCATCTACCTGCCTTCAAACATCTTGGTTGTGCTAATAAAATTTTAAACCTAAAAACAGATCATCCGTAATATGTGTTCTTATAATTCATATCAAGTTTTGCAAACTCTTTTGTGATCTAAACAATTAAGCGAATTTTTTTTGAAGTATCTTACTTGGTCTTTAATTATCAGAATAACAATTATAATTACTTTTTTTAAACGACAAATCTATCATACTACTACTCTTATTCTAATCACCTTATAAATCGCCTATTCCCCCTAGTGGGGATTGAACCCTCAACCTTAAGTTGAAATTAGTAACTTCTAATACAAATAATAAGATTGATTTGTTTGTTTCTTATACACATATTTTACTTTTTGTGATTTAATAGTTAGTTATATTTTGTAATGCATCGTGCACTTTTTAGAATGCAGAGATTTGTAATAGTTTTATTAGCATGTTATATAATATTATCAACAATATGGCCAAAAAAATTGTAAAGACAGTAAGAAATTACAAAAGCTTCAATGGCACGCATAAGAAATTAAAGACATGAATATGGCCAAAATTTTGTAGCGTACCAGCAATTATGTCTGCCCCGCCGCTAATATACTTGGAGATACTATGCACTACGACGTCGGCACCCATCCTGGCCGGAGAAACTACCATCGGCGCAAAGGTGTTGTCAACCACCACCGTCACCCCCTTCTTATGTGCTATCCTTGAAAGCTCCGGAATGTTGGCCACTGCCAACGTCGGGTTAGACATCGATTCAAAAAACAAAACCTTGGTGTGCCCTTCCACGATTGCCTCCTCTACTTTCTTCAAATCCCTTATGTCAACAAACGTCGTCTTTATATTCGATGACTTAGGAAGAAAGTGGGTGAGAAGTGCATGTGTCCCACCGTATAGCGTTGGAGACGCCACTATGTGCTCCCCGCTGCTCACCAGCTGCAACAGAACTGAGGAGATGGCAGACATGCCGCTAGAGGTGCAATATGCCGCCTCAGTCCCCTCGAGCGCTGCCATCTGGCAGCCAAGAGCGAGGACGGTCGGGTGAAAATGACGGCTGTATATGAAGAAACCGCGATCAGGCCCCAAGTCCCCTGTGAACATGCGGCTTAGGGTTTCTGGTTCCATGACGGTGAAGGTGGCGGAGGCCTCAATTGACATGTTAACTCCACCATGCTCTCCAAATTCATTGCGAGCATTGGCCAAAGCCGATACGGGGTCTTCAAATGTTGGGTTTGTCGGTAATTTCTTCGCGATTATCATATCATCGTCCGGGTTAGAGTCATCCGGAGTCATCCTCTTTTTTGAGGAGGAAACATGGGCGTTTAGAATTGAGTCTGCCATTGATGGAAACTTTGATGCAAGGGAATTAAAGGAGAGGAAAAGCGAAGATGAAGAAAATGGAGCATGGATGGACTCTTTTTATAGAGGACTTTTTGGTTGTTTATGAAGAGGGTGGGGCCGGCGGGACAGAATTAGAAAGTTGTTTAATGTGAAAAGTTGGCACATGTGTATATAATATACATATGTATATTTTGATTCTTGAAATATATTCAGGTCAATTAAAAATAGAAATGACTTATACATTTATTAACCAAAATAAATGTGTAGCGTCTCTATCGACACAACCATTTAAAGAGTTTGTATAGAATAACGAGTCTATTCACCAGAGCATTGTTATATTTTTTATGAAATTCTATATTACATTTTTGGATAAAGTTATGTAATCATACATTTTCATGTTGCCTTTGATCAAATATATGAGTTCTTTAAGTTATATATCTAACTCATAATAACCAGCGATGAGATTCAAATAACCAGGTTAAGAAGCATATGACATGGTTAAATAAGTCACTCAAATGAAACCAAACATGATAGAATGATAATGATTCATACTATTACATTAATTATTCAATTACATTGTCTCTTACATTCATTTTGTTACTCCATTAAATCGTATAAAAAAGATCCTAAATGATTGTTAAGCGAGTCTTGAAGTTTATCAATAAAACGCTACCTTTGGGTTACCTACGTAAAAGAGTACAAGAAGAATATTAATTAAAATTTCATGTTCATTCTGATTTCTATGAGCTAATAATATTCCCAGAATCTATTGTGGTTTTTCAACTCTCATGAATATAACAATATCTTTTCGTTCACAAGAATCATGTGTTTAAAGGCATAATTAAGATAATAAATATACTAATCCTTTATGAAGTCAACCATAGTTTGTTAATAATTATCGATCATAATTTTGTTAGCCCGTCCATTTCACACATGGGAATTTCAATAAATCAGAATATGTATTTCTCATGTTAAATTATATATTGTTTAAAAATATCAGACCGTATCATCTAGACGGCTCATGTCGATCCCGTATCGAGACCCATTTTATGGGGGCTAAACTGTGAAGTGCTAATGATATATTAAATGTGCTAAATATGAACCTTAAACTTCATGTGTTCAATTTCGTACATCAACCGCTAGACTCCTATTGCAAAAGTAATTATACATATATCGTAACGATCAACCATAATATTCAATGCAAATGCATCGTAATATCAAATGTTAACATATCATTATCACGATGCATCAAAAATATCAAATGTAGGCACATCTCTTTAAATATGTATTTTAGTTATATACTTTTACCATTGCTTTCTTTTTTTCTTAGATTATACTAGGGGTGAGCATAATAACCGAAAAACCGAACCATAACCAATATAACCGATATAATCGAACCATTAAAACCGAACCATTAATAAAAAAGGTGGTGCGGTTTATGATTTTTATTAACCGAATCATAATGGTTCGGTTTTAGTTTTTCAGTAAAACCGAACCATATATAACCGAATCAAACCAATTAATAAATATATATTTGAAAAATATTATATATATATATATATATATATATATATATATATATATATATATATATCTATATATATATATATATATATATATATATATATATATATATATATATATATATATAAAATAAATTATTAATCTAATCCTTAAAAAAAATTTAAATCAAGGCTCGGTACATACTTATTAGGAAACTAATAAATCTATAAAAACTAAAAAAAAACTAATTTGAGTATAATATTAAAGGTAAAATTTCAGTCTTGAAAAATAAAATTAAAAACCCTGGAAATTTTTTAGTAACATTCCTATAGCATTTAAACGATTCACTATTGACTAATGTTTGTTGTGGAAAGGATGATACAAAAAAGGGAATTTGGTTCCTTTTTGTAATGAAAAAAATAAGATCATATGATAAATGTAATTTAATTTTAAAAGTAAATCTTTTATTAACATTTGCATGGATTTTAGTGTATACTTGTAAAATAATAAAAAGTTGATATTTTTTTAATGATTAATATTATTATTTTGACTTTTGAAACAATTTAACTTTTAAATTCATATAAAGCATAGAAAGTTATATATAAACGAATTTTAAATTTTTATATTATTATGGTTAACCATTATTAACCATTAACCAAAACCATTAACCGATTAAAACATTTAACCATAACCAATATTAACCATAACCAATGGCTACTAAAATGCATTAATCAATTGTAATGGTTATGGTTCGGTTTTGGTCACTAACCGAACCAAACCGCCCCATTCTCACCCCTAGATTATACAATATTAATGGTCTTTCCCAAACCATATACTGTACTTGAAGGAAATCAGATATCTTGTCCCACAATCTCTTAATATATGTTTATTCTTGACGTATTTCATTAAATTTTGTTTCCTTTTTATTTCCATCAATTGTGGTTCTCTTTATTTGTAGCCCGTCTATTAATAATAAAGATCTACGATCTTAAAATCAATTATGGTATTAGAGGGGGTTAATATCATAGTAATTGGTGTAATACATGTCTATTGGTCAGGTGATCGGTTTAGGGTCTAAACAATCAAAATGAAATAGATATTAAGGGGTGCTTATAGTTGATAGCCTCTTAATATAAATGGATTAGAAACTTTGAATTATTCAGAACGTTGTTTCGTAAAACTTTTACCTTTTAATCGGTCATAGCCTCTTAACGAACCACTACAACAATAAAAAAGATAATGCAACCCTAGTAAAAAGTTGCAATAAGCCATGAAAAAGTTGCATTATGTCTAAAGCAACCTTTTAGAAAGGACTGCGTAGGTGTTAGACCTAAAACAGCCCATTTTGATGAAAAAAATGCATCCATTTTTTTTTAAAGAGTTGCATATATTATACAAATTCAACTTTTTTTTGATGCAACCTTTTTACATGCAAATGCAACTATTTTTTTTTTTTTGAAAATGCAACCTTTTATACACTCAATTCCCTTTATTATAGTTTTAGTTACAAAAATGCAACCTTTTTTACACTTAAATGCAACCTTTTATTTTGTTAGCATAAAATTTTCAGCTTTTTTTTTTTTACAGTAGATGCAACCTTTATTATGGTTTTAGTTACAACAAATGCAACATTGTTAATGCTCAAATGCAACACTCCCTCCAATCTAAAGAAATGTTTTTCAGTTTTCTAATGCTAGCATGATAGTTTTATTTAGTCAGAGCTACACTTTTTTCTCCTAATGTAGATATGACACGTTTTATATTTGTGGCATCATTCTCTCAAGCACTACATTTGGTATTAATTGCATTAATAATACAATTACGCTATAACAATAATAACATAGATATGATAGATAATCTTATGATATACTCTGACTGTCTGACATATATGTGCACAATCAAAATGATAACCATAAATCATAGTCAACACAAAGCTGTCAATTATAATCATAAAAATTATTTAAAACTCATTCACATGTACTTTCTTTCATGTAAGATGGTTGTTCAATTTTATCATCTTTTCCCACTCGTCGTCGTTTCATACATTCCAACCAAAGTAACCTGTCACACATATATGATAATAAGTAATGAAATAAATTAGGAAACACTTTGTAATAACCAATAATTCAATGAACTAGATATACTAAATGAGACATTAAATTAAAAAAATTCCACAATTAACCACAAATGTAAAGTTTTACTTGAGCCAAGAGCAAACTGATGAGGTATCTAGAAATATTTCATTATATTTGTACTTTGCTTTCTACTTCAGTTATTAATTTGTATTTCTAATCTCCTTTAAAATCAAATTCACCAAATCCGAATTTAGTAACTAGGCGTAGATGGCTGTTGATATAGGAAAAAAGCCAATGATTGTTCATACGATATATCTTACCGACAATATCTATCATAATCTGAGAAGATGGCCAAGCAGATGTATATTATTATTTCTTACCGACATAAACCAAGTAAATGCCAATTTGTTCTTACCGGCATATTCAAAGTTTCAAACCGTTTAAACTTCAGAATGTTGGATTCACAAATGAAAAAAGTCTAAAACATCTAGCTTGAATAAATCAAGACCAAGTCAATAAGATTCAATAAAAACCAATAAGATTTCCAATCCTTTAAGGTTAAGTTCTTTCTTACCGCAAGCACAAGAAGAAATGATCCATCAGGTGACTGAAAAGAGAACGTCATAAATAAAATACATAAAGTTAAGTTCTTTCTATTATCGTATCAGTTGCTACAAAATCAAACAAAGTGTACAAGTCAATAAAATACATCGTCTAAGCAAAACAATTCATAAGCATCGAGGTAGAATAAAAACTATTTTAAAATATTATAGAACCAATAAATAAAATTACCTAATTCCATATTTAATAAACCACATAGAATACAACTTCATGAAAGAGCAAATAAACAGTGACAAACAAAGTAAGCAAATACATTTTTTCACTCTTTGAGGAATTCCATTGAACACTTGGTATTCGACGTATCAAACACATAAACTAAAAACACTGAAAATTGGTTCTCTGTGAAACTAAATCGGTTTATCATGTCGAGACAAAGAAAATATAATCATGGTCATAAAAACACACCTAATTCAAAAATTGTGTATAAGCTATAATAATACACCCAATACGATAACAAATTAAGAGAGTTAACATCATTCAAATGATGATTAAAATATAATAAACAATGAATTGAAATTAAATATATGCGAAAGAGCATAATCAAATTTCTTACTGTGCAGCCTGAATGTGATTTTAAACAACGCTAGGGTTTACGAGATGGAAAAAAAGAGGGGAGATGAGGGTCTAGGACCGAGGGATGCCAGACAATGGTCAATATAGCCCACTAACCATAGGAGGGTACTGGCGACAGAGGGCAACAAGGCTGAGGGATTTGACTATATATGTTTGTGCATTTTTTAGTAGAGAATAGGGATAGATGAAAGGGAAAATGAGTTATAATGGTAATTATGTTTCAAAACTATATATGTTTGTGCATTTTTTAGTAGAGAATAGGGATAGATGAAAGGGAAAATGAGTTATAAGGGTAATTATGTTTCAAAACTCTTCAAAAAACACCGTCCAAGTTTGTTCTGTTTAAAAAACACCATCCAAGTAAGACCTTTGTACAAAAAACACCATCCAAGTAAGGCTTTTGTACAAAAAACACCAACGAACTACATGTTTTGTTCAAATTTTACCCGATGGTAACCGGCTCTTACAGGTTAAAGGATGACTTGGCCTAATATTTAGTGACATGGCATAATAACAGATGAACAGTTTAACCTGCAAGAGCCGGTTACCATCGGGTAAAATTTGAACAAAACATGTAGTTCGTTGGTGTTTTTTGTACAAAGGCCTTACTTGGATGGTGTTTTTTGTACAAAGGCTTTACTTGGATGGTGTTTTTTGAACAAATCAAACTTGGATGGTGTTTTTTGAACATTTTTGAAACATAATTACCCATATAAGTCATTTTCCCTAGATGAAATGATGGATGAAATTGCAAATTGTTATAGGAAGTGATATGTGTAGCGTAGACATTATATAGTAAAATACTTTTTTTTTCTAAAAAAAAAAGTAAAATACTTTAAAAAGAAAAGTTTCAAATTTTTTATTTATAATTATATTTAGTCAATTTATTATTTAAGAAATCTATTTTTAGTGTAGAAATATATCTTGATTTGTGAAGATGGTACATCATTTAATTATCTATAATTATAGTTTAACTTGATATTATATGAAATAAAATATATTTGACATCTTAATTTAATCGGTATACTTTGTAAAAAAATCTATTTATATTTTCAAAATTTCCATATTGTGTTAGTAAAATAAATGCAATTTCCATATTGTGTTAGTAAAATAAATGCAATGTGTATATACTCATAACTTCATTGACACATATTCTTGGTATTAAAATATTCATCAACATAGATATGAGGAGTTTCGTAATTCATGTTCATAAGGCCGAAGGGTACGCCGCACCCCCCCTCCCTGCGTCCTCCACATCAGCAGCAAGGACGCGGCGAACACAGCCCCCCCCCCCCCCCCCCCGCGTCCTCGATAGCCGGCGTCCAGGGGCAGCCCTTCTGCGAACGCGTGAAGGCTTCCAATTCAAATAATTTGACCCTTTTTTTAGCCGTTGGAATTAAAAAAAAATTCAGTTTTTTTTTACTTTCACACTATATATATATATATTTGAAACACATAATCACACACAATACACATTAATACACACACATTTCTCACATACACATCAATAGACACACATTTTCAAATGGCTGGTGTGGGAAATGGAAACGGTGCGGGAAATGGAAACGGTTTGGGAAATGGAAAACGTGCTCGGCATTGGACTCAACAAGAAGAGGCAGCGTTAGCGAGGGCCTGGCTCATCCAAAGTGAAGACCCCGATGTGAGGAGTCACGCTCACGGTTTCTGGCAACGTGTTGCAGATTCGTTTCACACCATTTTTGGCATAAATTAATATATGAGTGAAGATCATATTTGCTTCAAATGGAGGAATTTGTCATTTAAAGTGTATAACTTTAAACGACTTATGAAGGCGAACCGCCACGAGGGGGTCACCGACGAACAGATTCTTTCCCAATCGTTGGAAGAGTATCGGGCGATGTACGACAACGATTTCACACATATGGATGCGTGGAATATCTTGAAAAATGAACCTCAATTTCACGGATATCGTGTGTAGGATTTTAATTATCGTATTTTGTGTTTTAATTTATCGTATTTTGTGTTTTAAATTAATTTAGTACATGTTTAATTTTTTATGTCTTTTTTAATTTAATGTAATGTTTTTTATTTTAATATTATGGTTTTTAATTAATATAATGTTTTTATTTAAATTTAATTTAATGTTTGGTGTTAATTAAAAAAATATAAAATAAAAATGTGACGTGGAAATTAAAAGGGTGGTCATGGGAGTCTTGCACACCCCTAATGGAAGTCTTAGAAGTCTTGGTGACATGGCGGGAGTCTTGGGTTGTCATGGGTGTCTTGCACACCCTTCAGCCTAATAGTTACAAAAGTTAAAGTTGTCACATAGTTTGTCGGCTTGATCGGCTTATTGTCCCAACCTGGCTTGTCGACTTGGCCTAGTAGGTGATTCATGGTTTGCCAAGTTGTTGAGTTGGTTGTTGGGTTTGGTTACAAGGATGTTAATTTTAATGCAATAGGTTAAGCCAACTTTTTTTTTTTGAACGGCAACGATTTTATTAAAAAAATAAAAAACGAAAATACAAGTGAGCGGGGTGCTAGCAACAGTCGACTAATCCAGTTAAGTATACAACAAAACCAGAAATAAAAAACGCAACATGAGAACAAGCCAAAACAAAGCGAAACAAGCTCAATCAAACCGGGACACCGATGAAACGCGAGCACCCGAGGAGAAACGCCGATATAGAATTAACCTAGGACCATGACACACCATCGCGAACCAGAATACTTCAACAAAACGCCAATAAAAGCGCATCCAGACTTGACTAAATAATAAGATCTAAAAACCAAAACCAGCCAGCACCAGGAAAACTTTATGAATTACATGACCATTTTGCCCTTTACTTGAATTCTCTATAGATCAGGCACCAGCAGCCAAACCATAATTCTCCTGAATTTACTTGAAACCTCCCATGTGGTGATTTACCCCCTGCAGCTTTAGAAACAACATACTCCATACTAGTGATCCGTTTCCAAGGTAATTCTAATTAGACCATATGTTAAGAAAAACCCCTGGTGAAAATTGATGGGGCAGATACCATAGCCTTACCCTAACCACTGAATTGAAACTCCAAAAAAAAACCTGATTTAGCTTAATCTTATTTGAGCATCCGCTTGGACTTGAATAAACCCAAAACCACTTTGATCGAGAGCATAAAAGAACACAAATAATGTTGAGAAGCCATCATCTTCGATAGAAATTGAAATCTGTAACCGAAATGAGACAAGGAAAAATAGACAAAACTCACACCAACAACAAAACACATGCACCCCCCACCAATCAGATGAAAACACGAAAGAAAAAAAAAGAAGTACATCAACGCAATAGAGGAAGCCTACATATTAACTACCCACATGAAATAAAGAAAAATACACGCCAAATGTTACTGTTGCGAGAGTACAAACACCAAGACACGAAACAACAAACCCACAAAGGCCCCAACCACCCTAATGTAGAGAAAAACCTTGAAGCATAAAGATGAAAAAAATTAAAAAAGAACTTTTCAGCTCTTTAACACTCGATTATTTCACTCTACACACCAAGAACCTGAATTACTCCACTAAAAAACTCACGTCACCTCAAATATTTATACCTCACCAAAGATTAAGAAAGAAAACCAAAGCTTAATGGGTGAACACACCAAGAAAACCATTCCAGAGCATGAAACTTACCCTTATGCTTTACGCAGTTAAATAAAAAAAGTTGTCTCACATCAACAACCACCATTGGATTTTGCTTTTTCTTCCTAAAATTCGATTCATTTCTGGCCTTCCAAATTGCCCAACAAGCTGCATGTACCAAGGCCGAAAAGAACCTCTTTTCCTTTTTCGATTTTTCATGAGAATGGATAAAAGCAATAAGATTCTTTAAACACATTTGGTCTACCAGTGTGAAACCACACCAGCTACATATTCTATTCCAAACTTTTCTTGTAAACTCGAAAGATACAAAAACATGATATACTTCTTCTTCAACTCCACAAAAGTAACAATTAACCTTCGAAATGTGAACTCCTCTATGTGAAAGGTTGACTTTGAGTGGAATTTTATGTAACACCAATCTCCAAGAGAAACAATTTACCCGAAAAGGCACCCATGGATTCCACTTGATTCTTTATGGGATGCAATCTTTCTTCAATAGGTCCAAAGCTTGTCATAAAGATTTAATAGAAAATTAACCGTTATTACCAATAATCCATTCCCAGCAATCCTCTTCTAAAGTGAACCCAAAGTTATTCAATGATATGACACGCTCTTGGAATTCGGACTACTCTGCATTAGACATAACTTGTTTCTTCCATTGCCAAAACGTATCAAAACTAGAGCACGACTGAACTACAACTCGATCCCTAATCAAGTAGTTTTTGTTACTTTCAATCTTATAGATTTTTGGGAATTTATCCATCAAAGGGATGTCAGCTAACAAAATATCTTTCTAAAAAATGAGTTTTATCTCCCCGACCCACCTTTCTTCTAAACAGATCCCTAAGGCTAAGTCCAGCCTCTAGAAAATTAACTTCAATCTCTGTTACATTCTGGTTAAGCCAGCTAGGATTATGAGAACCAAGTCTTTAGGATGCCTTGGTCCACCAATCGAGACTGGTGAGTTAACATAGCCATTTGCATATTGTAAGTATTTCTTAACAAGTTCATCACTATCGATCTCAAGTTAGAGAATGCTGGTTTTGAGTATGAGTTTTTAAGAGAGACTATAGGTTTTGTATACATGATGCAAGGCGTCCTAGAGTTTTATGAGATATATGTTCTCCATAGAGGACACTATATACTTGTTTAGTGATGGAGGAAAAGAGGATCATCTTCACGTAAGCATCATTTTCGCTCTAGATTGCAAGATTATGGTTTGGTACGTGACAGTTTTATGTAACGATAAATGTTGATGGAGAGTGCGTAATTAATCCATTGAGGTATCCGAGTAATTTGTATGTCAAGAAGAATGGTTCCACCATTGCTTTCTAGAACGGAAAGTATTCTTGATTAAGAAAGGCTCGCCTATGATGAGAGTGAGCAACCTTTTTGGTTGTTGTGAAGGCACTGATAAGTGAAACTATAATTGAGACGTGAGAGGTGATCATCATCGAACGTTGACTCGGAGAAAAAGTGGGAGATTTTCTCTAGGGTTGATGGTGTTGATAACGACATGATTAGGGTTACAAGTGAATTACCGTCATTTAGAGGTTCATGTGTTGCGCCGTGTAACAGACTTGGACATGCCAGGTTAATACTACAGGGGTTTGTAAAATCTTCTGCAACAAAATCTTGTGAGTCGGATCCTACCTAAATATTTTGCGACCAGCACCTTCCGGATACCACACAATCTTATCCTGCCGGCACTTCAGAATCTTAAGGTCGGACTCATCGCGTCGCGCACCTGGACGCGTCATGTAGTTTAATTTTACAATTTTTAAACCTCCGTCCTTATATTATTTTATGAATTCTTTTATCATTTTCACTCATATTTTTAATCCAATAACTTCATTGTCACATATTCTTGGTGTTAAAATATTCATCGACATAGATATGAGGAGTTTCGTAATTCATGTTCATAATAGTTACAAAAATTATAGTTGTCATAGAGTTGATCGACTGATCAATCTGGCATATTGTCCTAACCGGGCTTGTCGATCTGGGCTAGCTTATCGACTTGGCCTAGCGGGTGAGTCATGGTTTGCCAAGTTGTTGAGTTGGGTTTTGGGTGTGGTTACAGGATGTTAAACTCTATGCGATAGGTTAAGCCAGCTAGGATTGTGAGAACCAAGTCTTTAGGATGCATTGGTTCACTAATCGAGGCTAGTGAGTTAACATAGCCTTTTGCATATTGTAAGTATGTCTTAATAGGTTCGTCACTGTCGATCTCAAGTTATAGAATGTTGGTTTTGAGTATGAGTTTTTGAGAGAGAATATAGGTTTTATATACATGATGCAAGGCGTCCTAGAGTGTTATGAGATATATGTTCTATATAGAGGACACCATATGCTTGTTTAGTGATGGAGGAAAAGAGGATCATCTTTACTTGAGCATCATTTTTTCTCTAGATTGCAAGATTATGGTATGGTACGTGAGAATTTTCTGCAATAGTAAATGTTGAAAAAGAGCATGGAATTGATCCATTGAGGTATCTGAGTAGTTTTTATGTCAAGAAGAATGGTTCCTCCATTACTTTCTAGAACTGAAAGTATTCTTGATTAAAAAGGCTCGCATATGATGATAGTGAGCAACCTTTTTGGTTGTTGTGAAGGAAGCGATGGGTGGGACTATAGTTGAGAGGTGAGAGGTGATCGTCACCGAAAGTTAACTCAAAGAAGAAGTGGGAGATTTTCTCTAGGGTTGATGGTGTTGATAACGAAATGATTAGGGTTACAAGTGATTAAGCTCTATCACTAATCAATACACTATCAAATGTGATTTGATTAATTGATAGACGTAAACACAAATAGATACTTTTAGAAAGAATCTTTACATAGACACCATAGACTGTAAAGAACTTGCTAAACTGAGAACATAGATTGGTATTGAGTCAAAAGAGTAATTGAGTCAGTTGGTTTGTTGACACAAAAAATATGTCTGGTGCAGATAAGAAATTAACATCTAGGAACATATTAATCCTAAAAAGGTATGAGTTGTAATATTAAGGAGCCTTTTGGATGTCATTTATTAGTTGAATACTTCCATTAAAACATGTACCCAATTAAACATTACTTTTTTTTAGGTATTTTGTTAAATAAAACAATATTCAAACAACCAACATTTATTAATCAACTTTTGACGATTGTACAAGCCTATAAAGGTACACTTCAACATAAATGGCTACAAGCCTATAAAGGTACACTTCAACATAAATGGCTACAACTAAGTAACCAAAACCAGCCAAGTAATCATTTACATTACAACATACACAAATATAAGATAACATATAAATAAGTTCAACATACACAACCTATCCCACGGGTTACGCGTAAGTGAATAACATTGGTTTACCTTTTAAGACACTAAATTATAAACTTGAGATACGCCTTTTGAAACTGGCCCCATCTTTGTTCGAGGGTCCCAGTGTAGCCAATCGACATCCTGACCAAACCAGGTGAAATACCAGCCAACATTTGCTCCTTTTCATTTAACTCGCTGCTTGTACTGTTACCTGAACACGACATTAGGGTTTCGTGGAAGCCCAAGCTAACAGCCATGAGCCCAAACCGAGTGTGGTTTTGCAACCCATTCATTAGCTTGTTGGCCTTCACTTCTGTTTCCATGTCTAAGCATAGCATCCCTCCATAACCATACTCCTTGTTGAAGATAGACTTGGAAAGATTGTGATCAGGGTGGTCTTCAAGGCCTGGGTAGATGACCTTGAGTCCCATTTTCTTCATCCGTTGAGCATATATGAGAGTCCTATGGGAGTGCTCTTTGATCCGAAGACCCAAGTGAGGGATTCTTTGTGACAGCTCGAATGCAACCTTGGCGTTCATGGTCGGACCTAGTAACATCAAAGTCCCTTGGTGAAGGTCCATCATCGAGTTCACTAAACTTGCTGATCCACATACAGCTCCTGTTAATCACAAGCATACATGAGACTGACGCACTTAATTCATACATAAAGCTAACACAGCTGATATCTTTACATGATGTCACCTCAGCCATTCCTAAAACATTTACCATTTTGTAAATCAATTAACAGGGCTATCACGTAAATAATTTTGGTTAATACCCATGTAAATAATTTTGGTTAATCACAAGCGTATATGAGACTGACGCAATTAATTCATGAGAAATTGTATTTATTCCTACCTTTTGTTCCTACTTTTGTTCCTACCCATGTCAAATTATGACATGTGTATTAAAATATTATTAATTTTATTAAATATGACACTTGTCATAATTTCACATGGGTAGGAACAAAAGTAGGAACAAAAGCTAGGAATAAATACAATTTCTCTTAATTCATACATAAAGCTAACACCGCTAATCTTTTTACATGACGTCACCTCGACCATTCATGAAACTTTTTGCATTATGTATAATGCCCATGTGAAATTAGAATATAAATATTTGTAATTCCATATTATTATATAACTCTAAAAGATTAGGTTAATATATTAAAATAGTAATGCATTATAAAAACTGAGAAACAAGAAATATAGCTAAAAACCGAAATAAAGAATTTTCTAATAGTCGAATAGGTTAAAAATCTCATAGTGGTTCATACTCCATACCATCTACATGCCTTCAAACATCTTGGTTGTGCTAATAAAATTTTAAACCTAAAAACAGATCATCCGTAATATGTGTTCTTAAAAATTATAAATCATATCAAGTTTTGCAAACTTTGTTTGTGATCTAAACAATTAAGTGAATAAAAATTTGAAGTATCTTACTTGTTCTTTGATTATCAGAATAACATTTATACTTATTTAATAATAAAGCATAAAGATTCTTTTATATATAATAAGTTGTTTACTGGTATTTTAGTTTTCCTAGCTCCTTCACTAATTTAATTTGAAAGTAATAGCTTCTAATACAGAAAATAAGATTTATTTTGTGTTTCTTAAGCATACTTTACTTTTTGTGATTTAATAGTTAGTATATTAACAATATGACGAAAAAAATCGTAGAGAAAGTAAAATTTACAAAAGCATCAATGACATGCATAATAAAAGACATGAATATGGCCAAAATTTTGTACGTACCAGCAATTATGTCTGCCCCGCCGCTAATATACTTGGAGATACTATGCACTACGACGTCGGCACCCATCCTGGCCGGAGAAACTACCATCGGCGCAAAGGTGTTGTCAACCACCACCGTCACCCTCTTCTTATGTGCTATCCTTGAAAGCTCCGGAATGTTGGCCACTGTCAACGTCGGGTTAGACATGGACTCAAAAAACAAAACCTTGGTGTGCCCTTCCACGATTGCCTCCTCCACTTTCTTCAAATCCCTTATGTCAACAAACGTCGTCTTTATATTCGATGACCTTGGAAGAAAGTGGGTGAGAAGTGCATGTGTCCCACCGTATAGCGTTGGAGACGCCACTATGTGCTCCCCGCTGTTCACCAGCTGCAACAGAACTGAGGTGATGGCAGACATGCCGCTAGAGGTGCAGTATGCCGCCTCAGTCCCCTCGAGCGCTGCCATCTGGCGGCCAAGAGCGAGGACGGTCGGGTGAAAATGGCGGCTGTATATGAAGAAACCACGATCAGGCCCCAAGTCCCCTGTGAACATGCGGCTTAGGGTTTCAGGTTCCATGACGGTGAAGGTGGCGGAGGCCTCAATGGACATGTTAACTCCACCATGCTCTCCAAATTCATTGCGAGCATTGGCCAAAGCCGATACCGGGTCTTCAAATGTGGGGTTTGTCGGTAATTTCTTGGCGATGATCATATCATCGTCCGGGTTAGAGTCATCCGGAGTCATCCTCTTCTTTGAGGAGGAAACATGGGTGTTTAGGATTGCGGCTGCCATTAGTGGAAACTTCGTTGCAAGGGAAACAAAACCAGAGCAAATTAGAGAAGATGAAGAAAATGGAGCATGGAGGGACTATTTTTATAGATCATTTTTTTAATTGTTTATGAAGACTTGAAGAGGGTGGGGCCGTCGGGGCAGAATTATAAGGTTGTTTAGTGTTTGGTTCTAGAAACATATTCAGGTAAATTAAAAATAGTTATGACTTATACATTTATTAATTAAAACAAATGTGTCAGCTAGCGTCTCAATCGGCACAAATATATATAGAGTTTGTATAGAATAATGAGTTTATTCGCTAGAACATTATTATTATTTTATGACTTTCTATTTACATTTTTGGATAAAATTATCATGTAATCATACGTTTTCATGTTGCCTTTGATCAAATATATGAGTTCTTAAAGTTATATATCTAACTAATAATAACCAGTGATGAGATTCAAATAACCAGGTTAAGAAGCATATGCCATGGTTAAACAACTTACTCAAATACAACCAAACATGATATTGGAATGATAATGATTCATTCTATTACATCAATTATTCAATTACATTGTCTCTTACATTCATTTTGTTACTCCATTAAATCATTATCAAACAGATCCTAAATGATTTTTAAGAGAGTCATGAAGTTTATGTTTAAAACACTACCTTTGGGTTACTTACGTTCAAGAGAACAAGAAGAATATTAATTAAACATACATGTTCATTCTGATTTCTATGAGCTAATAATATTCCCAGGATATTGTGGTTTTTCAACTCTCATGAATATAACAATGTTTTTTCCTTCACAAGAATCATGTGTTTAAAGGCGCAATTAAAATAAGAAATATACTAATCCTCTATGAAGTCAACCATAGTTTGTTAATCGATCTTAATTTTGTAAGCCGTCCATTTCACACATGGTAATTTCAATAAATAAGAATATGTATTTTTCATGTTAAATTATATATCGCCAACAAATAATTAGACCGCATCATCTAGCCGGCTCATGTCGATCCCGTCACTAGTAGAAAAATATTTTTTCATGACAGACAAACAATGACAGACATTGTTTTATGACAGACAAAAACGTATGTCTATGTCATCTGCGTGTAAAAATTTAAACATTTACGACAGACAATGTCTGTCATAAAATTATGTCATCCTTTATGAAAATTCATGACATACATATTTGTATGTCATATTTACATGTCATGAAATCAAAATAAACAAAAACATAGGGTACATATGATAAATGTTTGTCATCTTAAAAAAAATTATGTCGTTTTATGTTTTTCCTCTTTCACTCTATTTCCCCCCCTTTCCCTCGCGATACATCCCTTTTCGTCGATTAGCACGCTGGCTGAAGTATCCCATTGCTCGACCACTGGCGATTTGGTTTACTAGTGCTCCACCACCGACGATTAGGTGTACAAACGGCGATTTATCGCTACTACTCCACTAATCCTCCGACGATTTAGGGCTACTGCACCAACATTTCGCAAATAGCAATTGTCACTTCGCAATTGATGCCACCGGTCACACCCTCACGAAATCAACGACATCTAGGGCTTCTAAGTAAGGTACGTGCCCCAGCTTTTGTATCTTACTGTCTCTCTCTCTCTCTCTCTCTCTCTCTCTCTCTCTTACATTCATCACCCGCCGCCTCTGTCATGTATGACTCACGGGAAGAGGCTCCGACTTATGAGTAGGTCTAAGGAAATTGAATCAGTCTCTATGTTTAATGTCGATTTCCTTTATTTCCTCATTAATAGCTAACAAATTAATAGTCGTTAACATACGATTATACATAGCTTATGTTCTGGGATTTTTGGAGCAACCAGTTCCTACTCTACCTATCTTGGATCTGATCAGCAGCTTGAAGTTTCTACCTATCTTGGACCTGATCAGCAGACTTGAAGTTCCTATCAGGTATTCTTACGATTATACATAGCTTATTTTCTTTTGTCATATTTAGTTACCTATCACAATACTTTTCTTTTTATTTCTGGTTCACTTTTGTTTCATTGAAGGCCAAAATAAACTCTAATTTAGAAATTTACTCTTTTGCAACGTCAAAGTAAATATATGCTTCTTTTTTCTCTTAGTTTTGTTTCATATATGAAGTATATATGACAGTAATGGCAATAGAATGTTATTTTAGTTTGGGGTCATATGATATTTGGTTACATACAATTGATATCAATATAGTAATATTTGGAAATCAGAGTATTTTAGTCTTCCAAGTTTAGCATTGTACTTAAAAAAAATATACCCAAATATAGAAACCAATCATTCCCATATATATGGTTTATACTTTATGGTTAAAACCTATACTTTATGGTTTATACTTAATTGTAGAAAACCTATAATAGTTAAAATTGATTTGGACACTCAATCTTTATATATGGTTTATACTTTATGGTTTATACTTGATTGAACATGCCAAATTGGACTTATATGTTGGTCATGAACATGGAAACTGTTTGTGTAAATTAATCTTGCATATCTATGATTTGTTTACAATTGATGCTTTAAATGGCTACATGCCAAGTTTATTAACCACTTTATGGCCATGTACGACAGGCATTGTTTGTCATGAAAGGTGCTAAGAAAGTTTGTGCAAAAAATCAATACAATCACCGTTTGAGCAGAAAATGATATGTCGGGCTCATTGTTCAGATTGTATGGCTGAAGTTAATTGATAGTTTACTTGTTTTATGTTTACATTAATTAGAAACAATTAAATTCAATTATGTTTTTCTGTTTGATATTATAGATGCAAGAAACGGGAATGACAGAAGAAGAGATTGAGAGATCTTTGTTATGGAAAAAAGCAAGAGAAATAAAAAAAGAGGTTACAAACCAAATGTGCAGATGATCGTTGACAAAATTGTAAGTAGTTGTTTCATTTCTTCTTTTTTCCCAGTAATTTTTCTGTCCCAAAGTGCATGGAATAGCAATTTACTTTGCTATTTCTTGCATTTATGGTTCTTTTGCAACAAAAAAGTAGACGGCGGTTGATATTTCTTGCATTTAGGCAATTTTTGGTTCAAATGCAAGAAATAGAAACCGAGTTCACTTGTTCTTTTTTCCCAGTAACTTTTCTGTCCCAAAGTGCATGGAATAGCAATGTACTTTGCTATTTCTTGCATTTACTTATTGTTTGCATTTAAACATTCTAATATGTACAGGATGAGTTGCAAAAATCTGAAAGTTGTGGAGAGGTGATTTGTGGAACAAACGATGTGCTAACGCAAGCTCTTGGTACCGAGGAACACCGTGGAGCTGTACGAGGGATGGGTAAATATGTATCCCCACACCAGTATTTTTACTTACTCGTGACAGTCAAGTATTATATGGACAATGAGGAGAAGAAGTGGAATCAACGATCAGAGAAACTTGAAAGTGATGTGGAGACACTTAAAAGGGATTGTGTCAGCAATGTTTCCGAAGGGGCCAGTTGTCATATGTCGAACAATTAAGATTTAGAAAATGACCCTGTTGATGATTTACTTGTAAGTATTCGTAATAATCAAATGCCCTTCCTTTCGGTACATATCAAACATGGATCGAAAATTATATTCTTATTATTTTAATCATTTTTAACTATTTCAGTCTTCCCGTTCTATTTGTGTCAAAAAAATATCAATGAAAAGTTAAACTAATATTTAATATTTGCAGGATAATTCTTGTTATCTTGGTGTTGATATTGCGTCAACCATTATTGGAAAAAGGAGCAATAACAAAGTACAATATTTCAGGTATTACAAACATATTTGCTTGTATTTATTTAATTTTTTTGGTGGAAAGTTGGAACTTCTCTTGACTTATTCTATATAATAGGTGAAAATCATGAAGTTTTAATGGAAACTTGTGTAAACGGTGAAGCGCTGCTACCTATCCCAATTGAAGAAGAATTCATTGTGAAGGTAAAAGATGCAGTGGGCCACATATTGAGTTGGCCACGATATATGGTCATCCGATGCATTGATTTGGTAATATTATTTCTTAATAATTTATATGGGCTGAATTTTTGTACCTATATGGACCGAACTTTTCATCTATTTAAAATTATTGTTTGTAGGAAAAAGTGACAGCAAAACCAACAGCAAAACCTGTGCCAAAACTTGTAAAAGGGGATGAAAAGGAAATTACCCAATAGGAGAAGAAAGTAAAGAATAAGCAAGTAGAAGAAGAAATTAACAAAGAGGAGAAGAAAGTAAAGAAGCGCCGAAGGGGTGACAAGAAGAAAGTAGAAGAGGTTATGCCAAGGAGGAGAACCAGATGGCAAAAAAACCAAAGGATAAGAATCGAAACCAGTCGTGTTTAGAAATTGACTTCACGTATGGTTGATACACAACTTTCGAGGGAAGTATCAACAAAAATTCAATGTGAAGACGGTCTGTTTGTTGATTCTAAGTGTTACACGTATATATCTTGGAATTATTTTGAACCTAGGCTTCTTCGACTCGTGATTTCGGATTTCAGTAGTTAGAAGTTGGTACTTTCATGTTTTAGTTTATTTTTTGTGTTTTCTAGTTTTGTTTATCGCTCGTTCCAACGGTTCTGGATTGTAGAATCTGTTTGGACGAGTTGGATCTGGATATTTTCAGAAGTCAGAACCATTCGGCTTCTGGTTTTGGTTTTAGTTTATGCAATCATTCGGTTTTCGTTAATTCGTGTTTTCGATTTCCGTTTTACGTTTAATTGTTCGTTTAGTTATTTGTGGGTGTTGGATGTTTCTGATTTTCTGAATAACCTTCGGAATCAGATTGTTTGGTTGGTTTGGATTTGGATTTGTTTAGTTTGGTTAATGTTAGTTTACGATTTCGGTATTTTAGTTTTGTCGGTTTTTGCGAGATGTATGGAACGACACTAGCTATAGAGTGACACTAAAGTTTGGTTAATTCTGACACATATTTCAACCACTTGACTCCCACAGATCTACCCTTACTTCCACTTGGCTAATGTGTTTGTAAGGTATAATTCTTCTATTTTTGACCGCATAACAACCTAAGTGTATCAAGTGGTCATTGGGTGCTAGCTGTATTAGACATGCAAACAACAACTTGTTATTACGTTGATTCTTTAAGGCCTACCAATGTGAATGCAGATTTGAAGCATATGATTGAAGCGTAAGTTATATAAATTATCAAACATTATTTTATTTTATTTGATATAATTTTCGTCCATTTTTATAAAGCGTTGTCTTTGTATGCAATGCAAAGTGGATCCAAGAAAAGGGTTAATATCAAGTGGATAAATGTCTTGGTGAGCACAAATTGTAGCTTTAACTTTAACTTTAACTTTATAGGGCGTTGCCTTTGTATGAAATGTATTTTATTTCTTGGCTAATCATTTATTATGTATGTATAGTGTCCGCTTCAGCCAGGTGGCACGGAATGTGGGTATTATGTTTTAAAGTTCATGAAAGTGGTTGTTTATGAAGGACTTCAAGTGTTGAATAACAACGTAAGTAAAATTGTTTAACATTGTCCAATTTCATATAATTGTTTAAAGTTGTTTTTTATGGCTAATTGTAACACCCGGCTTTTAGAACAAAAACACCCCTGAAAATTTTTCATTTAGAACATAGGTTTCAGTACTTAAAACCATAAACAAAGGGGTATGTTTTTAATAAAAACGGGTACAAGTGTATCAAGGAGTATACAAATATAATAACCTCCTTATAAGCCGGGCTGCTACTGACAGCATCTACAAGTCCACTTCTTGAGTCATGGACTTTATCCTTACCCTCATCAGGGTTATGCTAACCTGCAGGGACATTTAACAAACGGTATGAGCTACAAAGCTCAATGAGTAATCGTATCTGCAAATAACATGTATAAAAATACAATCTTATATCTGTTTGGATATCGAATCCAAACTCCTAGCCTTACTGGCTGACCACATATCTCCTAGGATTTCACATCCTAATCGGTAGCCTTACCGGCTGAATCACAATAACCTGTAATTATCAAGCCACGTCAGTTATTTGCACATATAATCATGTCTAACCATTTCTGTCCCATGTTTCTTAGTCACAATGGACTGCATCATATGTCATGGCTATATAAGCCGCACCATGTCATTTTCAATATACAAGTCATAGCCCAAAGGCTGCACCAGCTGGGCTCAATAATCCGGTATCATAGTCAAAAGACAGCACCATTTGGACTTAAAGTCAAATATCATAATCATTTATGGCTCACGAGTTTGTCCCGCTTTTGCCTAGACTCACGGCTCCGTTCTTGTCATTTCAATGACTCACGGCTTATCCGGTATTGTCTTTTCAAGGGTTGACTCACAGCTCCGTTCTTGTCTATTATAGACTCACGGCTTATCTGGTATTGTCGTATTGCTTATTCATTTATTGACTCACAGCTCCGTTCTTGTCTATCGCAGACTCACGGCTTATCTGGTATTGTCATATCATTGACTCACAGCTCCGTTCTTGTCTATCATAGACTCACGGCTTATCTGGTATTGTCTTTTCAATGCATCTGTCAACTGTTCATTTTTGTCCCCCAAAGTAGTTTCAAATCTGTAACAATTCAATCATCATATATCATATATGATATCAGTGAGATTACTCACCTGGATGCTAGCTGCATTTGATTCCGGTTGTTTCTTGCTTTTGCGTGCACCACAACCATTTATCCCGTACCTATATATTCATTTACATACCAAATGATAATAGGTTAATAACCATTTCAGTTGACTCTACTACATAAGAGTCCTATACAATACAATTGGGGACTATTTCCAAGCATTTCCAATCAATAACCATCGTTATAAAATTTAATACACTTCCCAAAATACGCGTATTCTACTACAGTACTTTCGGGAGGTCGTATTCGTATTCCGATAATTTTCCATGAAGTTTCACAACATATTAGACCTATGTTTAAAATTTCAGGTCAATCGGATAAGCCTAGCATCAAAATCAAATTTGGAAAATGTTCCAAATTTTAACAGAGGATGAAATGGTTTCTGCCCAGGGGTCGGGTCGCGACCGACCCTATGGTCGGGTCGCGAATACCCTGCTCTTCGGGTCGCGACGACCATGCGGGTCGGGTCGCGAAGGCCTTGCCCTTCGGGTCGCGACCTACCCTGTGGTCGGGTCGCGATCGCTGAGCAGCAGTCCAGGAACTCCGATTTTCAAGCTACAAAATCCCATTTTCTTATTTTTAAGCCCTTAATACTCGACTTAATGATCAGCGATTGTTCTAGGACTAACACTTTTGTCTAATAACAAGTTTCAAGCCATTAGAAACACCTTAATCACACCAATTCATGATTTAGGGTTCTTGGCAAAATTCTCAATTTATCAAAAATAGCATCTTACTTCCATCCTTTTGAATTAAGTCCTTTTTAGCATGACTTAATGGAAGTATTAAACCATTTCAACCACATAATCACAACTGAAATTTACGGATTTCAGTTTCTATCAATCCCATCAAGAATACCTCAAGAACTTGGCTAGAAAATCAAATTACTAACCTTGTTTAACTTAGGAATCACCAATTCCAAGCTATGATTCCAATTCCTTGCTTCAAGCTTCAAAGATTTCCAGGTGTTTGCTCTCAAAAACCCTTCCCGTTGCTGCACAAATGGCCAGTCAAAGAAGAGAGTCAACCTCTCTATTTATACTTCCAAAGTTTACAAATTTGGTCCCTAAGTTCATTTTCTTGAACTTTGACCACAATAAATCAAGTTTTATGACATAAAACTTTCATTTCTTATACTTTTGCCACAAGCAAACAATATTTTTACATAATTGGTCCTTCACATGGTCAAATGACCAAATCACCCTTTTATGGTAAAATGACCAATTTACCCTTTTCTTCTAGTATTACTTTCTAATACTTAGAACACCATGTTAAATCATAATTATACTATGATTCACGTATAAATACTTAATAAAAGTATCGTGGTGTTACACTAATATATCAATTTATGTCTTAGTTTTGGGGGAAGAAGAATATACAAATGCCGAGCTTGATGATGTGCGTGAAGACTGGGCTACGTATGTCACGACCTTTATTTATCATTGATATTGTATTTGTCAATTACTTTTGGATAAACTTGGAAGGGTATTTTGTATATTCGTCAATCACTTTTGGATAAACTTGGAAATATACTTTGTGTTTGACGTATTATAATTTGAGCAGTCAAGTAACTTTTTGTATATTAATATCTTATTTTGCATTATTGATATATTAAATGTCATTTAGTTTGATTATTAAAAATGGTACAATATATATATATATATATATATATATATATATATATATATATATATATATATATATATATATATATATATATATATATATATATATATATATATATATATATATATATATATATATATATAGTGGAAGGTTAAAATGAGAACGATTAAAAGATTGAGAACGCGAGAATCATTCTGGACCAATCATTTTATAGGGATATTACAGTAATTTAACAATTTGTCTAATTAATTAAAAATCCTAGATAATTATATTTTTTCTATAATCATGGGATTTAATTATCCACTTTCCATAATTATAGAGATTATGATTCTGTTACCAAAAATGAATTAAATATTATTATTTATTTATTTTTATTAATAGATTTATATGATTTAATTCACAAATGAATAAAACATAATACAATTTTATAATTTTATTGGACTCATTTTTAACTAAATTTTTATAGTGACGAAAAATAGAAGTATAATTTACCGGAATATTTATTGTTTAACCAGAATATTTATAATAATATACGAATAAAACATATTTTGAATCATATATGTATTCAGTTGTAATCATAAATGAATAAAACACGGTTTTAAGATTAAAATTACAATACAATTCTAATCATAAATGAATAAAACACGGTTTATACCACAAACAATAATTAAAATACAATAGTTCTTTATTACTTATAATTACAAATGAATAAATCATTTTATATGAAAAAAGTTATAAAATCCATCCTGAGGTCAGCATTTTTCTTGAATGAATCGATGCCCCTTTTTCTTATTGCTACCATCATACACAAAAATAAATAGTGGGCACCCGTGATCATTGTTATTCTTGGATTCACGCCTGCAAAATCAAGTTCACTAATGATTAGAAATTATTATAATTATTATAATCATTGATGATTAACAATAGAGTTTATATGTTCACATTTTAATGATTAATTGAAAGTGGTTGTTACAGTGTTAATCATCAATGATTAGCACTGGTCATCATCGATGATTATTGCAGTGGCTGTTATAGTGTCAGTTACAGTGTTAATCATCAATGATACTTGTTATGAATAATTATATCGACAATAAAATAAAAAATAATACGATAAAGAAAAATAAATGTGGACACAAAGATTTAACGTGGAAAAACCCTTTCGGGAAAAAATCCACGATCACAACCGATGATAATCACTATATGAGAAAAATGAGGAGGTTACAAGATTTGGAACTGAAAATATATATATCTCCTTTTCTTTTAATACATAGAGCCTCACAAATATATATATATATATATATATATATATATATATATATATATATATATATATATATATATATATATATATATATATATATATATATATATATATATATATATATCACTCTATGTTTTTGTGTGTGTGATTTTAATTGCAATATGAGCATCCCTATTTATAGTCAGCCGAAGTTTGCCGTAATTGTTGAAAGAATTGCGGGCGCCGTATTCGTCGTTTGTTGAAGAATTGAATTTTCCATCGTTCAAACTTTCACGTGCTAAATTTAAATCTGAATTTGATTTTGATTACTATTCATGTGGGCCCACATGAAAATAATTGGCTGCTTTTTCTTGCTTTTGAAAGGCAATCATTCACAATATTAACTTAATTGATATTTTAATTATTTATGCAATTATAATCATATATGATTATGTCCATATTAAACATATCCTAAGTTATAACTGATGTTCTAATCATTTAGACTAATAAAACTATAATCATCTATGATTATAACTATAATCATCATCTATGAACTAAAAAGTCAGAGAGTTAACCATTTACGATTACATAAATATTTTTGGGAAGATTACATACCCAATTATTTATGACTCAATCATTCATATAGGTCGTTGTAATGAGGAAACTAATCAATTGTGTGGTGATACTCTAAACGTATGAAGAACAACCACCTGTATGTAAAAAAAATCACAAAATATAAAGTACGAAAACCAAACTTTATTCAACCTAACTTTCTATTTATATAAATAATAACACATCAAAACTACGTAGGAAACTAAAAATTATTCCAACTCCATGAGAATTAATGAGTGGGTCTGTGTGCTTCTAAATTAAAGAACTAAACTAAAATTAATTAAAACAGAAAAATGAATATAAAGAGTATTAATAAAAAAAAAATTTAAAAGATGAATGATAGCTCTCTTTCCTTTGTAATACTTACCCCTCTTTTGCATTATCGCATGCGCCGAAGGAGCTCATGGAAACCATTTCTTAGGCATTGGTGGGCTTTAGTAAAAAAAAAAAAAAAAAGGAGGAGGAAAATACGCTGAATTGAGGGCAATTGAAATCAAATTGTATTTTCATGTTCTAACGTAAAAGAAAGCCATTTGTTGTTGGACCTCGGCCGCCACCATTTATGTAAATTTCTCGTGTGGATAGGTGATCACGTGTGGCTGATTATTGGTGTATCTCCGCTTGGGAGATGTTAACTCGACTCTTCAAGAACAGCGAAGACAGTGATGAGTCGGTGAGATAGACGCGACGGTGGTTTTGAACGGCTTTGGTATTCAGTGGTTTAGGGTTCGCTAATGAAGACGGCGGTTTGGTTGAAGCCGTATATAGAGAGGATGAGGGAGAGAGATTGTAGGATATTTAATTTTAAATAGCTACTTTTAAGGAACCATTTATTTTAGAATTCCTAAAATACCCTTATAGTTAATTAACAATTTATAATTTCTATCACATGATTTTTGGAATTGACATAAATTGCTAATTTATATTAGCCTTAGATTTTAATATTTGAAAGGCTGAGATTTGTTCTCGCATTCTCAACTTTTTTAGTATTCTCATTTTATTCTATATATATATATATATATATATATATATATATATATATATATATATATATATATATATATATATATATATATATATATATATTAAAAAAAAGTACAATCATGACAGACAAACGTATGTCGTAATTGTGTGTCATAAAGGTCCGTCACAAATTTACAACAGACATTGTCCGTCATAATGTATGTTATAAATGTCTGTCGTAAATTTATGACAGACAAATGCATGTCATCTTTGATTTATGCAGGACTTTCAATGACAGACATTTGTTTGTCATCTATGGTCATTTACGACAAGCATTGTCTGTCATGAAAAACATTTTTTCTAATAGTGCGTCTCGAGACCCATCATATGGGGGCTAAGTTGTGAAGCGCTAATGATATCTTGAATGTGCTAAATATAAACCTTAAACTTCATGTGTTCAATTTCGTACATCAACCGTTAGGTTCCCATTACAAATATATATATATATATATATATATATATATATATATATATATATATATATATATATATATATATATATATATATATATATATATATATATATATATATATATATATATATATATAGGGTTAGGTTCTTTTAAGAACTCAAATTTTCATGAGATCTTGAGAACTCAATATCATCCATTAGATCCTTATCCAAATCAAAAAGGGCTTGATGGTCATTTAACAAATCCTATTTAATTTTGATTTTTTTATTTTTGGCAACAATATTATCAGTTCCTAAAAATAAGCCTAATCAATTTCAAATTTCATAATTAATGAAATTTTCGTTTTTTATATAATGTCAAATTTTTCAAAATTTGAAAAAGTTAAAAATTTTATATTTAAACGAAAAATAACAGATTTCAAAATTAAAAATATATATATATACTTGCATGTAGGTGCATATATGTGCATATATGCATAATCAGATTTCTGATATGTGCATTTTTTTTAATAGAATGCATATTTAACTTTTTACATTATATTTTCAGGGATGTATACATACACATTTGATAACATTTCGTAAAAAACAAACAACAATGTTTGTATTCCATAATATTTGGATATCATATTACCAACTTAATAGAAATAATAATATAGCATTGTTTTGAACGTTACATACAAAAAATATTAAAAAAAAAAATACAACGAAATTTAATGTCATCTTCATTTCTCAAATTTTCGATTTTCACTTCTTCAATTTGCTCGATAAAATTCTTCAAAATCTGCAATAACATTAATAAAAATTAATATACATTTATAATCAAAAACATTAAAATAAATACATGCATGCATATACGCATATGAACACATGCACATCTATTTTTGCATATATAGGCATATATGCATATGTGCACATACACATTTATAAAAATGCATACGTGTACAAACAAATAGACATATATGAATATGTACACCTATGCACATATGCACATGTGCACATATGCACATATGCACATGTGCACATATGCACATGCGTATATGTACATACGAATGTACTTATATTTATGATTACAAAACAATATGCACATTCATACAAAAGCATGTGTATATCCGTTGTTCTAAAAAACATAACAATATGCACATTCATAAAAATATGCACATATGCACATTCGTATAAATGAAAAAAAATTCATAAAATACTACCAAACACATGCACATGTGTATATGTACATATGCACATTCGTATAAATAAAAAAAAATTCATAAAATACTACCAAACACGTGCACATGTGTATATGCATATAAAATGCTACCAAATACATGCACATGTGTATACACATATGAACATATGTATATATGCATTTTACACAAGTGCCGATACTTTTATGCACATATGTACTTATCAAGGTTGTAGATATTTAAAAAGAATCTAAAAGTATGAGAATGCAAATTACTATTATGAGAATATGAATTACTATTAAAATACCAAATTTTAGACATGTATGAGAATAAAATTTGAATATTACAGATGATCTGACATCAAAATTATAACAACTCGATAAATCCATATTAGTACCTGGAGTAGGTTACATGAAAGCTCTTTTCCTTGTAAAACCTGATTGTAAAACCTAATTAATCCATATTAGTGGTATCTTGATAATAGTTGTACAAAACTTTCTGAAAAAGAGTAAACGTAGCTTATCATGATGCATCTCACATAATCTGCACAAAAGAAAACAGAGAAAGCTTAGTAGCTTTAACAAATAAGCTTTAACCAAATATCAAAAACTGGATGCCTACAAATAAACCAAGAGAATAGAAGGTGGATAATGGTTAGGAACTTTACCAAATACGCACATAATGTGCAGGTTACTCTTATGTTCAATAACAGCCTAAAGTTTGAAAATGCTTCCTGTAAAAAAAACCATCAATTTGAAAATATAGCTCTCAAAAGGAATCTCGGACATCGATCCATTTCCATTTCTTGTTTACATATAGGAAGATAATGATAGCCTGGCGAGGATGTGTGAGGAATATCTGGTCGGCATCGTACATCCCGAGCAGTACCTGAGCTGTCGGCGATTTGGTTGCTTTAGTCGCCGGAAAATCACATCAAACACATAGCTGTTTGAACCCAGTTGAAAACTCGATCTCTATTTCTCGCATCTAATTTCTGTCACAAAATCGCGCACATTGGGACCATAACCGACCATTCCTGGTCGTCGGAATTTCTGGTCATCGCCGGTCGTCCTCGCTAATGGCGGTGGCAGTAGCCATCGCTCTTGATGTTCGACTATCAGGTCTCATCCCTTCCTTCCCTCGCTGCCTCTCCTTTCTCGGTTCTGAAATCACCCACCAATAGATCAAATCAGGTGTCATCCATTTCCTTCCCCATCTCGAATTTCATCTGCTAGGGTTCTTTAGTCGCCACCGATCTGCAAAAGGGAGGAGGACGATGTACAAGAAATAAATATCGAGATATTGAGAGACGGTTAGGAAGATTCGAAGAATGGGGAAGAGAGATAAAAAAAGTCTCTATTTCCATTTAATTCAGCTAATTTTTTGGGATTTTGATTTAATGATCTTTTTTTTTAATTCCTATAATACCCTTGACTGATTTTTTAAATACCAAAAATACCATTGAGTTTTCTATTAATTACAAGATTGCCACCTTGCATCTTAGCCTTTGATTTTTTTGATCTAGTGGTCCATATTTGGTTCTCAAGATCTCATGAATATTTAGGTTCTCACAAGAACCTAACTCTATATATATATATATATATATATATATATATATATATATATATATATATATATATATATATATATATATATATATATATATATATTGTAACGATCAACCATAATATTCAATGCAAATGCATCGTAAGATTTTGGAAAATTCGATGTCAAATTTTATAGTTAACATATCATTATCAAGATGAATCAAAAATATCAAATGTAGGCACATATCTTTAAATATGTATTTTAGTTATATGTTTTTACCGTTGCTTATTATTATTTTTCTTAGATTATACACACATTTTGTTCTTCACGTATTTCATTAAATTTTGTTTACTTTTTATTTCCATCAATTGTGGATGTCATTATTTGTAGCCCGCCTATTAATAAGAAAGATCTATGATCTTAAAATCAATTATGGTTTAACATCATAGTAATTGGTCTAATACACGTCCGTTGGTCGCGTGATCCGTTTAGTGGTCTAAACAATCAAAATGAAACCGACATTAAGGGGTGTTTGATAGTCTCTTAATATAAATGATTAAGAGACTTTAAAGGGTTATTTATAGAAAAGTCTCGATATTTTGGGGAAATTAACGAAAAAATCCTAAAATAATTTTTTTGAATAGAAAAGCCCAAGAAAGTAGAAAAATTATTCAATTTAACCATTTTTACCGGCTACCGGTAAAAGGGCTAAACTGATTAAATTTACCAGTTTTCTGGGCTTTTCTGTCAAAAAATTATTTTGGGACTTTTTCGTTAATTTCTACAAAGTATTAGTTTTGGTCCTTAATAGTTTTGGTCCTTCACAATTTTGGTTCTTAACAATTTTAGTCTCTAATAGTTAATCCTTCACAATTTTGGTCATTAACAACTTTGGTCCTTTACGGTTTTGATCCTTAACAATTTGGTCCTTCACAGTTTGGTCCTTCACGGTTTTGGTCCTTTACAATTTTAATCCTTAACAGTTTTGGTCCTTCATAGTTTTGGTCCTTAATCCTTAATTTTGTCCAAACTACAGGAAGGGATAAAAATTTCAGAAAGTCATGGAGAGGTTATGTGACACAAACGATGTTCTTATGCAGGCCCTATGTACTTAAGAAAATCGTGGGCATGTACGTGGGATGGGAAAATATGTAACCCCGCACCATTTTTTTTTTTTTTTGCCAAGACCATTAAGCACTACATGAACAATGAGAAAAAAGTATTGGTGCGAGGTTACATATTTTCTCATCCCACGTATATGCCCACGGTTTTCCTGAGTACCTAGGGTCTGCGTAAAAACATCGTTTGTCCCACATATAACATCTCCATGACTTTCTGAAATTTTTAGCCCTTCATATACTTGGGACAAAATTAAGGTTTAGGGACCAAAACTATGAAGGACCAAAACTGTTAAGGATTAAATTGTGAAGGACCAAAACTGTTAAGGAGCAAAATTTTGAAAGGACCAAACCGTGAAGGACCATAATTGGGAAAGACAAAAGTTGTTAAGGACCAAAATTGTGAAGGATTAACTATTAGGGATTAAAAGTGTTAAGAACCAAAATTGTGAAGGACCAAAACTGATATTTTGGAGAAATTAACGAAAAAAGTCCCAAAATAATTTATTGACAGAAAAGCCCAGAAAACTGGTAAAATTATTCAGTTTAGCCCTTTTCTATCGGTAGCCGGTAAAAAAGGGCTAAATTGAATAATTTTACCGGTTTCATGGGCTTTTCTGTTAAAAAAAAAATAATTTGGGACTTTTTCGTTAATTTCCCCAAAATATCGGGACTTTTCTGTAAATAACCCGACTTTAAATTATTCATAGCACATGTTTCGTAAAAAATTACCCATTAATCGGTCATAGTCTCTTAACGAGCCACTACAACAAAATAAAGATAATGAAACCGTGGTAAAATGTTGAATTAAGCCATGAAAGAGTTGCATTGTATAAAACAACATTTTACAAAGGGCACTGTTGCGGAGTTGCTTAGACCTAAAGCAACCATTTTGCTAGAAAATGCAACCATTTTTTAAAGAGTTGTATATATTATGCAAATGCAACTTTTTTGAGGCAACCTTTTTACATGCAAATGCAACCTTTGTTTTTTGAAAATGCAACCTTTTATACTCTTAATTCCCTTTAAAATAATTTTAGTTACAAAAAATGCAACCTTTTTTACATTTAAATGCAACATTTATTTTTTTAGCTTAACAATTGCAACCTTTTTTTTTACAATAAATGCAACCTTTATTACGAGTTTAGTTACCACAAATGCAACATTGTTAATACTCAAATGCATCATTCCTTCCAATCTAAAGAAACGTTTTTCAATTTTCTAATGCTAGTATTATAGTTTGTTTAATCAAAGCTACACTTTTTTTCTCCTAATGTAGATATGACACGTTTTATATTTGTGGCATCATTGTTTCAAGCACTACAATTGATATTAATTGCATTAATAATACAATTACACTATAATAATACTATAAAGAACTTGCTAAATTGATAACATAGATTGATATTGAGTCAAAAGAGTAATCGAGTCAGTTGGTTTGTTGAGATGAAAAAATATGTCAGCTGCAGATAAGAAATCAATACCGGGGAACATATTAGTCCTAAAAAGGTATGAGTTGTAATGTTAAGGAGCCTTTTAGATGTCATTTATTAGTTGAATACTTGTATTAGAACATGTATCGAATTAAACATTTCTTTTTTGAGGTATTATGTTAAATAAAACAATATCCAAACAACCAACATTTATTAATCAACTTTTGTCGATTGTACAAGCCCATAAAGGTACACTTTAACATAAATGGCTACAACTAAGTAACCAAAACCAGCCAAGTACTCGTTTACTTTTACAACATACACAAATATGAGATAACATATAAATCAGTTCAGCATACACGACATATCCCATGGGTTACGCGTTAGTGTAAATCAATAGCCTTGGTTTAACTTTTAAGACACTAAATTATAAACTTGAGATACGCCTTTTGAAACTGGCCCCATCTTTGTTCGAGGGTCCCAGTGTAGCCAATCGACATCCTAACCAAACCAGGTGAAATCCCAGCCAATGTCTGCTCCTTTTCATTTAACTCGCTGCTTGTACTGTTACCCGAACACGACATTAGGGTTTCGTGGTAGCCCAAGCTAACAGCCATGAGCCCAAACCGAGTGAGGTTTTGCAACCCATTCATTAGCTTGTTGGCCTTCACTTCTGTTTCCATGTCTAAACATAGCATCCCGCCATAACCATACTCCTTGTTGAAGATAGAATTGGAAAGATTGTGATCAGGGTGGTCTTCAAGGCCTGGGTAGATGACCTTGAGTCCCATTTTCTTCATCCGTTGAGCATATATGAGAGTCCTATGGGAGTGCTCTTTGATCCGAAGACCCAAGTGAGGGATTCTTTGTGACAGCTCGAATGCAACCTTGGCGTTCATGGTCGGACCTAGTAACATCAAAGTCCCTTGGTGAAGGTCCATCATCGAGTTCACTAAACTTGCTGATCCACATACAGCTCCTGTTAATCACAAGCATACATGAGACTGACGCACTTAATTCATACATAAAGCTAACACAGCTGATATCTTTACATGATGTCACCTCAGCCATTCCTAAAACATTTACCATTTTGTAAATCAATTAACAGGGCTATCACGGAAATAATTTTGGTTAATACCCATGTAAAATTAGAATATAAGTACTATTCGTAATTCCGTATTATTATATAACTCTAATAGATTAGGTTAATATATTAAAAGTGTAATGACCATTATAATAACTTAAAAACAAGAAATATAGCTAAAAACAGAAATAAATAATTTTCTAACAGTCAAATAGGTTAAAAATCTCAGTGTGGTCCCATCTACATGCGTTCAAATATCTTGGTTGTGCCAATAAAATTTTATACCTAAAAACAGATCATCCGTAATATGTGTTCTTAGAAATCATATCAAGTTTTGCAAACTTTGTTTGTGATATAAACAATTAAGTAAATAAAAATTTGAAGTATCTTACTTGGTCTTTGATTATCAGAATAACATTTATACTTATTTAATAATAAAACTTAAATAATTCTTTTATAATAAGTTGTTTACTCTGACTTTAGTTTTCGTCCTTCACTGATTTAATTTGAAAGTAATAACTTCTAATACAGATAATAAGATTTATTTTGTGTTTCTTATGCATACTTTACTTTTTGTGATTTAGTAGTTACACTACAAGGAAAGGGATCTTTACCGGCGACAAATGTCGCCGCTAAAGATAACAAATGTCGCCGCTAATACCTTTACCGGCGACATGTCGCCGCTACTGAGTCGCCGCAAATAGTTCGTCGCTAATGCCTATTCGTCGCCGCTAATGCGTCGCCGGTAATGGGTGTCGCCGCAAATGCCTGCCGTCGCCGGTAAAGACGTCGCTGCTAATGGTTAACTCAGTCTCCGGTGATGACGTGTCACCGGAGATAGCGTCGCCGCTAAAGAGGAAATATGTCGCCGCTAAAGGTAGTTTTTATTATATTTTTATATTATTATTATTATTATTATTATTATTATTATTATTATTATTATTATTATTATTATATTTTTTAGAATTATGAATACTTTTAATATAAAATCAAAATTGTAATAAATGAAGCAACATACGCGATAAACAATTCCAAACACGAACAAATATCTAAAACATAAGCTTCTTTACACAAATTAACATAGTCAAACAACAAAAATAAGAAACTACTCTAAGTCGTCGTCTTGATCATCTTGATCGCCTTCATCACTTTGGGTATCCCCGGCACCCTTGCTCGTTCCACCACCGTGCCCTGCCGTGTACGTACGTAAAAATTCTGCCAACGCATCTCTGTGTCTTGGATCCTCAAGCATCTGTGCAAGCGCATCCTTCAAAAAAATAAAAATGTATATTATTAGTTAAAAACAAATTAATTATTTAACAATGAAATAGTTAACAATTAATATTTACCTTTGTAGGTGCTTCTTGGGAAGGTTGGCCTACATCAAAATGAGGCGGTATTGTCGGAGTCACGGGAGGTTTACGGCCAATCCCTTTGTAATGTCCACGGCGAGAACCCAACACCTTTTCAAATACCCCAACTTCCTTCGCGGGTTCCGGGGAGGGATCGTTTAATAACTCAAACTCACGTTCCAACTCAATCTGCATTTTACATAAATAAATAAAAAGTTAGCATTTTACATATATTAAATATAATAATGATGTTGAACTAATTTTTTTGTATAAACACTTACATATTGTTGATAAGCCAGGTCACTGTCCCATGTCCCATCTTTGCGGGTGTGAGCCTTCTTGAATTGTTCGATTTTCTTTCTACCCTGTTTAACAATAAAAAATTAGATTTGAAACAAAGCATTATCGATTTGAAACAAGCGGTAATATATATACAAAGCATTACCGATTTGAAACAAGCGTTGGTATATGTGCTTGTCCCCCCACGGTTGGTGTATTGTTGTTTTTGACGGGTTCCTTTGTTAGCATCAGATCGCCGTCGATATTCTGGTATGCAAAAAAAGTCTATAGCTTTGTTCCAATTTTGAATAAGCATACCCTCGGGGGGGTGAGCTCTAGCCGTGTCTATATCATTATATCCTCCTGCCTCATCAAACGCAACTTTTGCATCACTTTTCCGGTCCCTATACCGCTTCATCAGCACCGCATCAATACCACCCTTCAAATGCATACGCTCGCAATCATCCTCAATCGCATCAAAATCGAAGTTCATCTACAAATTGAAAATAACTTAGTCAAGTAAAAATAAATAAATAAATAACATACAAAAATAAAGTTATATAAATAATTTACCTTGAGATGCTGTACCAATGCATCCTTCTCGGCTTTGCTAACAGTGTTCCAATCTTTTCGATCAAAGGACATGTTATTCCACATGTATATCCCCACCTCACGAACAAAGAGGTCATACGGTCTACCAACCGGGGTATACGTAGTCGCTCTATCAAACTCCAATGTAAATTTTTGCCCTGTCTTATCGCGATGTCGTTGCAGTTCCAGGTTTTTAGCTTTCCCTCTCGTTTTTCTTCTCGCCGGTACACCTGCAATATAAATTTAAAAATATTAGTCACGATTATTATAATAAATGAATAAATACAGTAAATTAAAAAATTATAATAACACTTACCGTCCATCTCATGTAGACCCGCGCCTCTCCAAGGCGGAAGTGGTGGATCACCGGCCCCATCTCCACCATGGCCCATCACATCGGCCATGATAAAAAGTAGCATCATCCAAAACGATGTCATCTCCTAACACATAAATAAATTACAATTGTTTTAATGATCTTCTTCACCCTCGGATACTTCAGTGTCATAAGCAGACTCTGTATCATAATCAGTATCAGCATTATCAAACTCGCAATCAATCACTCTATTGACGGTAACCGTTGGCGGATCAACTTCAGTATCAGAGTCGTCACCGGTATCATAATTAGGAATGTTTTGAAAGTATTGACTCAAATCGATTACAATACCACAATTAGATGAAGAGGGGTTATGAACAACGTCGACATTTTCCGCTAAGACGATGTCATCATTTGGGACGCCGTTGTGAACATCCCAAATTTTTCGATGGTTGACCTCCTCGACGACCCACCAAGGATGATTGTTTTGGTTTCTTCGAGAAGGTTCTCGGATAAAAAATACTTGTTTGGCTTGGGATGCAAATATGAGTTGTTCATTTTTGTATATTTCACGTTCTGTGTTGATACTAGTGATATTATTTTCTGTTCGAGTATCAAACCACTTGCAGCGAAATAGTACAGCCGAAAACTCATACGTATATTGCACCTCAATAATTTCTTCTAATTGGCCATAATATTTTTCACCGTTCTCGCCGACCGCTAACACCCCAGAGTTTTGCGTTCTTCGTTGTGCGTCACGATCAAGTACCATAAACCTAACACCGTTGACTATGCAAGCAGTGTAAGTAGAGGCATTTATTCCCACACCCATTGAAAGAGCTGACAACTCTTCGTGGAATTCCGGGGAATTTTCTGTTTTCATAGAGTAGACCTTCTGAAGAAACCAATTAGGAAAATTGGTTTTAATATCATTTCCAGGATGTTCGGTTTCGAATTCTCTACATTGATGAGAAAAATATATAATAAGATATGATGGTTTAAATAAGTTTGTGTTTAGGGTTTAGGGTTTAGGGTTTAGGGGTTAGGGGTTAGGGGTTAGGGTTTAGGGTTTAGGGTTTAAGTTTTATGGTTTAAATAAGTTTGTGTTTAGGGTTTAGGGTTTAGGGTTTAGGGGTTAGAGGTTAGGGTTTAGGGTTTAGGTTTTAGGGATTAAGGTTTAGGGTTTAGGGTTTAGGGTTTAGGGGTTAGGGGTTAGGGTTTAGGGTTTAAGGTTTAGGGTTTAAGTTTTATGGTTTAAATAAGTTTGTGTTTAGGGTTTAGGGTTTAGGGTTTAGGGGTTAGAGGTTAGGGTTTAGGGTTTAGGTTTTAGGGATTAAGGTTTAGGGTTTAGGGTTTAGGGGTTAGGGGTTAGGGTTTAGGGTTTAGGGTTTAGGGGTTAGGGGTTAGGGGTTAGGGGTTAGGGGTTAGAGTTTAAGTTTTATGGTTTAAATAATTTATGTTTAGGTGTTAGGGTTTAGGATTAAATAAATTTATGTTTTTGATTTGTGTTTACGGTTTAAATTTAGAGTTTAGGTTCAAATAAATTTATATATTTTCTTTTAGGTTAATTAGGTTTAATAATTTTATTAAAACGTTACATTAACGTATAACTTTATTTTTTATAATTTGCGATTTAGACGTTATATTTAAAATGATTTAAAATATCTATATAATTAAGTATTTAATAATTAAGTTTACAATTTAAACATTATATATTTTATAATTTACAATTTAAACATTATATTTTTTAAAATGACGATTTAAACGTTATATTTAAAACGATCTAAACGTTACATTTATAACAAATCAAATAATTACTAATTAAGTACTTAACAATTAAGTTTTAAACATAAGCATTAAGTTCTTAATAATTAAGTTCTTAAAACTTAAGCACTTATCAAAAACATTTCCAAATATATTATGTTTTCCAAATCATTTTTCAAATTAAGCACTTAATAATTAAACACTTAAAAATTAAGTACTTAACACATTAAGAACTTAACAACATCACATTATACATTTTCCAAATCTTTGGTATATTTTCCAAACATATTATATTTTTTCAAAACCATTTTCATGTTAAGCACTTTTTCATTAATAACTTAAAAAATAAGTTCTTAACATATTAAGAACTTAACACCATAACTTCCAAAACAAATCAAAACCATTCAACATTTTGTCATAAACCATTAGGAGCTTATAATAAGTCATTTTTCAAGAACTTAACACATTAAGAACTTAACAAATCAAGACTTTAACAAAATTGCAAAATTCAAGAACACATACTTAGGGTTTTTAGATGTTGTTTCTGGTGGTGGCGGCGTTTTTACGGTGGTGGCGGCGTTTTTCCGGCAGCCTCGCGGTGGTGGTCTTGGTGGTGGTGGTGATGGTACTAACAAGAGAAATACCTAGTTAAAAATCAAACTTTAACACAATATAAGTTAGGTAAACAAAAACTTACACAATACAAGAGAAATCTCGCCGGAAAAGAGGAGCAATCGCCGGAAAAGAGAAACCCGCCGCCGGAAAAGAGATATCGCCGGAAAAGAGAGGTAATCGCCGGTAACACTCAAGAAAATCGCCGGTAGAAGAGAGGTTGAAGTGAAAGAGTGCACCGGATGTTGATTTGAGGTGGATTTTGTCCGAAAATACCTGGATGTCGCCGGAAAGTTCGAGAGAAAATCGTATGTGTGTTGGTGGTCGTAACAGGCGACTGATGAAGGGGACGATCTGTTTTGTTCTGTTCGCTGACCTTTAGCGGCGACAATTAGGGGCTTTAGCGGCGACGGATCAATAGCGGCGACATCTAAAAAGCCGCATCCCATCTGGACCGTTAGATTATGAAGCAATGGACGGTGATGATGGCGATCCGCGTGAAAGTCAATAGCGGCGACATTTTGGGTCTTTAGCGGCGACGCGTAAGGAGGGAACTTTTCCCGCTTCTTTTATCGCCGTTGGATCAGACAATTTATCAACGGCTGAGATTGAGAAGGACAGGGATCGCTGACCCGTTAATACCGGCGTCACCTTTAGCGGCGACAGCCGGTATTAGCGGCGACACCAAACGCGTGTATTGGATGTCGCCGCTAATACCGGCTGTCGCCGCTAAAGGTGACGCCGGTATTAACGGCATTTCTTGTAGTGTTAGTTATATTAACAATATGACCAAAAAAATCGTAGAGAAAGTAAAATTTACAAAAGCATCAGTGACATGCATAAATAAAAAGACATGAATATGGCCAAAATTTTGTACTTACCAGCAATTATGTCTGCCCCGCCGCTAATATACTTGGAGATACTATGCACTACGACGTCGGCACCCATCCTGGCTGGAGAAACTACCATCGGCGCAAAGGTGTTGTCAACCACCACCGTCACCCCCTTCTTATGTGCTATCCTTGAAAGCTCCGGAATGTTGGCCACTGTCAACGTCGGGTTAGACATGGACTCAAAAAACAAAACCTTGGTGTGCCCTTCCACGATTGCCTCCTCCACTTTCTTCAAATCCCTTATGTCAACAAACGTCGTCTTTATATTCGATGACCTTGGAAGAAAGTGGGTGAGAAGTGCATGTGTCCCACCGTATAGCGTTGGAGACGCCACTATGTGCTCCCCGCTGTTCACCAGCTGCAACAGAACTGAGGAGATGGCAGACATGCCGCTAGAGGTGCAGTATGCCGCCTCAGTCCCCTCGAGCGCTGCCATCTGGCGGCCAAGAGCGAGGACGGTCGGGTGAAAATGACGGCTGTATATGAAGAAACCACGATCAGGCCCCAAGTCCCCTGTGAACATGCGGCTTAGGGTTTCTGGTTCCATGACGGTGAAGGTGGCCGAGGTTTCAATGGACATGTTAACTCCACCATGCTCTCCAAATTCATGACGAGCATTGGCCAAAGCTGATACAGGGTCTTCAAATGTTGGGCTTGTCGGTAATTTCTTGGTGATGATCATATCATCGTCCGGGTTAGAGTCATCCGGAGTCATCCTCTTCTTTGAGGAGGAAATATGGGTGTTTAGGATTGTGGCTGCCATTAATGGAAACTTAAAACTTTGTTGTAAAGGGAATCAAAACGAGAGCAAATTAGAGAAGATGAAGAAAATGGAGCATGGAGGGAATGCTTTTATAGAGGATTTTTTTAATTGTTTATGAAGACTTGAAGAGGGTGGGGCCGTCGGGTTAGAAGGTTGTTTAGTGTAAAAGAGTGGCACATGAGTATATACATATAATGTATATTTTGATTCTAGAAATATATTCGGGTCAATTAAAAATAGATATGACTTCTACATTTATTAATTAAATCAAATGTGTCAGCTAGCGTCTCAAATCTCAATCGGCAGTTCGGCACAAACGTTTAAAGAGTTTGTATAGAATAATGAGTTTATTCACTCGAGCATTATTATTTTTTTATGACTTTCTTTTTACATTTTTGGATAAAATTATCATGTACTCATACATTTTCATTTTGCATGAGAATAATTATCGCCTTTTATCAAATATATGAGCTTTTAAAGTTATATATCAACTCATAATATACGGTGATGGGATTCAGATAACCCGGTTAATGAGCATTATATGACATTGTTAGGCTGGGGGGAGCAATTCGCTAACCCCCTCGCCAAAGCCTCGTCAAGCCTCGCCAAACCACACCCTCCTCCCTCGCTTTCGCTGTCGCCATCTACCCCTCGCCAATATATCAGCGACCTCGTCATTAGCAAGCCATCAGCAACATGACTTGTACATTTTAGCATGAGACTTGTACCTTTTAGCATGATTAGCACATGCTGACTGCTCCCACCAAATTTGGTCAGAATGTGCTAAGCTGATGTGGCATAGTTTAGCATGTTCAGCGCATGCTGAGTGCCCAGCCTTAAAGAAGTCTCTCAAATGTAGCTGAAAGTTGTACGTGGGCCTCAAATAGTCCGTTATGAAACTACATCCAATAATACTAAGTGCTTCTTTTTTTGTATTTAAATAATTTATATAAATGAGAAATTCAAACACAATAAAAAGCACCAGACATATTGGCAAAGCATACCATTTATACATTTAATCTAATAACCTATATCTCCCGAATGATGTTGATATGCTTACAAGACAATTATTTAGCAGGACCCTTCTCCTAAAAATTCAAGACGGTGCCTCACTAGACACTCAATTGTATGACAAGTGAACGAAGTCGATGAGGAACAACAAATATCAAAGAACTAGAGCAAGTTGATACATTTATAATGGAACAATTTTTTTAAGTATGTCATAATAAAGAAAATGACCTTTATATATGTTATTTATGTTAATGCAATAGTTTTATTATTTATTATGTATTTGTTACGATAGAAAATGTAAGTTCTTTACGGGATAACGTTGCAAAAGATTGTAAAATTTATGTTTTTGTTTAACAAGGGTATTTTTATCCTTGTAAATTGTACTCGTTTCTTTTGCAGGTGTCATCTTACCTACACCAAACAATATGAACTAATGGTTTATTATATTTTATCAGTGTAATCAAACGTAACATTTCAATGATAATAATTCATTCAATTACATAAATCATTCCATCCTTATCCATTACATTCATTTGTTACTCCGTTCCATGATCCTAAAAAATTATTAAAAGGGTCTTAAGTATATGTTTAAAACACTGCCTTTGGATTATGAATTGCGTCAAAGAGAACAAGAAGAATATTAAGTAAAAATTATTAGGATATTGTGTTTTTTTAGCTCTCATGAATATAACAATGTTATTTCGTTCATAAGTATCATGTGTTTAAAGGCACAATCAAAATAAGAAATATAATATTCCTCTATTAAGTCAACCATAGTTTGTTAATCGACCATAATTTTGTAAGCCTTTCATTTAACACATGGAAATTTCAATAAATCAAGATACGTATTTCTCATATTAATTTATATATTGTTAAAAAAGTTAGACCGCATCATCCAGACGGCTCATGTCGATTCCGTCTCGAGACCTATTACATGGAGGCTAAATTTTGTAGCGCTCGTAATATCTATTAGGTTGTGTTTGGCGCGCCACAGCTAGCGTATAAACTAACCTTTTTTTCGAGTTTTTTTAGTTTGACATGTTTGGGAATCCAAAAACTAACTTATAAGCTAGCTAACAAAGCTAGGTTTTTTAAGCACTACTAATAGTAACGTTTTGAGTAGCGGTTTCAAAATGTTCCCATTTTACCCTCACAGGGGATATGATTCATTTATCCCAAATTATCTACGCTTCATTTATCCCATATATTTTTTACGCTTTTTTTGTCCCAAATTGACATATATCTACGCTTCCTTTACCCTTCATAACTATATTCGAATGAATGACTCGACGGATATGATTTTTAACATCGTTGAACAATATTTTGATTACATATCTTCAGAAGAACAAAACAACCATTCAATAACTAATCATGCGAACAATCGAGAGTCACGTCACGAGATGCGAGAACTTCTTGATAATATTGTGAATATGATATAGGATGTAAGAAATTTATTTTAAAATCTGTAATATTTTATTTAGTATTTACTTTAATTTAATTTAATGTATTATGGTTTTTTCTTATAATATGGGATTAATTTTGTGCATGTCCTTTTATGTCATTTTGCGATTTCAAGCTAGTTTTATCAGTTAGTTTTTACCAAACGTCATTTATTATCAGCTGGTTTTTCAGCTAGCAACTAGTTTTTCAGTTAGTTTGCCAAACATAGCCTTAGTGTATTCTACATTAGTGCGAGTGTGATACGGTCCTATAGGTGTTTATATATGTTAATATTTTGTCTCTCTCCATAATAGATCTTTTAGAGAGACAATCTTGGACTTCATATATACTTTATATTGTATCAAAGTCGACGTCTCACTCCCAAGTTCCAAGTAGCCTAACATATGACATATCATTGTCTATCTTTATCGAGTCTTCGTCTCTGATGGAGAGTGTTAATATATCTTATATTAACACCCATTTTAAAGGTATATATATATATATATATATATATATATATATATATATATATATATATATATATATATATATATATATATATATATATATATATATATATAGGATCATATGTAACTTGATAATTATTGTGTAACCTTATAACTAAAATATTTTTGCAATAGTTGATTTTTCTTTATCATCAATTCGATCTGTGTTTGGATAAATGTATTCAAACATTGTTTTCTTGATCCATTTTTTGGCAAAATCAATTCAAAAAACAATTGTTTTCTTCATATTCATCCATTATTTGCGAAAGCATTTCCGAAAACATTTTACAATAATGTATTTTTGCAAAAAAAAAATTCTAGAAAACATTTTTCGAAGAATGTATTTCGAAATTTCTTTTGCAAAGAATGGATCAATTTAAAGCAAACACTTGCTTTTTGAATCGATTTTGCCAAAAATGAACCTAGAAAATAATGTTTGAATTTTTTATCTTAAAAACGGATCGAGTTGATGAAAAACAAAAAATCTATTCTTTCAAAAGTATTTAAGTTACAAGGTTACACAATAATTATCAACTATATGTATAGATCAGATGCATGTATCGATGGAAGAACATTAAAGATTAAAACTTTGTGAAAAAGAATCACATACAAGAATTACACATTTACAAAGATCTCACCATATCAATCTGATCCCTCAAACATGTCTTCAATCCGACTGCATCCTTCAATCAATTTGACAATAACAAGAACCCCAGTCACCAACATCAAGAACCCCACCGTCTGTGTTTTAGAGAAATCGCCCCTAACATCAAGAACCCCAGTCACCACCACCGTCGTCCCCCCTCTCTCCTTCTTAAACACACACACACACACACACACTACAATCCCTCTGATTTGATTCCACCAACACCACACACAACATCTGCCATAGCGTCTGAAGGTGGGTTAGGGTTCGTGACTGAAAGAGAAAGAGGTGCGGGGTGAGTAGCGACTGAGAGGAGGCGGAGGCTGTGTTCGGAGAAAGATGAGGCGAAGTTGATGGTGGAATTTCGGCATCAAAGGTCCAGTGGTGACCGTAGGTGGTGCAGGCGGTTGGAGGTAAGGGTTTCAGTCGGTCTGATCGCGAGTGGATGGAGAAACGAGTGACAGCGGCGGCGGTGCTCGCTAAAGTGGAGCAACAAACGAGTGACAGCGGTGGCGGTGATGTACCCGACGACGGTGATGAGTCGTTGCAGGATGATCGGAGAATTAGTGGATGGGTGTAGAGTTTTTGTTGGATCGCGATCGAGAAAGAGGGAAGAAAGAGAGAGATAGTGAGTGAGGCGGTTGGTGGGGGTGGAGATTGGTATTAATTTAACTTTATTTGTGTGATTGTAGGACTAATTTTGGACCACTCATTTATAAAGGGTATGCTGGTAAATAGACATAATACCTAATTTATTTTTATTTTTATTCACGGAATTCCATATTTATCTCTCGAATTACCTAAACCTAATTACGCTTTCATATCATACGCCTCCATCCTTCCAACCGGTTACACGACTGCATCTCTTCTCCGGTTCCAAATCCGCCGCTAAATCCAACGGGCTAGAAGGCTCACTTCCGAGTTCGCTCAAATTGTCAGTCGAGTCCGATGCATCCCCCATTTCAACGTCAGATCGACAATTGGTCAAGCTGTTAGCACCAAAGTGCCTGGTCGATGGGCCAGAGTGTTTCTTCACCACCGATCGAGGGTTCAGTTTGACTGAACGAGACGAACCCGCTTTATCACGTCTTGCTCTACCGTGGTTGGTAGGCGAATCATCAACAATAAGAGGCGGAACCGACTCAGGAGGGAGTTCAGGTGGACGCGAGTCCATGGGAGAGGCTGGAGAGGATCCCCACGCCGGAGAAGAAGACCGGCAACGGGAAGGGTGGGAGAACAGCGACAAAATCGTTTCCAAAAAGTAGAGAGCCGAGAGAGAGAAAAAAAGTAAAGAGATTCTCAATTATAATGAATTTCCATCGTTATTGCCTTCTCCGCTAATCATTCACCGGTAACCCAAATTCCTAATCATCTCTTTGGATTCAACCCTTTTCTTGCCAAGAATGTGGTATAAAAATCGCCAAAGACAACATCATCCTCCATGATTACTGTGTTGTTTCTGGTGAGTAACCCAATTCAGAAAATACGCGAGGTTGTGATGTTACATGGCGTGTTCGTTGCCTTATTTTTAGGCGATGCAATCAGAACAGACACGAAGTAATCATGGTTACATTTTAGAACACATGGGCTTACAAAGCTAATTAAACCAAATCTGGTTCAAAAAGATACTTGATGTGGTGATTATTATAATATTTTGGACATCTCCTTAACATAGTCTTTGGAGCGGTCAAGATGTGTAAAATCAAAATCTTCTAGAATATTGTTTCTTAATCTATCTTTTGGATTTACGATAGAAATGGAAAATGTAAAATTGGGTTGGCTGTATAAATGGTATCTTTTCTTTGTAATATTTTGATTTTTCTAACTACCTTGTTAGTTTTCTAATATATTGCCGATTCAAATATTTAAGTCTTCAACACACATTATTATTATGTTTATTTGGATTGTGTCTTCGAAATACATTATCTTTTTCATGTTTGTACAAAAAAAAAAATTGCAAAATTGATGTCGAAGGTTGACTTTATTTAACCAAAAAAATGTTTATTTTGATTTGGTCTTCAAAACACATTATTTTTTTGAAAGAAATAATATAGTTTTATTATAGAAACACGTTATAAACATACACGTCTAGAACCTCTTAAACAATTAATCATTTAGCACTCTCATGGTTTTATCATTAACAACTAACTAGAAAAGTCTACATTCGATTCATCTTTAACATTGGTTGAAACTGTTAGGAAATAGACCTAAATCTATAGCCTATTGCCCAGGAATAATAACGAGAATATAAATGCGGAAATATAAACACAAAGTATCGACACAGAGAATTACGTGGTTCGGTCCAAGATGACCTACGTCCACGGGCAGGAGAGAGTATTATTTATTCCAGAGCTAAATACAGGTGTTACAGAGCGTACCTAGATCGCTAGTAAATCGGCCTCTTCTGACTATTGACTTCTGACTTTGACCACACTCAAAAGCATCTAACCCTAATGACCAGCCTTTATATTTATAGGCTTTACAAGAAACCCTAGTCGTACCCTAGCTGTTCACGGCCCACGCGACGCGGACTCTTAACGGGCCGCGGCGCGCGTGTTTACAATTCATACGGGTTTTAATTCCCAATTCACTATTTAACAATCTCCACCTTGAATTGCGAATTCAACATAGCTCCACCTCGCTCTAGAAACCAAAAAACTTCTTCTCGTCTCCTGCCAGCTTGCCCCGTAGGGACTTACCTCCTGCGAACATCAACCAAGTTCAAGCATAACTCGAACTTCTCCTTGGGTAACGACTTCGTCAACATATCTGCCGGATTCACCTTGGTATCGATCTTCAAGATTGAGAACTTGTCTTCTTCAACTATGTCACGAATGAAATTTAACCGGATATCAATATGCTTTGTCTTTTCATGATAAACCGGATTCCTCGCTAGACACAAAGCGCTTTCACTATCACAGTTCAAGACAGGCTTCTCCACCTTCAACCCCAGACTCTCCACCAAACCATGTAGCCAGATACACTCCTTTATACCTTCAGTCATTGACATGTATTCCGCTTCAGTTGTAGACAAGGCAACAGTAGGCTGTAAAGTTGACTTCCAACTGACTGCACATCCAAACAGAGTGAAAATATAACACGTGAGCGATCTCCTTTTCACCAAGTCGCCACCAAAGTCTGAGTCTGCATATCCCACCAAGTTACTATGAGTATTACCACCATAGACCAGACAAATATCCTTAGTCCCCTTCAAGTATCGCAAGATCCACTTGACCGCTTCCCAGTGAGCTTTCCCAGGATTACTCATAAACCTACTAACCACACTAACTGCATGTGCTAAATCAGGTCTAGTACAGACCATAGCATACATAAGGCTTCCAACTGCACTTGAGTACGGAACTCTACTCATATAGTCTTTTTCCTCATCCGTAGTTGGTATAGTACTTCTGTTTAATTTAAAATGCGCTGCCAAAGGAGTTCCAACTGGTTTTGACTGATCCATACCGAAAGACTGCAAGACTTTCTCAATATATTTCTGCTGAGAAACATATAACAACCCCGCTTTCCTGTCTCTCTGAATCTCCATCCCCAATATCTTCTTTGCTGCACCCAAATCCTTCATTTCAAACTCACTTGCCAAAAGCTTCTTCAAGTTATTAATTTCAGCCATCTCCTTGGCTGCAATGAGCATATCATCAACATATAGCAACAGATAAACAAAGGACCCATTGGACAACTGCTTCAAGTAGACTGTCTAGGAGACTGCTTCAAACCATAAAGAGACTTCTTCAACAGACACACATGATCCTTATTAGAACCCAGAAAACCCTCAGGCTGTGACATATATATCTTCTCCTCCAAGCTTCCATGAAGAAATGCAGTTTTAACATCGAGCTGCTCAAGCTCCAGATTAAATGCACTCACCATAGCCAAAAGAACCCGAATTGACTTGTGCTTCACGACCGGTGAGAAAACCTCGTGATAGTCGATCCCTTCCTTTTGAGAAAATCCCTTCGCCACTAACCGTGCCTTGAACCTTGCGGGTTCAACCCCTGGAATTCCTTCTTTCTTCTTAAAGACCCATTTGCATCCAACCGGTTTGACTCCTTTTGGTAATGGAACAAGATCCCACGTTTCATTCTTCTCAAGAGATTGCATCTCTTCATTCATCGCCATCAACCAGCTTGATCCTTCTTTACTTGCCACCGCCTCTTTGTAGGACCGAGGCTCATCAGTACCAATGTTTTCACCAACAGCTAGTGCGTATGCAACAGAACCAATATCACCATTAGTGACACATGTAGCATATCTAGCTGGAGTCTTCGTGTTCTTTTTCTCTCTTCTCCTTGCTATAGATTCATCCTCATTGTTCTCACCATCGGCCTCAGCATCACCAGACTGATCCTCATTGGGCTGTTCATGAGTTTCATCACGTCTATGCTGATCATCACCGACATGCTGTTCTTCATTTATCACCATTCTGTCTGGAATTTGTGTGACAAACTCCACCTTCTGGTTGGCACCCTGATCTTTCCCTACATGACTTGTATCACCTCCTCTTTGGTTCACCATAGCAGATTCATCAAAGGTCACATCTCTGCTATTAATAAATTTTGGAGTTCTTCCTTCTTCTGTACACCACAGACAATAACCTTTCACTCCATGTGCATACCCTAGAAATATGCACTTCATTGCCCTCGCCTCAAGTTTACCATCATTAACATGAGCATAAGCCGGACAACCAAATATACGTAAACCAGAATAATCAGAGGGTTTTCCAGACCATACCTCTTGAGGAGTCTTAAAGTCGATTGCAGTTGATGGTGATCTGTTCACCAGATAGCAAGCAGTATTAACCGCTTCCGCCCAGAATTTCTTCGATAAATCAGCATATAAGTGCATACTTCTAGCACGCGCTAACAGTGTTTGGTTCATCCGTTCCGCCACTCCGTTCTGCTGTGGTGTGTGCCGTATAGTGTGGTGCCTCACTATACCTTCCGCCTTGCAGAAGTTGTCAAACGGGGCATTGCAGAACTCCAACCCATTGTCAGTTCTGAGTGTCTTGACAGATTTCCCGGTCCGTTTTTCAATCATCGTCTTCCACTCCTTGAACTTCCCAAACACTTCGTCTTTAGTCTTCAGAAAATAAATCCAAACCTTCCTTGAGTAGTCATCAATGAAAGTCACAAAGTATCGATGACCGTTATGAGACTCGACCGGAGAGGGACCCCACAAATCTGAATGAATGTACTCCAGGATTTCCTTGCTTGTGTGTTTACCCGAACTAAACTTCACCCTGCGTTGCTTGCCTTTGACACAAGCTTCACAAAACTTGAGTTTTCTCGTTAGCTCACCACCAAACAACCCCTGTTTACTCAGAATTGACATACCCTTCTCACTCATATGTCCCAACCTTCTATGCCACAACTCTGTCTTATCATTACTACTCTCTAAGGATTGAGAAATCGCCACTGTTCCCCTAACCGAATTTCCTTCTAAGACAGGAACCCCACTTTTCTGCACCTTTCCTTTCATAACTACTAGAGAGCCCTTGGTGACCTTCACCCAGTCATCCTCACCAGAGTATTTCAACCCATTCTTTGCTAAAGTAGTAAGAGAAATTAAGTTCTTACGAAGATCCGGAACATACCAGCAATCAAGCTTTCTGACCATACCATCGTGCATCATAATCTGTACCGTACCGCTTCCTTTGACCTGAGCAACCCAATCATCACCCAACTTCACCGTTCCTTTCAAGTCTCTAAAAGATTCGAACCAGTCACGATGGAAAGTCATATGATAAGATGCCCCAGTATCCAAGACCCAAGCATCAACAGAACTAGATGTACAAACAGTCAACACATCGCCTATGTCTTCTTCTTCAGAACCATCCTGAACAATAGCCGCACTGCCATTGTTGCTATTTTCTCCCTTCCCCCCTTTCAGCAATGGAAAATTTCTCTTGAAGTGACCCTTCTCCTTGCAGTTATAACACTTGACTTTTGCAGAAACTTTCGATTTCGAACGTGACTTACTCCAATTTCCACCATCTTTCTTATCCGATGTCCTTCCTCTGCCTACGAACAGACCTGAACCGGATGTCTCCTCATTCCCAGAAACTCTACGTTTGAGTTCCTTGGACAGCAGAGAATCCTTCACATCATTCACAGTAATTGTTGTTCTTCCATACAACATAGTATCAACAAAATTTTCATGTGAATTCGGCAGTGAACATAACAAAATAAGGGCTTGATCCTCATCATCAACCTTTACTCCCACTCCTTGAAGATCTAGAATAATCCGGTTGAAAGAATCAAGATGGTCTTTTACTTGAGTACCTTCTGCCATCCGGAAAGTGTACAACCGTTGCTTCTGATACAACCTATTTGTCAAAGAACTATTCTGATACGTATCACAGAGCTTCTTCCAAATACCGGCAGCAGTGGGTTGATCAACAACTTCCCTCAACACCTCATCCGTCAAGCTCAAAAGAATAGCACTATGTGCTTTCCCCTCGATCTCCTTCTTCACAGCATCTGTTGTGTCCTTTGCATATTCTCCTTCCACTGCAACTGCGCATCCTTGTTGAACCAGAAGAGCCTTCATCTTAACCTTCCACAAAGTGAAATCATTTGAGCCATTGAACTTCTCCAAATCGAACTTGTGAGATGACATCTTCAATCAACCGATCCTTGTAGTCTTTGATGAACTAGTAAATCCGAAACTGCTTTCTGCTCGTCGTCGCCGCGGCGCGGACTTCAACAGGGCGCGACGCGGTATTGAACAGACGCGGTCTAACAGTCGCGATCCTTCAACAAGCGCGATGCGGTATTTTAACAGGCGCGACGCGGCGAAGCCGTAAAACCCTAGATCTACTACCGACTTCAATCAACCAGAACTACAACCAGATCTAACACACGCAGACCTAAAACCGCAAATAACCACAGATCTATAACACTACAGATCTGAAACCGCGGCTCTGATACCACTTGTTAGGAAATAGACCTAAATCTATAGCCTATTGCCCAGGAATAATGACGAGAATATAAATGCGGAAATATAAACACAAAGTATCGACACAGAGATTTACGTGGTTCGGTCCAAGATGACCTACGTCCACGGGCAGGAGAGAGTATTCTTTATTCCAGAGCTAAATACAGGTGTTACAGAGCGTACCTAGATCGCTAGTAAATCAGCCTCTTCTGACTATTGATTTCTGACTTTGACCACACTCAAAAGCATCTAACCCTAATGACCAGCCTTTATATTTATAGGCATTACAAGAAACCCTAGCCGTACCCTAGCTGTTCACGGCCCACGCGACGCGGACTCTTAACGGGCCGCGGCGTGCGTGTTTACAATTCATACGGGTTTTAATTCCCAATTCACTATTTAACAGAAACTTATAATAGGAATATTTGATTTCACGTGATCACATAGTAACATGGTACGGTTCCAAAAAAACGTAGTAACATGGTAATGGAGTATTTATTAACATCTTTTATATCAAAGTATTTCAAAAACATCACTTCATTAATTTAACCCTGTAAATTGATAAGTATTATGGTTTTGTACTTTGAAAATAGATTGATTATGATGACATCGTAAAAGAATAACGCATACTTATGTGTCGAGTTTTTATTGTTTTCCGCTTTTTAAAGTATTCGATGCGAATTACACAAAAATGTTTATTATTAAAATTAACTAATTTTAACTAATTTATGTTTTTATAAATTTTATTAGAAATAACTTTATAACATAATTGATAAAAGTTTGTTAAAAATTTAAAAAATTATTATATAAATTAACTCAAATATATAATAAAAAAAACTGTAAAAATGGAACCTTGTAATTATTATTTTCTTTGGGTCCAATCCAACGGCTTTTAAATTGTGGTTTTGGTCCTTTTAACATGGTTTGATAGTGGTTTTTGTTTCTGTCCGATTTGCAATTACTAACTTCTTTCTTTTAATGTTTTATTAACTTAAAAATAGATGGATCCATTAACCCATCTTCCTTAGGTCATCTTCAACTCAGCCTTTGTTATGAAGTTAAAATGCTTCAACCCAACTTCATATCCAACTCCAAAAATACAGTTTTAACCAAAATCTCTAAAGTATAGTAATACGATTCAACTAGTCTATTTTTTGCACTGAAATGAATTAAAAAATATCGTTATCAAAAAATGAAATAGGGTTGGCATCAATTTTACCTTACATGAACAAGCTCTCCTATTTTCCCCCCCTCATCTCTATCCTACGACTTTCGGCATGTTTGGCAAAACTAGCTGGAAGCGGGTAGCTGGTAGCGGGTAGCTGGAAGCTGGAAGTTGAAGCTTTTAGTTAAACGCTACTTCAATAGCGTTTAAAATAGTAGCCTTTTGTTTAAAATAGAAGCTTCAAGCTCATGTCGCCGAACGAAGCTTTTGTTTTTAGCAAAGATTTTTCCTAAACGCCAAAAGCTACAAGCTTTCAAACGCTCCCAAAAGCTCCGTAACAAACATGCCCTTTGTCTTCTCCAATAACTGCAATGAATTGCCTAGTGCTACCCCACTTCACCATCATCTCCAAATGCAACACCAAACTTCTCTGTTAAATAACAGTCGTCCTCACCACCATCGAATTAATATAGGGTTTCCGAAATTCCTATCCGATTGGATTTCCAAGTGTAAAAGTTCATCAATGCCAGCATATCGCAAGTAATAACTCTCATTATATCTAGAAGCATGTCTTCTTCTTCTTTCTATTTGACCATCAGTCATTGACCGGGCATTACATGACTTTCAGCTTAGGGACTTTTTCCTTGTTGCTAAACATTGTTTTATCGATTGATAAATCTAATCTATACTTAGTTCGTATTGTTGTATCACTCTTTTGTGTTGATTTTGAAATACATATTACCTTTTCTCTTTCCAATCCCAATCTAATACGTCATTTCAAGTTACAAGTGATACGTTTATGTTGGGTTAGTGAGGAATGATGTATTAAATCTCAGATCAGATGTCGGCTCCTTAAACCCTATCTTTTATTTTGTGTGTGTGTATGTTTCTTTAGGCGTGTATTAAACTAGTAGCAGGTGTGGAATATAATCAAGAACTTTCAAGCCCCAAAACTTCCTTTTACTCCTTTTTCCCATGTTCTTAACGCATATACACACTAGATTATCAATAAAGAGAGAGTGGTGGTAGACGAGGTTTCTAAAGCTGGTGGTAGTCGTTCTAAAGTTATTGGTCACAAGTTTTAAAGGGAGAAGTAATGGGGATTTAAGGTAGGGTGGGGTCAGATTAATTAATAATAATAATAGTAGTAAATTACACGAATAGTCCCTCGTGCAAGTGTCAAAAGGCACGTTTAGTCCCTATTTTCAAAAATTAACACGGACCGTCTCTTATATCATTAAATGTTGCACGCTTAGCCTCTGTCTAAAAAGGCATTGTACTTTAAGATAGCGGTGCTATCTACTAGAGATAGCGAGGCTATCTCGTCTGTAAAGGTCAATCTCCACCAATTCTTCGGTATAACCCTCTTCATAGCTTAAATTTACTCACAACAAGCTTCAATCACAAGTAATACACAAAGAAATGCTTCTACCACTGTAGTCTACTCAACATCGAAAATAACACCTCTACTTTTAACAATTCCAACCAATATCACAGTAACTATAAGATAACAACTCAACTTACATATACAAGCATCCTGAGAAGAAAACGGGTCTCACACTAGCCTACCTTTAAGGTTGGGAGATGTAGTTTATTTTAGGTTTTTATTTATCGTTTTAGAGTTTTTATTTTTTTGTAGGATTTTAATTTTTCTTTTTTAGGATTTTATTTTTCCTTTGTACGTGTGTGCATTTTAATTTTATTTTAATGTAACGGTATTTTTAATTTTATTTTTAAATGTTATTTTCTAATTTTGGTTTTAATTAATTATTTTTAATATAGAAAATATGATGTGGCATTGAGGATTGGGATGGTTGAGAAAGATCTGTTTTCACTAGTGAAAGATGGTGAAAGATGGAAATAAGAGGAGAGGGAAAAGCTGATGTGACGTGTGGGTTGGGAGAGAACCACTTCCCCACCCTTACAATGGCACTGGAAATTTCAAGAAGCATTGTCATAATGATGATGACATTTTATTATTTTACTTGTCTCATACTCATTTCAATATCATGTTTCTTCCTCTTAAAAGTAATATAAATTAACATAACTATAAGAATGGATATATTTATATATCTGAATCCATATCCAAAGTCACGTATACCCGAAATCTGAAATATGGATTTTGATATCAAAATTCACTATCCCAAATTTTTTGGTATCCAAAATTTCATATACCCGATTGTGAACGTCCCTAAGGGGTGTTTGAGATTGCTTTTTGAATTCCAAAAGTGTTTTTGAACAAAAGTGTTTATTAACTTATGGTAGTGGCAAATGAAATTTTTAGAAAAATGTTTGGATTAATTTTTGTGGTGGAAAAGGTCAGTAAGTTGTTTTTTTTAATGTTTAGTTTAACTTATAGATGTAAAGTGACAAAAAGAGTTACATGGATTAGATTGGTAAGTGAAATGAAAGGGATTATGATAATTTAAAATCAAAATGTTAAAAAAAAAAAAAAATGTTTTAAAAAGTCAGATGATAAATACTCTTCAAGATCTCCTGTAAGAATAAACGGTGTAGTGTCTTCCAAATCTTGTAGGCAAACATGTCACGTAGGCGCCACATAGAATTTCAGAAATGTTTCCAAAATGTGTTTCTTAACATGGGGTGTTGTTAGAAACGTTTTTGTGTTTAATAGAGAGAGAGAGTGTGTGTGTATGTGTGTGAGAGAGAGAGAGAGAGAGAGAGAGTGTGTGTGTGTGTGTGTGAGAGAGAGAAATAGAGTGAACGAGATGAGAGATAATCGGCAAAGGTTTGTTTCCAACTTTGTTTCTAAAAACGTTTCCAAGTGGGGGCGGTGTTTGCCTCCGGCAACACCCATCCACGTAGAATGTTGCCGGTAAAATCTCTTCCACACCCTTGAGCCTAATATAAAAGATGTTTTGACAAGTCTTTTTGAGTTTTACAAACAAATTTTTTACTTTTTTGACTTATTGGCTTTTCAAAAACCAATAAGTCAAAGAAGATGTTTTGAAAAACAATCTCACAACACCCCCTAAATTTGTGTCTTCACATGTTCAACGTGTTCACGGAACCAATATGACGATCAATTAAACCAATATGGGAATCCAGGCTTTTCTTGCTAGTTTCATCTTCTCATCTTGTTCACTTGTTGTATGGATACTTTAGTGCCCACCTGTCATTTTTCTTCCATGCATAACGAACATCTGCTTTTTTTATACTTTTCTTGATCCACGATTAAGAATCACCCACTACCGTACCAATTAACCCTTTTTTAATTAAATTGGTCTGGTAATATCAGTGTCATTAGTTCTGTACCTCTGTGTTGTGTAGGCAACAACATGGATGAACCAAGAGAAATCTCAAACAGTAAAACTCAATATGCAATTCCGTGTATCAACTAACATTCCAAGATGAAAAATATCAATTTATTGTGTATTAGATTGTACCGTCAATGACAAAGATCATGGTAAAGAATGCATGTATTTTCTCTATAACTATGTCGTCTTTTACTTTACAGTAGCCTGTACTGAGTGGGTATTTTCCTCTGATTTCGCGTTTGGAACAGACATCGATTTTGTTCTTTCTAAATATTCCAGAAAATCCATCACAATTGGATCGGTCCACGGAGCTCCAAATGGAGCTTCATCGCCTCCAATCCACCCTAAGTGCCCACCTTGCGGTGTCACTATCAGCATACAGTTTGAATTCTCCTGAACCAGTAACAAAATGTCAATTTCTTATTTCTAATTAATTGTTTATTGTTAAGTTGGAAATGGAGACACATACTTTGATATCTTCACGAGGGATTCCTCTAGCAGGGGCAATGGGGTCATTTTCAGCCTGGATGCAAAGTAAAGGCTTGCGTACATCTTTTATAGATTGCGCGCTGCCTGATTTTGAGTAGTAGTCATGGACTGATTTAAAACCGAAAGAGACTGCAAAAATATAGAAATGGTGTTCGTAAGAAGTTTCATTTGTTTGCATAATTATTGTGTTCAAAACTTCAAATTGTAGAAAATTTTGTACCGCGTGTTATTGAATCATCAAATTCCCTAACGGACCTGCAATTGGCAGCTGCTTGGATATTATACTCGCCTTCGATTTCTTCAAATAGAAGAGCATGCCTGCAGAATAAAATTGCAGAAATCATATAAAAGAACCGACTCGTTTTTCATCAAAAAGGGGGGGAAAAGGCTTACGTATTGAATATTTTGCGCAGAGAAGAAGAAAGAGATTTGTTATAAACTATGTTAAATCCCTTTTGGAAGTCCTCATCTGCCATGACCAAATTAAAAGGATTACAGAGGGACACACCGCCAGAAAGAGGACAGTTAACAGATTCCTGCAATACAAATCATAAGTTTTCATATTCAAGAATTAAAAAAAAAAAAAAAATGCTATAAGCAGCGGTTTTATTGGAATCAATTACTGAATTACCTTAGCCATATAATTAACAAGAATGTTGGCGCCAAGAGACCAACCAGCAGCATATAAATTTGCTTCTGGGAATCGAGAGGAGACATGGGCTACTACTTCGGTAATATCTCCCAAAAATGATGCCGAATAGAACTGTAAAGAGTTATACAAATGAATTTTTCTTGAACATGTGCGAAACATTGTGATATTTGATTGAAGGAGTATTGGAGTTTGATACCTGAGGAGTCGTAACAGGGCCAAAACCGCAACCACGGCTGTTGAAAACCACAACACGCCACCCCTTTTTTCTTGCTCTCATCAGCATATGTCGTATGTACGAATCTCCACTTCCTCCCGTCAGCCCCGGCTGCAACCATCGGTGATTAAATTATAAGATTAAATAAAATCCGATTCGTCTTCAGTTTGTCGTGTAATGGCTACGTATGAAAAAGATGGGATCTAGAGAGGGAATATTTACCAACAAAATGAGGGTAGGAGAATTCGGGGACAAATTGCGATCGTCGCCGACGACCCAATCAAGGGAGATGGAACCGTTGTCTTTGGCCCTGAGACATTCACGTCGAAACCTGACATCGGGGTTTGATCGGAAGAAATAGGCGAATATAGTTTCCAGGTGGGTATTGGAACCAACCACGGGATAGGAATCGTAGGGACGGTCGAGAGTGGTGAAAGCTGGAAGGAAGGAATCCAGAGCTCCGCCGCTGACCTCGAGAGAAGGGTGAGATTGAGGGTTGAGAGGCTTGGCAGACATGGTTGCAGTGATGGTGGTGTAGCGAATTAAGGTTGAGGAAACGGGGGAGGCTTTTAAAGAGGGGATGGCCGGAATAGACTGTGTGAAGAAAAGGTATTTGGAAGCGAGGGCGGCAATGGAGACAACGGCCATGGGTATAATAGGATCCGCTGGACGGCTATCTACCCCACAATATGGATATTCAGGGAAAGCCGCAATCGGCGAGCCAATCCATTCCGATAACCCCTGCTCTTCCTCTTTTCTTTTGTCTTGTACAAATCGACATTAAAAGGTCCAGTAATGACGACATCCTTATCACTGCGACATGGTCTCCAATCCAACATGAGATCACACTAAGAGCATGTTTGGTTTAAAATAATTAGAAGTTGAGACCTAAATGCGTATGATGTAAGATATAGGAGGTTTAAAATATCTAAAAATTGATATTTAGGTTAATCGAACTGGATTTTATATTTTTTTTAGTTAGGTTGAACCAATTAAAATTTTCGGTTTTTCGGCTTAGTTACGATTCACGTTTTTTTACCATAAACAGTTAATCGAAAAAGTGAATTGTGTATTGGGTTAACATAATAACAGATGATCCAACTATAAGATGTACAGGTTACAACAGAATATAATTTCGAAGTAAAATATGATCTTAGCATATCAAATTTAATAATTAAATAATAAAATGATTGAATTTAAACAAAAATTTCTGTCTCATATTTTAATATCCATCCAAATATATAATTATATGATCACCAATTTACGATACCAAACATATATTGATTGTCAGTTATCCTTCATAATATTCCATAAAGCATATTGGTTGTCGTTTATCCTTCATAATATCTCGTATATATAACTCTCATTCTTCAACATTCTTATCATTTATAATATTTTGTATAACTCTCGAGATAGATGAATTTTTCGTGATATTAGAGTGCTATTGAAGTGCAAAACTATAACGCAATGATATTATTTATTTTTATAGTTATTTTTTATGATGTTTGTTTGACCTTTAAACTTATATTTCTCTTTCTGAATGATTGTCATTATTTTGGATATTAATTATTGAGTTTTTTAGTTTTGAAACATATTTCTTAATTCGTAGACGTTAATAGGTTAACCGCATAATCTAACCGAAAAAATAGGATAATCGAAAGCCGGTTAATCGGGATTTTCGATTTAGGTTTAGGTTCAAAAAATTAACTAACTCATCTTTCTGGTTAACCTTCTGAAATATAATTTTGGTTCAGTTAACCATCCATGAACATCCCTAGTAAGATATCCAGCCATACATCTTATTATGAGATAGTATGTTAAAGGGAGGTAATTACTAATTAGGAGAGTTGATTGAGAGGTATGAAGCTTGAAACTCGACTCGAATAAAAAACTTAAGCTTGATCGAGTCTTAAATTTCAAATGCGGGTTCAAACTCGATAAAGTAATCAATTGAGTTCGGTTCGACTCAACTTGATTAGTTATTAAAAAATATTATCCTTACTATTGAAATAGAAATACGATTAAACTCGTTGGCTCGACTTGACTCGGTTCAATTATATAAAAATGAATAAAAATAAATGGTAAAAATATGAATACAACTAAGTTCGATTAAACTCACGAGTCGAGTATTCCAATACTCAAGCTCTACTGGATGATATACTCGAGTAGCTCGAGCTTACCTCGACTTGAGCTGAGTCGATTTCAAGTATTTTTCGAGTCTGTCTCGAGTATCTTACGAGTTGACTCAACATGATTACAACCCCTTATACAAGCACGTCTCTGATACCTTATAATATGTGGTGTGACTGATCAAGAAGATACAAAAAACAGAACATCTATTGATTGCCATAAATCAAAAATTAAGTTAACGACATTCTATAAAACGTGAGAACACCAAAATAGATGTATTGTGTATTTTATATAAAAGAGACTTATATTTGTTTTCACATGCATGGTCTTTTCGAATAGAGAGCATGTAATATATGTGAAAGGATTTTTATTTAAGCAATGTTATGTTTTATAAATTATGAAATGTTTTATAAATCATGAATGGCATATAAACGATCATTTGTCTACATGTACACAGAGAAAGAAAATGGTGAATCACACACACTATCATGAAATGGCTCGTTTTGTGATATACTTTGTTCCGACCATCGCATAAAGCTACAATGATTCTATGGACAATTATCAAAAGAAGTGACACCGTATGTATTTTAGAATAAGATCTACATACTAAAATATACCATGGTTGTTAATATCACATTCCACTGCAGAATAAGAAATGGTTTAAAGCATGATTGTTAAGATCGCAATCTTGATCATAGGATCTTACGATCCTAAGATCCTATATGAAAAATCGATATCAAGCCCACTAGGATCTATTTAAAGCAATATATATGTTCGGATAATAGGATCTCGACTAGGATCTTCATATCTATATATCAATATGATCATACTTTTTTTGTCTTTATTATATAGTCGAGCCTAAAAACTTCATTAATTCAACTTGAAATCGAGCATTATAGGTCACAAGAAGTCTCATAGAGAATCATCACTTCATCCATTTATCGCGAAATAGGAAAATCATTGTGACACATAGTGACGTAAAACGAAAGCACGGACGGAAAAAATCCAAAAAGAATTGTTATTGAAATCCAAGATGCCTTTCAAATATTACAATGATCTCTTTTTATAGGGAGCCACTAAATTCGTCAGGTAGGCCAAATTTTGTAAAATTGAGATTGACAGAAATTTTCACTAATTAAGCATCTAACTAATGATAGAAATTAAAGAAACTGATATTCGGTCATTAAAACAGAATAAAATTAAACTAGAAAATTACAGGGAATCTGGGAGAAACTTTAAATTGGAGGTCCAAACAGTGATGGGTTCAACTGAGTGCCAAAACAGGGGTTTGCTAAGAGATTCGGCTCGACGATAGCTTATTGTCGTCATATCGCACACCCCCAAACTCCTAATGGATCAAAAGTTACGTCTGTTATAAGTTGGACATCTTTTGGTCCCATTTGTCCTCCCATTTCTCCATGTAAGCCTCTATCAAGTCGTCCCACTTGTTTTTAAGAGGTAAACGGTATGCCGTCTGCGGACCATATCTACAGACATCTGCAGAAAAATATGTGGACCAAATGTCCGCAATCTGCAAGAAAAAAACTATATGTTTTTTAAAGTCTGCGTACTATCAAAATAAACTAAATTATTTATCAAATTTTGTATTTTTGTATATCTAACTTTTTATTTTGTCAATTATTTTTTATCAATAATTATCTATAATTTAAATAAATACATATTTATTTTAAGTTAAAAGAGGTCAAAAGATGCAAAAAGACTTTAGTCCAAGTCTGTGAGAAGAAGAAGGCGTGCAGACCTTTTTAAGGTTTACAGTCTTCTAAAAAACAAGCAGTCTGCGAGGACAAACAATTGTGTGCCGTCTATGAGCTACAGACAAAAGAGGCCTAGAAGATCTGCAGACAAAAAACAAACATCCTCTTAGTATGTAGTAATCGTATGATTTAGTTGTACATGATTAGGATGAATCTTCTATAAATTTTATTAGAAAGCAAGTTAAACATTAATTAGTCATGATCGATTCATCAAGTTCGTAAACACCTTAACTCGATCAAATATGCTAAAATATCAAAGGCCTTTTTTATCGAGAAGGCCAATACATGCTATACATGCCATAAATGATAAAACGAAGTCGTTTTCTGGAAGCTATTTCGAAAAAGAAAACCCATCATAGTTGTAAATTGTAATCAATGTAGCTATCACCTAATCCAAGGCCCAAGAAGGTCCGACAAAACGGTATCATCGGCCTCTTGATGCATAATACAACACACTATTCATCGCGATCTTATGATACTACATTTTCTTGACTTCTAGTATATCCGTAAAATATACCCTCCATCAAAAGTCGTTAAATATCAAATACCAATGTATCACATTGTATTTCCCATCGATTACATAAAATAGGCAGCATAAATCAATTAATCACAAATGGCGGCCAATGAATCTAGTCTATGCCTCTGCTGACTGCAACAAGTTGTTGGCAGATTGTTGCGTGCCTGAGTTTTCATTTTCAAGATATTGGAGGAAATCCATAACCATAGGATCAGTCCATGGGCATCCCACGGGAGCATCCACACCTGCAACCCACCCTAAATGACCTCCTTTAGGTGTAACTATCAGCAAACAATTAGGGTTTTTCTGAAAAACAGATACAAGAACGCTAGTTAACAAATGATGAACAACATTTCGGTTACATCAAATCATCAATGTGTGTTTGATCATACCTTGATATCTTCACGAGGAATTGCTCTATCGGGTGCAATCGGATCATTTCTTGCTTGTATGCAAAGCAAAGGTGTTTGAACATTCTTTATATGATCTGCACTGCATGATTTCTGCAAATACTCATCCACCGACTTGAATCCAAATGAAACTGCATCGTGTTCACGAGATTCAAAATGGATACCGGTTAAGGGTAATTGGGTAATTCAACGTTTATATGTACCTCGCGTCAGTCCTTCATCGTAATCCCGGATAGTTTCTGCGTTTGCAGCCAATTGGATATTGTACTCGCCTCCAATGTCTTCAAACAGAGGAAGATGCCTACGAAGAAAGATATAAATTTTCAAAAATATGAACACCAATTTGTAAGGATTCAAGAAAAATCAATGGAGTAGTAGTACTTCTTTAAAATGCCACCCAAAGCCTTGCCAAGAGATTGATTATAGATTTTGCTAAACCCTTTACATATATCTTCATCTGACATAACCAAATTGAAAGGATTACACATGGAAACTGCACCAGAAAATCTCCGGGCACCAGGCTCCTGTACGAACAAACAAATTGTAAACTCAAGTAGTCAAGTAGCTTGTTCATGTTTGAAAAAACATAAATGGTGGATTGAATTTCTACCTTCCCCAAATACTGAACAAGAATGTTGGCTCCCATGGACCAACCAGTGCCGTATAGATTGGCTTTCGGGTACCTGGTAGTAACATGGTTGACTACTTCATCAAGATCTCCTAAAAATGAAGCCGAATACATCTGCATAAGTATAGAGTCCTTATATGAACGGCGATTACTTGAAGATAACGGTTTCCCGTAAATCAAGTACTTAAAACTGTTAAACATGCCTGAGGTGTGGTAACAGGGCTATCAGCACAGCCACGGCTGTTAAATACCACCACGCGCCACCCTCTGTTTCTTGCTCTCACCAACATATGCCGTACATACGCATCTTGACTTCCTCCCGATAAACCAGGCTGCGAATTAGTACTTATAATTATGAAAGATGCAATCAATGGTGGGTTTGCAAGTTTAATTTGAAGATTAGTTCGAATAGGGGGAATGTATACTGACAAGTAAGAGTAGGATAGGAGAGTTGTCCGGCAAGTTGCGGGCATCGCCGGAGACCCAATCGAGGGTGACAGTTCCGTCGTCTTGTGTCCTGAGGCATTCTCGCTTCAACCGCACATCGGGTATTTTTCGGAAGAACGCGGCGAATATGGTCTCGACGTGGGTGTTTGACCCGAACACTGGAAAGGGATCGTACGGACGGACCAAATGAGTCTTGATAACTGGACAAAATGAGTCACGAGCTCCGCCCAAGACTTCCAGCGACGGGTGATGGTCTTTGAATTGATCGGCCGTAGTTCCGGTACTAGCGACGGGGGTTGCCATGGTGACAGGCACTCTAACACGCGATTGCCTGAGCGTTAGTTGAGTGGCGAATAGTGACTGGGTGAGATTGGGAGCTACTATCGCCATTATTGGAGGGTTCCGTGAAATCTTGTGTCCATTAAAGCTCACGAAATAACTAAGGTTATCATTATACGGTCTATAGCCTTCAGTTCCCCGTGCCACTAGATTCCAAAGGTGTTAATAAACGTGTTACCAACTTCAATTATGTACACACAAGCAAATAAAATTTTCTCATGTTTCAAGAAAAAAAATAATATATTTGAATATTATTTTTCTGATAAATTAGAAATTCTGTTTCAAATATCAGGATTCGCGAACACGTTGATTGGAAACTCGAATAAAAGGGACAGCTGCTGAGAAACATAAATTTTTTGGGTGCAGTTTTAGATATATACCACGTGTGTTGATCGAACGCCTAAAGTTACAAACATTATCTTCTATTATATGATTATTGAAATTGGTTATCTAGTTCTAATAATTTAATATCATATAATTATATCCAAAATTAATCAAATTGACCTGTTTGGTTATGGGTTTCTCACTTTCTCTTTCTCTTTCTCTGGTTAAAGTTTTCGCAGTGCAAATGAAAATCATACGAAATTTAAATTCAACTCATAAAAGAAAACCTAATTCGTGGTTTACTGTTCGCTTTATTAGTAGATATGGCCCATTTGTATTTAGATTGTATTACGTTTTACATAGTCTAGATCTCGGTCCACGCTAGTTATTGTTTGTAATCAGTATACATATTTCATCAATGAGAACCACACCTATCATGGGAAATTAGGTGTACTGACATGGTATTGGAATAGTAATTAGTTCTCATCCAAAATCTTCTCACTCTCTCCAAATCTTTCTCAATCTGGTCTATCTCCTTCTCACGACATCAACACTAATTGCCTCAATGGCTGACCCTCAATCGGAAAAACCCTTTGGTATAACGAACATCAAATCGTATATATTGTTAAACCTTGATATGGATGAACTGAACGATGCATGGTGTGAGTTGTTTGAAACTCACTGTCACAGTTTCAATGTTACCAACCATCTCCTTAAAGTCGGGCCATGCCACACCCATTGTCGAATGGAAAAAGTTGGACTCCCTAGTGAAACTCGGGATCTTTGGCACTATCAACAAATCTTTAATACATATGATACTTAAGAAAGGAGTAAATATGCACGTCGTTTGGACAAACCTTGAAAACATGCACTACAAATAAAATTACATTTAGTGGCACAGAAAAAATGCCACTAAAAACCGAAAAAGTGTCACTAAATGCCTCCTAGGCAATTAGCGGCACAAAAAAAAGTGCCACTAAAAGCACTGCCACTAAAGACCTTTAGTGGCACTTTTCGATTATGTCGCTGCAGCATTATTAGGTTTTAGTGGCACTTTTCTATTATGCCACTATAACACCTATAGGTTTTAGTGGCACTAGTTTATGTCACTATTAATTTCTAAAATAAAAACATTATTTCTCTATTTAATTGCAAAAATAAATATTATTTCACTACTATTGAATATCACAAAAACCGTATATTGTTCCAAAGACATATTATATTTAAATGCAACAATAAACAAAGTAAAAATACATTGATATGTTCAACATAAATTAAATCTAGTACATTACATTATACTCAACCTTCCTAAAATACAATTTTTATGTTCATCATTTGCCCATGCTAGATCGCTACTCTCATAGCTCTATCAAGCTCATCGATGAATGTATCACTTAGTTTTTTAACTTCTAAGACATGCATCGTTTTAACGAGTTAACTATCTTCATTATTTGAGTTCTATCCTTTGAGTTCTAATGCATGCATCATTTCAACAAGTTAATTACCCAACATCTAAAACTTTGTTTTTTAACTTCAAAGACAATCAAAACTTGAAAGCTTACAAGTAATTGAATCAGGTTTCGATCTTTTCGTGGTTGTTCTTCTTCATGTACCTTGTACTTGATCAGAAGGCGATGAGCTTTGGCATCTATTAAACATAAAACAAAAGAGAAGACGAATGTGAGGCGTAGGAGCGGTGATCTAAAGACAGGCACACCAAAAACTAGCCAAGGGTAAAAAGGGAAATACAGGAAGAAAGTTGATTGAGTTCTTATAAAATGCAATTTTATTCACCAAATTCAGTGAGTAACCAATACTATTCTCTATGCTTTCTATTTTGGTGTTAAGTCCCTTGCGTGGTTCTGCTTCTAACATAGTTGATGAATAAACATGATGTTCTAACTATATTAACCGAAATAAATTTACTTATTTTCTTAGTTTTCAAGTTTCTTTTTCAGAATTCATAGCAGCAGGGTTCTAAAAAAGAGCAAACCTCACCATGATACATTGTATTGTTCCATAGACATTTGTGAAGACGTATATAGAGCTGATGTGTGTACAAAAAGTCGCATATAGTCATCGAGAACCAAAATTTCTTGATCCTGTATGGTACAAGCAAAGCATATAATGTCATTTATAGCCAAATATAATATGAAAGAAAATAATATATATTATTTAATACATATTAATATTTCATTTACCTTATCTAGAGTTTGAGTGATAAGAACATAAGACGGAGGAGCAACCATAGGAATTGTCGCCCTATAACATAAGTCGTTAAATGAATGGATAAAAGTAAAAGGGATAAGAACCTTAATGTAAAGAACACCATCGAATTGAAAGCATTTCATTTCAACATCTGCCCTGATTTTTAATGGATGTGGAGTCATTCTCCTTCTAATGTTATTCACTAATACATCTTTGACTTCCTCTGATAAAGCAAGAACAAGTTTTGTTAGCTCTTTTCCATCAGAGATGGTTTCTTTAACTTCACGAGAGAGTGAATTAAGAATGGTGTCGGGATCAGTAACAATTATTTTGAATTCCTGGAAGAAAATAGCAAATAAATGTGGTATGTATATTCATATTTCATAGTGCTCGACAATGAGTGTTAAAACCCTCACCTAGAAGTAGAGTTTTAGGAATTGTCGCCCTATAGCATGTACTTAAATGCACAATCAGGTGGATGAAAATAATATCAATCAATCGAAATTGAACCAAGTAGCCCATACTTACTTCAAGATCAAGTTCCGTGACGCATAATAGAGTGAACGAGCTTGCTGAAATTGAAAAGCATAACCAGCAACTATCAACACTTATCGATTCAATCAAAAATTAAAAAGCATAACCAACAACTGTCAGCTATCTAAAATTGAAAATCAAAATTATAATGAGGTTCTCACCAATTCAGCATTCTAAAGACACAATATCATGGATTCAATTTCATTGGCACCCACGCTTGCTTGACTTGTACTCTGGTAGCAGCAATTTCAGTACTGACGAGGAAGGTTAGTTGTTGTGACTCCGGAGGCTTCAGTTGCACAAGGAGAGGCGGCATCGGTAGGTAGTTGATGAGAAGAAAGAAAAAGGAAGGCACTGAGGGGGAGAGTTGGCTCCTGCGTTAATGGAAATGGTTATTAGGTCATTCGATGGAAGGGAGAAGAGAAAAATATGGGAGCGTCGATTTCATATTTTCTGTTTGGGAGGCGCGATTCAAAGATAGAAGGAACGTAAGGCAACTGTGGTCGCTGGTGGGGAGGCGTCGTCGATTTACTGGAGGGTGCAGGTGGACGAAGGCTGCACTGTCGGTCGACGGCAAGGAGGAGGATCAAGAGGCGGAGAGATGATAAGAGGGCCAAACTCTATCGTTTAAGGCTAAATCAGTAATCGTGTTACCTTTTGATTTTCCACACAATGACGAAGGAGGAGGGGACGATCTAGGACATACTGGTGGAGCGGTGGAGCAAAAACGGAGCGGATCGGACTGGTAGATCAATGGACGGACTGGCGGTGCAGGGAATGTAACACCCTAAATTATATAAACGTTAATTGATTATTAGTTTATTTAAAATTCGTTTTCACTAAAAATGATTTGACGAATTTAATCCGATTATTTCGATAAATAATAATAACTAGGTTTGACCCGTGCTCCGCACGGGTTAGGTTTGGATCGTGGAATATCTACAAACGGTTGCTACCATCAGCAAAGCAATTCAACTGCTCTTGATATTGAGATAACAACCGCTTCAACTGCTGCACTTCTTGACTCCTCTCATCATACTCTTTCTGGCGTTCATGTTGAATTTGGGTTACTGGGTGTTTTCTTTTATTTTTCTCGCGGGTTAGCTTGCATTTCCTTTAATTCTACTTCCATTGATTTGTTTCTGTTCTATAATTTCTCAAAGATTTCTTGATCTTCAGTCTTGTTAATCTCGGGTTTAATGGCATCATCACTACATCAATGAGAAAAAAGATTAGTTTCTAAAGTCCAATTTTTGTCTTACAATATATTCAATGGATTTTTGGTCATTATGGCAAAAAAGGAAATTCAATAAATCTGTGCTAGTTTTTACTCAATATGTACCTTATGATTGTGGGATTTGAATTTTCAGTTGTAGATATCTCTAATCAGGTATAAATGATAATGAAAAAAAATCAAATCTTTAAATGTTTCATTGAGAATATTCTGTGTTTTTAAGGTACCTGAGGATTTTCAGTGTCTTGATCAAGAACCTCTAATCTTCTTTCCAACTCTTCAATTTTCTGTTGAAGATTTTTCTCTTTCTCTAGAAATGAAGCTTCAGAAATCTCTAATGCAGTTTCTTTGAGCTTTATTTGAGCGTGATGATCATAAAAAAATTCCAAGATTAACAAAAAAGAATACTGCTTTAATCTAAATAAAATACTATTAAGGGGTATGAAATTCACCTCAAGTAATTTGATTCTGTCCTTCATATTGGTAACCTCTTTTGGACCAGGAGGAGCAAGAACAGATTTATTGTTTTTCAGACTTGTTTTAGTACCATCCTTGAGCTTTTTATCTAAACTACTAATTGTTTTATCTTTCTTCTTGAGATCACTATTTAGTAACAGTACCTTCTTCTTCAAATTTTGTTTCTCCAATTCATTCTCTTTAAGGAACTGTTTCATGTCATTACATCGAGACTTTAAACGTTCAATCTCTGATTGTAGCCTTTCAACTTCATTCTCTTTATCCTTCTTAACAAATCATATGCGAAAGATTTTCGAATCAAACGAATGTTTTAGCACAAAAAATTACTAAATAAAATCAAAACCTCACCTTGATCTTTCTCAAGAGTTCAAAAGCAGTCATTCCAGGCATACAATAATCTGTAATAATCAAATTCACCTCCACTTCCTGAAATTAATCGAAGAAAAAAGCAAAATCGATTAGAAGACACATATATAACATGCATCTACACAAACAATTTATCATTTTGACTTTTGGGAGTCAATCCTAGACTTGTGAAAAGTCATAATTTATACTAATTCTTTTTGTTTTCGTCGAAGTATTTATATTTTGCAAATGAAATGTGTCGGATTTTCCTAGCACAAATAGCAAATTGAAGCATAATTTGTTAATCAACAAAAGTCAAATCTTGAATTTGATAGCTAAAATATTCACAGAATGATATACGAAAGTAGAAATGAAAGAGGATTCATACAGGCTGGCAATCATTAGGAGCAAACGATGGAAGCTTTTCAACATCTTGAAGACCCAAAAACTCCAAGGCCTTACTTCCAGAATCGACAGCAGTAACTGCAATCAAATCACACGAAAATGGCGAATCGAATCATCAAAAAAGGTTTGAATCAAAATCCATTTCGGAAATTGGTGAATAAATGGTCATACCATAGTACGCAAAGGTCTTTAGCAGACGTTCAATCAATTTCCTGTCAAGATTGCTGTCATCAATTGCAAGAACATGAAGTGGGCCACGATAGAAGCAGCAACAACAGAAGATCGAGCAGTATCAGTTGTTCTACCAACAAAAGCAACATCTCGAAAAGATGACTCCCCAATTTCAAAATCAGCAGCCATGAAAATTTTTTACGCAACAACAAAGACGATAAAATCCACAACAAATTTATAAGAAAAGCGTAAGTACCTGCAACTGAAACAAAGAAGGCTTGAAAGACACGGTCGAAAGCAAGAAACCGAGTGACAGAGAAAACCTTAAACAGAAGCTACCCAAAGAAATTGTAAAAAGACGTTGAATGAAGAAAGGAAACAACTGAAAATAGTGGAAACGTGTCGATAAAGAAGACTAAGTATTACCTTAAAGATACATAATTGATTGGTTCTTCATAAGGTCCAATGAAAAATTTAATACTCACTACAAAGGTAAAACCACAAAGGAAGATACGTAATCGATTGGTTGCCGATAAGGTCCAATAGAAGATTCAATGAAGGTAAAACCATAGAAGAAAAAAGAAAAGAAGAAAGCCAGAGACAAAGGGACTAAAAAGAACATAGAAACAAAAAGAACATTTAATGCAAAGTATTGAAAAGAAACATACTCCCCCTTTGTCTCCAACCCCAAACAAAGCTTCTACAAAATACTGAAAGAAACGAACGAAGAAGAAACACGGAAAGCAAATACAAGGACTAAAAACAACCAAAAAAGAATGAAAGCATTGAATGCAGCCCACAGTACCCCCTTAAAAACCCAAACACCCCGGCACCCCCAAAGAAAGCTTCTAGAAACTTACGGGGTTTAATATATAATGTAATAACAACAACGGAATTAAGAGGCTAAAGTTCTAGTTATACATGGAGGGGGGTTATATGTTATTTGATAAACTCGGATTGTTATAGGGATTAGTTTTGGGTGAAAAGAAATTAATGGTGCAAATCTAAGGGACCAAAATTGTAAATGTTCAAATGTTGTATTAATGGGATTGATAATTGAGAATGGGGGGACCAGGAGAAAAGAAAAATCGAGACCCACATATGGTCTCGTTTGGTTCGCGATTCAGCAAGAGAGAGAGAGCCAAGAAAAGTGATCAAGAGATGCAAAGAAGGAGAAAACACACGCATCAGTTGTGTGTGTATGCGTGTTCACATCCAGATCGAAGAAGAGACAAGCGACACCACGAGATCTGGAAGCCGATGGTGTGATGTTTGTGTGTGAGCGGGTGTGTGCTTGGTGTTTTTCCCATGGCTTTACTTCTGATTTCTAATGGTTAGAAGTTCTTGTCTCGAACTCCATCTAGAAATTCTTGTAATTTTATGTGCTAGTCGATTCCTACATATAAACCCTAGTGTATATGCAAGTGTCTGTGGTCATATGTCACTGTTTTTACCAAAGTTTCTCTGATTTTGAAGTACTATTGACTTCACTTCAGACCCTAAAGGTCTTTATATGATGTCTTAATGGGTTTGGGGTTGAAAATCCTAACCTTAATGTTATTTGGGATTTTCGTATTTTTCACTGTTTTGTCTCTGTTTTTATAAAATTCATATAAAATCGTGTAATAGGCCATTTTGGGTGAATCATACATTTATGGAAAGGTCTAGGTGTTTAGTTTCTTCATCCAGAAGTCCTTGGCCTAATTCCTGCGTTAGGTTAGATTAATATTGCAATATTCACTGAGTGGTCTAATTTCTGTCAAATTTGGTACCCTGCCTTGAGAAATTCATTGTAAATTGTACAAAAATCTTTTGGGAGCAAGGCCACTTGCCTTAGTTCACTTTTGAAGTCTAGTTTGTCCTTACCAAATTTCAGAATTCAGTTCTTAACCCATTTTGATCGATTAATATTTCTTTAAGGGTGGTTCAGTGGGTGAACGGATTGTATCAATCAACTTTGGGGATTTTTCGTTTATTCTTGAAAGGTGCAAATGACATGAGGTCAGGTCCTGTAGTCTTGCTTTAGGGTCTTGTTTGTCCAATATTTTTCCCAGAAATTATTGATGATCATTTCTAGATTGAAAGTGGCAATCTTTGCAATCTGGTCTGGATTTGACATATCCTGATACCCAATCTTGGTAAATTTGTATATAATAGAGGAAAAATAGTTAGTGCATGTGCCATATATCCCTGGAAAGCTAAAGAGGTGAGCTAGGTGACTGTGTAAAAATATCATTGATTGCTTAAGTTTAAGATGGGCTTAAAGGAGTCATAAACAGACTTTCTGTTTTGGGGTTAAAAGCTGAAAATAAACATAATAAGTGTTTTAATTCTACAAATATATAATTAAGGTAGGGCTTAGTTATTATGCCTTATAATAACTTAATATACCTTATAGGAGTATAAGGTGTTTAAGTTTTGAGCTTGGTTGGATTTGCGGAGTTGCCGCACAGATTTCTACATTGCTGACTCGAGGTGAGTACATGCAGTATTTTTACCCATTCTGAGGTACATGGCAAGTAAGTATTTTCAAGATTTCTTATAAAATTTATATATGTGAAATTATATGCAAGAGTTTTACTTCTAACTAGTTATGAAAGTATAATGCTATATTTGAATTTATGTTTTGAAACAATTATGTGAAAGTATACTGGAATTACAAGTTATATATGTTTTCAAGTATGAATGGCATATAGCCATAAGAGGTTTAAGAAATATGTTTTGATTACAAAATGTATATGTTTTCAAGTATAAATGGCATATAGCCATAAGATGTTGAAAAGTATAATTTGGCATAAAGCTAGAATGTTATGAAAAACATATTTTACATATGTGATGAAAGTTATAAATTTGGCATTTAGTCATAAAGATAGAAAATGATGAAGTTTGGCACTTAGCCACTATCTATATGTATGTGAGTAATGTTCAAGCAAGCAGAAAGTGTTTTGTATGATTGGTAAATGTAGCAAGCAGCGTTAGTAAGGGAACTATGTTCCAACCTACCCGGGTTAGGTAAGGGGTCTACTGGGGAAAAATCCCCATCGCGAAGTAGATTGCCTCAGCACTTCTATGGTGATGATTGATCCTTTCTTTCTAGCCATAGAGACTTGGGGTATCACTTATAGTGATTAAAGCCCTAAGTATAAAAATCCAGCAAGCTTATAAAACCAGTCAAAGAAAGTAAGAAAGATGTTATTTTTGTAAAGTATGTCATAAAATGATTTTTGAGAAGTAAGGAGTTATAGTATGTTGCTATTATAAAGTTTTGAAAGAAGATATTTTTGCAAGGCAAGATATGTAATGATTTTGAAAAGTAAAGAGCTATGGTATGATATTATTATAAAACTTTGAAAGATGTTTTATGTTATAAGTTTTATAAAAAGGTTGGAAAAGAAATTAAAAGTTTGAGTCTAAAACTCATGTAACTCACGAGACATTATTGTCTTACGTATTCTATGTTTTGCCATGTATCCCAGGTTAAAATGCAAAGGTATAATTGGTTGAAGTATAGCTGGAGTGGAGCCCGAGTTAGCTCCCGTCTGGGACTCAAGGTTTAATCCTTTCTTGCTTACTATGGTTAGTTTTGGTATGGATTTGTAACACCCACTGTTTTTAAGCATGTAAATAAACTGTTTTTGATAAACCGTATTTTTGTATTCAGGTATTGATACGAAAAACCATAGTATTTGCAAACAGTAGAAATGGGGTGTCACAAGTTGGTATCAGAGCCATAGTTTAAGCGAATTAGGATTGGCTTGTTCCACTCCTAGGCTTAAACTCATGTTATAGAAATGATAGTTTATAAAAGTATGCTATATGGTGTCTTAAATGATTAAGACATTATGCATTATTTAAAGTATGGCGATATATAAAACAAAGAAGTGTTAAGTTAACGTTTAAAGTGAGCAAAAATCTTACCGTTAGGAAAATTATATGATATTTTCCATAACTGTCTAAATTTATTAAAGACTATGTTTATAAAGTAATAAGATTTCTAGTAGTGATCACCATGTATTTATAATGGTGTTATATGTTAAGGGAACCAGTGTCCCATGAGACCTTGTGGTAACAGCAGAATCAATATGTATATGTGATTGTGGTAATATGGGCCCGTATTATCATAATCACAGGATATGTATTGAGACTGGTGGAATCGTAAAGGAATTATGGTAGTCTGGTGAGTAAGGATTGTGAAGAGAGTAATAAGAATAACATAGGGATTATATGCCTATGTAATAAAAATAAGTAAGATTATAAATATTAAAGGTTAATGCAGTGGATATATACCACTTAGTATGACAAGGTAAAAGAAATTAATAAGATAGTTAATACTCCTGAGACAATATGAAATGAACCAGTAAAAGAGACATGGGCAGAAGGTATAAATATATTGAAAATGTTAATGGAGTATATAGTACAAATATAAAAGAAAGAGTATAACTGAAAATTTCGTTGTATAACGGAAACGAATTATGATTATAGAATAAAGATAAAAGCAGTGTCACTACAGTGACCAAAGAAAGAAAGATTGGAAAATAATAATAATAATAAATAAAAGTAGTAACACATTGATACATGTGATCCATTACGATAACTTTATATTAATACATTAAGAAAAATTTACAGAACTACTAACCTAAACTGAAGAATCAGAAGGAAGCGAAAAAAAAAAGATCTTCTACACTCCACTCTTTGTCATCATTAGGTTGACTTGTACCTTCTTGAGGATTTCGAATGGGTATGCTTCCAGTTATTGGAGGAGGAGCTCCAAGGTATGGGATCTCGATAGGGTTGGAACCCGTAACCCCATGATATTGGGTTAAAAATTGACTCGTTTGGGGAGTGTGTAAGTAGGGAAGTAATGAGGAAGGGTTCCAATTCGGAACCAGTTGGGGATAGCTATAAGAAGGAGGAAATCGTGCTAGGTCACCTACAGAGCCTCCAAAATTATCCTCACTCGCAGGCTCGAGTAAACCAGGATTAATACTACTCATACCAGAATTAGATGGCAGAGATTGCTGTTGTGTATGAGTTCTTGATGAAGTTTCCCCCTTTTCCAGAAATTTTCTTTTCTTATATTCAACCTTATGAGCAGCTTGTATCAGTTTCTTTGTGCCGTCTGTTAGACCCGATTGTGATCCTTCAATTATTGCTTCTTTCTCCCTTTTTAGGTTGGGTATTAAATCTTTCGATAATCCTGCTGCTCTACTAAACTCGTTACCAAATTCCTGTGACATAAACAACTTTAGTAATAATAACATTATGATATAAAATAATTAAAAAATATATATATAATTCTTTACCTCAGCACGATCAATAAGAGTTTGTAGACTCTTAAATTGTCGTTGGGGCTATTGTTCGATACCTAAATCTCTACAGCGTTTTTTTTATCTGTGTTGATCCAATGTTAAGTTCCTTCGCAGCTTTCTCAATTAGTTTATTAAAGTGTTCAGCTATTATTTCTCTACTTAACGAGTGTCTGAAACCTCTTCTACTGCCAGCTACTGTGGTTGTCGGAATCGAAGGATTGAGTTCAAATGTATTATTAATATTTGAGATCATTTGAACATGATCCTGATTTTCTGAACCAAAGATGGACATTGATTCATTAAAATCAGTAGCTTCTATCGGTGGTACTTGTACGTTTTCAGTCATGGACTCAGGACTTTGAAATTCTTCTAGGTTCCTCTGAACCACCTGAAGGTGATTTTGATATTGAAAACCAACCCCAAGTTCGGGATTCATTTCAATATTTATGTTATGAGTCGTCTGTAATTGATTGTCATTTTGAATGTCAGCCATGAATCCTTGATTCGTGGGGATGATCTCACTACTCGTTGAGGGTACATTGATGAATGAATTGTAGTCAGATAGATCATCCACAAATGGGTCTACGAATAACAATTGTCAGATGATAAAACAAAATTGAATATTCATAGAAGCAATCATTTAAAGAATTTAACCTGGTAGAAGGTATGGAGTCTGATCGAGTGCAAAGTCTAAAGATGCATGCACTGGATCTTCTGAGTTAATATTCAGCTCGGGAAAAATTCCCGGCTCGTCGTTTAAGTTTCTCTATTGGTAGTATATCTGGAAGACTGTACCATAATTCAAAATCAAACAAAACATTAGAAAGAAAAATGAAAAATAAATAATAGATGTTTAGAATGTTAAAGTCACCCGAACTCCAGTAAAGATGTTTGATCTGAAGGACCCTCTCCTTGCGGAAAACCAGGTCCAGGGTTCGACAGATCGCCCATTGAAGATCTGTTTTCCATGACTCAGCTTTAAATATGAGTTCGTATACGAACAAACTAGTGATAGAAGAGAATGAGACTGAAAATGAATGTGGAAATAAATGATGCTACTTACCTGAATATATATAGCATTTTGCAGCTGGAACTGAAAAGACGTATGTAATTGAAAGGACGCCTCACGTTTTTAGTGCCAAAATTCAAACCATCTAGAGTGGATGCGACCCTTCACTACCCTAAGTACCGTCTCTTTTCAAAATTCGCCACTTGACTCCGGTAATAACGGGTTATTGAAGAGACTTTTTGGATTAAAGGTGAATAAAGTGGTGTCGTTTACTGATTACTTAATTCACAGACTGATGTAGGCTGTTGATTATTAGTGATGTGATGTCACATAAAAAACAAAGTGTACGACCTATCTGTTAACATTGGAGAGGTATTGACCTTGACTTATTTTGACTTTTCATCCCGTGTTGGACTCTAGGCCTAATGGGTTAAAACTTAACATATTTGGACTTATGTCGTTGGGCTAGTAGTTATGGGCAAGTTAATAAACCAACATAAAAATGAAATATGGGCTAATGTATTCACAGACTATTAATCTTGTGGAATTATGGACTAATGAAAGTTTCAACCCAAATTACCTATTGTATTGGTGTTGAATTTCGAGGACGAAATTCTTATAAGTGGGGGAGATTTGTAACACCCTAAATTATATAAACGTTAATTGATTATTAGTTTATTTAAAATTCGTTTTCGCTAAAAATGATTTGACGAATTTAATCCGATTATTTCGATAAATAATAATAATAACAACAACGGAATTAAGAGGCTAAAGTTCTAGTTATACATGGAGGGGGGTTATATGTTATTTGATAAACTCGGATTGTTATAGGGATTAGTTTTGGGTGAAAAGAAATTAATGGTGCAAATCTAAGGGACCAAAATTGTAAATGTTCAAATGTTGTATTAATGGGATTGATAATTGAGAATGGGGGGACCAGGAGAAAAAAAAATCGAGACCCACATATGGTCTCGTTTGGTTCGCGACTCAGCAAGAGAGAGAGAGAGCCAAGAAAAGTGATCAAGAGATGCAAAGAAGGAGAAAACACACGCATCAGTTGTGTGTGTATGCGTGTTCACATCCAGATCGAAGAAGAGACAAGCGACGCCACGAGATCTGGAAGCCGATGGTGTGATGTTTGTGTGTGAGCGGGTGTGTGCTTGGTGTTTTTCCCATGGCTTTACTTCTGATTTCTAATGGTTAGAAGTTCTTGTCTCGAACTCCATCTAGAAATTCTTGTAATTTTATGTGCTAGTCGATTCCTACATATAAACCCTAGTGTATATGCAAGTGTCTGTGGTCATATGTCACTGTTTTTACCAAAGTTTCTCTGATTTTGAAGTACTATTGACTTCACTTCAGACCCTAAAGGTCTTTATATGATGTCTTAATGGGTTTGGGGTTGAAAATCCTAACCTTAATGTTATTTTGGGATTTTCGTATTTTTCACTGTTTTGTCCCTGTTTTTATAAAATTCATATAAAATCGTGTAATAGGCCATTTTGGGTGAATCATACATTTATGGAAAGGTCTAGGTGTTTAGTTTCTTCATCCAGAAGTCCTTGGCCTAATTCCTGCGTTAGGTTAGATTAATATTGCAATATTCACTGAGTGGTCTAATTTCTGTCAAATTTGGTACCCTGCCTTGAGAAATTCATTGTAAATTGTACAAATATCTTTTGGGAGCAAGGCCACTTGCCTTAGTTCACTATTGAAGTCTAGTTTGTCCTTACCAAATTTCAGAATTCAGTTCTTAACCCAGTTTGATCGATTAATATTTCTTAAAGGGTGGTTCAGTGGGTGAACGGATTGTATCAATCAACTTTGGGGATTTTTCGTTTATTCTTGAAAGTTGCAAATGACATGAGGTCAGGGCCTGTAGTCTTGCTTTAGGGTCTTGTTTGTCCAATATTTTTCCCAGAAATTATTGATGATCATTTCTAGATTGAAAGTGGCAATCTTTGCAATCTGGTCTGGATTTGACATATCCTGATACCCAATCTTGGTAAATTTGTATATAATAGAGGAAACATAGTTAGTGCATGTGCCGTATATCCTTGGAAAGCTAAAGAGGTGAGCTAGGTGACTGTGTAAAAATATCATTGATTGCTTAAGTTTAAGATGGGCTTAAAGGAGTCATAAACAGACTTTCTGTTTTGGGGTTAAAAGCTGAAAATAAACATAATAAGTGTTTTAATTCTACAAATATATAATTAAGGTAGGGCTTAGTTATTATGCCTTATAATAACTTAATATACCTTATAGGAGTATAAGGTGTTTAAGTTTTGAGCTTGGTTGGATTTGCGGAGTTGCCGCACAGATTTCTACATTGCTGACTCGAGGTGAGTACATGCAGTATTTTTACCCATTCTGAGGTACATGGCAAGTAAGTATTTTCAAGATTTCTTATAAAATTTATATATGTGAAATTATATGCAAGAGTTTTACTTCTAACTAGTTATGAAAGTATAATGCTATATTTGAATTTATGTTTTGAAACAATTATGTGAAAGTATACTGGAATTACAAGTTATATATGTTTTCAAGTATGAATGACATATAGCCATAAGAGGTTTAAGAAATATGTTTTGATTACAAAATGTATATGTTTTCAAGTATAAATGGCATATAGCCATAAGATGTTGAAAAGTATAATTTGGCATAAAGCTAGAATGTTATGAAAAACATATTTTACATATGTGATGAAAGTTATAAATTTGGCATTTAGCCATAAAGACAGAAAATGATGAAGTTTGGCACTTAGCCACTATCTATATGTATGTGAGTAATGTTCTAGCAAGCAGAAAGTGTTTTGTATGACTGGTAAATGTAGCAAGCAGCATTATTAAGGGAACTATGTTCCAACCTACCCGGGTTAGGTAAGGGGTCTACTGGGGAAAAATCCTCATCGCGAAGTAGATTGCCTCAGCACTTCTATGGTGAGGATTGATCCGTTCTTTCTAGCCATAGAGACTTGGGATATCACTTATAGTGATTAAAGCCCTAAGTATAAAAATCCAGCAAGCTTATAAAACCAGTCAAAGAAAGTAAGAAAGATGTTATTTTTGTAAAGTATGTCATAAAATGATTTTTGAGAAGTAAGGAGTTATAGTATCATATCATCGGTAATTTCTTGGTGATGATCATATCATCGTCCGGGTTAGAGTCATCCGGAGTCATCCTCTTCTTTGAGGAGGAAATATGGGTGTTTAGGATTGTGGCTGCCATTAATGGAAACTTAAAACTTTGTTGTAAAGGGAATCAAAACGAGAGCAAATTAGAGAAGATGAAGAAAATGGAGCATGGAGGGAATGCTTTTATAGAGGATTTTTTTAATTGTTTATGAAGACTTGAAGAGGGTGGGGCCGTCGGGTTAGAAGGTTGTTTAGTGTAAAAGAGTGGCACATGAGTATATACATATAATGTATATTTTGATTCTAGAAATATATTCGGGTCAATTAAAAATAGATATGACTTCTACATTTATTAATTAAATCAAATGTGTCAGCTAGCGTCTCAAATCTCAATCGGCAGTTCGGCACAAACGTTTAAAGAGTTTGTATAGAATAATGAGTTTATTCACTCGAGCATTATTATTTTTTTATGACTTTCTTTTTACATTTTTGGATAAAATTATCATGTACTCATACATTTTCATTTTGCATGAGAATAATTATCGCCTTTTATCAAATATATGAGCTTTTAAAGTTATATATCAACTCATAATATACGGTGATGGGATTCAGATAACCCGGTTAATGAGCATTATATGACATTGTTAGGCTGGGGGGAGCAATTCGCTAACCCCCTCGCCAAAGCCTCGTCAAGCCTCGCCAAACCACACCCTCCTCCCTCGCTTTCGCTGTCGCCATCTACCCCTCGCCAATATATCAGCGACCTCGTCATTAGCAAGCCATCAGCAACATGACTTGTACATTTTAGCATGAGACTTGTACCTTTTAGCATGATTAGCACATGCTGACTGCTCCCACCAAATTTGGTCAGAATGTGCTAAGCTGATGTGGCATAGTTTAGCATGTTCAGCGCATGCTGAGTGCCCAGCCTTAAAGAAGTCTCTCAAATGTAGCTGAAAGTTGTACGTGGGCCTCAAATAGTCCGTTATGAAACTACATCCAATAATACTAAGTGCTTCTTTTTTTGTATTTAAATAATTTATATAAATGAGAAATTCAAACACAATAAAAAGCACCAGACATATTGGCAAAGCATACCATTTATACATTTAATCTAATAACCTATATCTCCCGAATGATGTTGATATGCTTACAAGACAATTATTTAGCAGGACCCTTCTCCTAAAAATTCAAGACGGTGCCTCACTAGACACTCAATTGTATGACAAGTGAACGAAGTCGATGAGGAACAACAAATATCAAAGAACTAGAGCAAGTTGATACATTTATAATGGAACAATTTTTTTAAGTATGTCATAATAAAGAAAATGACCTTTATATATGTTATTTATGTTAATGCAATAGTTTTATTATTTATTATGTATTTGTTACGATAGAAAATGTAAGTTCTTTACGGGATAACGTTGCAAAAGATTGTAAAATTTATGTTTTTGTTTAACAAGGGTATTTTTATCCTTGTAAATTGTACTCGTTTCTTTTGCAGGTGTCATCTTACCTACACCAAACAATATGAACTAATGGTTTATTATATTTTATCAGTGTAATCAAACGTAACATTTCAATGATAATAATTCATTCAATTACATAAATCATTCCATCCTTATCCATTACATTCATTTGTTACTCCGTTCCATGATCCTAAAAAATTATTAAAAGGGTCTTAAGTATATGTTTAAAACACTGCCTTTGGATTATGAATTGCGTCAAAGAGAACAAGAAGAATATTAAGTAAAAATTATTAGGATATTGTGTTTTTTTAGCTCTCATGAATATAACAATGTTATTTCGTTCATAAGTATCATGTGTTTAAAGGCACAATCAAAATAAGAAATATAATATTCCTCTATTAAGTCAACCATAGTTTGTTAATCGACCATAATTTTGTAAGCCTTTCATTTAACACATGGAAATTTCAATAAATCAAGATACGTATTTCTCATATTAATTTATATATTGTTAAAAAAGTTAGACCGCATCATCCAGACGGCTCATGTCGATTCCGTCTCGAGACCTATTACATGGAGGCTAAATTTTGTAGCGCTCGTAATATCTATTAGGTTGTGTTTGGCGCGCCACAGCTAGCGTATAAACTAACCTTTTTTTCGAGTTTTTTTAGTTTGACATGTTTGGGAATCCAAAAACTAACTTATAAGCTAGCTAACAAAGCTAGGTTTTTTAAGCACTACTAATAGTAACGTTTTGAGTAGCGGTTTCAAAATGTTCCCATTTTACCCTCACAGGGGATATGATTCATTTATCCCAAATTATCTACGCTTCATTTATCCCATATATTTTTTACGCTTTTTTTGTCCCAAATTGACATATATCTACGCTTCCTTTACCCTTCATAACTATATTCGAATGAATGACTCGACGGATATGATTTTTAACATCGTTGAACAATATTTTGATTACATATCTTCAGAAGAACAAAACAACCATTCAATAACTAATCATGCGAACAATCGAGAGTCACGTCACGAGATGCGAGAACTTCTTGATAATATTGTGAATATGATATAGGATGTAAGAAATTTATTTTAAAATCTGTAATATTTTATTTAGTATTTACTTTAATTTAATTTAATGTATTATGGTTTTTTCTTATAATATGGGATTAATTTTGTGCATGTCCTTTTATGTCATTTTGCGATTTCAAGCTAGTTTTATCAGTTAGTTTTTACCAAACGTCATTTATTATCAGCTGGTTTTTCAGCTAGCAACTAGTTTTTCAGTTAGTTTGCCAAACATAGCCTTAGTGTATTCTACATTAGTGCGAGTGTGATACGGTCCTATAGGTGTTTATATATGTTAATATTTTGTCTCTCTCCATAATAGATCTTTTAGAGAGACAATCTTGGACTTCATATATACTTTATATTGTATCAAAGTCGACGTCTCACTCCCAAGTTCCAAGTAGCCTAACATATGACATATCATTGTCTATCTTTATCGAGTCTTCGTCTCTGATGGAGAGTGTTAATATATCTTATATTAACACCCATTTTAAAGGTATATATATATATATATATATATATATATATATATATATATATATATATATATATATATATATATATATATATATATATATATATATATATATATATATATATATATATATATATATAGGATCATATGTAACTTGATAATTATTGTGTAACCTTATAACTAAAATATTTTTGCAATAGTTGATTTTTCTTTATCATCAATTCGATCTGTGTTTGGATAAATGTATTCAAACATTGTTTTCTTGATCCATTTTTTGGCAAAATCAATTCAAAAAACAATTGTTTTCTTCATATTCATCCATTATTTGCGAAAGCATTTCCGAAAACATTTTACAATAATGTATTTTTGCAAAAAAAAAATTCTAGAAAACATTTTTCGAAGAATGTATTTCGAAATTTCTTTTGCAAAGAATGGATCAATTTAAAGCAAACACTTGCTTTTTGAATCGATTTTGCCAAAAATGAACCTAGAAAATAATGTTTGAATTTTTTATCTTAAAAACGGATCGAGTTGATGAAAAACAAAAAATCTATTCTTTCAAAAGTATTTAAGTTACAAGGTTACACAATAATTATCAACTATATGTATAGATCAGATGCATGTATCGATGGAAGAACATTAAAGATTAAAACTTTGTGAAAAAGAATCACATACAAGAATTACACATTTACAAAGATCTCACCATATCAATCTGATCCCTCAAACATGTCTTCAATCCGACTGCATCCTTCAATCAATTTGACAATAACAAGAACCCCAGTCACCAACATCAAGAACCCCACCGTCTGTGTTTTAGAGAAATCGCCCCTAACATCAAGAACCCCAGTCACCACCACCGTCGTCCCCCCTCTCTCCTTCTTAAACACACACACACACACACACACTACAATCCCTCTGATTTGATTCCACCAACACCACACACAACATCTGCCATAGCGTCTGAAGGTGGGTTAGGGTTCGTGACTGAAAGAGAAAGAGGTGCGGGGTGAGTAGCGACTGAGAGGAGGCGGAGGCTGTGTTCGGAGAAAGATGAGGCGAAGTTGATGGTGGAATTTCGGCATCAAAGGTCCAGTGGTGACCGTAGGTGGTGCAGGCGGTTGGAGGTAAGGGTTTCAGTCGGTCTGATCGCGAGTGGATGGAGAAACGAGTGACAGCGGCGGCGGTGCTCGCTAAAGTGGAGCAACAAACGAGTGACAGCGGTGGCGGTGATGTACCCGACGACGGTGATGAGTCGTTGCAGGATGATCGGAGAATTAGTGGATGGGTGTAGAGTTTTTGTTGGATCGCGATCGAGAAAGAGGGAAGAAAGAGAGAGATAGTGAGTGAGGCGGTTGGTGGGGGTGGAGATTGGTATTAATTTAACTTTATTTGTGTGATTGTAGGACTAATTTTGGACCACTCATTTATAAAGGGTATGCTGGTAAATAGACATAATACCTAATTTATTTTTATTTTTATTCACGGAATTCCATATTTATCTCTCGAATTACCTAAACCTAATTACGCTTTCATATCATACGCCTCCATCCTTCCAACCGGTTACACGACTGCATCTCTTCTCCGGTTCCAAATCCGCCGCTAAATCCAACGGGCTAGAAGGCTCACTTCCGAGTTCGCTCAAATTGTCAGTCGAGTCCGATGCATCCCCCATTTCAACGTCAGATCGACAATTGGTCAAGCTGTTAGCACCAAAGTGCCTGGTCGATGGGCCAGAGTGTTTCTTCACCACCGATCGAGGGTTCAGTTTGACTGAACGAGACGAACCCGCTTTATCACGTCTTGCTCTACCGTGGTTGGTAGGCGAATCATCAACAATAAGAGGCGGAACCGACTCAGGAGGGAGTTCAGGTGGACGCGAGTCCATGGGAGAGGCTGGAGAGGATCCCCACGCCGGAGAAGAAGACCGGCAACGGGAAGGGTGGGAGAACAGCGACAAAATCGTTTCCAAAAAGTAGAGAGCCGAGAGAGAGAAAAAAAGTAAAGAGATTCTCAATTATAATGAATTTCCATCGTTATTGCCTTCTCCGCTAATCATTCACCGGTAACCCAAATTCCTAATCATCTCTTTGGATTCAACCCTTTTCTTGCCAAGAATGTGGTATAAAAATCGCCAAAGACAACATCATCCTCCATGATTACTGTGTTGTTTCTGGTGAGTAACCCAATTCAGAAAATACGCGAGGTTGTGATGTTACATGGCGTGTTCGTTGCCTTATTTTTAGGCGATGCAATCAGAACAGACACGAAGTAATCATGGTTACATTTTAGAACACATGGGCTTACAAAGCTAATTAAACCAAATCTGGTTCAAAAAGATACTTGATGTGGTGATTATTATAATATTTTGGACATCTCCTTAACATAGTCTTTGGAGCGGTCAAGATGTGTAAAATCAAAATCTTCTAGAATATTGTTTCTTAATCTATCTTTTGGATTTACGATAGAAATGGAAAATGTAAAATTGGGTTGGCTGTATAAATGGTATCTTTTCTTTGTAATATTTTGATTTTTCTAACTACCTTGTTAGTTTTCTAATATATTGCCGATTCAAATATTTAAGTCTTCAACACACATTATTATTATGTTTATTTGGATTGTGTCTTCGAAATACATTATCTTTTTCATGTTTGTACAAAAAAAAAAATTGCAAAATTGATGTCGAAGGTTGACTTTATTTAACCAAAAAAATGTTTATTTTGATTTGGTCTTCAAAACACATTATTTTTTTGAAAGAAATAATATAGTTTTATTATAGAAACACGTTATAAACATACACGTCTAGAACCTCTTAAACAATTAATCATTTAGCACTCTCATGGTTTTATCATTAACAACTAACTAGAAAAGTCTACATTCGATTCATCTTTAACATTGGTTGAAACTGTTAGGAAATAGACCTAAATCTATAGCCTATTGCCCAGGAATAATAACGAGAATATAAATGCGGAAATATAAACACAAAGTATCGACACAGAGAATTACGTGGTTCGGTCCAAGATGACCTACGTCCACGGGCAGGAGAGAGTATTATTTATTCCAGAGCTAAATACAGGTGTTACAGAGCGTACCTAGATCGCTAGTAAATCGGCCTCTTCTGACTATTGACTTCTGACTTTGACCACACTCAAAAGCATCTAACCCTAATGACCAGCCTTTATATTTATAGGCTTTACAAGAAACCCTAGTCGTACCCTAGCTGTTCACGGCCCACGCGACGCGGACTCTTAACGGGCCGCGGCGCGCGTGTTTACAATTCATACGGGTTTTAATTCCCAATTCACTATTTAACAATCTCCACCTTGAATTGCGAATTCAACATAGCTCCACCTCGCTCTAGAAACCAAAAAACTTCTTCTCGTCTCCTGCCAGCTTGCCCCGTAGGGACTTACCTCCTGCGAACATCAACCAAGTTCAAGCATAACTCGAACTTCTCCTTGGGTAACGACTTCGTCAACATATCTGCCGGATTCACCTTGGTATCGATCTTCAAGATTGAGAACTTGTCTTCTTCAACTATGTCACGAATGAAATTTAACCGGATATCAATATGCTTTGTCTTTTCATGATAAACCGGATTCCTCGCTAGACACAAAGCGCTTTCACTATCACAGTTCAAGACAGGCTTCTCCACCTTCAACCCCAGACTCTCCACCAAACCATGTAGCCAGATACACTCCTTTATACCTTCAGTCATTGACATGTATTCCGCTTCAGTTGTAGACAAGGCAACAGTAGGCTGTAAAGTTGACTTCCAACTGACTGCACATCCAAACAGAGTGAAAATATAACACGTGAGCGATCTCCTTTTCACCAAGTCGCCACCAAAGTCTGAGTCTGCATATCCCACCAAGTTACTATGAGTATTACCACCATAGACCAGACAAATATCCTTAGTCCCCTTCAAGTATCGCAAGATCCACTTGACCGCTTCCCAGTGAGCTTTCCCAGGATTACTCATAAACCTACTAACCACACTAACTGCATGTGCTAAATCAGGTCTAGTACAGACCATAGCATACATAAGGCTTCCAACTGCACTTGAGTACGGAACTCTACTCATATAGTCTTTTTCCTCATCCGTAGTTGGTATAGTACTTCTGTTTAATTTAAAATGCGCTGCCAAAGGAGTTCCAACTGGTTTTGACTGATCCATACCGAAAGACTGCAAGACTTTCTCAATATATTTCTGCTGAGAAACATATAACAACCCCGCTTTCCTGTCTCTCTGAATCTCCATCCCCAATATCTTCTTTGCTGCACCCAAATCCTTCATTTCAAACTCACTTGCCAAAAGCTTCTTCAAGTTATTAATTTCAGCCATCTCCTTGGCTGCAATGAGCATATCATCAACATATAGCAACAGATAAACAAAGGACCCATTGGACAACTGCTTCAAGTAGACTGTCTAGGAGACTGCTTCAAACCATAAAGAGACTTCTTCAACAGACACACATGATCCTTATTAGAACCCAGAAAACCCTCAGGCTGTGACATATATATCTTCTCCTCCAAGCTTCCATGAAGAAATGCAGTTTTAACATCGAGCTGCTCAAGCTCCAGATTAAATGCACTCACCATAGCCAAAAGAACCCGAATTGACTTGTGCTTCACGACCGGTGAGAAAACCTCGTGATAGTCGATCCCTTCCTTTTGAGAAAATCCCTTCGCCACTAACCGTGCCTTGAACCTTGCGGGTTCAACCCCTGGAATTCCTTCTTTCTTCTTAAAGACCCATTTGCATCCAACCGGTTTGACTCCTTTTGGTAATGGAACAAGATCCCACGTTTCATTCTTCTCAAGAGATTGCATCTCTTCATTCATCGCCATCAACCAGCTTGATCCTTCTTTACTTGCCACCGCCTCTTTGTAGGACCGAGGCTCATCAGTACCAATGTTTTCACCAACAGCTAGTGCGTATGCAACAGAACCAATATCACCATTAGTGACACATGTAGCATATCTAGCTGGAGTCTTCGTGTTCTTTTTCTCTCTTCTCCTTGCTATAGATTCATCCTCATTGTTCTCACCATCGGCCTCAGCATCACCAGACTGATCCTCATTGGGCTGTTCATGAGTTTCATCACGTCTATGCTGATCATCACCGACATGCTGTTCTTCATTTATCACCATTCTGTCTGGAATTTGTGTGACAAACTCCACCTTCTGGTTGGCACCCTGATCTTTCCCTACATGACTTGTATCACCTCCTCTTTGGTTCACCATAGCAGATTCATCAAAGGTCACATCTCTGCTATTAATAAATTTTGGAGTTCTTCCTTCTTCTGTACACCACAGACAATAACCTTTCACTCCATGTGCATACCCTAGAAATATGCACTTCATTGCCCTCGCCTCAAGTTTACCATCATTAACATGAGCATAAGCCGGACAACCAAATATACGTAAACCAGAATAATCAGAGGGTTTTCCAGACCATACCTCTTGAGGAGTCTTAAAGTCGATTGCAGTTGATGGTGATCTGTTCACCAGATAGCAAGCGGTATTAACCGCTTCCGCCCAGAATTTCTTCGATAAATCAGCATATAAGTGCATACTTCTAGCACGCGCTAACAGTGTTTGGTTCATCCGTTCCGCCACTCCGTTCTGCTGTGGTGTGTGCCGTATAGTGTGGTGCCTCACTATACCTTCCGCCTTGCAGAAGTTGTCAAACGGGGCATTGCAGAACTCCAACCCATTGTCAGTTCTGAGTGTCTTGACAGATTTCCCGGTCCGTTTTTCAATCATCGTCTTCCACTCCTTGAACTTCCCAAACACTTCGTCTTTAGTCTTCAGAAAATAAATCCAAACCTTCCTTGAGTAGTCATCAATGAAAGTCACAAAGTATCGATGACCGTTATGAGACTCGACCGGAGAGGGACCCCACAAATCTGAATGAATGTACTCCAGGATTTCCTTGCTTGTGTGTTTACCCGAACTAAACTTCACCCTGCGTTGCTTGCCTTTGACACAAGCTTCACAAAACTTGAGTTTTCTCGTTAGCTCACCACCAAACAACCCCTGTTTACTCAGAATTGACATACCCTTCTCACTCATATGTCCCAACCTTCTATGCCACAACTCTGTCTTATCATTACTACTCTCTAAGGATTGAGAAATCGCCACTGTTCCCCTAACCGAATTTCCTTCTAAGACAGGAACCCCACTTTTCTGCACCTTTCCTTTCATAACTACTAGAGAGCCCTTGGTGACCTTCACCCAGTCATCCTCACCAGAGTATTTCAACCCATTCTTTGCTAAAGTAGTAAGAGAAATTAAGTTCTTACGAAGATCCGGAACATACCAGCAATCAAGCTTTCTGACCATACCATCGTGCATCATAATCTGTACCGTACCGCTTCCTTTGACCTGAGCAACCCAATCATCACCCAACTTCACCGTTCCTTTCAAGTCTCTAAAAGATTCGAACCAGTCACGATGGAAAGTCATATGATAAGATGCCCCAGTATCCAAGACCCAAGCATCAACAGAACTAGATGTACAAACAGTCAACACATCGCCTATGTCTTCTTCTTCAGAACCATCCTGAACAATAGCCGCACTGCCATTGTTGCTATTTTCTCCCTTCCCCCCTTTCAGCAATGGAAAATTTCTCTTGAAGTGACCCTTCTCCTTGCAGTTATAACACTTGACTTTTGCAGAAACTTTCGATTTCGAACGTGACTTACTCCAATTTCCACCATCTTTCTTATCCGATGTCCTTCCTCTGCCTACGAACAGACCTGAACCGGATGTCTCCTCATTCCCAGAAACTCTACGTTTGAGTTCCTTGGACAGCAGAGAATCCTTCACATCATTCACAGTAATTGTTGTTCTTCCATACAACATAGTATCAACAAAATTTTCATGTGAATTCGGCAGTGAACATAACAAAATAAGGGCTTGATCCTCATCATCAACCTTTACTCCCACTCCTTGAAGATCTAGAATAATCCGGTTGAAAGAATCAAGATGGTCTTTTACTTGAGTACCTTCTGCCATCCGGAAAGTGTACAACCGTTGCTTCTGATACAACCTATTTGTCAAAGAACTATTCTGATACGTATCACAGAGCTTCTTCCAAATACCGGCAGCAGTGGGTTGATCAACAACTTCCCTCAACACCTCATCCGTCAAGCTCAAAAGAATAGCACTATGTGCTTTCCCCTCGATCTCCTTCTTCACAGCATCTGTTGTGTCCTTTGCATATTCTCCTTCCACTGCAACTGCGCATCCTTGTTGAACCAGAAGAGCCTTCATCTTAACCTTCCACAAAGTGAAATCATTTGAGCCATTGAACTTCTCCAAATCGAACTTGTGAGATGACATCTTCAATCAACCGATCCTTGTAGTCTTTGATGAACTAGTAAATCCGAAACTGCTTTCTGCTCGTCGTCGCCGCGGCGCGGACTTCAACAGGGCGCGACGCGGTATTGAACAGACGCGGTCTAACAGTCGCGATCCTTCAACAAGCGCGATGCGGTATTTTAACAGGCGCGACGCGGCGAAGCCGTAAAACCCTAGATCTACTACCGACTTCAATCAACCAGAACTACAACCAGATCTAACACACGCAGACCTAAAACCGCAAATAACCACAGATCTATAACACTACAGATCTGAAACCGCGGCTCTGATACCACTTGTTAGGAAATAGACCTAAATCTATAGCCTATTGCCCAGGAATAATGACGAGAATATAAATGCGGAAATATAAACACAAAGTATCGACACAGAGATTTACGTGGTTCGGTCCAAGATGACCTACGTCCACGGGCAGGAGAGAGTATTCTTTATTCCAGAGCTAAATACAGGTGTTACAGAGCGTACCTAGATCGCTAGTAAATCAGCCTCTTCTGACTATTGATTTCTGACTTTGACCACACTCAAAAGCATCTAACCCTAATGACCAGCCTTTATATTTATAGGCATTACAAGAAACCCTAGCCGTACCCTAGCTGTTCACGGCCCACGCGACGCGGACTCTTAACGGGCCGCGGCGTGCGTGTTTACAATTCATACGGGTTTTAATTCCCAATTCACTATTTAACAGAAACTTATAATAGGAATATTTGATTTCACGTGATCACATAGTAACATGGTACGGTTCCAAAAAAACGTAGTAACATGGTAATGGAGTATTTATTAACATCTTTTATATCAAAGTATTTCAAAAACATCACTTCATTAATTTAACCCTGTAAATTGATAAGTATTATGGTTTTGTACTTTGAAAATAGATTGATTATGATGACATCGTAAAAGAATAACGCATACTTATGTGTCGAGTTTTTATTGTTTTCCGCTTTTTAAAGTATTCGATGCGAATTACACAAAAATGTTTATTATTAAAATTAACTAATTTTAACTAATTTATGTTTTTATAAATTTTATTAGAAATAACTTTATAACATAATTGATAAAAGTTTGTTAAAAATTTAAAAAATTATTATATAAATTAACTCAAATATATAATAAAAAAAACTGTAAAAATGGAACCTTGTAATTATTATTTTCTTTGGGTCCAATCCAACGGCTTTTAAATTGTGGTTTTGGTCCTTTTAACATGGTTTGATAGTGGTTTTTGTTTCTGTCCGATTTGCAATTACTAACTTCTTTCTTTTAATGTTTTATTAACTTAAAAATAGATGGATCCATTAACCCATCTTCCTTAGGTCATCTTCAACTCAGCCTTTGTTATGAAGTTAAAATGCTTCAACCCAACTTCATATCCAACTCCAAAAATACAGTTTTAACCAAAATCTCTAAAGTATAGTAATACGATTCAACTAGTCTATTTTTTGCACTGAAATGAATTAAAAAATATCGTTATCAAAAAATGAAATAGGGTTGGCATCAATTTTACCTTACATGAACAAGCTCTCCTATTTTCCCCCCCTCATCTCTATCCTACGACTTTCGGCATGTTTGGCAAAACTAGCTGGAAGCGGGTAGCTGGTAGCGGGTAGCTGGAAGCTGGAAGTTGAAGCTTTTAGTTAAACGCTACTTCAATAGCGTTTAAAATAGTAGCCTTTTGTTTAAAATAGAAGCTTCAAGCTCATGTCGCCGAACGAAGCTTTTGTTTTTAGCAAAGATTTTTCCTAAACGCCAAAAGCTACAAGCTTTCAAACGCTCCCAAAAGCTCCGTAACAAACATGCCCTTTGTCTTCTCCAATAACTGCAATGAATTGCCTAGTGCTACCCCACTTCACCATCATCTCCAAATGCAACACCAAACTTCTCTGTTAAATAACAGTCGTCCTCACCACCATCGAATTAATATAGGGTTTCCGAAATTCCTATCCGATTGGATTTCCAAGTGTAAAAGTTCATCAATGCCAGCATATCGCAAGTAATAACTCTCATTATATCTAGAAGCATGTCTTCTTCTTCTTTCTATTTGACCATCAGTCATTGACCGGGCATTACATGACTTTCAGCTTAGGGACTTTTTCCTTGTTGCTAAACATTGTTTTATCGATTGATAAATCTAATCTATACTTAGTTCGTATTGTTGTATCACTCTTTTGTGTTGATTTTGAAATACATATTACCTTTTCTCTTTCCAATCCCAATCTAATACGTCATTTCAAGTTACAAGTGATACGTTTATGTTGGGTTAGTGAGGAATGATGTATTAAATCTCAGATCAGATGTCGGCTCCTTAAACCCTATCTTTTATTTTGTGTGTGTGTATGTTTCTTTAGGCGTGTATTAAACTAGTAGCAGGTGTGGAATATAATCAAGAACTTTCAAGCCCCAAAACTTCCTTTTACTCCTTTTTCCCATGTTCTTAACGCATATACACACTAGATTATCAATAAAGAGAGAGTGGTGGTAGACGAGGTTTCTAAAGCTGGTGGTAGTCGTTCTAAAGTTATTGGTCACAAGTTTTAAAGGGAGAAGTAATGGGGATTTAAGGTAGGGTGGGGTCAGATTAATTAATAATAATAATAGTAGTAAATTACACGAATAGTCCCTCGTGCAAGTGTCAAAAGGCACGTTTAGTCCCTATTTTCAAAAATTAACACGGACCGTCTCTTATATCATTAAATGTTGCACGCTTAGCCTCTGTCTAAAAAGGCATTGTACTTTAAGATAGCGGTGCTATCTACTAGAGATAGCGAGGCTATCTCGTCTGTAAAGGTCAATCTCCACCAATTCTTCGGTATAACCCTCTTCATAGCTTAAATTTACTCACAACAAGCTTCAATCACAAGTAATACACAAAGAAATGCTTCTACCACTGTAGTCTACTCAACATCGAAAATAACACCTCTACTTTTAACAATTCCAACCAATATCACAGTAACTATAAGATAACAACTCAACTTACATATACAAGCATCCTGAGAAGAAAACGGGTCTCACACTAGCCTACCTTTAAGGTTGGGAGATGTAGTTTATTTTAGGTTTTTATTTATCGTTTTAGAGTTTTTATTTTTTTGTAGGATTTTAATTTTTCTTTTTTAGGATTTTATTTTTCCTTTGTACGTGTGTGCATTTTAATTTTATTTTAATGTAACGGTATTTTTAATTTTATTTTTAAATGTTATTTTCTAATTTTGGTTTTAATTAATTATTTTTAATATAGAAAATATGATGTGGCATTGAGGATTGGGATGGTTGAGAAAGATCTGTTTTCACTAGTGAAAGATGGTGAAAGATGGAAATAAGAGGAGAGGGAAAAGCTGATGTGACGTGTGGGTTGGGAGAGAACCACTTCCCCACCCTTACAATGGCACTGGAAATTTCAAGAAGCATTGTCATAATGATGATGACATTTTATTATTTTACTTGTCTCATACTCATTTCAATATCATGTTTCTTCCTCTTAAAAGTAATATAAATTAACATAACTATAAGAATGGATATATTTATATATCTGAATCCATATCCAAAGTCACGTATACCCGAAATCTGAAATATGGATTTTGATATCAAAATTCACTATCCCAAATTTTTTGGTATCCAAAATTTCATATACCCGATTGTGAACGTCCCTAAGGGGTGTTTGAGATTGCTTTTTGAATTCCAAAAGTGTTTTTGAACAAAAGTGTTTATTAACTTATGGTAGTGGCAAATGAAATTTTTAGAAAAATGTTTGGATTAATTTTTGTGGTGGAAAAGGTCAGTAAGTTGTTTTTTTTAATGTTTAGTTTAACTTATAGATGTAAAGTGACAAAAAGAGTTACATGGATTAGATTGGTAAGTGAAATGAAAGGGATTATGATAATTTAAAATCAAAATGTTAAAAAAAAAAAAAAATGTTTTAAAAAGTCAGATGATAAATACTCTTCAAGATCTCCTGTAAGAATAAACGGTGTAGTGTCTTCCAAATCTTGTAGGCAAACATGTCACGTAGGCGCCACATAGAATTTCAGAAATGTTTCCAAAATGTGTTTCTTAACATGGGGTGTTGTTAGAAACGTTTTTGTGTTTAATAGAGAGAGAGAGTGTGTGTGTATGTGTGTGAGAGAGAGAGAGAGAGAGAGAGAGTGTGTGTGTGTGTGTGTGAGAGAGAGAAATAGAGTGAACGAGATGAGAGATAATCGGCAAAGGTTTGTTTCCAACTTTGTTTCTAAAAACGTTTCCAAGTGGGGGCGGTGTTTGCCTCCGGCAACACCCATCCACGTAGAATGTTGCCGGTAAAATCTCTTCCACACCCTTGAGCCTAATATAAAAGATGTTTTGACAAGTCTTTTTGAGTTTTACAAACAAATTTTTTACTTTTTTGACTTATTGGCTTTTCAAAAACCAATAAGTCAAAGAAGATGTTTTGAAAAACAATCTCACAACACCCCCTAAATTTGTGTCTTCACATGTTCAACGTGTTCACGGAACCAATATGACGATCAATTAAACCAATATGGGAATCCAGGCTTTTCTTGCTAGTTTCATCTTCTCATCTTGTTCACTTGTTGTATGGATACTTTAGTGCCCACCTGTCATTTTTCTTCCATGCATAACGAACATCTGCTTTTTTTATACTTTTCTTGATCCACGATTAAGAATCACCCACTACCGTACCAATTAACCCTTTTTTAATTAAATTGGTCTGGTAATATCAGTGTCATTAGTTCTGTACCTCTGTGTTGTGTAGGCAACAACATGGATGAACCAAGAGAAATCTCAAACAGTAAAACTCAATATGCAATTCCGTGTATCAACTAACATTCCAAGATGAAAAATATCAATTTATTGTGTATTAGATTGTACCGTCAATGACAAAGATCATGGTAAAGAATGCATGTATTTTCTCTATAACTATGTCGTCTTTTACTTTACAGTAGCCTGTACTGAGTGGGTATTTTCCTCTGATTTCGCGTTTGGAACAGACATCGATTTTGTTCTTTCTAAATATTCCAGAAAATCCATCACAATTGGATCGGTCCACGGAGCTCCAAATGGAGCTTCATCGCCTCCAATCCACCCTAAGTGCCCACCTTGCGGTGTCACTATCAGCATACAGTTTGAATTCTCCTGAACCAGTAACAAAATGTCAATTTCTTATTTCTAATTAATTGTTTATTGTTAAGTTGGAAATGGAGACACATACTTTGATATCTTCACGAGGGATTCCTCTAGCAGGGGCAATGGGGTCATTTTCAGCCTGGATGCAAAGTAAAGGCTTGCGTACATCTTTTATAGATTGCGCGCTGCCTGATTTTGAGTAGTAGTCATGGACTGATTTAAAACCGAAAGAGACTGCAAAAATATAGAAATGGTGTTCGTAAGAAGTTTCATTTGTTTGCATAATTATTGTGTTCAAAACTTCAAATTGTAGAAAATTTTGTACCGCGTGTTATTGAATCATCAAATTCCCTAACGGACCTGCAATTGGCAGCTGCTTGGATATTATACTCGCCTTCGATTTCTTCAAATAGAAGAGCATGCCTGCAGAATAAAATTGCAGAAATCATATAAAAGAACCGACTCGTTTTTCATCAAAAAGGGGGGGAAAAGGCTTACGTATTGAATATTTTGCGCAGAGAAGAAGAAAGAGATTTGTTATAAACTATGTTAAATCCCTTTTGGAAGTCCTCATCTGCCATGACCAAATTAAAAGGATTACAGAGGGACACACCGCCAGAAAGAGGACAGTTAACAGATTCCTGCAATACAAATCATAAGTTTTCATATTCAAGAATTAAAAAAAAAAAAAAAATGCTATAAGCAGCGGTTTTATTGGAATCAATTACTGAATTACCTTAGCCATATAATTAACAAGAATGTTGGCGCCAAGAGACCAACCAGCAGCATATAAATTTGCTTCTGGGAATCGAGAGGAGACATGGGCTACTACTTCGGTAATATCTCCCAAAAATGATGCCGAATAGAACTGTAAAGAGTTATACAAATGAATTTTTCTTGAACATGTGCGAAACATTGTGATATTTGATTGAAGGAGTATTGGAGTTTGATACCTGAGGAGTCGTAACAGGGCCAAAACCGCAACCACGGCTGTTGAAAACCACAACACGCCACCCCTTTTTTCTTGCTCTCATCAGCATATGTCGTATGTACGAATCTCCACTTCCTCCCGTCAGCCCCGGCTGCAACCATCGGTGATTAAATTATAAGATTAAATAAAATCCGATTCGTCTTCAGTTTGTCGTGTAATGGCTACGTATGAAAAAGATGGGATCTAGAGAGGGAATATTTACCAACAAAATGAGGGTAGGAGAATTCGGGGACAAATTGCGATCGTCGCCGACGACCCAATCAAGGGAGATGGAACCGTTGTCTTTGGCCCTGAGACATTCACGTCGAAACCTGACATCGGGGTTTGATCGGAAGAAATAGGCGAATATAGTTTCCAGGTGGGTATTGGAACCAACCACGGGATAGGAATCGTAGGGACGGTCGAGAGTGGTGAAAGCTGGAAGGAAGGAATCCAGAGCTCCGCCGCTGACCTCGAGAGAAGGGTGAGATTGAGGGTTGAGAGGCTTGGCAGACATGGTTGCAGTGATGGTGGTGTAGCGAATTAAGGTTGAGGAAACGGGGGAGGCTTTTAAAGAGGGGATGGCCGGAATAGACTGTGTGAAGAAAAGGTATTTGGAAGCGAGGGCGGCAATGGAGACAACGGCCATGGGTATAATAGGATCCGCTGGACGGCTATCTACCCCACAATATGGATATTCAGGGAAAGCCGCAATCGGCGAGCCAATCCATTCCGATAACCCCTGCTCTTCCTCTTTTCTTTTGTCTTGTACAAATCGACATTAAAAGGTCCAGTAATGACGACATCCTTATCACTGCGACATGGTCTCCAATCCAACATGAGATCACACTAAGAGCATGTTTGGTTTAAAATAATTAGAAGTTGAGACCTAAATGCGTATGATGTAAGATATAGGAGGTTTAAAATATCTAAAAATTGATATTTAGGTTAATCGAACTGGATTTTATATTTTTTTTAGTTAGGTTGAACCAATTAAAATTTTCGGTTTTTCGGCTTAGTTACGATTCACGTTTTTTTACCATAAACAGTTAATCGAAAAAGTGAATTGTGTATTGGGTTAACATAATAACAGATGATCCAACTATAAGATGTACAGGTTACAACAGAATATAATTTCGAAGTAAAATATGATCTTAGCATATCAAATTTAATAATTAAATAATAAAATGATTGAATTTAAACAAAAATTTCTGTCTCATATTTTAATATCCATCCAAATATATAATTATATGATCACCAATTTACGATACCAAACATATATTGATTGTCAGTTATCCTTCATAATATTCCATAAAGCATATTGGTTGTCGTTTATCCTTCATAATATCTCGTATATATAACTCTCATTCTTCAACATTCTTATCATTTATAATATTTTGTATAACTCTCGAGATAGATGAATTTTTCGTGATATTAGAGTGCTATTGAAGTGCAAAACTATAACGCAATGATATTATTTATTTTTATAGTTATTTTTTATGATGTTTGTTTGACCTTTAAACTTATATTTCTCTTTCTGAATGATTGTCATTATTTTGGATATTAATTATTGAGTTTTTTAGTTTTGAAACATATTTCTTAATTCGTAGACGTTAATAGGTTAACCGCATAATCTAACCGAAAAAATAGGATAATCGAAAGCCGGTTAATCGGGATTTTCGATTTAGGTTTAGGTTCAAAAAATTAACTAACTCATCTTTCTGGTTAACCTTCTGAAATATAATTTTGGTTCAGTTAACCATCCATGAACATCCCTAGTAAGATATCCAGCCATACATCTTATTATGAGATAGTATGTTAAAGGGAGGTAATTACTAATTAGGAGAGTTGATTGAGAGGTATGAAGCTTGAAACTCGACTCGAATAAAAAACTTAAGCTTGATCGAGTCTTAAATTTCAAATGCGGGTTCAAACTCGATAAAGTAATCAATTGAGTTCGGTTCGACTCAACTTGATTAGTTATTAAAAAATATTATCCTTACTATTGAAATAGAAATACGATTAAACTCGTTGGCTCGACTTGACTCGGTTCAATTATATAAAAATGAATAAAAATAAATGGTAAAAATATGAATACAACTAAGTTCGATTAAACTCACGAGTCGAGTATTCCAATACTCAAGCTCTACTGGATGATATACTCGAGTAGCTCGAGCTTACCTCGACTTGAGCTGAGTCGATTTCAAGTATTTTTCGAGTCTGTCTCGAGTATCTTACGAGTTGACTCAACATGATTACAACCCCTTATACAAGCACGTCTCTGATACCTTATAATATGTGGTGTGACTGATCAAGAAGATACAAAAAACAGAACATCTATTGATTGCCATAAATCAAAAATTAAGTTAACGACATTCTATAAAACGTGAGAACACCAAAATAGATGTATTGTGTATTTTATATAAAAGAGACTTATATTTGTTTTCACATGCATGGTCTTTTCGAATAGAGAGCATGTAATATATGTGAAAGGATTTTTATTTAAGCAATGTTATGTTTTATAAATTATGAAATGTTTTATAAATCATGAATGGCATATAAACGATCATTTGTCTACATGTACACAGAGAAAGAAAATGGTGAATCACACACACTATCATGAAATGGCTCGTTTTGTGATATACTTTGTTCCGACCATCGCATAAAGCTACAATGATTCTATGGACAATTATCAAAAGAAGTGACACCGTATGTATTTTAGAATAAGATCTACATACTAAAATATACCATGGTTGTTAATATCACATTCCACTGCAGAATAAGAAATGGTTTAAAGCATGATTGTTAAGATCGCAATCTTGATCATAGGATCTTACGATCCTAAGATCCTATATGAAAAATCGATATCAAGCCCACTAGGATCTATTTAAAGCAATATATATGTTCGGATAATAGGATCTCGACTAGGATCTTCATATCTATATATCAATATGATCATACTTTTTTTGTCTTTATTATATAGTCGAGCCTAAAAACTTCATTAATTCAACTTGAAATCGAGCATTATAGGTCACAAGAAGTCTCATAGAGAATCATCACTTCATCCATTTATCGCGAAATAGGAAAATCATTGTGACACATAGTGACGTAAAACGAAAGCACGGACGGAAAAAATCCAAAAAGAATTGTTATTGAAATCCAAGATGCCTTTCAAATATTACAATGATCTCTTTTTATAGGGAGCCACTAAATTCGTCAGGTAGGCCAAATTTTGTAAAATTGAGATTGACAGAAATTTTCACTAATTAAGCATCTAACTAATGATAGAAATTAAAGAAACTGATATTCGGTCATTAAAACAGAATAAAATTAAACTAGAAAATTACAGGGAATCTGGGAGAAACTTTAAATTGGAGGTCCAAACAGTGATGGGTTCAACTGAGTGCCAAAACAGGGGTTTGCTAAGAGATTCGGCTCGACGATAGCTTATTGTCGTCATATCGCACACCCCCAAACTCCTAATGGATCAAAAGTTACGTCTGTTATAAGTTGGACATCTTTTGGTCCCATTTGTCCTCCCATTTCTCCATGTAAGCCTCTATCAAGTCGTCCCACTTGTTTTTAAGAGGTAAACGGTATGCCGTCTGCGGACCATATCTACAGACATCTGCAGAAAAATATGTGGACCAAATGTCCGCAATCTGCAAGAAAAAAACTATATGTTTTTTAAAGTCTGCGTACTATCAAAATAAACTAAATTATTTATCAAATTTTGTATTTTTGTATATCTAACTTTTTATTTTGTCAATTATTTTTTATCAATAATTATCTATAATTTAAATAAATACATATTTATTTTAAGTTAAAAGAGGTCAAAAGATGCAAAAAGACTTTAGTCCAAGTCTGTGAGAAGAAGAAGGCGTGCAGACCTTTTTAAGGTTTACAGTCTTCTAAAAAACAAGCAGTCTGCGAGGACAAACAATTGTGTGCCGTCTATGAGCTACAGACAAAAGAGGCCTAGAAGATCTGCAGACAAAAAACAAACATCCTCTTAGTATGTAGTAATCGTATGATTTAGTTGTACATGATTAGGATGAATCTTCTATAAATTTTATTAGAAAGCAAGTTAAACATTAATTAGTCATGATCGATTCATCAAGTTCGTAAACACCTTAACTCGATCAAATATGCTAAAATATCAAAGGCCTTTTTTATCGAGAAGGCCAATACATGCTATACATGCCATAAATGATAAAACGAAGTCGTTTTCTGGAAGCTATTTCGAAAAAGAAAACCCATCATAGTTGTAAATTGTAATCAATGTAGCTATCACCTAATCCAAGGCCCAAGAAGGTCCGACAAAACGGTATCATCGGCCTCTTGATGCATAATACAACACACTATTCATCGCGATCTTATGATACTACATTTTCTTGACTTCTAGTATATCCGTAAAATATACCCTCCATCAAAAGTCGTTAAATATCAAATACCAATGTATCACATTGTATTTCCCATCGATTACATAAAATAGGCAGCATAAATCAATTAATCACAAATGGCGGCCAATGAATCTAGTCTATGCCTCTGCTGACTGCAACAAGTTGTTGGCAGATTGTTGCGTGCCTGAGTTTTCATTTTCAAGATATTGGAGGAAATCCATAACCATAGGATCAGTCCATGGGCATCCCACGGGAGCATCCACACCTGCAACCCACCCTAAATGACCTCCTTTAGGTGTAACTATCAGCAAACAATTAGGGTTTTTCTGAAAAACAGATACAAGAACGCTAGTTAACAAATGATGAACAACATTTCGGTTACATCAAATCATCAATGTGTGTTTGATCATACCTTGATATCTTCACGAGGAATTGCTCTATCGGGTGCAATCGGATCATTTCTTGCTTGTATGCAAAGCAAAGGTGTTTGAACATTCTTTATATGATCTGCACTGCATGATTTCTGCAAATACTCATCCACCGACTTGAATCCAAATGAAACTGCATCGTGTTCACGAGATTCAAAATGGATACCGGTTAAGGGTAATTGGGTAATTCAACGTTTATATGTACCTCGCGTCAGTCCTTCATCGTAATCCCGGATAGTTTCTGCGTTTGCAGCCAATTGGATATTGTACTCGCCTCCAATGTCTTCAAACAGAGGAAGATGCCTACGAAGAAAGATATAAATTTTCAAAAATATGAACACCAATTTGTAAGGATTCAAGAAAAATCAATGGAGTAGTAGTACTTCTTTAAAATGCCACCCAAAGCCTTGCCAAGAGATTGATTATAGATTTTGCTAAACCCTTTACATATATCTTCATCTGACATAACCAAATTGAAAGGATTACACATGGAAACTGCACCAGAAAATCTCCGGGCACCAGGCTCCTGTACGAACAAACAAATTGTAAACTCAAGTAGTCAAGTAGCTTGTTCATGTTTGAAAAAACATAAATGGTGGATTGAATTTCTACCTTCCCCAAATACTGAACAAGAATGTTGGCTCCCATGGACCAACCAGTGCCGTATAGATTGGCTTTCGGGTACCTGGTAGTAACATGGTTGACTACTTCATCAAGATCTCCTAAAAATGAAGCCGAATACATCTGCATAAGTATAGAGTCCTTATATGAACGGCGATTACTTGAAGATAACGGTTTCCCGTAAATCAAGTACTTAAAACTGTTAAACATGCCTGAGGTGTGGTAACAGGGCTATCAGCACAGCCACGGCTGTTAAATACCACCACGCGCCACCCTCTGTTTCTTGCTCTCACCAACATATGCCGTACATACGCATCTTGACTTCCTCCCGATAAACCAGGCTGCGAATTAGTACTTATAATTATGAAAGATGCAATCAATGGTGGGTTTGCAAGTTTAATTTGAAGATTAGTTCGAATAGGGGGAATGTATACTGACAAGTAAGAGTAGGATAGGAGAGTTGTCCGGCAAGTTGCGGGCATCGCCGGAGACCCAATCGAGGGTGACAGTTCCGTCGTCTTGTGTCCTGAGGCATTCTCGCTTCAACCGCACATCGGGTATTTTTCGGAAGAACGCGGCGAATATGGTCTCGACGTGGGTGTTTGACCCGAACACTGGAAAGGGATCGTACGGACGGACCAAATGAGTCTTGATAACTGGACAAAATGAGTCACGAGCTCCGCCCAAGACTTCCAGCGACGGGTGATGGTCTTTGAATTGATCGGCCGTAGTTCCGGTACTAGCGACGGGGGTTGCCATGGTGACAGGCACTCTAACACGCGATTGCCTGAGCGTTAGTTGAGTGGCGAATAGTGACTGGGTGAGATTGGGAGCTACTATCGCCATTATTGGAGGGTTCCGTGAAATCTTGTGTCCATTAAAGCTCACGAAATAACTAAGGTTATCATTATACGGTCTATAGCCTTCAGTTCCCCGTGCCACTAGATTCCAAAGGTGTTAATAAACGTGTTACCAACTTCAATTATGTACACACAAGCAAATAAAATTTTCTCATGTTTCAAGAAAAAAAATAATATATTTGAATATTATTTTTCTGATAAATTAGAAATTCTGTTTCAAATATCAGGATTCGCGAACACGTTGATTGGAAACTCGAATAAAAGGGACAGCTGCTGAGAAACATAAATTTTTTGGGTGCAGTTTTAGATATATACCACGTGTGTTGATCGAACGCCTAAAGTTACAAACATTATCTTCTATTATATGATTATTGAAATTGGTTATCTAGTTCTAATAATTTAATATCATATAATTATATCCAAAATTAATCAAATTGACCTGTTTGGTTATGGGTTTCTCACTTTCTCTTTCTCTTTCTCTGGTTAAAGTTTTCGCAGTGCAAATGAAAATCATACGAAATTTAAATTCAACTCATAAAAGAAAACCTAATTCGTGGTTTACTGTTCGCTTTATTAGTAGATATGGCCCATTTGTATTTAGATTGTATTACGTTTTACATAGTCTAGATCTCGGTCCACGCTAGTTATTGTTTGTAATCAGTATACATATTTCATCAATGAGAACCACACCTATCATGGGAAATTAGGTGTACTGACATGGTATTGGAATAGTAATTAGTTCTCATCCAAAATCTTCTCACTCTCTCCAAATCTTTCTCAATCTGGTCTATCTCCTTCTCACGACATCAACACTAATTGCCTCAATGGCTGACCCTCAATCGGAAAAACCCTTTGGTATAACGAACATCAAATCGTATATATTGTTAAACCTTGATATGGATGAACTGAACGATGCATGGTGTGAGTTGTTTGAAACTCACTGTCACAGTTTCAATGTTACCAACCATCTCCTTAAAGTCGGGCCATGCCACACCCATTGTCGAATGGAAAAAGTTGGACTCCCTAGTGAAACTCGGGATCTTTGGCACTATCAACAAATCTTTAATACATATGATACTTAAGAAAGGAGTAAATATGCACGTCGTTTGGACAAACCTTGAAAACATGCACTACAAATAAAATTACATTTAGTGGCACAGAAAAAATGCCACTAAAAACCGAAAAAGTGTCACTAAATGCCTCCTAGGCAATTAGCGGCACAAAAAAAAGTGCCACTAAAAGCACTGCCACTAAAGACCTTTAGTGGCACTTTTCGATTATGTCGCTGCAGCATTATTAGGTTTTAGTGGCACTTTTCTATTATGCCACTATAACACCTATAGGTTTTAGTGGCACTAGTTTATGTCACTATTAATTTCTAAAATAAAAACATTATTTCTCTATTTAATTGCAAAAATAAATATTATTTCACTACTATTGAATATCACAAAAACCGTATATTGTTCCAAAGACATATTATATTTAAATGCAACAATAAACAAAGTAAAAATACATTGATATGTTCAACATAAATTAAATCTAGTACATTACATTATACTCAACCTTCCTAAAATACAATTTTTATGTTCATCATTTGCCCATGCTAGATCGCTACTCTCATAGCTCTATCAAGCTCATCGATGAATGTATCACTTAGTTTTTTAACTTCTAAGACATGCATCGTTTTAACGAGTTAACTATCTTCATTATTTGAGTTCTATCCTTTGAGTTCTAATGCATGCATCATTTCAACAAGTTAATTACCCAACATCTAAAACTTTGTTTTTTAACTTCAAAGACAATCAAAACTTGAAAGCTTACAAGTAATTGAATCAGGTTTCGATCTTTTCGTGGTTGTTCTTCTTCATGTACCTTGTACTTGATCAGAAGGCGATGAGCTTTGGCATCTATTAAACATAAAACAAAAGAGAAGACGAATGTGAGGCGTAGGAGCGGTGATCTAAAGACAGGCACACCAAAAACTAGCCAAGGGTAAAAAGGGAAATACAGGAAGAAAGTTGATTGAGTTCTTATAAAATGCAATTTTATTCACCAAATTCAGTGAGTAACCAATACTATTCTCTATGCTTTCTATTTTGGTGTTAAGTCCCTTGCGTGGTTCTGCTTCTAACATAGTTGATGAATAAACATGATGTTCTAACTATATTAACCGAAATAAATTTACTTATTTTCTTAGTTTTCAAGTTTCTTTTTCAGAATTCATAGCAGCAGGGTTCTAAAAAAGAGCAAACCTCACCATGATACATTGTATTGTTCCATAGACATTTGTGAAGACGTATATAGAGCTGATGTGTGTACAAAAAGTCGCATATAGTCATCGAGAACCAAAATTTCTTGATCCTGTATGGTACAAGCAAAGCATATAATGTCATTTATAGCCAAATATAATATGAAAGAAAATAATATATATTATTTAATACATATTAATATTTCATTTACCTTATCTAGAGTTTGAGTGATAAGAACATAAGACGGAGGAGCAACCATAGGAATTGTCGCCCTATAACATAAGTCGTTAAATGAATGGATAAAAGTAAAAGGGATAAGAACCTTAATGTAAAGAACACCATCGAATTGAAAGCATTTCATTTCAACATCTGCCCTGATTTTTAATGGATGTGGAGTCATTCTCCTTCTAATGTTATTCACTAATACATCTTTGACTTCCTCTGATAAAGCAAGAACAAGTTTTGTTAGCTCTTTTCCATCAGAGATGGTTTCTTTAACTTCACGAGAGAGTGAATTAAGAATGGTGTCGGGATCAGTAACAATTATTTTGAATTCCTGGAAGAAAATAGCAAATAAATGTGGTATGTATATTCATATTTCATAGTGCTCGACAATGAGTGTTAAAACCCTCACCTAGAAGTAGAGTTTTAGGAATTGTCGCCCTATAGCATGTACTTAAATGCACAATCAGGTGGATGAAAATAATATCAATCAATCGAAATTGAACCAAGTAGCCCATACTTACTTCAAGATCAAGTTCCGTGACGCATAATAGAGTGAACGAGCTTGCTGAAATTGAAAAGCATAACCAGCAACTATCAACACTTATCGATTCAATCAAAAATTAAAAAGCATAACCAACAACTGTCAGCTATCTAAAATTGAAAATCAAAATTATAATGAGGTTCTCACCAATTCAGCATTCTAAAGACACAATATCATGGATTCAATTTCATTGGCACCCACGCTTGCTTGACTTGTACTCTGGTAGCAGCAATTTCAGTACTGACGAGGAAGGTTAGTTGTTGTGACTCCGGAGGCTTCAGTTGCACAAGGAGAGGCGGCATCGGTAGGTAGTTGATGAGAAGAAAGAAAAAGGAAGGCACTGAGGGGGAGAGTTGGCTCCTGCGTTAATGGAAATGGTTATTAGGTCATTCGATGGAAGGGAGAAGAGAAAAATATGGGAGCGTCGATTTCATATTTTCTGTTTGGGAGGCGCGATTCAAAGATAGAAGGAACGTAAGGCAACTGTGGTCGCTGGTGGGGAGGCGTCGTCGATTTACTGGAGGGTGCAGGTGGACGAAGGCTGCACTGTCGGTCGACGGCAAGGAGGAGGATCAAGAGGCGGAGAGATGATAAGAGGGCCAAACTCTATCGTTTAAGGCTAAATCAGTAATCGTGTTACCTTTTGATTTTCCACACAATGACGAAGGAGGAGGGGACGATCTAGGACATACTGGTGGAGCGGTGGAGCAAAAACGGAGCGGATCGGACTGGTAGATCAATGGACGGACTGGCGGTGCAGGGAATGTAACACCCTAAATTATATAAACGTTAATTGATTATTAGTTTATTTAAAATTCGTTTTCACTAAAAATGATTTGACGAATTTAATCCGATTATTTCGATAAATAATAATAACTAGGTTTGACCCGTGCTCCGCACGGGTTAGGTTTGGATCGTGGAATATCTACAAACGGTTGCTACCATCAGCAAAGCAATTCAACTGCTCTTGATATTGAGATAACAACCGCTTCAACTGCTGCACTTCTTGACTCCTCTCATCATACTCTTTCTGGCGTTCATGTTGAATTTGGGTTACTGGGTGTTTTCTTTTATTTTTCTCGCGGGTTAGCTTGCATTTCCTTTAATTCTACTTCCATTGATTTGTTTCTGTTCTATAATTTCTCAAAGATTTCTTGATCTTCAGTCTTGTTAATCTCGGGTTTAATGGCATCATCACTACATCAATGAGAAAAAAGATTAGTTTCTAAAGTCCAATTTTTGTCTTACAATATATTCAATGGATTTTTGGTCATTATGGCAAAAAAGGAAATTCAATAAATCTGTGCTAGTTTTTACTCAATATGTACCTTATGATTGTGGGATTTGAATTTTCAGTTGTAGATATCTCTAATCAGGTATAAATGATAATGAAAAAAAATCAAATCTTTAAATGTTTCATTGAGAATATTCTGTGTTTTTAAGGTACCTGAGGATTTTCAGTGTCTTGATCAAGAACCTCTAATCTTCTTTCCAACTCTTCAATTTTCTGTTGAAGATTTTTCTCTTTCTCTAGAAATGAAGCTTCAGAAATCTCTAATGCAGTTTCTTTGAGCTTTATTTGAGCGTGATGATCATAAAAAAATTCCAAGATTAACAAAAAAGAATACTGCTTTAATCTAAATAAAATACTATTAAGGGGTATGAAATTCACCTCAAGTAATTTGATTCTGTCCTTCATATTGGTAACCTCTTTTGGACCAGGAGGAGCAAGAACAGATTTATTGTTTTTCAGACTTGTTTTAGTACCATCCTTGAGCTTTTTATCTAAACTACTAATTGTTTTATCTTTCTTCTTGAGATCACTATTTAGTAACAGTACCTTCTTCTTCAAATTTTGTTTCTCCAATTCATTCTCTTTAAGGAACTGTTTCATGTCATTACATCGAGACTTTAAACGTTCAATCTCTGATTGTAGCCTTTCAACTTCATTCTCTTTATCCTTCTTAACAAATCATATGCGAAAGATTTTCGAATCAAACGAATGTTTTAGCACAAAAAATTACTAAATAAAATCAAAACCTCACCTTGATCTTTCTCAAGAGTTCAAAAGCAGTCATTCCAGGCATACAATAATCTGTAATAATCAAATTCACCTCCACTTCCTGAAATTAATCGAAGAAAAAAGCAAAATCGATTAGAAGACACATATATAACATGCATCTACACAAACAATTTATCATTTTGACTTTTGGGAGTCAATCCTAGACTTGTGAAAAGTCATAATTTATACTAATTCTTTTTGTTTTCGTCGAAGTATTTATATTTTGCAAATGAAATGTGTCGGATTTTCCTAGCACAAATAGCAAATTGAAGCATAATTTGTTAATCAACAAAAGTCAAATCTTGAATTTGATAGCTAAAATATTCACAGAATGATATACGAAAGTAGAAATGAAAGAGGATTCATACAGGCTGGCAATCATTAGGAGCAAACGATGGAAGCTTTTCAACATCTTGAAGACCCAAAAACTCCAAGGCCTTACTTCCAGAATCGACAGCAGTAACTGCAATCAAATCACACGAAAATGGCGAATCGAATCATCAAAAAAGGTTTGAATCAAAATCCATTTCGGAAATTGGTGAATAAATGGTCATACCATAGTACGCAAAGGTCTTTAGCAGACGTTCAATCAATTTCCTGTCAAGATTGCTGTCATCAATTGCAAGAACATGAAGTGGGCCACGATAGAAGCAGCAACAACAGAAGATCGAGCAGTATCAGTTGTTCTACCAACAAAAGCAACATCTCGAAAAGATGACTCCCCAATTTCAAAATCAGCAGCCATGAAAATTTTTTACGCAACAACAAAGACGATAAAATCCACAACAAATTTATAAGAAAAGCGTAAGTACCTGCAACTGAAACAAAGAAGGCTTGAAAGACACGGTCGAAAGCAAGAAACCGAGTGACAGAGAAAACCTTAAACAGAAGCTACCCAAAGAAATTGTAAAAAGACGTTGAATGAAGAAAGGAAACAACTGAAAATAGTGGAAACGTGTCGATAAAGAAGACTAAGTATTACCTTAAAGATACATAATTGATTGGTTCTTCATAAGGTCCAATGAAAAATTTAATACTCACTACAAAGGTAAAACCACAAAGGAAGATACGTAATCGATTGGTTGCCGATAAGGTCCAATAGAAGATTCAATGAAGGTAAAACCATAGAAGAAAAAAGAAAAGAAGAAAGCCAGAGACAAAGGGACTAAAAAGAACATAGAAACAAAAAGAACATTTAATGCAAAGTATTGAAAAGAAACATACTCCCCCTTTGTCTCCAACCCCAAACAAAGCTTCTACAAAATACTGAAAGAAACGAACGAAGAAGAAACACGGAAAGCAAATACAAGGACTAAAAACAACCAAAAAAGAATGAAAGCATTGAATGCAGCCCACAGTACCCCCTTAAAAACCCAAACACCCCGGCACCCCCAAAGAAAGCTTCTAGAAACTTACGGGGTTTAATATATAATGTAATAACAACAACGGAATTAAGAGGCTAAAGTTCTAGTTATACATGGAGGGGGGTTATATGTTATTTGATAAACTCGGATTGTTATAGGGATTAGTTTTGGGTGAAAAGAAATTAATGGTGCAAATCTAAGGGACCAAAATTGTAAATGTTCAAATGTTGTATTAATGGGATTGATAATTGAGAATGGGGGGACCAGGAGAAAAGAAAAATCGAGACCCACATATGGTCTCGTTTGGTTCGCGATTCAGCAAGAGAGAGAGAGCCAAGAAAAGTGATCAAGAGATGCAAAGAAGGAGAAAACACACGCATCAGTTGTGTGTGTATGCGTGTTCACATCCAGATCGAAGAAGAGACAAGCGACACCACGAGATCTGGAAGCCGATGGTGTGATGTTTGTGTGTGAGCGGGTGTGTGCTTGGTGTTTTTCCCATGGCTTTACTTCTGATTTCTAATGGTTAGAAGTTCTTGTCTCGAACTCCATCTAGAAATTCTTGTAATTTTATGTGCTAGTCGATTCCTACATATAAACCCTAGTGTATATGCAAGTGTCTGTGGTCATATGTCACTGTTTTTACCAAAGTTTCTCTGATTTTGAAGTACTATTGACTTCACTTCAGACCCTAAAGGTCTTTATATGATGTCTTAATGGGTTTGGGGTTGAAAATCCTAACCTTAATGTTATTTGGGATTTTCGTATTTTTCACTGTTTTGTCTCTGTTTTTATAAAATTCATATAAAATCGTGTAATAGGCCATTTTGGGTGAATCATACATTTATGGAAAGGTCTAGGTGTTTAGTTTCTTCATCCAGAAGTCCTTGGCCTAATTCCTGCGTTAGGTTAGATTAATATTGCAATATTCACTGAGTGGTCTAATTTCTGTCAAATTTGGTACCCTGCCTTGAGAAATTCATTGTAAATTGTACAAAAATCTTTTGGGAGCAAGGCCACTTGCCTTAGTTCACTTTTGAAGTCTAGTTTGTCCTTACCAAATTTCAGAATTCAGTTCTTAACCCATTTTGATCGATTAATATTTCTTTAAGGGTGGTTCAGTGGGTGAACGGATTGTATCAATCAACTTTGGGGATTTTTCGTTTATTCTTGAAAGGTGCAAATGACATGAGGTCAGGTCCTGTAGTCTTGCTTTAGGGTCTTGTTTGTCCAATATTTTTCCCAGAAATTATTGATGATCATTTCTAGATTGAAAGTGGCAATCTTTGCAATCTGGTCTGGATTTGACATATCCTGATACCCAATCTTGGTAAATTTGTATATAATAGAGGAAAAATAGTTAGTGCATGTGCCATATATCCCTGGAAAGCTAAAGAGGTGAGCTAGGTGACTGTGTAAAAATATCATTGATTGCTTAAGTTTAAGATGGGCTTAAAGGAGTCATAAACAGACTTTCTGTTTTGGGGTTAAAAGCTGAAAATAAACATAATAAGTGTTTTAATTCTACAAATATATAATTAAGGTAGGGCTTAGTTATTATGCCTTATAATAACTTAATATACCTTATAGGAGTATAAGGTGTTTAAGTTTTGAGCTTGGTTGGATTTGCGGAGTTGCCGCACAGATTTCTACATTGCTGACTCGAGGTGAGTACATGCAGTATTTTTACCCATTCTGAGGTACATGGCAAGTAAGTATTTTCAAGATTTCTTATAAAATTTATATATGTGAAATTATATGCAAGAGTTTTACTTCTAACTAGTTATGAAAGTATAATGCTATATTTGAATTTATGTTTTGAAACAATTATGTGAAAGTATACTGGAATTACAAGTTATATATGTTTTCAAGTATGAATGGCATATAGCCATAAGAGGTTTAAGAAATATGTTTTGATTACAAAATGTATATGTTTTCAAGTATAAATGGCATATAGCCATAAGATGTTGAAAAGTATAATTTGGCATAAAGCTAGAATGTTATGAAAAACATATTTTACATATGTGATGAAAGTTATAAATTTGGCATTTAGTCATAAAGATAGAAAATGATGAAGTTTGGCACTTAGCCACTATCTATATGTATGTGAGTAATGTTCAAGCAAGCAGAAAGTGTTTTGTATGATTGGTAAATGTAGCAAGCAGCGTTAGTAAGGGAACTATGTTCCAACCTACCCGGGTTAGGTAAGGGGTCTACTGGGGAAAAATCCCCATCGCGAAGTAGATTGCCTCAGCACTTCTATGGTGATGATTGATCCTTTCTTTCTAGCCATAGAGACTTGGGGTATCACTTATAGTGATTAAAGCCCTAAGTATAAAAATCCAGCAAGCTTATAAAACCAGTCAAAGAAAGTAAGAAAGATGTTATTTTTGTAAAGTATGTCATAAAATGATTTTTGAGAAGTAAGGAGTTATAGTATGTTGCTATTATAAAGTTTTGAAAGAAGATATTTTTGCAAGGCAAGATATGTAATGATTTTGAAAAGTAAAGAGCTATGGTATGATATTATTATAAAACTTTGAAAGATGTTTTATGTTATAAGTTTTATAAAAAGGTTGGAAAAGAAATTAAAAGTTTGAGTCTAAAACTCATGTAACTCACGAGACATTATTGTCTTACGTATTCTATGTTTTGCCATGTATCCCAGGTTAAAATGCAAAGGTATAATTGGTTGAAGTATAGCTGGAGTGGAGCCCGAGTTAGCTCCCGTCTGGGACTCAAGGTTTAATCCTTTCTTGCTTACTATGGTTAGTTTTGGTATGGATTTGTAACACCCACTGTTTTTAAGCATGTAAATAAACTGTTTTTGATAAACCGTATTTTTGTATTCAGGTATTGATACGAAAAACCATAGTATTTGCAAACAGTAGAAATGGGGTGTCACAAGTTGGTATCAGAGCCATAGTTTAAGCGAATTAGGATTGGCTTGTTCCACTCCTAGGCTTAAACTCATGTTATAGAAATGATAGTTTATAAAAGTATGCTATATGGTGTCTTAAATGATTAAGACATTATGCATTATTTAAAGTATGGCGATATATAAAACAAAGAAGTGTTAAGTTAACGTTTAAAGTGAGCAAAAATCTTACCGTTAGGAAAATTATATGATATTTTCCATAACTGTCTAAATTTATTAAAGACTATGTTTATAAAGTAATAAGATTTCTAGTAGTGATCACCATGTATTTATAATGGTGTTATATGTTAAGGGAACCAGTGTCCCATGAGACCTTGTGGTAACAGCAGAATCAATATGTATATGTGATTGTGGTAATATGGGCCCGTATTATCATAATCACAGGATATGTATTGAGACTGGTGGAATCGTAAAGGAATTATGGTAGTCTGGTGAGTAAGGATTGTGAAGAGAGTAATAAGAATAACATAGGGATTATATGCCTATGTAATAAAAATAAGTAAGATTATAAATATTAAAGGTTAATGCAGTGGATATATACCACTTAGTATGACAAGGTAAAAGAAATTAATAAGATAGTTAATACTCCTGAGACAATATGAAATGAACCAGTAAAAGAGACATGGGCAGAAGGTATAAATATATTGAAAATGTTAATGGAGTATATAGTACAAATATAAAAGAAAGAGTATAACTGAAAATTTCGTTGTATAACGGAAACGAATTATGATTATAGAATAAAGATAAAAGCAGTGTCACTACAGTGACCAAAGAAAGAAAGATTGGAAAATAATAATAATAATAAATAAAAGTAGTAACACATTGATACATGTGATCCATTACGATAACTTTATATTAATACATTAAGAAAAATTTACAGAACTACTAACCTAAACTGAAGAATCAGAAGGAAGCGAAAAAAAAAAGATCTTCTACACTCCACTCTTTGTCATCATTAGGTTGACTTGTACCTTCTTGAGGATTTCGAATGGGTATGCTTCCAGTTATTGGAGGAGGAGCTCCAAGGTATGGGATCTCGATAGGGTTGGAACCCGTAACCCCATGATATTGGGTTAAAAATTGACTCGTTTGGGGAGTGTGTAAGTAGGGAAGTAATGAGGAAGGGTTCCAATTCGGAACCAGTTGGGGATAGCTATAAGAAGGAGGAAATCGTGCTAGGTCACCTACAGAGCCTCCAAAATTATCCTCACTCGCAGGCTCGAGTAAACCAGGATTAATACTACTCATACCAGAATTAGATGGCAGAGATTGCTGTTGTGTATGAGTTCTTGATGAAGTTTCCCCCTTTTCCAGAAATTTTCTTTTCTTATATTCAACCTTATGAGCAGCTTGTATCAGTTTCTTTGTGCCGTCTGTTAGACCCGATTGTGATCCTTCAATTATTGCTTCTTTCTCCCTTTTTAGGTTGGGTATTAAATCTTTCGATAATCCTGCTGCTCTACTAAACTCGTTACCAAATTCCTGTGACATAAACAACTTTAGTAATAATAACATTATGATATAAAATAATTAAAAAATATATATATAATTCTTTACCTCAGCACGATCAATAAGAGTTTGTAGACTCTTAAATTGTCGTTGGGGCTATTGTTCGATACCTAAATCTCTACAGCGTTTTTTTTATCTGTGTTGATCCAATGTTAAGTTCCTTCGCAGCTTTCTCAATTAGTTTATTAAAGTGTTCAGCTATTATTTCTCTACTTAACGAGTGTCTGAAACCTCTTCTACTGCCAGCTACTGTGGTTGTCGGAATCGAAGGATTGAGTTCAAATGTATTATTAATATTTGAGATCATTTGAACATGATCCTGATTTTCTGAACCAAAGATGGACATTGATTCATTAAAATCAGTAGCTTCTATCGGTGGTACTTGTACGTTTTCAGTCATGGACTCAGGACTTTGAAATTCTTCTAGGTTCCTCTGAACCACCTGAAGGTGATTTTGATATTGAAAACCAACCCCAAGTTCGGGATTCATTTCAATATTTATGTTATGAGTCGTCTGTAATTGATTGTCATTTTGAATGTCAGCCATGAATCCTTGATTCGTGGGGATGATCTCACTACTCGTTGAGGGTACATTGATGAATGAATTGTAGTCAGATAGATCATCCACAAATGGGTCTACGAATAACAATTGTCAGATGATAAAACAAAATTGAATATTCATAGAAGCAATCATTTAAAGAATTTAACCTGGTAGAAGGTATGGAGTCTGATCGAGTGCAAAGTCTAAAGATGCATGCACTGGATCTTCTGAGTTAATATTCAGCTCGGGAAAAATTCCCGGCTCGTCGTTTAAGTTTCTCTATTGGTAGTATATCTGGAAGACTGTACCATAATTCAAAATCAAACAAAACATTAGAAAGAAAAATGAAAAATAAATAATAGATGTTTAGAATGTTAAAGTCACCCGAACTCCAGTAAAGATGTTTGATCTGAAGGACCCTCTCCTTGCGGAAAACCAGGTCCAGGGTTCGACAGATCGCCCATTGAAGATCTGTTTTCCATGACTCAGCTTTAAATATGAGTTCGTATACGAACAAACTAGTGATAGAAGAGAATGAGACTGAAAATGAATGTGGAAATAAATGATGCTACTTACCTGAATATATATAGCATTTTGCAGCTGGAACTGAAAAGACGTATGTAATTGAAAGGACGCCTCACGTTTTTAGTGCCAAAATTCAAACCATCTAGAGTGGATGCGACCCTTCACTACCCTAAGTACCGTCTCTTTTCAAAATTCGCCACTTGACTCCGGTAATAACGGGTTATTGAAGAGACTTTTTGGATTAAAGGTGAATAAAGTGGTGTCGTTTACTGATTACTTAATTCACAGACTGATGTAGGCTGTTGATTATTAGTGATGTGATGTCACATAAAAAACAAAGTGTACGACCTATCTGTTAACATTGGAGAGGTATTGACCTTGACTTATTTTGACTTTTCATCCCGTGTTGGACTCTAGGCCTAATGGGTTAAAACTTAACATATTTGGACTTATGTCGTTGGGCTAGTAGTTATGGGCAAGTTAATAAACCAACATAAAAATGAAATATGGGCTAATGTATTCACAGACTATTAATCTTGTGGAATTATGGACTAATGAAAGTTTCAACCCAAATTACCTATTGTATTGGTGTTGAATTTCGAGGACGAAATTCTTATAAGTGGGGGAGATTTGTAACACCCTAAATTATATAAACGTTAATTGATTATTAGTTTATTTAAAATTCGTTTTCGCTAAAAATGATTTGACGAATTTAATCCGATTATTTCGATAAATAATAATAATAACAACAACGGAATTAAGAGGCTAAAGTTCTAGTTATACATGGAGGGGGGTTATATGTTATTTGATAAACTCGGATTGTTATAGGGATTAGTTTTGGGTGAAAAGAAATTAATGGTGCAAATCTAAGGGACCAAAATTGTAAATGTTCAAATGTTGTATTAATGGGATTGATAATTGAGAATGGGGGGACCAGGAGAAAAAAAAATCGAGACCCACATATGGTCTCGTTTGGTTCGCGATTCAGCAAGAGAGAGAGAGAGCCAAGAAAAGTGATCAAGAGATGCAAAGAAGGAGAAAACACACGCATCAGTTGTGTGTGTATGCGTGTTCACATCCAGATCGAAGAAGAGACAAGCGACGCCACGAGATCTGGAAGCCGATGGTGTGATGTTTGTGTGTGAGCGGGTGTGTGCTTGGTGTTTTTCCCATGGCTTTACTTCTGATTTCTAATGGTTAGAAGTTCTTGTCTCGAACTCCATCTAGAAATTCTTGTAATTTTATGTGCTAGTCGATTCCTACATATAAACCCTAGTGTATATGCAAGTGTCTGTGGTCATATGTCACTGTTTTTACCAAAGTTTCTCTGATTTTGAAGTACTATTGACTTCACTTCAGACCCTAAAGGTCTTTATATGATGTCTTAATGGGTTTGGGGTTGAAAATCCTAACCTTAATGTTATTTTGGGATTTTCGTATTTTTCACTGTTTTGTCCCTGTTTTTATAAAATTCATATAAAATCGTGTAATAGGCCATTTTGGGTGAATCATACATTTATGGAAAGGTCTAGGTGTTTAGTTTCTTCATCCAGAAGTCCTTGGCCTAATTCCTGCGTTAGGTTAGATTAATATTGCAATATTCACTGAGTGGTCTAATTTCTGTCAAATTTGGTACCCTGCCTTGAGAAATTCATTGTAAATTGTACAAATATCTTTTGGGAGCAAGGCCACTTGCCTTAGTTCACTATTGAAGTCTAGTTTGTCCTTACCAAATTTCAGAATTCAGTTCTTAACCCAGTTTGATCGATTAATATTTCTTAAAGGGTGGTTCAGTGGGTGAACGGATTGTATCAATCAACTTTGGGGATTTTTCGTTTATTCTTGAAAGTTGCAAATGACATGAGGTCAGGGCCTGTAGTCTTGCTTTAGGGTCTTGTTTGTCCAATATTTTTCCCAGAAATTATTGATGATCATTTCTAGATTGAAAGTGGCAATCTTTGCAATCTGGTCTGGATTTGACATATCCTGATACCCAATCTTGGTAAATTTGTATATAATAGAGGAAACATAGTTAGTGCATGTGCCGTATATCCTTGGAAAGCTAAAGAGGTGAGCTAGGTGACTGTGTAAAAATATCATTGATTGCTTAAGTTTAAGATGGGCTTAAAGGAGTCATAAACAGACTTTCTGTTTTGGGGTTAAAAGCTGAAAATAAACATAATAAGTGTTTTAATTCTACAAATATATAATTAAGGTAGGGCTTAGTTATTATGCCTTATAATAACTTAATATACCTTATAGGAGTATAAGGTGTTTAAGTTTTGAGCTTGGTTGGATTTGCGGAGTTGCCGCACAGATTTCTACATTGCTGACTCGAGGTGAGTACATGCAGTATTTTTACCCATTCTGAGGTACATGGCAAGTAAGTATTTTCAAGATTTCTTATAAAATTTATATATGTGAAATTATATGCAAGAGTTTTACTTCTAACTAGTTATGAAAGTATAATGCTATATTTGAATTTATGTTTTGAAACAATTATGTGAAAGTATACTGGAATTACAAGTTATATATGTTTTCAAGTATGAATGACATATAGCCATAAGAGGTTTAAGAAATATGTTTTGATTACAAAATGTATATGTTTTCAAGTATAAATGGCATATAGCCATAAGATGTTGAAAAGTATAATTTGGCATAAAGCTAGAATGTTATGAAAAACATATTTTACATATGTGATGAAAGTTATAAATTTGGCATTTAGCCATAAAGACAGAAAATGATGAAGTTTGGCACTTAGCCACTATCTATATGTATGTGAGTAATGTTCTAGCAAGCAGAAAGTGTTTTGTATGACTGGTAAATGTAGCAAGCAGCATTATTAAGGGAACTATGTTCCAACCTACCCGGGTTAGGTAAGGGGTCTACTGGGGAAAAATCCTCATCGCGAAGTAGATTGCCTCAGCACTTCTATGGTGAGGATTGATCCGTTCTTTCTAGCCATAGAGACTTGGGATATCACTTATAGTGATTAAAGCCCTAAGTATAAAAATCCAGCAAGCTTATAAAACCAGTCAAAGAAAGTAAGAAAGATGTTATTTTTGTAAAGTATGTCATAAAATGATTTTTGAGAAGTAAGGAGTTATAGTATGTTGCTATTATAAAGTTTTGAAAGAAGATATTTTTGCAAGGCAAGATATGTAATGATTTTGAAAAGTAAAGAGCTATGGTATGATATTATTATAAAACTTTGAAAGATGTTTTATGTTATAAGTTTTATAAAAAGGTTGGAAAAGAAATTAAAAGTTTGAGTCTAAAACTCATGTAACTCACGAGACATTATTGTCTTACGTATTCTATGTTTTGCCATGTATCCCAGGTTAAAATGCAAAGGTATAATTGGTTGAAGTATAGCTGGAGTGGAGCCCGAGTTAGCTCTCGTCTGGGACTCAAGGTTTAATCATTTCTTGCTTACTATGGTTTTGGTATGGATTTGTAACACCCACTGTTTTTAAGCATGTAAATAAACGGTTTTTGATAAACCGTATTTTTGTATTCAGGTATTGATACGAAAAACCATAGTATTTGCAAACAATAGAAATGGGGTGTCACAGGGAACCACGCAAAAACTCGTTCTAGAAGCAAGATTTGTGATATATCTATTAATTTCTCCCTCTAGGTTAATTTGGAGATTTGAAGCGGGATTGTATCTTTTTCGTTTCCCGCTAGGTAAGGAGGAGGAGGGAACAAAATGTTTTTAAGTTTTGTTGATTTTCGGTTTTTCAAAAATCTGGATGAATTAATATATATTATATAAAGTTTTATTAGTATTTTAATTACATATATGGAATTACTGTCATAATATGTAAAGTGCCTTTAATAGATAGGAAACAGTGTCATAAAATGTTAAGTGACACTAATATATACAGAAATAGTGTCATAAATGTAAAGTGCCACTAAAAATATATTATAGTGGCACAAAAAACAAAATGTCACTAAAACTTTGTGCCACTAAAAGTAATTTTATTTGTAGTGATGTTCCGTGACCACAATGATGCTCGTGGAATGCAGCTTGAAAGCGAGATCCACAATCTTGTGATCGATGATATGTCCATCACCGAGTATAGTCAAATTTTTAAAGTTTTGTTAGATCTTCTTGCCTACATTGATCAACGGGTCCTGGAAAACACATAAGGGTTGTTTGATAGTTGTTGATTGAGTAATATCTTATTGACTCAAGGTCTAACCCAGTAGGACTCACCCTGAAGCTAACCGAGTAATAGGCAAATTACATACGCTAGGACCGACTAAGAGGCAGTTTATGGGGGTAGCTAACAAACTGACTTGGACCGCGTTCTGACCTCTTACTCAACCCAGTTTGAGGTATATCAAACACCCCCTAGTCTCCAACATGATCAATAGACTCGACAAAAGTTGTGAGCATATCGCTAGCATTACACATCACCAAAATCCAATTCCAGCCTTTCTTCAATATAGATCCATGTTACTTCTTAAGGAAGGTAGACTCGCTCGTTCAACCTCCAATTACGTTAGAATTCGTGTCATTGCCTCCTCTCATTCGATCCTCCATAATAGGTATCCTTCAAACTATGGGTGGAAAAATGAGGATCACAACAACATTTGCAATGAGGATAGACACGAGAGAGGGAATACCCCCTGTCAAGATGATCAACCTCGCCCCTCTGCCATCAGTACTGCCGCATCACAGTAAGGTAACTGGCCCATCGGTCTGCCTCCTTTTTAGGATTCTCGTGCTCCTTGGTCCACCAAGAACACCCACATGAGCAGGCCTTGCAGCCGTACCGAGGCTAGACGCCTCTCAGCCCATGTTTTTCAGATCCATCTCAAAGCTAATAGCCTATTAGTTTAAACCAGCGTGCTTATATGTCTTCAAAATCTCTTCAAATCCAAACAGTAGCAATATACACCCCTCTGACCAAGCTACATCAATCCTACATCAATCCCTGAAGCATTTAGTATTATGACACTTCAAGATCCATCCAGTGATGGTTGGTTCATGGACACTAGAGCATCGATATACCTCTCATCAAATACAGATAATTTAACATTTATTCTTAATAAAAGTGTTGTATATTCCATTCTGGTTAGCGGCAGTTCCTCCACACCTGTCACCATTTCAAGACATAGCAATTTGTCAACACCTCATTGTATGTTACACCTTTATAGAGTAATAGATACTCCCAATATAATAAAAGCCCCGATTTTTGTCTGTCTGTTCACATTTGAAAATAAATACACAATTGAATTTGATGAATTAGGTTTCTTTGTGAAGGATTTTCAGACCCGAGATACTATTCTCCAATATGATAGTACAAGAGATCTCTACCCCATTAATTCAATCAAGACTTCTCCAGATACTCTCCTTTCATCGAGTCCCATGACATAGCACCGAAGGCTCGAACATCCCGAGAACTAAGTGATATGTTATTTAGTTTTTCATTCTTTTATTTCATGTAATAAGTAATTAAGTGAAAACTTATGTCATGCTTGTGAACTTGGCAAGAACATTCGTCTTCCTTTTACACAAATCCAATAAAATTGTTAGTTCACCGCTTGAATTAATTTACTCTGACCTATAGATATCACATAGTGCTAGAAATAGTAGGTTAAAGTATTACATCATTTTTCTTGATAACTACTCTTATTACTTGTGGGTGTACCCCTTTCATTGAAAATTAGATGCAATTTCAAAGTTTATCCGATTTTTTGCCCTTGCGAACACTCAGTTACACAAAGATACCAATAATTCCAATACGAGCATAGATGTAAACTTGATAATCTATCCCTCCACAAAATACTTGACTCCAATGGGATTCACATTCGATTTTTGTGTCCCAAAACATTCCAACAAAATGGAAAATTGGAACGTTTGATTCGTTGGGTAAAACAATTTCATTCGAACAATCCTAATACAATCATATCTACCACCAAAATATTTAGTGGAGGCCATAAACATGGCTACATATATTCTCAATATCCTTCTATCAAAATCCCATACACAATGGCATACCATTCACAAAGGTTTTTCAAAAACAACCCTCCTACAATCACATATGTGTCTTTAGGTGCCTATGTTACACTCTTCTTGTTACTCCTCGCAAACTCGCTCATCGGTCTATTCCTTGCGTATCCATTGGATATTCTTATAACCATTAAAGTTATCAACCCGTCTTTTTATTCCCAAATTATTTTTGGGATTTACTGTCAGACATCTACCCAAGGGTATGTTTGTATCTCAGAATAAGTACGACATTGAAATTTTAGACCGTGCAAATATGTCAAAGTGCAACCTCCGTTAAGACTAGTCGAGATCGATAGCAACCTTGCAGCTGACGGGTGTCTAGTTACCGACCCGTCTCTCTATTGTAGCCTTGCGGAGCATTTTTAGTGTTTGACATTCACCCACCCAAATTTGTCCTTTGCAGTTCAGTAGGTATGTCTCTACGTGCACGATCCCTGCGAGCGACATTTTAATTCTTTAAAACGCATTCTAACGTGTATGTCGAATGTACATTAGATCATGGCCTCCATTTGTATGCCTCTTCATCTTATATTACAGCCTATTCGGACGCCGATTCGGGTGGGTGGTCGGCCACTCGTTGGTCGACGTTAGGATATTGTGTCTTTTTGGGTAACAATCTTCTATCTTGGTCGTCAAAACAACACACTGTCTCAATCCAGCATAGAGGCCAAGTACATGGTTGTAGTAAATTGCAGTTGTCGAGACTACATGGATCCGTAATCTTCTTCGAGAACTCCACTCACCACTTAAAAGTGCCACAATTGTCTACTGGTACAATGTAAGTGTCATTTACATGACTGTCAATCCAGTCCAAGATCAGAGGTCAAAACACAATGAGCTAGACACTCACTTTGTTCAAGACATTGGTCAGGTATGCGTTCATCATGTTCCCTCACGCTATCGACTTGTAGACATATTTACCAAAGGCTTATCGTCCTCGTTATTCTTCGAGTTTCAATCCACTTTAAGTGTCCGTCCCTCTCCCGCTCAAACTATGAGAGCATCTAGTAGATATATAGCCCATTTGTATTTATTGTATTATGTTGTATAGAGTCTAGATCTCGTCCCTTGGTCTGTTATCGTTTGTAATGTGTACATATATTTCAGCAATGAGAAGTTGAGAACCACACCAATCATGGAAATTAGGTGCATTGACAGGCTTCAATCTGACAAGCCAGATTGCACATGCTTATTTGAGAATATTGGCTTGATTTAGTCTTCAAACGAAGCCAATTTTTGTTCAAACTATTCTATGTTCTCTAAATAATACAACATTAAAACGAATTACACAAATATACAAACTAGATATTCAATAAAAGGGTGTTGACATTATAACCATTACAACAAACTGAGTATTAATTAAAAGACTAATAGTTATTAAAGAAAGCTTTGATATCAATTGCTAAAACAAAATTTGAAACGGTACTTGCCGAATTAATAATCCTACACAAGAATAAATGTTTCAACTGTCGGATGTTTTATTTTCAAATGAACAACGAGCATGTGGCATCAATATAATCTGGCAAAGAATCAAGAACTCTCAAAGTGGTTCTCTATTTAGAAATGATCTATTGAACAAGGAGTGACAATTCGTTACAAAAGAGTTAATGAAACTAAACCCAACTAACTCTATTTATATTGGTTATATAGGTCGTTGCCTTTTCTTTAGCGTACATATGTAATCAAAACGTCTTGCAGTAGTCAAACATTTTTTTGTTCAAACAAAACCATGATTCCGATCCTAATTTGCTTTCGTTATATTTAGGCATTCAAAGAACGTGGCTAGAATTACTAGGAGAGAGCATAATGAAACTAAAAAATAAGACTTGATTTAAGAGTATGAGTATGATAGATTTGTCATTCCATAAATAAATAAATAAATAAATAAATAAAAAGACTTGATTCATGATATAATTGTCATTAATAACGAATGAAACATAAATTATATTCTTTTCAACCAACAAAGGAAGAAAAATCGGAAATACACAACAAGAACTTAAATGAATTGTAAATAAAATAGCTTATAACCCTTTCTCGATGTATTTTTTCTTCTCTTCTTCTGTCATAAAAGCTGTGATTGGATAAGACTTTCCGACCCCGATTGGAATCTTGAAATATATTTTCCGACTATTGGCATCTTCCATGCTCATCTCAACGATGGGCACCCACATTAGTAATTGTTTGCTTTTGACACCTGTCATTTTCTTCATCTTACATTTTTCAATGTACGCAGTCACCTCTGTAGCATAACTAACAAGCGTATTAGTCCCCTCAAAGAAGTGTTCATATGGAGCCTTGAGCTTCATCCAAACAAACCCAGTCTCTCGTACCCTCCCACATTCTTGGAGGTCTTTAAGAGGAAGAACTCCTTTAGGGAAGCCAAGCTCCTCGAGAAGCTCAATTGAGTGACGGTGACACTCATCAGAGCCATGCACAATCTCGGCTCCAGCTCTCTCGGCTGCCATTTCCTCCAAGAATATTGGTGATTAATAAGTTAAAAAAGATTTATGATGTTGTGGGCTTAGAATTTGGGGTGGACAATGAGGTTTTAATATGCATACAGATTTATTGGGAGAAAGGAGTAGATGAGCAGAAAATGGAATAGTACTGAAATTTAAAAGATTGGTTCACCTAATTGGGTGGCTTCATTGCACATCTGTCTGGTTGGTCATCTAACCCTCGGAAAATACGTATAGTGGGGGTAAAATATACGAAGAGATTACAACTTTTGTTTTGATGTAAAATAACTATTTGGCATGTACATGTAGCTTTTATTGGAAAATGCAGTTACATTAAAAGTGCGGCTGATAAATCTTATGATTACGTGTTACAGAATCCGCAATCTTTAACTAGGGGCGAGCGTGGTGGTCAAGAAACAGGACCGAAATGAATTGCAATCTTTTACAAACCAAAGACCGAACCACACATAGTGACGGATTTGATTAGCGATCGGCCTAATCCTTCAAAAGTTTACAAGTTTACAAGGATTTCTAACTATAGTGCCACCAACGAAGCCGCGACTAAGCGTGGGCCTCAATATGTCGAATTGCGTTTGATCACTCGGATGAGTGCGGGCACAAAAGTTGAGGAATATCCTTTACTTATTATTCAACACCAGATACAAACGAAATAAAAAAGAAAAAGGAATTAAAAAACAGTGCAAAGATAACAGCTCCTAAAGCTTGTCATGAAGGGTTACCACCAAGTCATGTGCATCATCCAGAAGCTTCCACACGTCCAAATGTCCGGCCATGCTGTTACACTCCCTTAATATCTCATCCATACTGCTATACTTTTCTATTATCTGCTTCCGCTTCTGCAACACACACGCCGCAATCGCATACAGCAACAAATCTTCAGTCGGTGGGGCCCTCAGCCTCATCCTCCCCCACGCCGACTTAGTAATCCCAGCCCTGATCGCCGTCTGATCCGCCCACATCACCTCCCACAAACACAACGTCTGTTCAAAATTCAACTCCCGCCGGAACAAAACCACCACCATCCTATATACAAAGAAACAATCCTCCGCTTGCAACTCCTCCAGATGTCTGTAGAGATGCGAATCCTTACCTTTAATAATCTTGGAAACAATGTCCAACTGCCGTCGGATCCCGACTTCGTCTAGCCGGAAGTTGTGGCGCGCTTTTTTCATGAAACCGACAAAGCACCAGAACGCCTCACTGTTGTCCTCCACCACTGAGATGATAGGAGAAAGGAGGTCGCTCATGCCTTGGCAGTAACCGATTTCTGAATCGTATAAAGCGTACGCTTCCAGAATTGCAACTAAACGTCCGGCATGGAAGACTCTGCACGTTTCGAGGTGACTGTAGTCTTTTAGCATTACTTTTTTCGCTAATTGTTGTGCTTTTGTTACAGACACGGATGCCTGAGATGGCGAGAACGTGATCCATTCGTCATTAGCACGGATGGCGTCTAACCGGATGATGCGCTGCCACGTGGCGAAACTTTCCGATCTGTAAGGAAACGAGGTTTTTTCACCTCCTGTGTTGGTGTTAGGTTTTTGAGGTGTGGGAGAGTGCTGTATTTTATCAGCTTCTTCTTGAGATGAGTCAGAATCAGATGACTCGCGTTCAGAACACGTGTCAGTTTTGCTAGTGACTTCACTTCCGTCACCACGTTTGCTGTCCTCGTTCTTGTTGCTCTCAACGGTTTCTTCATTTGCCTGGGAATCTGTATCGATTACTTCACTACTTTGGTTGCTGATGTCATCGTTGTTGCGGTCACAGATTTCGTTAGTGCTATCGCTTCGTTTGTAAGTTTCTTGGCACTGTGCTCTAAGCTTCTTATACTCTTTCCTGTTATAGAAAGAAGTTCAAAGAATAAATGTAAAAGAAAACTTCATTTTTCAAGGAAAATCACAGTTTTCATGGCGGTGGGATACCTATTCTTAGCTTTAAGAGCGTCTCGTTCTTCTTTTGAGCTTTTAAGATCATAGCTGCAAAAAAGGAAGCATGCTTTCAGATAAATATAATAAGTTTCCTCTTGAATTAAAAGTAAGATGGATCTTAGGTGCTTACACATCCAGAAGGAATGGCCAAACTTCTGCTCTTAAACTAGGGTGAACACCCTGTATAGAGATATATTGCATGAGATAATTAAATAACAGAATAAAAAACCTATTTAAAAGACATTAAAACTGTAAGGGAAACAACATACTCCACTTCTAACTTTCTTCAAGAAAGTCACACCACCATCACATAGTCTTCCATCTTCATCAAATAAAGCTTTCCATTGTTTTGGCTGAAGAGCATGTTTTCTTCTCCTTCTTGACCATGGTGATTGAAGGTGGCCCCTACATCACAACAACACATGAAAGTGTACACGTTATAGTTATAATCATGAATCAAGAAGAAATAACAAGGAACTCCAGATAGTATGGAAGACTATAGAAACCTCTACTGTGCACTAATAAACAATAATAAAACTAGTGTGGAATTCACAGCATATGCGCATTTATACACAATTTAGAGTCCATGGCCTACTTTAAAGTTTGGGAACATTCTAATATAATTAAGTTGATAGAAGATTGGTAAATCTTGATAGCTCATATAGAACAGTATTCTTATGTCTTACACAGAGTGATGGAAATCAAGAAGACGCATAAAGTATTTCGGTACAGAAACATGGCATCACCCTCTCCCCTTCATTCTACAAGGCCACAATTATAATGAAGCAGTGCTTAAACGACATCTGTATATACAACACAATGATGACATTTGAGGAGGCAGAACTATCATAATTTTAAACTGGAAGGAGGTTTGAGAGTCAATATGGCATCGAAGCTAGTACAGTGTGGGATTAATTCGTTATACTTGATGACAAATGGCAGAAGTCTTCCTCGCTGGAAAAAGAAAAGGAAATAAATGTAGCAGTTTGAATGTTTCTTTCCTTAAAAACTTGGAATAAAATTAAAGGTTGAAGTAAAAAATAAAAACCTAGAACGGATGGGCTATGCAAATAGAGAAACAAGAGATCAGCGCTTCTTTTTTGGAGTAAATGATAGTGGTTAGAGATCGAGATCTGGAAAGCGAAGGAAAGAGGAATGAGGAAACTGACCTAGTAGTAGAAATTGGTGAGGATGATGATGAGGAAGCAACGACTAATAGAGCTGATCGCAAATGAATCCACGATGATGACGAGGATGAAGATGACGGAGAGGACGAATTCGAAGATGATTGTGACGAAGTGTGACTCCGCCGGAATGCTCTCAATACATGATGTTTCTGTTGTGAGGCCAACATCTTTCCTTTTTTTTTTTTTTTTCTAGTTAATCTATGTGTATAGTAATTATATCTATAACCTATACGAGCCTAGAGAAAGAAATTAGAGATTTAGGGTTCCGATTTGAATGACTGATTGAAGCGATTGTAAATGTTTTCTTCTTTCTTTTACCTTTTAGAGTAAACGAGGGTGGCGGCCACGGCGAGGCCAGCCATGACCGTCACGGCGATTGCTATTCCGACATTAGATGCGGAGCTATACCCACCACTACCACCAACACCGCCACCGGTAATCCAGAAAATCGCACCAGCACCTCCATCGCTCTTTCCAACGGCACCTTCAACAAAACCGTAACCTGTCCGACGACCATCATCACCCGAGAAGACGCCGAACATCAATGAGAAAATCAACAGCAACAGGAATGAAATCAGATTATTTTTCTTGCTCTCCTCGTCGTTGTTGGCCCCAATTTCCTCCACACAATAACCTCTTTAAACAACACCGGACCCCTACCAATGCCCAATTGCTTTGATTTTTGACTCTCGGTGTTGTTTCTGTTGTATCCACTGCACAATACTCGAATCTAATTATGCATTGTTATCGTATGATGATAAATGGCGATGGCGATGCAACTCTATCTTCTCTCACACACCAAAAGCGACACTCACTCCCATCAGCCATGTTTATGTGACCTATCGGATGGCAGCCCAACGCCAAGGCCCAAACCTTTTCCCAACATCTCTTTCCATAAAAGAACAAATCATAATATATATATATATATATATATATATATATATATATATATATATATATATATATATATATATATATATATATATATATATATATATATATATATATATAGGGTTAGGTTCTTGTGAGAACCCAAAAAACCATGAGATCTCGAGAACTCTCTCTGATTGGTCAGATCACAAAAGGGCATGATTGACATTTTACAATTCTCATTTAATTTTGATTTTTATTATTTATGGCAACAAAATAACAATTCCTAAAATTAAGCATAACCAAATTCAAATTTCGAATTTAAAAATATGCATGATTTTCGTTTTTTTTAATATGAGATTTTACGAAATTTAAAAAAACAAAAAAAAAGTATAAATTCACGAAAAAAATCATATTTTAGAATTACAAAAACATATACATTCATGTACCATGTACCAGGTGCATATATGCATATTTTTAAAATTCATATAAACATATTATTATGTATAATAGTTGAATACAAATAATAAACAAACCAATTTATTAAAAACAATAATATACAATTGTTTTGAATGATACATACATAAAATATAAAAAATACAACAAAAATTCCAAATATCTCGATTGTTTATTCCTTGACTGTCATGTTTCTTCATTTTATCGCTTTTCACTTCTTCAATTTGCTCGATAAATTTTTAAAACCTGCAAGAACATTAATAAAAATACATATTAAAAATACTAATATACATGTATATTCAAAATCATTAAAATAAATACGTACATGCATATACGCATATGAATAAATGCACATCTATTTTTGCATATATAGACATATATGCATATGTGCACATACGCATTTTTACGTATATAAACATATATGCACATATGCATTTATAAAACTACATATTAAAAACCCCAAAAAAATACTTACATGCATATATGTACACCTATGCACATATGCACATGTGCACATATGCACATATGCACATATGCACATATGCATATATACATATATGCACATACGCACATGCGTATATGTACATACCAATGCATTTATATTTATGACTACAAAACAATATGCACATTCATAAAAATGCATGTGTATATGCACATATGCACATACATATATGCGTATGTCTATACACATGTGTATATATACATATGTGCCCATATGCATACACATATACACATACGCATATGCATATACGCCAAACACATATGTACATGTACATTAATAAACAAAAGTTGTGATTTTTTAAGTAGGATGCTATCATAACCAAATAAATGGAAGTACAATGTTATTATAGCAATAACTATAGCACATATAACATAGAAAAATACCACATAGATACCAACATATGACGAAGGGACGTAGCAATGGTCTGGTTAGTAGGTCATGTAATTTGATTTTATATATCGAGTTAGAGGAACTTACCGTAAATACTTCGAACAATTTGATTTTCTGGATCGATCTGGTTGCTAATCGGTGCATCAGATGGATCAGACACCTATATTGCCAAAAGCTCCTCTACTGCACCTACCATCCACCAAATTCTGTCATAGCTCCTCTACTGCCCTACCATCAGCAAACAAAATCAAGCCCAAAAATCAATAGAAACCAATGAAATTTATACCATTGAAACTAGAAATCACAAATCATAATTACCAATTTGAACGGTGGAGAGGGGAAGAAATCACAAATATCAAACTTCATGATCTACATCTCAGCGAAATTAATACCAGGGAAACTAGAAATCATAAATAAGGTAAAGATTTAGTCAAATGGAATCAAAACCAAAGAACAATCAGGGAAGAAGATTTAGTCAATTTACCTGGCACAAATCAGGCAGAGGAGATTTAGGAAAAAAATCGAACCTGTTAGGGCTAAAATCGGAATATAGATCGAGATGGTGATACACGAATCGAGAATAATTGAATCGAGATAATTGAATTGAAAAATCGCAACAGATGCTACGTGAGGGAGGAGGTGGCGTAGGGTTTTAATACACGAATCGAGAATAATATAATTGAAAATTTGCTTGAACCTGTAATTCCGGTTGATTCCTTTTCCTGAGTGTGAAACTTGGCCAATGAGAAAACAGACACACACACCATGTGTGTGTTCGTGATCTGGAAAAATCGAGAAAGAGACTGCTGCTTGGTGGTTGTCATCGATGAAGGAAGGAGGAGTTCTTGTGTTGACGGTGCGTGGTGGTTGCTATAGATGAATGAAGGAGGCGGAATTTTGTTGATGGTGCTTGGTGGGGAGTCGTTCACGATGAAGAAAGAGGGAACAGAGATATCGGATGAGAGAGAAAGAGATGATCTACCGATAATTAGGGTATTTCCAATTTAGTAGGATTTAATTTGTTTTCTATACCCATATTATCCTTGATTTCTTTTCTAAAAAGTCAAATGTACCATTAGAAGGATTAGTATTTACAAAACTGCCACCGTTGCATTTTAACCATTGATTCTTTTGATCTAACGTTCCAGATTTGGTTCTCAAGATCTCATGGTTTTTTGAGTTCTTAAAAGAACCTAACTCTATATATATATATATATATATATATATATATATATATATATATATATATATATATATATATATATATATATATATATATATATATATATATAAAATAACGAGTAAATTACAATTTTAGTTCGTGTCATTTATCCATTATTTCACTTTTAGTTCAATTTTTAAAATTTTATATTTATGGTCCTTGTGGTGGCTAAAATCTTGCACTTTTGGTTCCTTGGTCAGGTAGAAAGACTTAACTACCCTTTTTAATTTCTTTTTCAGTTCTCCTCTAACTAATTATTTATTATTAGTAATTAAAAAAAGAAAAATAAACACCCCCCTCTCTCCCTTATTTTGTGTTCGATCATTACAAGAAAAAACTCGAATTGTTGGTGGATTAGAGCCCGTGGATGATCAACGTGAAGCAGGTTGAATCCAAATTTGGGCTTGTTGAGGATCTTGTATTTTTGAAGGTATTCGTTGCCTAAACCTATAATTGGATTTTCGTGTTCGTGAATGTTGTTAAAGATGTTGGGGTCAGCGTCGTAAAGTTTCACTTTGCTGATGTTAAAGGATCTGATAAGGATTAATACGCGGGATGGAGATGGAAGATTGTTGGCGTCTTGGCGATTTGTGCGTAATTGATTCTGACACTGAGGCTGTGTTGTCTCTCTCTCAAGCCGAAGATAGAACCCATCTGGGATTGAAGCTTTTACCCACCATCTTTAACATACTCTCGTCAATCTTCCTCCATGGATACTCCCATTCTAACACCAACTCAGATGCATACACTTTTGGTATAATTAGGTTGTTTATGCTAAAGCAGATGTTGCTGCTGGCTCAAAAGGGATAACAACATTCATAGTCGGGAACAACGTCCCAATGGTCAATTGACACACCAATATTACTTTGCTTTCAATGGTAGATTCTGTACTTGCCAAGAATACTAAGCCAGAAAACAGTCAATGAAGTCTGGCGAGAATTGTTGAAGAGTAACGGCGGAGGAAAGGGTGGGGATTTAAGTATTCGAAAAATACATAAATTTCTTTGAAAAATGTTTTTTTATTATTTTTGATAAGTCATTTTAAAAAATCACATGTTTTTTGTTTTTTAAAAACACTTATGATCTCTTCACTTAAAATAGTTATAAAATGACCATAAGCTAATTTAAATATTTTATTTAATATATTGTTAATTTATAGCTTCTTGTCACTACATAAGTTAATTCGAGTAGTTTTTGGGAAACTCATTTTTATTACTACAAAAGTTAATAAGCACTTTTTATAAAAAAGTGTTTATTGAGTTAAATAAGCACTCACAAATACCTCTTTAAATCTGATTATTTAAAGGGCCGGATGATTCAGATGTTGTAAACGCATGTTTCTGAATGAAAATATGTTGTTTGGTAAAGGTATACTAATAGATGTGGTTAATGATAGAAATTACTATTTTACTCTTTATTTTAGAATTGTACAACAACATCAAATGATGTTCTTCAAAAAACAATTAATATCATCAAACAAAAATATAGTATAGCAAGTTCAAACACTAATCCATTGTAAGAATGCTTCTATTGTGTAAAAATAAAAGTGCATTGTTCATATAGGTAAAATGAGCAAAGTACGTTACTAGTTCACATAGTTTGCTCAATAAAATAAGAAACAATAAACAAGACATGGTTTGTAACATATTTGTGTGTAAATTCGTGAATATCATTATACCATCTCAAATCTCATCTAATTTTGTTCCATTTTCTTCTACGTCAATTCATATCTTCTTCAATTTCAAGACGCATACCCCATGAGCCTACACCCTTCAATGTTTTTTAAAATTCACCACTTTTTCACAGATAACTAACAAGTGTAAATAGTAATCAATGTCCAGTTTAAAGCCACTGTTAATCATCTAGCTAAAATATTCTTTAATCAGATGACAATAAGTGACAAAATTAGATGACAATAAGTGACAAAATTTGTTTCATCCCATTCGGTCATCAAATCAATAGGGTATTGTGATAAACGAATTTGAATTTCTTGTATTTGATAACTAAATAACTTTTAAACCAAACAAAAAAGAATCATGTGTAATTTATATAGGTTTCGAACGAGTCTCGATATTAATATACAAACGCAAAACCTATTAATCGATTTTCTTATTAATTTTCACCTAAAAATATAATCTAAATAATAAAATAAACATAATGACTTATGTGGTTGATCTACTTTTACGAGCACCCATGATCCATATTATTGTTAGAAAGCTTCCATCCAAAAGAGTGGGGCATAATCATATGATAAGTGTGTCATAGTATCAAATTGCCTTAAGAATTAAGAATGTTCTGAATTCATTTATTTAATATATATACAATCAAAAAATGGAACAATCAACCACTTACCGATGGTGCAATTGTGTTGTAGTTGTGGTTGGTGCTGCGACGGAGAAACAGTAAGTGAGAGCGCCAGGGAGTCTTCGGCTGACGGTATGTAGGGAAACAGAAAGAAGATGTCGACGAGAATGACATCGGTGGTTGTCGGTGGCTGCCTATCAGAGGAAGTCGTCGTAAAATTATATTTTTATGTGTAGGATGAAATAACTTGTAAAAATGGACAACATTAGTGAAAATTGGTTAATTGCATTAAACAAAAATTTAATGAAAATTGGTTAATTACATCAAAGGTTTTATATATATATATATATATATATATATATATATATATATATATATATATATATATATATATATATATAAAACTTTCAAGGTTATTTATTATTAAATCAATGCAACTCAATATGTTTTTAACTTATGAAATTTAATTAGTTGGTATTTAGTTGAATTGAATTAGAATGAGTCATTTATAGGTTTGTATAAATTTTTATTTCCATGTAACTAAATATTTTTCTTTTGTAAATGATTATAAATGTAAGCATGAGTGTTGATTTCGTAATTCTTAATGTTATATTTATTGAAAACTTTTTTTGTTGATTAAATAAAATAAATAGTTCATCGAGATATAGAGTGGATTTATAAATTTTTTTATATTTTTTTATGATTTATTGGTTTTTTGTTGTATTCAAATTAACATTTTATAAAAAAAATATTAGTCGAAGAATATGCAATTTTGCATTAAATCTATTTTTTTCTAAATAAAAGCATTATTCTTGTAAGTTGAACTATTTATGATTGAATGTTTCATATATTTGAATTTATGATTGAAGATTTTACAAGTTTCCAACTTATGAGTCGAATTTTGTATTGTTGGACATACTATGATTGTATCTGGAAGTTTTTTTTTTTAGTAAATTACAATTTTGGTCTGTGTGGTTAACATAAAATTACAATGACAGTCATCATTTTTAAATCTCACATTCAAGGTCCCTGTGGATGCAAAAATAACAACAAATTTGGTCCCTGTGGTGCCCTTGTCCATATGAAAAGACCAAAGGCCCTTTTCAATTTATTTTTCTTTATTTTTTTAATATTTTGTATATTAGGTAATTAAAAAAAGAGAAATGGCGTGAGGGAGGAACGAGAAGGGGGGAAGAAATCGGGAAAAAAGGTACGAGAGGAAGAGTCGATCTTGACTCGGTGGTTTGCGATTTTCATATTGGAAATGAACTGGAGTAGTGGTGCCCCTCGCTTAAGTGGTTGGAGCTACCGCCGTCGACGTAGGTGGCTGTGTGCGTGTTTGAATATTGCAACGAGGAAGGAAAACATACACAATATACAGACTGAGATTCAAAAGGAAGCAAAGCAGCATCTATATTGTTGATGGAGAACAAAAAGGGCAGCAGCGCCGTCCTTAACAGCGGGTTTGGGTGCCCGACGGTGGCCTGAGACGGTGGAAGCCTGGAGTGGGTCAAGAACAGTCAAAATTGAATACAATCATCGCTGCGGTCAAATCTCATTCCAAGACCGGGAATTTAATCGATTTGGTCGTTCAACCACGTCCGATTGATTACAGATTATAGGACCAATTCGTAACTTCAATCCTCATAACATTCATCTCCGCCATCTTCACCTGCAATTTCTCATTATCTTCGCTTTGTTTTCGTAAAATGCGGTGAGTTTGTTAGGTTTTCTTAGTGATTGTGTAGTCTGTTTTGAAACGGGTTTCTGATAGCAAGAATGATGATGATTTCTCAATAGAATTCTATGCTAAAACAAGATCTGGCCCGTTTGAAATCCATGGCCATGATGATTCTGAGATGGCAAACATCTTGTTTAGCGTTAATAGCTTGCAAGAGAGAAAGAACGAGACACTGGTGTTAGATAATAGAAATCGATTACCGAAATAAAAGGTTTGTAATTTACTTTCTTTCTTTCATGTATGGAGATTTGTATGAAGATTCTCACTTCGATTCGATTTTCTCAGAATATGATGATGCTACGAGTCAATAAATTGAGGTCCGAAAGATGTTTGCAATCAAGTTGGTACGAGATGCAATCGAGAAAATGCTTCTTCCAGAAGTTCAAGATGATCAATCCACTACCAGTGAAGTTATAGCAGAACAAGACCTATCGGAAAAGAATCAAAATCAAGATGGAGGTGAAGTGATAAGTGATCGAAATGAGGAACCTCCGGCGACGGAAATAGAGGAGCCTGTAGAATCAAAAACTGAAAAAAAAAAAATAAGTGTTTGTGTCCGAGCTTTCAGTATAATTACCATTTGTAGCCTTCCACCAACTCGATCGTGCTCTCCTTCTATTGATTCAGATATAGTATGTTGCAGTATCTTATATATGAGATTAATTGGAAGCCATCATTTTCTAGGGGTTGGGTGGTATTTCAACTTGATAGAAGGGAGAAAGAGAGAGAGGGGGGGGGGGGGGGGTAAGAGGGGGGTTGGGTGGTATTTTTCCTTTATTTTTAATTGCTAAAATGTTAATAAATTAGAAAAAAGGAAAAAGAATTGAAAATGGCAGTTTGGTCTTTTCATGTAGACAAGGGCACCACAGGGACCAAATCTGTAATTTTTTGCCACAATAGGATGACTGTCATTGTAATTTCATGACAACTATAGGGACCAAAATTGTAATTTACTATTTTTTTGATCAGCGGATAACAACTTGGGGTACTCCAGAACATTAAGCGGATCCGGTAGCCGGGCAGGTCGCAATCGCCTCCGTTTCGCCCCTCTTTACCACCTCGCCTAAGAAAATCCCCTACATCTGGAAGTTATTGAAAATTAATAGTCTTATGTTAGATGTATTATATAGTATAATTGTTTTATTACTTAACATAATAACTAATAAAATAAGAAACATGTCTAGGTAGAAAGTTCCATATTCTTTGCAATTATCTCAACTTAATGAAGTAATTAGAAATCATTATTCTAAAGATGTTATATATTTTCAAATGAATGTGCTTTAAGGATAACGACTTTTGTTATAATATATAATAGACATATACACGTACGTTGCACATGGAGTAAATTATGTGTCCAAAATATTGTTAAGAAAATCTTCAAATGTGTTGTAGTTCATGTTGACATGATTAGAAATTTATAAATAAGTCGTTTGATGATTAGTTTGTGCATATTGTCTAAACATGTCTTTTATGATAATCTCGCGAAAGGTTATTTGTAAACAACATATTTGCATAACTTGATTGACTTTGTTAGTGAACTATTATTTTGTAATTACTACCATAATAGTTTGTTGTCTAAATTGATTAAAAAGTAGTTAACGTGATCATGTGTCAATTGTAGGACATATTATAGATTACGTCCTTAATTATGGAAGGGACATGTGTCCATGTGGTGTTTACCGTGCTTACCTAATTTATATATTATTTTTTTATTTAGTGTAAACTATAGCTTTCGTCTTTATAGTATGAAGGGTTTTAGCGGTTGAAACGTTTAAACTAAAAATTAAATTAAACACCCATTTTACATATTATTCATATCGTCCTAAGCATATAATTATTTTTATTAACTAATATTTTTTAAAACTAACTTTAAAAAATCTTAAACATGTGTCAAAGTTTTGTCTTACACTTTTTGTATTTCTTTTAATATTTTATAAAGGATTTGAAAGTGCTTAATGGTGATATGAAACCATAATAAGTTAACATGCATTTTAATTAGGCAATCCCAAATATAGTTTTCACCATCAACGTATGAAAGATTTTGGTCATTGAGACATTTAAATGAAAAGTTAAATTCATATAAATGTTTATTTTGAATATTTCTTCTACGTCTTATTCCTATTGTCCTAAATAGGCCATTTTTTATCAATTAATACCATTTTAAAAAACTAAATTCCAAAAAATCTTAAACATATTTGAAAGTTTTTTCTTGCATTTTATATATTTCTTTTTAATATTTTATAATGAATTTGGAAGTACTTATTAGGGATCACAAAGCATAATAAGTTAAAATGCACTTTAAACATGCAATCTCAAACACCCATAAAATTTACCAAAAGCGAGTGTTGCAATTTTGTTGTTTAGTTAAGATTTTTTATAACGTTAGGTTTCGGTTCTAACAATGAATCAAAACATTGATATATACTAACAAAATTAAACTATTTAATTTTAAACCGGATTGTTTTTATTCTACTAATCCACTATTAATAATTTAACTTTTAGAACATATTAAAATTTTATTTTATAGAGAATTGTTCTGTTAAAATTACACGACGCGAAGACCAATAGGACGCGTCACGTAGAAACAAGGGATCACAACTTTGACCAAATATGGGAGACTCATCGCGACGCGAGACACTGAGGATAGCGACATAAACCATCCAGCTGATCATGATCCCTACGCGACAACCAAAGGATCGCGGCACAAAGGAGCCAGATGATCGTTTTCAGATAGAAAACTACGACGCGATTACCAGAGGATCGCAACGCGATTCACGAACAAATTATCGAGTTTCATAAAAAATCGATTTATGAAACTCGATTTTTAACAGGTTTCAACAGTTCAAAACAATTCTAATGGTGCAAAGCCATGTTCAAGTGACCCTGATACCACTGTTGGCATATGGTGACAAACAAACATACACTGTGAAAGTGAAAACTACAATCGTATCTCACAACGGATCACAATAACATGCAACATTTTCAACTGTAAACAAAAGTGGAGTTCAAGTAATACATTTTCAGATCTGATCTTTATGATGTATAGGAAAAACATGACCCAAAACAGAACCCCTTTAATGTAGTCGCACCCAAGACAATTATCCAACGTCTGATGAAGTTGAACAACTTGTTGCTTGCTACACAAATAACCTTCTTCTTGGCTTTATGAGAAAGATCGACTAGGGAGAGAGGAGAGGGGAGGGAGCACGATGAGTATTTAAGAGAATCCAACCATGATGAGTATTTTTCAATATCCATCATGCTTATCTGATACCCCTTTTGTGTAAAGGCTTTTAAAATTCCAATCCACGTTTGGTTTCTGATTAATATATATTTACTTTGATATATTAATAAACTTAATCTATCATTTTACCTTCGATCTCTTTTAACTAAATCATCTATTGCGTGTATCTCAAAAGACCCTACTTTATATATCACAAACATGTCGTGACCATGAACATATAACCAACAAATAAGCACCCAATTACTAAAATACATCGGAGGCTTTGAGTCCTTGTGATTAATTTGCTAAATTTGACATGACAAAGTTGTTAAAATTGAGTGAGTTGTACAAAAATGATTTTGAAGATTAAGATAGGATGGAACTTGATGCTCAACTTGAGATATATTATCACCTTTGCATAAAGATGATTGATTCATTGGTTTGGAGGGAATTGTTGACCTTCCTCGTTTGATTGTGGCAAGGGGAAGCATTGTTCTTATCATTTGATTTATAAGATATTAAAGTTAGCTATAATTTACTCGTTGCAACCACAATAGTGGAAATATTTTTTCCGTGATGAAGCTATTGAATACCGACTTACGTAACAAAATGGGTTATAAGTTTATGAACGGTGCATTAATTTGTAATGTTAAAAAGAAACACTTATGGAAGTGCATATTGAAGATACAATGGAGTGCCGTAAAAAATGTGTATACGAATATGTCAAATTTAAAATGTAAATTCTATACTAGTTTGTATTATATATATTATATAATACAATCGTAATTTTAATTTTTTTATGTTATTATATATGAGATTCTTTTTGAAATACTACTAACTAGTGGTGATGCCCGCAGGTTGCGGTGCGGGTTTATTAATCGTATATATTAAAAAACATTAACGTAATGCTCTCATACATAGAAAATATTATAAACTATAATTAGTATAAATTATAAATTACAAGGGCTGAAATTGTAATCACTAAAATTAAAGTATAGGGACTAAAACTGTAATTAGCAATTATAAGGGTCGAAAGTGTAATTAATACAGATTAAACATTATAGCTACCAAAACTATAATTATGAAAATTAAAAACTATATGGACCAAAATTGTATTTATCGTAAATTAAAAACTATAGGGATCAAAACTATATTAAACATAAACTACATGGACTGGAATTGGAATTCGTTAAATATAAAAAGTCTAAGGACCAAAATTGCAATTAACTCATTTTAGGTTTTAAATGTCAATGTTGTAAATCTTATAAATCTTATGGCCTTATAAGGATCAAAGTTATACAAAACTATAGTTACAGATATCAAAACTATAATTTGTAAATCTTATAAATCTTATGGCCTTGTAAATCTTGCAATTAACTCATTTTAGGTTTTAAATGTCAATGTTGTAATTATAGATATCAAAACTATAGTTATACAAATTAAAAACTACAGGTATCAAATTGTATAATGGGGTTCTATTTCATGGTGAAATTGTAATTATTGAATCGTATATCATCATACAACGACTGGAATTGTAATTATTGAATTCTAGAAATATAAGGACCAAACGTGTAATTAACTTATTTTAATTCCTTAACGACAATGATATAATTTTTCAGAACTTTAGGGTCATTTTATTTTTTTTCCTCGTTTTTAATTAGATGAAGTGATGCTCTCTCTTTTGGTTCCGTCGCTATATGGTGCCACATGTTTTAATAATTTAATGCAACAAGGTTCACTTTTTCACCTTTTTATGTCCACCATAAGGCTGGAGGGAGTGCCCTCGCCAAAGCCCTCGCCAAAGCCTCACCAAGCCTCGCCAAACCACACCCTCCTCCCTCGCTTTCGCTGTCGCCATCCACCCCTCGCCAATATATCAGCGACCTCGCCATCAACAAGTCATAGCAACATGACTTGTACCTTTTAGCATGAGAATTGTACATTTTAGCATGGTTAGCACATGCTGACTGCTCCCACCAAATTTGGTCAGCATGTGCTAAGCTGATGTGACATAGTTTAGCATGTTCAGCGCATGCTAACCACTCCCTTCAGCCTAACGCAAAACAAGTAATTATTTGCATGAATTGGTAAAGTTATTACTGTATTTGCATAAATTGAATGAATCGGTAAAGTAATTATTTGCATAAATTGATTAGTAAAACACTAAAATGGTGAAAGATTTTTGCAATTGACATTTATAAAAACTAAAATTTTCAAAAATAGCAATCTAATTGTTTATGTAAAAAGTGATTTAGTTTATTAAGCATTCGAAAGTGACATGTTTTTTTTATACCTATTGATTTTATATATTTTATTCATTTGACCGATTTCATATATAAAAGTTGAACTAATTTAACTTAAACAAAATTTTAATGGTGATAAAGACATATGAACAACATCTAGATCTCGGTAAGAATTGAGGCCAAATCCTGAATTCAAGTCCTAAGGATTTTTTTTATTAAGGTTCATGAAAAAAAATTATACCTTGATCGCATTACCCGTGCTTCGGAATCTGAAATGTTTTCGGAACAAAATATTCGTCAAAGCCGCCGCTTTGTATAGGTCCACACCTATCGGAAGATATCGTTTTAGAAAAATTTTAATGTTTAATTATTCCTATATAATAATTTATTTTAATCAAATTGTATAATGCATGAGTATCTAACCTAACTTTAATAATAAATCGGATCAAATTTGCAGAAAAAGATTTTAGTGTTCATAATTTATAAATTGCTCTATTTAAATTATTTTGTTAATATGAGAGTTTGAGATCACAATTAAATATCAATATATTGCATGTATATGAAATTAAGAAATAAAAACTATATTGAGGTCATGTTTGACAGACTAGTTGAATACCAGCCGCTAACTGAAAATCTAATAAATGATGTTTGGTAAAAACTAGTTAAGAAACGTAAAATGACATTTGTAATAATAATCCAATAATATAAGAAACAAACATAATACATTAAATTAATTTAACATAAATACTATATAAAAGTTTTCTGATTTTTACTAGAATTGCTTGCATCATATATCGTATTTGTAATATATTCACGAATTTTTTGCATTTCATGACGTGACTCTCGAATATTATCATGACTAAATCTTGAATGATTATCTTGTTCTTCTATAAGTATGTAATCACTATGTTGTTAAACAATGTTGAAAATAATATTTGTCAAGTTAATCCTCGAATATACGTATGAAGGGTAACTATCGTAATGATCACATCTATTTGAGTATTCTCACTAAATTTTAGCATTTTGTTTAATATTTACACATCTTCTTCAACTCCAAAAGAATGTTCAATGCAACTTCAAAAAGATGAACATACATAATTAAATGTCTCATGAGCATTAGTTGGAAGCACGTGTTCAAACTATTATTGATGCCAAGTATCATTTTTTTTTTATCATTGTATCATTTGTCTACTACGTCATATTTTCCTATACAAAAAAATATAAATAAAAATTATATTCAATTGATTGTTATCGCAAAAATAATACACAATATCAAACTGGTTGTACCTTCTGGGGTTCATGAAAATTCATAAAATGTGTCTCAATTTCCTTCTCATGAAGGAACACTCTGGTATCATGCGTCGATCATTTCTATCTGACGAATATGAACGTAAAACACATGTTAAAGTCGCATACATCCATTACATTGAGTTGAGACTCCTTTTCTTCCTCTATATCTCATTTGGTCGGCCACTAGGTGTAACACCAATACATGTTTATTATGTAATAATAATAATAAGGGTAAAAAGGTCATTTTACCTTGGAAGGGTAAATTGGTCTTTAGGACAGAAAAGAATTTAGTGTGAAATAATATTTTGAGTTTTGGACTTAAAATGATATAAAAACTGATTTTTGGTCATTTTACCGCAAAAGGGTAATTTGGTCATTTGACCATGCGAAGGACCAATTCCGTAAAAATATTTTTGGTTGTGGCAAAAATGTAAGAAATGAAAGTTTTATTGTAATAAAACTTGGTTATTGTGGCAAAAGTTCAAGAAAATGAACTTAAGGACTAAATTTGCAAATTCTGGAAGTATAAATAGTGGGAATGTTCTCCCATTTTGTGCAGATTTTAGAGCTTACGGGAGAGGGCTTTTGTGAATGATTTTTCCAGAAAATTGAAGGGTTCTTGAAGGATTGAAGTGTGGAATTGGAATCATAGTATGGAATTGATGATTCCTAAGCTTGAAAGGTTAGTTTTTCAAGTTCTAGCTTGTTTGTTCTTGATGAGTTTGTAGAACTCAAAAAAACTGCATTTGCAGTCATGATTATGTTGTTAAGTTGATGCAATACTTCCATTAAGTCATGCTAATAAGGACTTAATTAAAGAAAATGGAAGTAGATTGTTATTTTGGATGAATTTGAAGTTTTGGGGTTGTTAGAACTAAGAACCCTAATTCTTCATTTTGATTGATTTAGTTGTTTTGAATGGTTGAAAACCTTGTTAAAGTATAAGGTTTTAGCCTAGAAACAAACCCCAAACGATTAAGGACTGGATTAAGGACTTAATGGGCCAAAACTGCGTGCTACAGTGCACAAATCGCGGCTGGACAGGAAACCTGCGCAGGCGCCAGGCGCGGTGCGCCCAGGAGCCAGGCGGGGTGCGCCCAGGCGCAGTGCGCCCTGACCCTGGCGCAGTGCGCCCTCTAGGCAAAGGCCAGGCAGGGGATCAAAAATGCTAACTTTTGTTTGGCTTGTCCGATTTAGCTCAAATTTGAACCATAGGCTCGTTATGGTCTGAAAAGTTTGGGAAAATTTTTACACTGAGTTTTCGACCCCTCGGGGGCACTGTAGATCGATCCGAATGCCTCGGTGAATAGTAAAATTCATAAAAAGATAGTAAACGGAAAGTTTATTAACTAGGCATTGTTTATAATGAAATTGTATTGAACTCTATTGCATTAGAGTTAATTGGAATGGTTATTAACCTATAATCATTTTGATAATAAATGGAATTATAGGTACGGGACAAAATCCTACGGATCTTATTTCAAGGCAAGGAACAACAACCGCTAGTTGTAGCAAACCTTCAGGTGAGTAATCTCACTGATATCATATATGATATATGATGATTGAATTGTTACAGGTTGAAACTGAATTGTGGGACGAAATTGATGGTTCAAAGATACATTTGAGTATGATAAAGACAAGAACGGAACTGTGAGTCAATAATAATGACATGACAAGATCAGATAAGCCGTGAGTCTAATATAGACAAGAACGGAACTGTGAGTCAGTCAATATTGACAAGAGCAGATAAGCCGTGAGTCTTTAATAGACAAGAACGGAACTGTGAGTCGAACCTATATAGACAAGACCGGATAAGCCGTGAGTCTAGGCAACAGCGGGCTAACCCGTGAGCCATGGTTTATTTTGATGAGTCAAACTTATAGACAAGACCGGATAAGCCGTGAGTCTAGGCAACAGCGGGCTAACCCGTGAGCCAAGGCAACAGCGGGCTAACCCGTGAGCCATAATTGATCGTGAAAGAAACTGTTAATAGATGGTGCGGCCTTCGGGCTATGATATTCTGGTGCGGCCTTCGGGCTATGATATTCTGGTGCGGCCTTCGGGCTATGATATTCTGGTGCGGCCTTCGGGCTATGATATTCTGGTGCGGCCTATACGGCTATGATTCTGGATGTTATATCCAACTGGTGCGGCCTATATGGCTATGGCATTATTATATAGAAACGGTGCGGCCTTGTGGCTATGATTTCGGGTTGTTGAACCCTAACTGGTGCGGCTTTCGGTCTACGATTCATACGCTGGAAATGTTTTGGTGCGGCTAGTATAGCCATGACAAGTGATATGACTTATATAGTCATGACATATGGTATAGTCAATTATGACTAAGAAAGATGGGACAGAAATGGTACAGAATTGATTAGACTGGTATGCAAATAAGAGACTGGATTATGATAAAGTGTACAATTATCTGCTGTGATTTGAAAATCACATGATATCACGATTCGGCCGGTAAGGCTAAACAGTAGGATATGAAATCCTCAGATACATACGGTTAGCCAGTAAGGCTAGTAGTCTGGGTCCGATATCCAGACAGTTATATGATTGTATTTTGATACATGTTATTTGCAGATACGATTATTCACTGAGCTTTGTAGCTCATACCGTTTGTTAAATGTCCCTGCAGGTTAGCATAACCCTGATAAGGGTAAGAACAAAGTCCGTGACTCAAGAAGAGGACTTGTAGATGCTGTCTGTAGCAGCCCGGCTTCAAAGGAGACTATGGTATTTTATACTCTCCTTGATACACTTGTACCCGTGTTTATTAAAATATACCCCTTTGTTATGGTTTTATGTATTGAAACCTTGGTTTTAAATGAAAAATTTTTCAGGGGTGTTTTGTTTTAAAAGCCGGGTGTTACAAGTTGGTATCAAAGCCGTGGTTTAAGTGAACTAGGTGTCTATAGAGTAGATTCCTGGACTTAAACCCTGAGATAGTAGACATGATGCATAGTTAGGTGTATATAGTTGCTATTATACATATATAACCTAACCGTTGCCAACTTCTGACATATAAGAAGTATGAACTGTAAATCTTCTTGGAAGACATTTAGGGTGCGAAGCTCTAGAAAATGGACTAGCCCTTTCGCAAGACTCCGTTGTATGAGAGCCAAAAAGGGGATGAATAGCAGAAAATCCACATGATGAGCATTAGTAGCTGATGTGGTCAGAAACAGGAATTGGGTGCTCACCTTGACCGATATTCAAGGTGAAAGAATAGTAGTTGAGACTACAAGAAAAGCAGAAAATATTAGTGGACTTCTCAGAAGAAGTTAACACGATTCAGGTCTAGCCTTGAAGGGAAGAGACCAAAACGAAAAGATGATATGATGTAAGAAGTGCAGGAAAAGCACTTAGAACATTTTAGAGTTGAGACTCTACCGTTGACAAGATGAAATTACAGAAAATGAGAGCATATTGTTCGTGTTTGTTGTATGGGACGGAAGTGGTTCCAGCGTGGAACTATAGATCACTTCCTTATGAAATACTCACATGCTAAATGTGGAGTAACGGGTGATGAACCCAGGAAAGAAAGAAGAAATGAATGGTTAAAAAGGACCAGTGGTACCTTGAGCATTCCAGCAGATTGTGGAAGGAGCTCGTGAGGAGACTGATATGATCTCCAATATAATTGTTCTGAATATAACTCGTGTATGTTATATTTGATCCAAGAAGCTATGCTTTGGATCGGTGACACTGATGTCTTGTTAGAATATTTCATCAATGATTATGGATGAAATTTTGAAAGTAGCTATAGCAGATAGCAAATATGTTCTAGATATTGAACACCTGGAAGGTAGTTGCCTAGGATTTACGGGACCATTTTCCCTATAAATCTGAAGCCGATAACTACCAGTGAATCTGAAGCAGTTGTGCTTATGAATTGGTTAGCACTGATTTATGCTACCATGAATTATAGAAACAAGAACATTATGGTTTTTAAAACAGAAATGAAATGGACGAAAATCCATGGTAAATGACCATTGATGAGAATACCGGTTATTTTATTTGCTTAAACTCAGAAAAAGAGTTAGTAAAAGAATGATATTATAATTGGCATACATGGTATTGGCCAAGTTAAATAAAGCAGTGACAGTGGTGTACTACTTTAAATATATTCTTGGATGTTTCATTTGAAAAGAACTTCCAGGATTTTTGCCTGATAGGCGAGAAGAGTTCATGATTAAACTAATTTTGGGAGCCGTTTTTGGTATACGGGCTCTAAACTGACTTGCATCTGTAGAGATGGCAGAGTTGGAAAACAACTAGAAGAAAATGTTGTATTGGGGTCTCTTATGGCCGTATGTGTCATCGTATGGAGCCCTACCTTATTTGAAAAGAAGAAAGACAAGTTGATGCATATGTGTATTGACTACTGAGAATGTGATATTCTCAAAACCAGATCGAATATGAGGTACGTTTGTACCAGATATTGGAGTTACTTCACTGAGTTAAGTGATATGTAAAATTTTCCAAGTATGAAAATTTGGCTAAAAGAAGTTTTATATTCTTTGGGCATGTTAATAATGCCAGAGATGATGAAGTGTATCCAGTGGAAATGATACTGTGATAAGACAGAAACCGCCTTGGAAATTGACTGAAATTAGTAGTTTCCTTGGATTGGCGGGTTAATTTAGGAGAGTTGTAGAAAACTGCTCCTTGATTGCTATCCAGTTGACTAAGGTTGACTAATAAAAGTATAAAGTTTGAGTGGGTAGAAAGACCACAGGTATCTTGTAAAGGTTTGAAATAAACCTTGTGTGAAACTCTGACGTTAGCATTGATGCTAAGCGGAGAAGATAAATTGGATTAAATAAATGCATCCAGATCTGACTATAGATGCATGACGTTGCAGTAGCAACTATGATTTCGCATTGAAGCTTTAGAGACACTACTTGTATGGTGTAAAGCTTACTGTTTGTAGGGATCATAAGAGTTTGAAGTACTTAATTGATCAAAAAGCAGCTGAATATGAGATAGCAAAGATAGATGGGTTACTTAAAGATTTTGGGTATGAAATCTTGTACCATCTCGGAAAGGCAAATGTAGCTATAGATGCCTTGAATTGAAAAGAGTAACCTTTAAAGGTTACATCCACATGTATGAGTGTGGCAAATTGATTACCTGAGTTGATTCGGGTAGCACAGAAAGAAGTGTGCAAGTCTGAAAATGTGAAAAATGAATAAATGATTGGATACTAGAAGAAGTTAGTTGGAATATCACAATGATTTAAAACCCTTGGTGGTTGGGAAGGTGAATTCCAAAGCCAAGTGAAACATGAAAATCATCTTGAAAAGATGTATTTTGTATTAGATATGCAGTATACTCGGAGTAATACCAGACTGGATAGGTCGATAAAACCTATGTATTGGTGTCCGGGACAGAAGAAAGGTATTGAAAGATACATGAAAAGTAATTGACTTGTACGCTAAGTAAAGTCAAACAGTTAGAAACATGCGAAGAAACTGACTTGTTGTTGGTCCCTGAAAAGAAATAGGACAACATTATTATAGACTTTGCAATAAAGTCTCTGCAAATACCGTGTATTGGTGAATAAAGTGACCTAATGATGCAGATTTGAGAAGATGTGCTGGAAATTGCACAGAAGATCTTAGTAGAAGATGAGAAAATTTTCTATCATTGATAGAAATTTGCAAGAAATAGCAACTTTCATGCTAATAGTTTGATGGATTACATGAAGAATGGTATGGAATACCATGTTATCCTCCGATTTATTGGATTGCAGATGTGTTAAAGCCGTTGGCTAGATCCTAGATGCTTGCACAAACTGATGAAAAGACTTGATGGGTACGAACGAATCTGAAGAATAGTTAAGAAATTGTGAAAGTGGTATGTGGATCACTGAATATAAACCTTTGAAATTCCAAGTAAAGGAATATGGTAGTACGGAAAGAAATCCTTTGGAAAGGTTAAAAATCTGTTTGGAATGACAAGAAAAGCAATTATGTAGTAATAATTTCCAATAAATTTCTTATGATGAGATGAAGAAATATACGTAGATAAGGTACCCGGGACAACCGGAGGAATGATATGCGGATTGTGATCCAATCACGAGATAAGAAGACTAGTATGGTTAAGTGCTTAGGCAATACCATATCGATTCCGAGATGATGCGGAAGACCGGAAGCGAAACGAGGAAGACATACCTCAACTCCTTGTATGATTTCGGGGACGAAATCTTTTGAAGGAGGGGAGAATTTGTAACGCCAAGACATGTTTATTATGTAATAATAATAATAAGGGTAAAAAGGTCATTTTACCTTGGAAGGGTAAATTGGTCTTTTGGACAGAAAAGAATTTAGTGTGAAATAATATTTTGAGTTTTGGACTTAAAATGTTATAAAAACTGATTTTTGGTCATTTTACCGCAAAAGGGTAATTTGGTCATTTGACCATGCGAAGGACCAATTCCGTAAAAATATTGTTGGTTGTGGCAAAAATGTAAGAAATGAAAGTTTTATTGTAATAAAACTTGGTTATTGTGGCAAAAGTTCAAGAAAATGAACTTAAGGACTAAATTTGCAAATTCTGGAAGTATAAATAGTGGGAATGTTCTCCCATTTTGTGCAGATTTTAGAGCTTACGGGAGAGGGCTTTTGTGAATGATTTTTCCAGAAAATTGAAGGGTTCTTGAAGGATTGAAGTGTGGAATTGGAATCATAGTATGGAATTGATGATTCCTAAGCTTGAAAGGTTAGTTTTTCAAGTTCTAGCTTGTTTGTTCTTGATGAGTTTGTAGAACTCAAAAAAACTGCATTTGCAGTCATGATTATGTTGTTAAGTTGATGCAATACTTCCATTAAGTCATGCTAATAAGGACTTAATTAAAGAAAATGGAAGTAGATTGTTATTTTGGATGAATTTGAAGTTTTGGGGTTGTTAGAACTAAGAACCCTAATTCTTCATTTTGATTGATTTAGTTGTTTTGAATGGTTGAAAACCTTGTTAAAGTATAAGGTTTTAGCCTAGAAACAAACCCCAAACGATTAAGGACTGGATTAAGGACTTAATGGGCCAAAACTGCGTGCTACAGTGCACAAATCGCGGTTGGACAGGAAACCTGCGCAGGCGCCAGGCGCGGTGCGCCCAGGAGCCAGGCGGGGTGCGCCCAGGCGCAGTGCGCCCTGACCCTGGCGCAGTGCGCCCTCTAGGCAGGGGCCAGGCAGGGGATCAAAAATGCTAACTTTTGTTTGTTAAATGTCCCTGCAGGTTAGCATAACCCTGATAAGGGTAAGAACAAAGTCCGTGACTCAAGAAGAGGACTTGTAGATGCTGTCTGTAGCAGCCCGGCTTCAAAGGAGACTATGTTATTTTATACTCTCCTTGATACACTTGTACTCGTGTTTATTAAAATATACCCCTTTGTTATGGTTTTATGTATTGAAACCTTGGTTTTAAATGAAAATTTTTTCAGGGGTGTTTTGTTTTAAAAGCCGGGTGTTACACTAGGATACAAGCATCTATATGAGTACCATCTATGCACCCAATGCAATCTTGTTAAGGTTTAGAACACAATAAACTTTGGAGCAGACATGACAGAAAAGACTCTTCTCTATTGGTAGCTCAAATTAGTGTAGCCTTAGTGTGAATATATCAGATTACAAGTACAATTTTAGCCTTGTATGATTTGTATGTTTTTTGTGATAATAAAATTCTCTCTCTCTCTCTCTCTCTCTCGTTTGCCCGTGGATAAGCCGATCAGCTGATTGTGTGAACCACGTAAAATTTTGTGTTTATGATTTTACAATTATTTGTTTTGTAGAATTTTCAGTTTTACTTGTACGTATTAAATAAATCGTAATTTATCGATTTGTCTCAAATACTTAACTTGTTTAGTTTATTATCCCAACATGTAATGCATCAATGGAGTTGTCTTGTCCCCTCCCATCACATTTTTAAAGTTAGCATGAGCAAAGCCTCATTATATTCTCCTTCTCCCCATTCTAATCCAAATTGTCTTTTCCTCTTTCCTAAGTTTTCTTGCCTTTTTTTTACCAAATCCACCATCAATGCAGTCTAGATAAAATTTGTTTTGTTGCATTATAATAGCAACTATAAATGACGTGTAATAAATTATCATTCTTGTTTATATTACCAACTTTATTTTTGATACAAAATTAAGGCGTTGAAAAGTATAAGTTTTCATTTGATCGTGAGAATTTTAATTATGGTGTTTGGTGAATACTATGGCATATTGACATATAATAGTTTTTCGTGTTACAAATGTAAAAGCTTTGATAATGGAGTTAGTTGATGAGAAACTTGACACTCAAAGTGCTTCAAGTGATTCCTATCCAATTTATTAAAATCAAACATTTAGTTTTATATGTAATGCGATATTATGGTTCTAAATCGTTTGAAATTAACTCAAATGTGGCATATTAATCAGTTGTATTATATAAAGAATATTGATCGGTTTTATTATTTAGAAAATACATTATTCAGATAATAAGTCATATACATTTTATACTCAATGGTAAGTTGGTAACAATGTCTTTATATGTTTAAATGTTAATAACTACACATAATATGAAATTTATAATGTGTTTTACTTTTTTTTATATATGTATCTAAAGTTCATTATGAATGACGTATACCAAGATACTTATAATTCTATACATAAGTACATCTAACATGAAACATATTTATGCCACTAATTTCAGGTTACATGTTGTATTATTGAAATGAAATTAAATAAGTTTTTTTTTTTATGTATAAAAATATAACAACGAATTATCACTGCTCAAAATCCCATAATGAAGAGGTTAGATGTATGTAGTCGCATTTCCACGTAAGGATAGAGAGTTCCCTTCATAAATAACCTCAAACGTAAGAAATAGACAAAATATATAAATACTGTGCTACTATTGATAAAAATATATAAATACAATATTATTATAGATAAAAGTTTTACAATGTTTAAAAAATGTGAAATACATTGGCATTTTTTATAATATTTCTTTCATTCTTATATATATTTAAGGTTGTAAAATTGAAATGCCTAAATAAATAAATATATTAATATACCAATTTACTTTTCATTTAAAAGAACTGATATTGTTTCAAAAGTGGACTACCAAAAGTTTCCCAATGCATTATCCTTTGGTAAAGAAAAGAATGGGAATCTCATTTACTTGTCTAGCAAATAATATTCCTTTATAAAACTTAAAAATAAGGGAGATATTTATTAAAATGACGATTTTTAATTATATTTGATTTTTTGATTTTTTTTAAATAACAAAAATATTTTTTTTGAACGGCTATAGCAAAAATAATTATCAAATTGAAAACTTGGTAGTGATGAAATATATTATTAGTTATGCCACCATTTTTCTGACAAAACTTTTTTTTTTTTTTTTTTTTTTTGCAACTTTGATATTACAAAACTACCCTATGATATTCGACGTATTCTTTCTAGTAAAGTGATTGAGATAAACTTTGTTGGTTTTGAATATGCAGAGTTGTAAAGTCCACTTGACTTTCAAAATATTTTTTAAAAACAACTAGGGTTTAAACCGTCCGCGCGATGCTGCGGAAGCCCGATATATTGAAAAACGCAGCTCGACAAAAAACAAATTATGTAAAGGACGAAAATCGTAACTTTAAAATATAGTAAGGGACTGAAATCGCAACTTATAAAATACCATTTGTATAACTTTATAATAAATAGGGATGAAAACAATTAATTCGATGATGCGGAAACCCGGTATATTCGAAAACGCAGCTCGACAAAAAACATATTACGTAAGGGACGAAAATTGTAACTTTAAAATATAATTAGGGACCGAAATCGCAACTTACAAAATACTATTAATATAACTTTATAATAAATAGGATTAAAACAATTAATTCGAAATTAGTTGAGGGGAAAAAACGTAAATATGAAAGTTTGCTATAAGCCGAATCAAATTTGCTAATTCCAAATATAACCTTATTTGTATTTTGTATCAAATGCTTTAACAATTATACTATGATATTATTTTAGTACTTTTGGTTATGGAATTAGCAAAAGGAATTGAATAATAGAAAACACTCACAGACTGAGATTTGCTAATTAATATATATATATAATTCTAACAATAAGTTTTGTCACTTTAAAAAACATCAACAATTTCAAATTTTTATTACTTGCGCAATTGTGATATATATATAGGTTCTCTATATTGAAGTTTTGTAGGCATATTAATCACCATTTTCAACATCTTCAAATACATAATACGTTTGATCGATTTCAGATTCACATGCTACGTTTGATTAACAAAACATAAATTTCCCAACATATTCCCTAGACATGTACTACTTTGTTCAAAGATTTAAGAATAAACATCTGTTTTTAATTGGTCAACAGGAACTCGCGTCAAATATTAGTCTCTAACACATTTCCACAACAGTTGCTATCAAACCAATAAGTAGATACTCATTTCTGGAAATTTGGAATGAATCGTACAAAATTAAATTAATTTTACAAAAAAGAAATGGCTAACTTTTAAGGGATGTCTAAATTTTGGTCGAAAATGCAGGAAACAATTAGCTAATCTATTATATCTCTTTCCATTGCCCGCTTCCTCATCCAACTTAAGGTTAATTAATGTGATGTAAATTCAGAAGATGAGGGATAGTTACTTATTAGTTTGATGGAAACTCGTCTTCAACCCGCTCACTTCTATTAGCAGTCCATCATTGTTACTTATCATGCGTTGACCAATAAGAATGGCTAAGTTGTTTTATGCAATATTTTGAGGAAATTCGTCTACCTTTCTTCTAAGGCCATACTATGACATCTTCAATGGCAACTCCTTTGCACCTTTAACTCCAGTAAACTTAATGTCTTATTTTCAAGGACTTCAGTTACGATTATCTTTACTCCTTGACAGATACCTTGGTCTCAATACTTTCTTATGCATTTTCCTCAATTGAGGAGTTCACGTTGAATGTGCAAATGATATGGAAGTTCCTTGTTCTCATCGAGTGTTTTCAACACCACCTGTTGCAAAACATGAAAATCTTGCAATTCGTTATCGCTTGTATGTCCTTCATCATGGTTTAATGAAACTCATGTGAAATCAACATGCAAAATTATTATGGAATACAACATCAAAAACACACAAAAATCTAAGGAAAAAAAATAAAAAATTCAAATGTGTTCTTACTAAGGGCAAGAGTTTCAATTTGAGTTATCAACATATATACATAATTCAAAACCAATATATTTCAAGTTTAGAAAACTATTAAGCACCTATATACAAACATAATACTAAAAAGCATACACAATATAAAGTTGTGAAAAAAGTTTATTAGAGTTCCAAAATTGTTCCACGAGTAGACAAAATTCAAAAACTCGTTTTTAGCTGACATGAAGAACACACGACCGATTTTATACCATGTTTAGACATTATATAACATTTATATATAATACTAACAATAAAAACATAAAAGAAGAGACAACATCGACTTTCGACAGTATTCATAGTTTTGAGCGTGTTTTACAAAGTTTCGAGTTTGTTTTTTAGTGTGTACAAAAAAAATAAGAAAACGATATTGTCAGTTATTATGCATTGTTTATACTTAATAAGCTATTGTTAAATTACACGATTATTCAACAAGAGCTTAATTCATTTGTGCCAATTGTTCGAGATAAATCATTTATCGTTGAACTGAACATAATTTTGAAATACATATTGAGAGCACTTGGCTATATGTAATACATCAAGAAGCAGGTTTGCATCATTATTAACTTGTAATAACATGTTGAGGGTGTTTAAGGAGTTTTAGATTAGACATTGGTGTTTTTGGTAAAAGGACCAAAAATGTTAAAAATGAATAATGGATCAAATCTTGGAAATTGTGGTGTTAATATGTTATGTTGTATTTAAATATTCATATTATGACTTAATATAGAGTTTGGTTGCTAAGTTTGAAATTATAGGTCAAAAGGTGGGAAAATATGGAAAATTTGTAAGAATTTTCCTCATTAGAGGGTATTAGCGTTGCTAATACATAAGGGTTAGCGATGCTATGCTAAAGTAGGTTGCTATTCAGTGAAATGGTGTTAAAAGTACAAACCATGCGAGATCTGAGAACTTAGCGACGCTATTAGAATGCTTAGCGACGCTAAGTTAAGGCTTAGCGACGCTAAGCTCGACTGACAGATTCCTACTTAAAGTCTTTGACTTGGTCATTTGGGATTTATTCCTCGATACAGAAGGTTCGAGAGCAGGAGGTTTTCAGGGTCGTTTTGGAGCTAAATTCATCAATCTAAAGGTGGAATTCAATGGGATTTTGCATACAAATTAAGATTGAGGTTAGTGTGTTCTTATGTATGCATTTGCTAAGTTAATTTAGCTTAATTGTTGAGTTATGGAGGATATGGAAGTTGTGGGATGTAAGGTTAGAATTAGGATATCACTACTGGCACGGACTGCGCAGGAAGTTGCGATCCTAAAATGAACCGCCCATTACCAAATTAGACTCATAGTTTACTTAACGTCGGCTTTTAGGTATGTAATTGAATGGAATGTTCTATTCCTTAATTTCTTGGTGTTTAGAAGTTAAAACGGAGATTTATATGAAAAACATATAGAGAAGTGGCATGTTCATAGTTAGCGGCGCTAACTATTAACAAGTTAGCGTCGCTAACTTGTCTGGGTGGAAAAGTCTCATGAATTTTGTTGAATACGCTGAATTGGTGATATATGATGTCTAAGGAAGGTTTAAACTTGTTCCCCTGTAGACAAAAAGGTGTAAGGAAGCTTACGAAACATCAAGTATAGCTTATTTGGAACTTGGACTACAGGTGAGTAACTTTACTCAGCTTTGACCGGTGTTTGTTGTATGCTATGTTTAATGTAGAAGTATTGCTATGTTTTGTACATACATATGTATTGTAGCGATGTTAGATTAAATATTTTGATGAACAATAGTGTGGTTGATATTGGAAAGGTGACACATGTGTAATACCATGAATTGTAACTCTAGATGTTAGTAGTATAGTCATAGTTGGCTATATTTACACTGGATGTGTTTCATATGGTGCTTTATTAGTTGCATGATGATTACATTGAAACTAAACAATGAAACCAGGGAATGGTGATAAATTGGCGTAAATAAAGATTGGTGATAAATCTTCGGGTTGGTGAAAATCCCAAGATCCTTCGGCGAATGTTTACGGTATCGGTGTTAGTTTTATATGTAGTGTGTTTATACTAATGGTGACTTTGGTGTTATGATATACCTTATTGGTATTCGTGCTCAGGTGACAAATGAACGGTGAGATCTTAACATGTGGTTAGATTTCATAAATTTCTTTGTGGTTTATATTTAGTTGAAGTAGAATTATTCACTAAGTGTTTTGCTTATGTTGTTTTATCGTGGTGTTTTGCAGGAATTAGGTGTAGTAACGTCCGACTTAATCGTGGAACGATCTTGAAGGTATCCACTTGTCGCTTCCAGGACATCGACTATAATGTTTTAAAAAGTAAATTTGTACAATTTTTATTAAAATATTTTGTATATACTCGATGTTGGATTTTGGGGCGTTACACTATGAGTTACAAAATTGTGTTGCATTTATATCAATGTTAACACGTTAAATAAGGAGACCGCAAATAATTGACTTTTCAACTCATAGATGACCGGGTTGTAAAAATTTGTATCATTTTGATAACATTTCCAAAAAAATTGTCAAAGTTATCAAGTGTAATTAAAAAAATTTCATTTTAATAAATACGTCTAATTAATTACGATAAAGTTGCGTATTTAACAATAATGATTCATTATCAGCTTTTGTCTAAAATAGATCTGTCACAAAAACAAGTGCCAGAGAGGGATTTTCATATGTTACAACCATATTTTTAACACCAGACAAGCTCGTATATTAAAATCAATACAAAACCAAGCATTTAAATATGAAAATTTCATATTGTGTCTTTGTCTCCCATAATTAGATTCAAGATCGATAACAAAACACCTTACCATTGGCCTTAAGAAGATACCGGGATTCTACCCATGCTTTGTACACTTTATGCACAACAACTATTTGTTGGAGTCTCTTTTTTTAGGGAATCTTTATCAAATTTAAAGCTTCAACTTGAGGCTTATTACACTTTGTTTTTTACGACACCATCTTCTATGTCTACAAATAGAACTTGGTCGGGTCCATTCTAGGGGTTTCATTGTTGCCTAAACCGTGAAATGGAAAGTAAGGGGACTTCTCGTATGATATGTGATCTCAAGAGGTTACACATTCCTACTAATGAACATAAAAGTGTGTTCCAGGAGGCTTTTAGTGTCGTTTTTAAAAATCACAATTTTTATATAATTTTAAAAACAGTTTTTAGTGTCGTTTAAAAAAAACACAGAGTTTTTATAAAGCTCTAAAAACTATTATTTGTAGTCGTTTTTGAAAGTACAATATTAAATAAATATGGGTCGCATTTGCCGTCATTTGTTTTTTTTATATAAATTAATATGGGTCGCATTTGCCATCTTTTAATTTTTTATATAAATAATACGTGTCGCATTTGCCATCTTTTCGTAAAGGCAAAATAACACTGTAGCCCAACCAACTATCGGTTGTTGATCTAAAAGATCCTTAAAATATTTTTCTTGCTTTCTAGAGGCATGAACTTGATTTTTACCTGCTTTCTTGGACACTTTACCTTTGTAACCGGTTTCTTTGGTATATCCTCAACACTCCACACTCAATTAGGTCACTTCTCCCCTCCTCCTCCTATCAACAACGACCAAAACCTTGATTTCCCCACAGCTGATACTCTACATCCAAAGAGCTTCTTTATTTGTTCCACACCGACCTTGAAACCTCCATATTCTGTGCTTCTTTACTCGGAATCATCATCTTACAGTCACACGCCACGTAAGCACAAACAAGCCATTCTTCTTCTTTCATCTTCTCACAATACTCCCGTATCTCATTATACACACCCGCAAACAAAATACTCCTGGACCCTTCTTGAGCATTAAACATGAACGTGAGTACACCATGAAACGCAACTTGAATTATTTTCGGAAGATCTCTTGACACATTTGTACGGACACTGCCAGGATGCACACACACCACATTAATTCCAGCAGTCTTCGGAAGCTTTTCATTAAGAACATTATTAAACATGATTTGTGCCAGTTTACTCCTTGAGTACGCCTTTAAGCTACTAAACTTGGTCAAACCTTTATCAAAGTTCAAATCCTGTAAGTCAACGAAACTGATTCCATGCATGAGGGAATTCACGTTTACGATTCTGCTAGGGGCGCCGACTTTTAACGATGGCAAGAGTAATAACGAAAGCAATTCCGGAGATAAAAAGTTGACTTGCATGTGAGTTTCGTAACCGTCAACTGAAATCATCTTTGACTTTCCCATTGAGAATACACCCGCGTTGTTGATAAGAATGTTCAAGGAGGCCCAAATGTCAAAGGAGGCCCAAATGTCAAAATGATAAGAATGTTCAAGGTTTGTTTTTCGAATTCCATTCCTTTGCGAATCTTGCTACGGATTCCACTAAGGTTGAGTTCCATTACTTCTATATCGAGAACTTGGGTTTTGGATTCTTGTTGCCATTTTAGAACCAATTCATGAGCGAAATCTGTGTTTCTCACTGCCATTACAAAATGTTCTCCTGATTCCGCTAGTTGTCTGGAGGTTTCAAGTCCGATTCCGCTGGTGGAACCGGTGACAATGGCGGTGATTTCAACAAGCGTACTAGATCGATATGATAATATGTGTATTAAACAACCGTATTAAACCTTCTGTGGGTCTCGTAGCCTTCGATTTGCAACCCTAAATCACGCTTAAGGACCGATTACCTTTGCTAATTTTTGTTCAAGTCGCATAGCAATGTTTTGTTCCCGTTTTTGCAAAACTGCAAGAAAAAGAGAAATTGGGAATAAAGGAGCATTGAGGAAGAACAAATATAGGGGTAACCGGGTTACCCTTCATTTTCTTTTAAAGGACCTTTTAAAACGGGAAATTTAGATTGTATGCCCTTAAAAAGCAAAAAAATAATATTAGGGACCTTTTAAAACAAAAACTAATAGTTCGTAGGGTAATCGTGTCATTTTGCCTTTCGTAAATACTTTCAAACCACAAGAGTTTGATAGAATTAAATTTTAAAATACTATTTTCAAGATAAAAACACCGGAAATCCCTTCAGAAATCTTTGGTATTTTTTGTGGGAGATCCGTTTAAGAATGAAGCTTGTGTCCTAAATCACGTGATCATAAATGTTTTCGTACAACCAAAGAGCCCAGAACCATACGGAAACCTTGCAAGTTGCATGTGTAAGCATTGAAGTTATTATTTTTTTTTTTTTTTTGAACGGCGGTTATAAAATTAAAAGACTAGCAAGAAGCTAGAAGAAACAAAGTTTACAAATTACAAATTACAAGCATTAAAAGGCGAAACTATCCAATCACACCAAACAATATTAGAGAAACGAGATCTAGACTTAATCCAATTAAACACCGAGAGTATAATCTCATCCGCCAATTTGAAAGAAGAAGTATTACTGCACCGAAAGATAGCATTGAAGTTATGATTTTATGATCGACACCTCATGTGGTAATAACACTTGCACGCGTGATTATGGTTAATTAACTCTTATATGTCGTATTTTAATATTGGTAAATCTGAAGACTTGATGTGATTTTTATTTGAAATACTTGTGGATGGGTGCATAAATGGAGTTGTCTTGTCCCCTTCCATCACATTATTAAAGTTAGCATGTGCAAAGTCTCATTATATTCTCTTTCTCTCTATTCTAATCCAACTTGCCTTTTTCCTTTTATTCAAAAATTCCCTCTTCCCTAAGTTTCCTTGCCCCTTTTAACAAATCCACCATCAATGCAGTCTAGATTTAAATTTGATTTTTGCATTATAACGACTAAATGAGGCATACTAATTTGTAATTCTTGTTTATATTACTCATTTTATATTCGATACAAATTACGGCATTGAAAGTACCGATTTTCATTTGATAACGGGAATCTTAATTATGGTGAATGGGGAATATTATGACATACATTTTTCATGTGACAAATGTAATGGAAGCTTTAATAGTGGAGTTAGTTGATGAGAATCATGACACTCAAATGCGGCATATAAATTGGTTTTATTATATACGGAATATTTATCGATTTTATTTGTTTCTATGTTTTAATGTTAATAACAACGTGAAATATGGACTTTATTATGTGTTTTACTTTTACTTCCATATCTTTGTAGCTAAAATTCATTATGAAGAATACCAAGGTACTTATGTTTCTATATGATACTACATATAACATGAAACTTACAAATCTTTTACTAATTTCAGGTCACATATTATATTAGTGTAAACGAGTCGTTGTTATGGATAAAAATATAATAAGAAATCATTAGTACCCAAACTCCCATACAAGGTAAGAGGGAGTCAAATACTTAAAAGTAGTATGTATGTAGTCGTATACCCACTTAGGGATAGAGAGTTGCTTTCGAAATAAAAATATATAAGTTTGTTATATAATTGATAAAATAATATAAATATGTTGTTATTATAGATGGAAAACTTATATATCGGTGAAATGCATTGTCATTTTCCGTAAAGTTTCTTTCATTTTTATATAACTTTAAGGTTGCAAATTTAGAGATGTCTAAATAATAAATATATCAATATATCGTCTTATTTACCTTGTAACCAAAAAGTTTCCGATACATTATCCTTTGGTAAAGAAAAGAAGGGAATCTCATTTACTTATATAGCAGATTATGTTCCTTGCTAAAAGTTAAAAATAAGGGAGCCATTTATTAAATTACCGGTCTTGGAAGTTTATCCAGTTTGGGTTTAGGATTTGCTAAGTGAAGTTTATCCTTATTAAGAAGTTCATGTTGTCGGGATTTGAGAGCACGTGCGTGGAGTGTTGTCTAGCTTGGCGGATCAAGTGAGTCTTCTCACTATACTATGGGTGAAGTTGCATGCGTATGTAGTACTGTATGACACGAAGAAAGATAATGATTATATGATTGTTGTTAGGACTGTATGTGTTTATGTGTAGCCGTATAATTCGTTCTTGCAGTTTATTGACATTGGAATAGGCCAGTGCCGATTAGGACCGAATCAGGTTGCCGGGCCAATACGATGCATGACCGGTCATGCCGGTCAATACGGAGATGATGCATGATATAAAAACAATGCATGGCAGATTGTTTTGGGCACCCGAGGATGTTGAATGATTAAAGGACGATGTATAACATGTCGTTCCTTGATGTTGAATGTGACTTATGTGTATGAATGAATTGATCGTATGATATTTTAGGAAACTCACTAATTTTATGCTTATGTTTTCACCCTAAATGTTTTTCAGGTATTTGTTGGCTTAAGCTAGGAGCACGACATGACTGTACCACATTTGGGGTTTTGATATTCAAGTCTTCCGCTGGATAACGTTCGTAACTATTTTGATAAACATGGTTTTAAATGTTTTAATTGTTAAATTTGAATTAGATGGTTTTATTTTTCAACCCGTTTTTATGTTTTTGAACTGTTATAAAAATAAAATTTTACTCTGGAATTTGGGACATTATACATGGAGAACTTCAAACAAAATGCAATGCAAATGACCAGCCCCCTTCTATATTACTTCCTTCACATCTTTCCCATATAAAACAAGAAAAAATCAAGCTACTAATCAGGAAGAACTTGAGCATCATTACTTCTCACAACCTATTTTTTAGCAAGAGGTTCTTTGAACAAGTTCTAGAGTAGGACAAAATCTCCTTCCTGATTTTAGGATTGTTCGTAAGGGTACGACGATCACATGGCTACCACAATGACACAATCATTTTCTTGTTACTTGATAGAGTTGGAGAAGAAAAACAAAATGTCTGAAATGGTGTAACTGGAGATGGAGGGTTAATAAAGTCGCATGTAAACATTAAGCTAGGCGAAAAGCCATGATAATGATTCGTTAGATCGACTAACGACTAAAATCAGACGACATTGGCTAAAAAGACCATACACGTAACTTTTACAAACCACAAAGATTAAACACAGAAAAATTTTATAGTTGTTTTTATTTTATGAGTTATTGTAAACCGAAGTTATTGTGTAATTTTGTCAATTTTATATGATTTGTTTTTTATGGAAAGAGAGGTGTTTGGAAAATATTTGGGCTTTGGGGTCGGCCTGCTAAAGGAAAAGTTTTGATAACTACCATTCGATAGGGCACACAAAGATGGCTGATGGTAGTGTGTGTCGCTTTTGGTGTGTGAGAGAGAAGATAGAGATGCAATCGTCATTGTCATCGCTATTTATCAGCTTACGATGACAATGCATAATTAGATTCGAGTATTGTGCAGTGGATACAACAGAAACAACACTACGAGGCAAAATTCAAATCACTTGGGCATTAGAAGGGGTCCGGTGGTGTTTAAAGAGGTTATGGTGTGGAGGAAATTGGGGCCAACAACGACGAAGAGAGCAAGAAAAATAATCTGATTTCATTCCTGTTGCTGTTGATTTTCTCATTGATGTTCGGCGTCTTTTCCGGTGGTGATGTTCGTCGGACGGGTTACGGTTTTGTTGAAGGTGCCGTTGGAAAGAGCGATGGAGGTTCTGGTGCAGTTTTCTGGATTACCGGTGGCGGTGTTGGTGCTAGTGGTGGCTCTGGCTCCCCATCTAACGTTGGAATTGCTATCGCCATGACGGTCATGGCTGGCCTAGCCGTGGCCGCTACCCTCGTTTACTCTAATAGGTAAAAGAAGAACAGAATATTTACAATTACTTCAATCAGTCATCCAAATCGGAATAGATCAATCGGAACCCCAAATCTCTAATTTCTTTCTCTAGACTCGTATAGGTTATAGATACAGTTTACTATAGATTAACCAGGAAAAAAAAGGAAAGATGTTGGCCTCACAACAGAAACATCATGTATTGAGAGCACTCCGGCGGAGTCACACTTCGTCACCATCATCTTCGAATTCGTCCTCTCCGACATCGTCATCCTCATCGTGGATTCATTTGCGATCTGTTCTGTTAGTCGTTGCTTCCTCGTCATCATCCTCACCAATTTCTACTACTAGGTCAGTTCCTTCATTCCCCTTCCCTTCTCTTTCCAGATCTCGATCTCTAACTACTATCTTTTACTCCAAAAAAACGCACTGATCTCTTGTTTTTCTATTTGCATAGCCGATCCATTCTAGGTTTTTATTTTTTACTTCAACCTTTAATTTTATTCCTTTTTCCGAAGTTTCTAAGGAAAGAAACATTCATACATTTATTTCCTTTTCTTTTCTTCCCGGCGAGGAAGACTTCTGCCATTTGTCATCAACTATAACGAATTAATCCAACACTGTAGCTCCGGTGCCATATCGACTCCCAACACTTTGAAATTGTGATAGTTCCCCTCCTCAAAAGCTTATCATGGTGTTGTGTCGATTAAGCACATGCTTCACTATAATTGTAGCCTTGTAGAGTGAAGGGGAGGGGGTGATGCCATGTTTTTGTACCAAAATACTTTATGCGTCTTCTCGATTTCCATCACTCTGTGTAAGACATATGAATACTGTTCTACATGAACTGTTCAGATTTTACCAATCTTCTATCAACTTAATAATATAACAATGTTTCTAAACTTTAAAGTAGGCAATGGAATTCTGGATTGTGTATAAATGCGCATATGAGGTGAATTCCACGTTAGCTTTGTTACTGCACAGTGGAGGTTTCTAAAGTCTTCCATGTGTTGTTGTGATGTAGGGGCCACCTTCAATCGCCGTGGTCAAGGAGGAGAAGAAAACATGCTCTTCAGCCAAAACAATGGAAAACTTTATTTGATGAAGATGGAAGACTATGTGACGGTGGTGTGAAGTTGTTAAAGAAAGTTAGAAGTGGAGTATGTTGTTTCCCTTACACTTCTAATGTCTTTTAAATGTGTTTTTATTTTGTTATTTGATCATCTCATGCAATATATGTTTTTGCAGGGTGTTCATCCTAGTTTAAGAGCAGAAGTATGGCCATTCCTTCTTGATGTGTAAGCGCCTAAGATCCATCTTACTTTAAACTCTATGATTGTCATTCTTCAAATGCAGTTATAATGCATTCAAGAGGAAACTTATTATATTTATCTGAAAGCGTGCTTCCTTTTTAGCAGCTATGATCTTAAAAGCTCAAAAGAAGAACGAGACGCTCTTAAAACTAAGAATAGGTATCCCATCGCCATGAAAACCGTGATTTTCCTTGAAAAGTGAAGTTTTCTTTTACATTTATTCTTTGAACTTCTTTCTATAACAGGAAAGAGTATAAGAAGCTTAGAGCACAGTGCCAAGAAACTTACAAACGAAGCGATAGCACTAACGAAATCAGTGACCGCAACAACGATGACATCAGCAACCAAAGTAGTGAAGTCATCGATACAGATTCCCAGGCAAATGAAGAAACCGTTGAGAGCAACAACAAAGAGGACAGCAAACGTGGTGAGGGAAGTGAAGTCACTAGCAAAACTGACACGTCTTCTGAAAGCGAGTCATCTGATTCTGACTCATCTCAAGAAGAAGCTGATCAAATACAGCACTCTCCCACACCTCAAAAACCTAACACCAACACCGGAGGTGAAAAATCCTCATTTCCGTACAGATCGGAAAGTTTCGCCACGTGGCAGCGCATCATCCGGCTTGACGCAATCCGTGCTAACGACGAATGGATCACGTTCTCGCCATCACAGGCATCCGTGTCTGTAACGGAAGCACAACAATTAGCCAAAAGCGTAATGCTAAAAGACTACAGTCACCTCGAAACATGCAGAGTCTTCCATGCCGGACGATTAGTTGCAATTCTGGAAGCGTACGCTTTATACGACTCAGAAATCGGTTACTGCCAAGGTATGAGCGACCTCCTTTCTCCGATCATCTCAGTGGTGGAGGACGACAGTGAAGCGTTCTGGTGCTTTGTCGGTTTCATGAAAAAAGCGCGCCACAACTTCCGGCTAGACGAAGTCGGGATCCGACGGCAGTTGGACATTGTTTCTAAGATTATTAAAGGTAAGGATTCGCATCTCTACAGACATCTGGAGGAGTTGCAAGCGGAGGATTGTTTCTTTGTATATAGGATGGTGGTGGTTTTGTTCCGGCGGGAGTTGAATTTTGAACAGACGTTGTGTTTGTGGGAGGTGATGTGGGCGGATCAGACAGCGATTAGGGCTGGGATTACTAAGTCGGCGTGGGGCAGGATGAGGCTGAGGGCCCCACCGACTGAAGATCTTTTGCTGTACGCGATTGCAGCGTGTGTGTTGCAGAAAAGGAAGCAGATAATAGAAAAGTATAGCAGTATGGATGAGATATTGAGGGAGTGTAATAGCATGGCCGGACATTTGGACGTGTGGAAGCTTCTGGATGATGCACATGACTTGGTGGTAACCCTTCATGACAAGCTTTAGGAGTGGTTATCTTTGCTCTGTTTTTTAAATCTTTTTATTTTCTTTTTTATTTCTTTTGTATGTGGTGTTGAATAAGTTAGGATATTCCTCTTAACTTTTGTGCCCGCACTCATCCGAGTGATGGTGGCTGTTTCTTAAAACTAATGTTATGCATAGAAAAGTATGTCATGCTGATATGCAACTTTGATTCAGCTACTGCTGGCTCAGAATTATGGTGATGGAAAGAAGTTGTCGTTTTCCTTTTCATATTTATCGGATTTTGGTTAAAACCAAACCAAAACCCATGAGTTTGATTTCTGGTTTTTACTTTTTAGACTATTGGGTTCGGTTGTTGGTTTTTTGAATGAGTTTTCGGGCTTTTGGTTTCAACCCATGGATTGGTTGGTTGGTTTTAAAACTATTGGTTTTTGGTTTTTATGTCATTAGAATTTGAACCAAATTTCCAGAATACCACAATAAATTCAAATTAAAGTCAACAAAAATACTTTAAAGAAACATAAACAACTCTATATTAAAGTGAACCAAATACAAAAATGAAATCTAAAAATATGTTTCCAAAGCGTAAATATCCATGAATTTAAACGCAGTTAAAAAAATACTATTACAAGATACAAATGCCAAATTGCAAGATTGTCAAATGACATCCTCTATCAACCTCCAAGGTAATGCTTTAACCACTTTTAACTTCATCTACAAACGCAGTTAAAAAAATACTATTACAAGATACAAATGCCAAATTGCAAGATTGTCAAATGACATCCTCTATCAACCTCCAAGGTAATGCTTTAACCACTTTTAACTTCATCTACAAACCAAAGAGGAGGTATATTACTATTAGTATGCATTATAATAAAAATACCACAACGAAACTTTGAGTATGTTGTTACTGGTATGTGTTATAATTAAGATACCACAACGTAAATACCGTTACAAATGTCAAATTGCCAAATGCCGATCCTTATTCCTCAATCTTCATCCATGTTAACGCTTTGACCATTTTCAAGCTTTGCTGCAACTTCTTTCGTAATTCTTCCAAGCCGAAGTGTGTTGAAATTGAATATCAATCGGGATGGACCCGTCCAATCCTGGGTGCAAATCAAATCTTCTGCGATCACAGTGATAAAGGAGCTTCTAAATTGATCAACCACCCTCCCGTCAATACTAAAATGCCGACTCTGATGCAATAATAGAGATTTACATTCCTAAAACATGTATTGCAACTTGCGAAAGTATATGAAACTTTACTGAATTAAGTTTTCACCAACTTAAAACCTCTAAATTCTCTTTCGCTTTTCCCATCCCATTCGATAAAGAAATCTCCACTTCCGTCTTATTAACCCTACGTTGTTCCAAGAACCTTGTGAAATCATATTCTACCACAACTCTCTTGTTTCTATTTCTCTTCCTTGTATTCGCCTCACAGTCATCAACATCACTTCCGCAAAAAGTTTTAAAACTAAAATCAATCGCGAGAAGCCTATTGTATAACCAATGAAAACAAGTTTAAATGTTGTATGTAAATTATAAGAAAAGTTAATATATAACATATCAACATATCAACTAAGAATTAAAGAATATTTGATATTAGGGATGAGCTTTTGACCCTGAGAACCGGACCGGACCAGGAACCGGAACCGAATAGGAACCGGAACCGTGTATTCGGTTCGGTTCTCGGTTCTCTATTTCCTACAAAATCGGTTCTCGGTTCTTCGGTTCTCGGTCCGATTCGAGCCGGGTCCGAAACCGAACACATTTCTTAATAGCACACTACTAATAACCAAACCGGAACCGAAACCGGACCGGTAGGAACCGGAACCGGGGTATTCGGTTCGGTTCCCAGTTCTTTGTTTCCTATAAAATCGGTTCTCGGTTCTTCGGTTCTCATTCCGGTTCGGTCCGGGTCCGGACCGATTCACATCCCTATTTGATACAATACCTACCAAAAACAACCATATACTTTTTTGTCGTCTCCAACATAAAAAATATAGATTCAATATAGTGTCAACATCGAGGGATAGTTTCTTATGACATTTGATATTTACTTTATCAACACAATCAACAGCCCTAGCAGGAGATGACCTCACATACTTTACATCATTTCAAATCTTCGAGATGGAATCGAAATGCTCATCTAACCCGTCTTTAACCACAAAATTTTTGATATGAACACGACACCTCAAATGCAAGTACTTGAAATCTAAGAAAGCATGGTGTTCCCTATGCATGTTTGCTAGATATCTAATTGCCCCATCATTGAACAAAGCATTATCGACAATCATTGTAAACACTCTCTCAATTTCTCACTTTTGTAATAAATAATAAACAAATTTTGTTATAATATCACCTTTGTGACCTGCTATTGGATAAAAGTTAAGAATTTTCTTTCTCAAAACCCATTGATCACCAACCCAATGTGCTGTCAGACATATGTAGTTACAGTTTTGTACATACGTCCAAGTATTAGTAAATATAAAACGATTTTAACAACATAACCATTATCAATTAATGGAAATCACATGTATTTGTCTGGATTTTCTTGAGATTTCTCATTAACAGAAACATTATTAATTTAATGTTTATTAAGGTTTTACTCATTTATTGAGTTTATTCTGTTAACTTTTTGTTCATGTACTGAATTTGAATTACCACTATGTACTTTCTTTTTTCAATTTTAATGCCAATGCACTTTCAATTGTTATCTTCTTTTTCATCATGGTTAATCGATATTAACCATTAACATACTAAAGTCATTAACTATAACCAAATACTAACAGATACCCGATGATTAACCGAAATGCATTAACCGTTTGTAATGGTTGTAGCTTGGTTTTGGCTTATAATCAAACCTAACTATCATATACACACACCTACTAAATTTACAATATTTTCCCACTTCCTTCTTGGTCGCCCATTCTTTCTTGTATCATCAATTATTATATTATCGACCCACCCTCCTAACCGTTGGCGTCGATAGCCTCCTCTAGACTTATTCATACCACCTCAATTTTTCATGGAGCCACCCCCACCGAAATTATGGTTACCGCCTTCGGTATATCTAGACACCCTACATTATCGATTCTTCTCTTGATCTCACTATCTGTCTTTGTCACACATGATTGATGAAACCAGGTTAGAATATTAAGAGGATAAGCCGAAGGTGAGGTGATTTATGTTAGGAAATTGATTATCATCATCATCATGAATAAAATAATAAAAATAGTCATTTTACATTGTTAATCCGTCTAAAAGAAAGGGTCTCCATATGAGAGATCAAAAGTGTTACAAAACTACGTTTCAGGGTCCCAAATGCTAAAACTGAAACTATCAACCCGCATTCGTAAAAGTCAACAGAACATGCCAAAATTGTAAATCTCAAAATTTTATTAGAAGCTGTAACAGTTTGTAAAAAGTTAACTTCAATTTTCACATGCAGAGGAATTGGCATTTGGCAATTAGCAGTATATCTAGAATGGAAGCTTGAGAATCCATGCTACGTAACAACACATTTGATCATCGGTTTAGTGGTACCAGTCCATGACTGATTTTCGATAACATATATCAGGATTTTGTTTTGCAAGATGCTACTACTGTAAACCTAGAAGTGGCGGTATACCATCAACGAACGGATTTCTGAGATTGGATGTGTCACGGCTAATTCATTTCTCATATATCTGTTGATTCAACAATGTCCACGAACCATGACCGGTCGGAATCACAAAACGGCGACACGGAGCACAATCCAGATTCCAGATCCCCTCCACCCGAAGAGGCTGCGATCCAATCAACGGACGGACCGTCGCCTGGCCACGATGTGGGTGACCCTCCGAAGCTCGACCATATCATTGCGTCCAATGATAGTGCTATGGATTCCACCATTGTTGATCCCGGACTGCAAAAGGAACCAGCAATTTCTGCGCTACCGATAGAGGATGCGAAACCGTCTATCACTATGAGAGAATTGCTGGGTGAATTGAAGAATGTCGATGAAGATTCTCCAACGGCCGTAGCTACGCCTTCTCGCAGGTCAGACTTCGCCGAATTAGGTTTTACCGCTATAATTTGTAATTACAGTGAAATTCTTATATTACAAATCAACGGTAAAAACCTAATTCTTCACTGATGATGACCGGTTTTTTTACTCTAGCATTTCTCTTGACCAAAATTTACATTAATTTATAATTTTCCCTTTTGCTTGCACTCCAGTCAAGAAAGCAAACAACCAAAAGGACGAAACAGTGCTGCCATGGCCTTGATCAATAGTATCGCGAGTTCTGATGAAGAAGGAAGAACAAGGCAACGGATGCTTAAGTTTGCTGCAAAGAGGTGTATCCATGTTATCCATAGTTCATCACCCTTTCTTCTTTTTATGCATTTGTGTGTTATTCATATAAAGTTTGTCATATTTTCAGGTACGCAAATGCAATAGAGAGCAATCCAGAAGACTATGATGCACTTTATAATTGGGCACTGGTTCTTCAGGTCTGTTTCTATGAACTTATGTGGCTAAATAGCATTCACATTGTTGTTCATAATCGAGCACTGGTTCTTCATGTGATTACAGGAAAGTGCAGATAATGTTAATTCAGACACTAATTCACCTTCCAAAGATGCTTTACTTGAAGAAGCTTGCAAAAAGTATGCTGAAGCTACCAATTTAAACCCTGCCCTTCATGATGTGAGAAAACAGTGATTATAATTACAATTTTCTTCTTTTCATATGCTCATTTTACCTGTTGTCCAACTACAGGCTTATTATAATTGGGCTATTGCCATATCTGATAGAGCCAAACTCCATGGCCGTACAAAGGAAGCTGAAGAATTATGGAAACAGGCAACAAAAAATTACGAAATAGCTGTTAAATTAAACTGGAATAGTCCTCAGGTACATTTAAAAAATATAATATATAGATTTATTATTTGTATTATTTTTACATTTTCTGTTCATTGTTTACGTCTTTGTAATGAAATTAATTTCAGGCTCTCAACAATTGGGGACTTGCTTTACAGGTGCTTCATTTAGAACTTTCTCATATAAAACATTTCCAATATATTTTAGTTTTATATTTTGATTAACATTAATAATAACAGGAATTAAGTTCAATTGTTCCTGCCCGTGAAAAACAGACAATAGTAAAAAGTGCAATCAGTAAGGTATTTGTGTAAATATGATAAAAAAACATCACGTTTATTATTATAATTTATCACCATGAATGGTTTTTTAATCACATTTGTTGCCTGTAAAGTTTCGTGCAGCAATACAGTTGCAATTTGACTTCCACAGAGCAATTTACAACCTGGGCACTGTTCTCGTAAGTTTTAAAAATATTAAAAAAATTTGATAACTTCGTATTCTATTTATGAAATTTGATATTGGCTTTCTCTTTTTGCAGTATGGATTAGCAGAAGACACATCAAGAACTGGAGTACCAGTTGTTGGAAATGAGATTCCTTTCAATGAATTATACAGCCAATCTGCTATTTATATAGCTGCTGCTCATGCATTAAAACCAAATTATTCAGTTAGTATATTCTTTAATTGTTTCATATAACATTGTTGAAATGACATTATTGTCCTTCTTATGCATTCAGGTTTACGCCAGTGCCTTGAAGCTTGTGCGGACCATGGTAAATATTATCCATTAACATTCACATAAAAGATTGGCATTTTAATTTATTTTCATATATATATTTTTGGCAGCTTCCTTTACCTTATTTAAAAGTTGGACATCTTACGGTCCCACCAGTGGGAAATTCAGTTGCCCCACATTGTGACTGGAACAGATTTCAGTTTGTTTTGAACCATGAAGCACTTCAACAGGTATCATTATTGATTTTTTTTTTTTTTTTTTTTTTTTTTTTTTTTTTGCTGTTGATGTTAAGTGTATTTAATTAATTTTGCTTAATTAATGATTTATTGTAGATCCATGATGATGAGCAAAAACATGTTATTGGAGCTAATAATGAAACAAGTATCAGAGTTGAAATTGTAAATATTGTTTCAGTAAAAGAATGCTCAGATTTGAGTTTACCACCTGGTCCTTCTTTCTCCATTGATACAATTCATGGACCATTCTTCTTGGTACTTCCTATCTTCTTTCTTGCTAATTAGGATTAACAATTTAATATATTTAATTATATATAGATAATCACAAAAATCACAAAATTGTGGGAAGTTAGTTAACAAACTGATTTTTCTCGTAACAATTTTGCTAAATACCTTCCCTCATTTTTTGTGCTTTTCTCGTAATTATATATTCTGCTTTTTTGTTTCACCTCAGATGGCAGATTCACGGGAATACATGGAGACGTGGCTCGATGCTATTCGCCTAGTATACACAATATTTGCACGGGGTAAAACCGATGTTCTTGCCGGCATAATAACCGGATAGAAATTTGTTTCTATTTCACTTGATATTCTTTAATTCTTTCACTTTTTTTTTTTTTTTGTATAAAATTCTCCTATCATAGAATAAACTTCAACTCAACATTATATAGAGCAACCAACTATGGTTAACAATATTATTTCATCTTTCCCAAAACTAATCACAAAATCTATATTCCTAATTTAAGAAGATAAAAACTTCATACAAATGGGAGGCCTTATTTTCGCCAAAGCAAGAACGGAGGCCGGTAGGGACCACATACCTTCACCACAGATCAAACCGGAAGCAACCGCCGGCACCATTGACTCCGCCTTCTTAGCATTAGTCTTATGCCACAAAAACACAACCAAACTCCCAATACACATATCAATAGCAAAATACCCACCAACCAAAAAAGGAACCGCCATGCATATAGGCAATGGCATCCATTTCCCTATCTTTTTAGGCAACATATCTTTCACGATATTAATCCCCACAGCAAAAGCAAAGAACCCATAACAAAGCTCCAAACAATGTTTTGGTAAAGCCGAAAAGCCTTGAACTCCAAGAATCGCTAAATTTCTATAAATTATCGCGTACGGTGCCTTGTATTCTCCATCAGGGTTTCCAATGTCAAACGCTTTGTAGAACAAAAAGAAGCTCAATGGCGAAACCATGCATCCTATCGCGGTCCCAATCGCTTGACTCACAAGCATAGTTCTAGGAGAAGTCAACGTGAGTTGACCCGTTTTCAAGTCGTGCATTAATATACACGAAACCGAAACAACCGATTTCACAAGCCCACATCCCGCCATTCCCGCCACCACTCCGTCCTCTTTCCCGGCCAATGCCGCCATCATGAAAAGCCCGATTTTCCCGTAATTGTAAGCCATGTTGATGTCGGTCAACCCGGCTCCATACGCGTTACAGAAAGCTAAAGATGGAGCAAAAATGTAGGAGATGATGACATAGTACCATTTAACCTCGGGGAACATGTAGGGGATTGCAATTACAGCTATAATGGCTAAAGTAATGTATCCGATTGCTCCTATTGACATGGGAATGTTTTCTCGTAAGAAAACTTCATTTTGTTTTAACTCGTCTTCGCTAACTTTTGTCTCGATGATTGCTCCTGGATTAAGGGTTTTGTTCTTGAATCTTCCGTGTACACTCATGGATGTGATGTAGAGTATCTTGACGAAGTTATATAGCCCATCTCCTAGGATTAAAGCAATAGAAATAAAGGCCTTGTAACCATTAAGACTTTTCATGCTGCTTTCAGGCAAACCAGTAGGGTACCAGTCTCCTTTGTTCCTTCCGATTAAGGGCCACATTATGCCCCATGACACCACGGCCCCCAATAGCAATGACAAGTTTACAATGTGAGGGCAAATCATCCCGGTTCCCACGTATGTCATGCTAAAGTCAAAGTAAAACCTACAACCAAAATTCAAAAAGTCAAAGTTTATTGATTAGAATTAAGAACGGTGTAATTGGAAAGGAGTTGTTATGACTTATATAATCATACGTGTTTTTCCAAGCTTTTAATCCAAAGGTAGGAAACTGAACAAATCCGCATTCTTCTTCTTTTCCTGTAAAGAACCACTGAAAAAATCCCCATAGGAAGCTTGCTGAAAAGTACTTTGCGAATCCCCTCACTTGCTTCCTATAATAAAGAAAATCCAAAAAAACACTTATGAGCTTTGACATAATTATAATGTCTAAGACGATGTTTGTTTTTTATCAATGGGCCTAACGGGTTAAGCACTTAAATCTGGATAGATATACATGATTGTTTCTTTTCGACTTACTCGGGACACGATGACTTAATATATTAAGCCAAAAAACTTGGCTTAATGTATTCAGAATATAATATTTTACCTATTTGCCCTTCTTTTTTCCTCCCAACTCTGCTCATGTTAAAATCTAAAATTAATTCATATAGCAAAAATCGTTTGTCAAAATGTAATGGTAAAATGGTCATTTAGACCGGTTCAAACGTTTATTCGGTCTAGAAAAGAAACAAACCTTATGTGTACAAGACTTTATCTATACCGACATCATTACCCATTCAGACACTTTACCCATACACGACTTAATGGAAAAAAAAAAAAAAAAAACCTAAATCAAAAGCACGGCTTAAATAGTTGGAGTCAAGTACTTTGCCATATCATCTCCTTGAGTATGAAATCCATTAATAAGAACAGCAGTCGCCATACCACTTGGAAATACCAACTTGTAGTCCACGATTAAAACCTGCAAGAAACAAAATGGAATATCATTAAACAATCTTGAAACACCTACCCACTTAATTCCATATGTAATCATACACGAAAAGAAATAAAGTAATAAACTTGATGTACCTTGCGTAGTGGAATCAATACAAAAAGACCAATAAAACAGACCAAGAAAGAGTAGCCCATCATCCAACCAACACCCGGTTCTTTATAAGTCCCCGGAGAATTCGCTCCTCCTGCCATCTCATATGTTTTCTTGTTTAATCCCAATAAATAAGACCCGTACCCACCTAGACAAATTTCACAAAAAACCCATAATTATTATGTAAAAAAAAATCAAAAAGTTCTTAAAAAACAAAGATCTTGATGTTAAGAAAGATTTAAACCTCCAATGGCAATGCTGTAACAGGCAACCGAACATGTCTGAATCATGGTATTTTCGTGTCTAGTAAATGGAACAGAAGAAATTCCGGATTTCTGAAGCATCTTTGTCCATGTCCTCATGAACACAAAAGCAAGAAGTGCAGCCGACACATTCATATTAGGTGTCATACCAGTTGTTAGATTCAGTTTCATGGCTATAATACTGTAAATACACCCAATAATAATACTTGCAACAATCCCACGAACAGTAATCTGCTTTGTCCATGGTTGCAACCTCCTTGAACCTTCCAAATGATCATCACCATCACCATCATCCTTCTTGTTTTGTTCCATCTCATCTCTTTTGTCTCTTTCAATCTCCCCGTTCTTCATTTCTACGTTCATCTTGGATTCTACATGAATATTTTGATCATTAAACAACATAAAAAGAATGCAATATACCCTCAATTATATGAATTCTTTCATATATTATAATCTCTCTCACCTCTTATATAACTTTCTCCAAGAACACGTGCACTTTACCTCCTAAGCAATGGATCAGGTACCATTGAAGCCACACTCTTGATGTTGCTTGCACAAATTGGATATGAATGTCTTGTTTTATTCTTGATCTGACTAGTATTACTATAGAATTTACTGATATTTGTGCTTACAAACACTAGTATTTGAAGGATCTTACTTTGCACTTTCGCACCCTATACTTTCATTCAAGTGTAATTTTGGATGTGACATTTTGCCATTCACGTTCGGCTGAAAATGGAACAAGTAATTCAGTAGTACTGTTAACTTTTATTTAAGCATCTTATACTTTTGTTTGTGTTTTTGAATATTTTGAAATGACATCGAATAGTTCTTTTTTTTTTCTTTCTGTTAAGATGGATCTAATAGCCAATATAGCCAAATCGAGTATTTTAGTTAGACTAAAGGAAACGAGACTGAACCGATGTAAAAGATGATGATAGTTTTAGATTTGGGCTCGTTATGAAAATCAGTTAAAGTACAAGGAGTTAAGTGCAATAGCTTTCACTGAATTTGTTTTGCTAGATTTTTATTGTATTATTATTTTAAAGTAGTAGATTGGTTTGATATTTTGCATACGTCGTTCACCTTTTGTTAATAAAAAAACATTAATAAGACAATATTTGATTCGACATAGTTTAAAAAAAATTCTTCTAACAATTCAATATTAAAAATAAAACTAAAAGAACGTATGGACCACATAGTTTTTTTATGTTTAAATAATTATAAAAAAACTTATTTTTACATACCATTTTTATATCATTTTAATTTTCAATTATCAACAATTTTTTACCAAATACAATTTTTTATCAACTAGCTTATCAGCTTAACAACTAATTTTTTAAACATCAGTTATATTTCAACTGATCTGCCAAATATAAAATTGACTTTTTAATTAAAGGCTATTAATGTAGAAATTGATACATATAGAACGAATATACTTTTTGAACATCATAACATGAAGAGATTGCTGTGTTTCTATGTTAAAAAAAACCCTTCTTTGAATCATGGAAGGAAGGTGGCTTCATGCGCAGCTAATGGAATTTAGAAATTAATAATAATAAATAAATAGGATGGGTGAAAAGACCCATCGAGAATGGCGACCTCACATTTGGTTGATGGTGTATGGTATAGAGTGGAGATTGATCCCCTTTTCAAAGGTTGTGATTTGGATTTGAAAAGTGCGTGTGGAATATTTACTCTTATCATTGCCACTCAACATTCTTCCCAATCACCATTTTTATTCTCTTTATATTATTGTTTTAATACTATATTATTTCATACGAGAAGCTTATCTCAATTTTAAAAAGTCTTTAAATAAGTTACTGAACTAAGCAAAGACAAAAAGGGTCCTCTAGCTTTTAATTTATCCACTTATTACATCAAAGTCAACAAAAATAAGAATTTGCTAGAGGATCAAAACATACAAAAACAAACTGTTGATGTTCAATATATAAATAAATTTTCAAAAAGGAAACATGGGAGAGGGAGATGGCGAGTATCCCAATGGGAAGGGGAAGAAGGAGGAACAAGATTTCACCAGGGATGAGACGATGTATAGGAATTTAAGAGGGAACGGGAGGCGATGACCAAGGAAGAGCAATGACGTGATGGATACGCTCGCGACCATCATTGGTTGCGAGGAAGAGAGGGTACACATTATGTGTATTGTATACCAACACGTAATTACATTTATATCAAGATACCAACTTATATATTTGAATGCTGCATAAAATATACAATGGCCGCAACAATATACAATGACTTTAATAAATAAATAGTGCAAAAACCGCACCAAATGATGTTACTAGCCTTTTCCAATACTTAGAATAAGCAACTGTGTTTTATTAATGGTTGATATCTTTAAAGGTAACCAGAGGTCTATACACAAAAACCGGGTTGGGACCCTAAGTCCAGCATGACTGTTTATGGGCCTCGTCGATTTTGAAGTCTGATCACAAAATGACGAATCCAAAATTTCGGTTCGGATCCAACATTTGGGGTGACCATTAAAAAACAGGAAAATCCCCCCCCCCCCCCCCCCCCCCCCCAAGAATTCCATGATTTTCAATGGCTAATAACCATTTTAAGCATTCCAAGTTGGTATAACTAGGTTGTGAATGGATTGTGTTTTCGTGTTATTGTATTTTCAAAATTTTAATATCTCGTATATCAAAAAGTCGAATCAAGATCACAACAATCTTTACTCGGGGTAGAGCCTTGAAATGCCTTTGTTAAATTTATTTTGCCATGTAACGAGTAAAAGAAGTTTGAGAAATTGTTAACTTGTGTCAAATGACCATTGGTGTGCTCAAAGCACGATGCAAAAAGTAAGGTAACTTGTTTGACACACACTCCAATTCGATCTTTAGTCGTTAATGCTACATGTTTGACAATGATAAAAATATAACAATTTTTTTTATAAATCTTATAATAGAGGCTCTTTGAATCAACTTGGTTTAAGATAGACCATTTATCTTGTATCATATTCATGTGAAACTCTTAAACTTCTTACTATTTAAACACAATTAATTTATTTTAATACGAAAACTCTTCATCTTTTAACTAACCAACCACAATATGATACTTAATTACTACTTGTGACACTCCCAATTGATTAATATAAAGATATATAGTAAACATATGTAGATTTGGTTGCTATGAGTATGGAAAAAAGATAGAAAAAAATCATAATTTGAGAATACACAAATCTTTAATTTGACGGTGTTTATTTATACTAAACTAGAAAGGGGAAAGATAAAAAAAAAAACTAAACTAAATTACAGATCGCGAGGCAAGAGACATATTACATGCTTAGTTTTACTCTAATAGGAACTATTTACTTTCCAACAATGTTTTATATCGAGTAAATTACAATTTTGGTCATTGTGGTTTACCGTTTTTTTAGTTTTGGTCCAAGTTTTTTATTTTCACACTAACAGTCCCTATGGTTACAAAAAGCTTGCAGTTTTGGTCTCTAGTCCATGTAAAATGACTAAAATACAATTTCCAATTTCTTTTTAATTTTCAAAGATATTTTCTATTTAAATAATTAAAAAAGAAACAAACACCCCACCCTTACCCCGTCTCTCTCTCACTCACTCTCTCACCATATCTCAAATCATCTGATGAGTTTGTTGTATCGAATCCAATGGAATACCTCAAAAGCAATCGACCATTCATCGCCCACTTTTCCACGTCAGTCCCATTCATCGCCTATTTTCTCCCCCATGTAACCTGCATCGTTTCTGATGGGTAATTGAGTTGGATCCTTGCATCGGCAAATAACCATACACAAACACACACATGAAAAAAATTCAAGAACCATACATAATATCGGGAGTGTAAATCGTTTTCGTTTAAAAAATTACATAAGAAACACACAAACACAAACATGAACAAAGAAACACACATTAACCTATTTTGTAACACCCCAACTTTTACACAATTTTTTTTTTTTACAAACTTTATTACAATGTTTAAAAACAAACCAAGTATTTTCATTACAAACGGGGTATCACGAATTTGTTTCACAACCACGGTTCAAACCTGTTTATCATACACTTTATACAATAACAAACGCTACGATCCCACACCCGACTCTTCTAACGCTCCTCCGGTTTACCTGAGTACATAGCATTTAAAACAAATACGTGAGACATAATGTCTCGTGAGCATTATGGGTTTAGACCCAAAAACAGTTACCAAAAATATCATTATTCTTTAGACTTTCAATATTTCTTTTTCCTTCGCTCGGTTCACCGTATTTGAACCACCACCTATTATTTACAAGATATACGTTTATATTCAATTCTTATATATAACAACTAACTTACAGCGCAAGAGTGCCATACTATGCTACTACGGGTTATAATAAATGTATAACCATTAATAAATTCGTTTAACGGTTTTCTTCCGAAATACGCGTATCCTGCTACAGTACCCCCGAGGGGTCGTATTTCAGTTCCGACTCTTTTCCATGAAATCTTAAGCCATATTAGACTTGTGTTTCAAATTTGGAGTTCATTGGACAAGTCTAGCTCAAATTCCAAAATTAAGTTTTGACGTGAATAGTACTTTTAGCCACTGCCTAGGGGTGAGCGTTAATCGAATTAAACCGCGAAACCGCCCGAACCGAACCTTATACGGTTTGCGGGTTCGGGTTAAACGGTTAACGGTTCGGTTAGCGGGTTAATTGGTCTGGTTAGGCGGTTTGCGGTTCGGTTTACGGTTTGATAAAAATAATACGGTGCCCGCCCGAAAACCGTTTAAATATATTAATAATAAATATTTATAAAATATATTAAATATTAAATTACCTAACTCACCCTTTATATTTAAGGCACACCTTCAGTTCACATTTGACACAGCTCCACTCCAGACTCGACTCACAGCCTCCACTGATTTGCGATTACGAATATGAAAAGGCAATTTTAAGGTTGTGCGATATTACCCTAAGTGGAAATCTCTTCATACTTAGCCACCGTCCTCCACAAATTCCTTTTCCTTACCAAAACTTGATAACTTTTGTTTTTTATTTTCGTTAAATGTAAAAAAAAAGTATAACAATATTGTTGTAAGTTTCAATTTGATTATCAACGATGGAGGTTTTTAATTAAATATAGGGACTTTCACCGTAACTATTATTAGATAGGTTTTGTTTAAATGGGTTAAACCAAACCGAACCGCCTAAACCGAACCCGCCCAAACCGCAAACCGCCTAAACCGTTTTTAAACGGTCTGGTTTACGGTCGGTTTGGTATTCGTTCCCAAACCGCCTAACCCGAACCGCCTAACCCGCGAAACCGCAAAACCGCCCGTTGCTCACCCCTACCACTGCCGCTACAGTGATTTTTCCGCAAGGTCGGATTACGGATTTGACCATTCCCGACATGTTCTTATACCATTTTAGGGTTATGGCTAAAATTTCAGGTCAATCGGACATGTCTAGCTATGGTTTCTAGCGTTTGGAAAATTTGAAATTTCTAACATTTTTGGTCCCTGTCACGAGGCGCACTGCGCCTGGGCGCACCCCGCCCTTGTCCTGGGCGCACTGCGCCTGGCGCCTGGGCAGTGGCCTGATCAGTCGCGATTTGTGCACTGTAGCACGCAGTTTTCACCCATTAAGTCCTTAATCTATGTCTTAATCATATGGGGTTTGTTCTAGGACCAAAACCCTTGACTAATAATAGGTTTTAAGCTATTAAAAACACCTTAATCACACCAATTCATGATTTAGGGTTCTTGAGCAACATCTAAATTTCTCAACAATAGCAACCTACTTTGCTATTTTTAACATTTGTTCTTGCTACATGAACATGTTTTAAGTCCAGAAATCATATGCACTTCATGGATTATGACTGAGATTACAAATTTCAGTCCACTCCATGGAAACCCATCAAGAACACACAAAAGCTTGGGTAAAAACCTTAATTACTAACCTTGATTTAGGATAATATCTTGATTTCTTGCTAGGAATCTCTTTGCTTCCGATTGCTTGAGTTCTCCCGTGTCTCCAGCTCTCAACTCTCTCTGGAATTCTCTTCTAACTTCTGGAAAAGAGAGTAATATCTCTTTCTTTTATGTTTAATTTTTTTTATTAAATATTTGCACATTTAGTCCCTAGTTTCTTCCTTTTGTTCAAAAGGAGTCCAAAAGCCCACATCTTTACAAACCAAGTTCCATTAACTACCCTTTTAACATTTTCTTGACATTTTGGTCATTTTCATGTCAAATGACCAATTTGCCCTTTTTGGTCAAATTTCACTATTCATGCGGTAAAACTCCAACTTTCTTATAAACTTTTATTTCTTATGTTATTATTTCACAAATACATATTATTTTACATATTAATCTCATAACGTGTCAAAAGACCGTTTTACCCTTTTACAACTTTTCACCCGATTATTTTACATATTTTATTACAAGTTTTCACGGGTTCTTACAACCTCTCCCCCTTAAGAGGATTCCGTCCTCGGAATCTTCTCATAGTTCGTAAAATTGGGATATCTTCTTTTCATGTCTTCCAAAGTCTCCCAAGTCAAATCTGAACCCGACGAGTGCTTCCATTTGACCAGAACTAGATCAATTTCTTTATTCCTTAGCTTTTTAGTTCTCACTTCCAACATCGCTTCTGGTTCTTCTATCAGCTTATTCGGGGCCTCTACTTTTAAGTCTTCCAACGGAATAAGAAGTTCACTCTTCCCAAAGTACTTTTTCAAATAGCATACATGGAACGTATCATGTATACCACTCAGTTCACGCGGTAACTCTAGCTTGAAAGCTTGTTCGCCAATCTTCTTTAAGATCTTGAAATGTCCAATGTATCTTGGACTCAGTTTACCCTTCTTTCCAAATCTTACCACGCCTTTCCACGGTGATACTTTGAGCATCACCAGATCACCTTCTTTTAAATCGTAAGGTCTCTTCTTCAAGTCTGCATAACTCTTCTGCCTATCTTGAGCAGCTTTCATATTAGCTTGAATTATTTTAATCTTTTCGTTTGTTATCCTTACAATTTCTGGCCCAGTTATTTTAGTCTCCCCTGCTTCCAACCAACACAAAGGGGTTCTACACTTTCTGCCATATAGAGCTTCAAATGGTGGCATCCCAATACTGGAATGATAGCTGTTGTTATAAGAAAACTCTACCAATGGCAAGTGTTCGTCCCAATTCCCACCAAAATCTAAAGCACACGATCGTAGCATATCTTCTACGGTCTGAATAGTTCGTTCACTTTGCCCGTCTGTCTGGGGATGATAGGCTGTACTCATTTTTATTTTTGTCCCCATTCGTTCCTGTAGTGCTTCCCACAATTTCGAGGTAAATCGTGGGTCTCTATCAGACACGATTGACAAGGGAGCTCCATGAAGTCTTATAACTTCATCCTTGTATATCTGTGCTAATGTTTCCAATTGTGTATTTTCTTTAATCGCCAAAAACATTGCACTTTTGGTTAAACGGTCAACAATGACCCATATACCATTATGACCTCTTTTAGTTCTTGGCAACCCAAATATGAAATCCATGGTTATGTCTTCCCATTTTCCCGCTGGAATTTGCAGTAGTTGAGTATTTCCATTCGGGGCTTGGTGTTCCGCCTTCACCTGTGCACAGGTTGCACATTTGGAAATATACTTGACTATTCTTTTCTTCATTCCCGGCCACCAATACTGTTCTTTGAGATCCCGATAAGTTTTCGTACTTCCTGGATGAATGGAATATTTTGAAACAAATGGTTGTGGCCTTTTTCGCGGTTTCTATTTTTTACTCTTATTCCATGTCTTTTGACAGCGTTTTCTCCTTCTACTTCTTGTTGATACCAACCGACACCCACAACTTGAACCATTGCCATAAAAACATGTCATCGTCTGATGAAGTTAGATCCCAAATATTCTCTATATTTCAAATATAGTGTGTGAGCTGTTTATATCAACGTGTAGTATCTATTTGAAATATATATATATATATATATATATATATATATATATATATATATGTGTGTGTGTGTGTGTGTGTGTGTGTGTATGTGTGTGTGTGTTGGGAGTGTAACTATGTTAAAAAGGAAAAAGAAAAACATTTTTCAAAAAATTTTAACGATGACATGAATACATGATCGTTCCAAGGCGTGGCCTAGAAGACACGTAGGGATGCAGGATGCAAGCGGCCCCGGGGGAGGGGGGGGGAGGTGTTACGTGTTCTCTAGTCTAGGAGGCGGGGATGCCACCCGCGTCCTCTCCCATATCTTATAGCCTAATATTTTTACGAAGATCTTGTACCGACGCCTTGGTACTAGATTATCTATCATCTTCTTGATGTATTGCAAACACTCTCGACTCTTATGGGTGTTTTTTTCATATAATGGATAAACATTCGTGTATGATGCCTCAAACTTGGCGAGTGGGAAGAAGTGAATACTTTTATTCGTTGTTTTTATGCAGATATTGATCTCCTTTGGGTGGAATAAGATTTTACATTATGATATTTTTAAACATTTAAATATTAAATTGATGACTTTTATTGCCGAACATCAAAGATGATTGGGAATACTTAGTCTACAAGATTCTTTATGTTGGATTAAATTCCCTTTCTATTTAACATTCCCTTCATCTTTAGAATCATTCGTTTGATCCCTTCATGTGACCAACTTGCGTCAAGTACTATGAATATGTAGCATAGCAAAGCATCAATATATATTTAACAATTAGTCTGTCATAAGTAGGAACTATAAACCACAATATAGTGTCTGATTGGTCGGACGTGAGGAGATGTAGTGGATAACTCACTGAACCATGTTCGAACATGACATATATGTTATTGTGATCGTGAATGTTTGTTTACGGTGACTTCAAAGCATAATATAAAGTTACATATTCGCACGGGGATTAGTGGAAACACGCAAAAATTGGTGCGGCACCCTTGTTAAGATAGACCCTTTCCCAAGTAGGAAATATATTAACTAAACAAAGATCATACTATATATAAAGATCACTATCTACAAAAGTAAGAGGATCTGCTATCGGTAATGACTATTTTATACAACTTTAAAGCAAATATTGATAAAACAGCTTTAAAAATAAATAATACATAAGATCCCCGTAATTATATATCTGTGGCCGGTTTTTCTGTTAACGATAAGATCATATAAGACCATTATATTTCGTGAGACAGGGAGATGTATTTACTAGCCACTCATTTTGGGTGTAAAACAAAAAAAAAAATACAAAATAAATTAAAAAAACTGAAAAAAAAAATATTTATTTATTATTTTTTTCATTTTTTATTCAAAAAAAATTAAAAAATAAAAAAATAAAAAAAATTTACCGTTTTTTCATATTCAAGTATAATATTACACTATTATGTGTAATATTGTATTAGAATATTCAACATTCCAGTGAATTTTTTTTATTTTTCCAGGTGTTTTTTCGATTATTATTTTATTTTATTTTTTAAATATAATAAATAGCGAAAATTAGTTGAATTTTTTTTTTTGAAAATCTTTATTATTTTAGCGTATTTTAAATTTTATTTTTTGATCTCCAAAATGAGTAGTTATAATTGAGTCTCCCCGTCTCACAAAATTTGCATGGTCTCATATATATATATATATATATATATATATATATATATATATATATATATATATATATATATATATATATATATATATATATATATATATATATATATATCATTATTATATACAAAAGCAGGTGCTTTTTAAATTTAAGCAGAAGAATTAATGAGGAATAAATGAACTTTTTTTTGGGCTTTTTTCTGAATTTTCTGGGATTTTCTGGTGAGATTACCACATCAGCAATGATATACACTTGTTCTTCACGGCATACCTGTCTCCTAAATAGATGAGTCATCATTGCTCATACCAGAGACGGAGACACCTGGATGAGTCATCTCTGCTCATATGAGAGACGGGGACACATGTTCCATTATTTCTATCTTCTCCACGATATTACAGTTAACTTTTCTTCTTCTTCCAGACGACACCTCCTCTCCAACTTTAGCTCTTCCAGGCGTCAGTTGCAAATGAAGCAGACTAGAACCCTAACTTAAACATCGACTTTAGTTGGCATCCTTCGTTTAGAGTTCATTTCTTTCTTTAGCCTCCCCACAATCTCCATCACCTTCGCCAGAATCAAAGGCGAAATTAAATACAAAAAGCCTTTTGGCGTCGATTCATCTTAAAAAAAATTTGATGACAGCTTCAGTTACGTGGCACATCCTTGATTTTTTGTTGGATATTGATTATACGTTTCTCTAGAGGTTTCAAGCAAATCGTTTGCTAGGTTTTTTGCCCTAAATTCAAGGTAATATATCATCTCTCCATTGCTTCTGTGATTTCCTTTATTTGAATCGATGGTCTGCCATGGATTTTCCAAATTTGTTCCCCGTCAAGAGAAATTATCATCGATATGAAAATTGGGTTTCCATTTTCTTTTTTGTTTTTTGGCCTCGATATAAAAATGTCGAGGAGTCCTGCAGTTTCCTCAAGAAGAAGAGAGGTACAAATCTTGATGTTTGTTTCCAAGATAATTGCACTCTTGGAGATGCGATTTTCACCGGTGTTCAATGGTGGGACTGCTTGGGAGACTTGAACCCGAGATCATGCGTCAATATTATGACCAATTTAGAGAGATTCTTGAAGTTGGCATTCTCAATCGAGGTTTGGTCTTCTTCTTTTTTTTTTTACTTTTTTGTGGAGCATCCGATTTGAGTAAGTTTGGATGATTGAAACTTGAAATTTCATGGATGTAACATGGAATCATCATCTTGGTTCTTTTGATTAAAACATTCATCTCATTATCAAATGCATCTGCCTCCTTCATTAAAGCACCTCTAATGGACCTCTCTCGTTCGCCTATTTCATCGATGTAGGTAAAGGGCTTGAACCGTAATTTCATCTTATGAGCTTTGTTTGTTTAACGTGTTCTTAATTTGATCCTTGTTCTCCTTCTCTCTTTACAAATATGAAATAGTTAAAGTAAGACTTTACCATTTTCGATCCAAAATCCTTGGATTTTTACAGGTTTGGTTTTTTTAATTTCAATCTCATGTCTGTGTTTGAGAAATTTGGATTTAACTATCAGTAATTTTATATTTTGGGCTTTTTAAATGGTGAGTTCGTACCCTTTTTCTCTGGTGAGCCTCGTGATCTGCTATTTCACCATCAGAGAAGGAGATGAGCATTCTATGAAATTAAGTTTTATGTTAATCAACCATGTATTATGTAATGTCTATTGAACTCATCGTGTCTCTCTCTTATTGATATCATACGATTTTGAATTTGATACATTGGATTTTGTTTTGTTTATAGATATCGTTTGAAAAAACCATTCCAATTTTGTTGTTGCAAATGAAGAATTGTTGAATTGGTGGGCATCTTCTCACCGATTTTTTCTTTCCTTTTGATTTTCTAATTTCCTAGGTTTGAGTTTTTCAATTTTTAATTTCCACATGTAATCATTTTATGATTTTATCTGATAGGGTTTAATAAATCAGGATCTTTAAGTTTTAACAAGCCAAGTTTATTGATTATAATTAAACTTAATGATAGAAATCAATGTAATGACAGAGATTGATGTTCCTGGTCATGGAGAATCATGGTAAGTGATTAATATGATTGTTAGTCTGCTTCTACTTTTTTTCTATGAATTCATGACTATATTCGCTCTCTGAAGTTTTAACAAGCCAAGTTTATTGATTATAATTAAACTTAATGACAGAAATCAATGTAATGATAGAGATTGATGTTCCTGGTCATGGAGAATCATGGTAAGTGATTAATATGATTGTTAGTCTGCTTCTACTTTTTTTTCTATGAATTCATGACTATATTCGCTCTCTGAAGCTTTTGATTAAATTTATTTATTAGTTTATTGGCATTTAAAAATGAGGTGCTCTACATGCAGGTTATTGGATTCCCATATATTTGGCCTTCAACATCTTGTAAAGAACATGTAGATGTTTGAAAGAACTTCACTTTTGAGGTGCTTTCTGGAATTTTACAAGGTTAGCTTCTATATTTATGACTGCCTATTTCTGGATGCTTCAAAGGACTTTACTTTTGTCATTAACGAATGTTATTTTAGACATTTACTAATAACATAACACTTGTCTTAAATTATTAAGCTAAGCGGTGTAGTACTATGTATCATATATTATCAATAGAAGTATGTGTGGTGGTTTGTTTTTCTGTTAAATTTTATTTTTAAACTGTTGTTTCTTATGCAAACTCAGATTGTAAATTTCTCCACAATGCACTTAAAAAGTTTTAAATTTGTAGACATGCGAGAGATATTTCCTTTTGAGCTCTTCCATTTAGGTGGTGATGAAGTCAATACTGGTTAGTAAGTTTACATTCTAATAAGATGTCATGTCTATGGTGTAATATAAAAGGCTTAAATTCACAGTATATTTCAATAGCAAAATATTAAAGATATTAAAATTGGTTTTCCACTATTTTTGTTATTATTTATACACAACCTACATTTTACAGATTGCTAGAAGCATACGCCACATGTGAATCAGTGGTAAACCCTTTATATTTATTTATCAACTTCTTGTTTTCTCACATTTGTATATTTACAGTTTTCATGTCTAGAAACACATTTCAGGGTTCCTATAATTTATATATATATTTTGTTGATTCTATAGATAGGCTTAAACAGAATAACATGACAACAAAGGATGCATATTAGTACTTTGTGCTCCGAGCGGTATTACGTTGGACCTTAGCTTTCATGGGGATATAATGGTGGAAGGTGTGTTTTAGCATGGATGTCGCGTCTATTCTATGCCCTTTCCCTTTGTTTCTACAGTATTGATTCTATAGTTTTTTAAAACAAAGGTTTGGTGGTATGTATATGATTAGGAGATGATTTTATCGGGTCTATAGTCGGTGGCTGGGTTGCCGATGGCATTGGACTACAAAGGTCATCACAATTATGTGTTATACTGATGATAGTCGGGGCTTCACTGAGGTGTATATATTATTGGTTCTCTTATGCTGTTCAATTGTATTAAAGCATACTCTGATATAGTTTCAAGGATAAATTATTTTCAAAGAATAGGCACTTGAAGGGATATTACCCGATATAGTGAGAACTTCCTATAATCAATGTGATTTTCTTTGAATGTATGTGAAGCATTTAGCATGTAATGTGATAGATCTATCTTAATTTTGGCTCCGGATTGCATCAATAATGTGAAGAATGTGATGCTTGTAGATGTTATTACAAGATAGGAATTCCTGAAAATAGCAATGGACTCTTTTCTGTTTTCAATATAGACAATATACTTTTCTTTTACTAATAACAACAATATAATTTCATTTTATCACTGATAATAGCAACATACTTTCAATTCCTTACCTAAATTGCCCTCCATGGGTCGTGCTTAGCACGACCCTTTAAAGTTCCTAGTATATATATATATATATATATATATATATATATATATATATATATATATATATATATATATATATATATATATATATATATATATATATATATATATATATATATATATATATATATATATATATGTATATCAAGTGGCTTGCAAGTACAGAAATCAAGAGAAACTCCAAATAAAAAACACCATAAAATACAGAGGAACGACGAAAACACCACGAAATACAGTAAAACTGATATATAATAGAGTCATCACGCAGAGGCATTGAGAGTGAGTAGGTTTGAAATATTATTTTTCTTACGACAAACCTCATAACTTTTTTTGGACTTTTCCGATGGCAACAATTGTCGTCCACATGAACATCTAGACAGAACTGCCGTTATCCACACTTCAATTATTGCTTTCTTGGTGACCCGCATGTCAATCAATTAGAGTAGCCATTTCTCCTACTGTATATTTAAGATTATATGTTAACTTTTAGATTTACCGGTTCATTTTTATGTATATAATAACCGATTTTATAGGTATGTTCAATAATAAGTTTTAGTTATTATGACATATGGTTTTTGAAATCCTTGAAATGATAAATTTAATTATATTTTTCTCAATCAGAATGTTTAATTTATACAAGTTGTCACATTAAAGTATGGTTGAATTTTATAATTTCTTTTACAAACGAGAGTCTTGTGTTAGTCGCGGGTTGCTTCACGTCTCTTTCACTTGTTTGATGCCCATAATTCAAATGGTGTGATGCCATATGAGTCAACTTATATAATGGTCCAAAATAGTCCCCCAACTACACCACTTATGGACTTTCCGGCAAAATGTCCCTTTTCATATGTAGGAACTACTAATTGCGATGATCGAAATTGATATGGATCTCACAATTTTAAGAGATTCCTTAAAAGACAAAGTGTTATTAACCCCTAAATCTTTTAAAAAATGAATACCTAATGTACCACCTGATATAACTTTATATTATTTTCTTTGTCAAAATACAAACCAAAAGAAATAGAAATATTAAAGCTATGGTATGAATGGACATTTCATACTTAAATGGTGGTGGTGTGGGGTGGGGATACTATTGGTGAAGCTACAAAGACATATGTTCCGATGATACCAAAAGCTTTTCAATGTTTGAGGGAAGCATTTCTCGAATTTTGGTTAACACTGTTTATATATTATTTCAATTGTTTTTAAGTTGCCGAAAGAACCCAAAAAAATATTATAAAAAAATAACAAGAAGCTTTGTTTTTTTTTACCTGCTATACCAAATATTACATGTCATGTTTTATATTTATACTTTTGACTCGGATTTTAAAGTTGATTACGAGTTTGGTCCTAATTTTAATTTTTGTTACAAATATGGTCCACACTTTTTTTTAACAATTCTACCCTAAATTAGTTATTATACAAATTAGTTTTGTAGAACCTTTTTAAGACTTTCTACAATTTTTTATACTTTTACAAAAAATTTACACTTTTTATAACATTTTAAAACTCTTTTAAGGTTTTTTTTTACAATTTTTTTTAAATGTTTTTACAACTTTTTATAACTTTTTGTACACCTTTTTACAGCTTTTTTTGAACATTTTAAACTTTTTTTAGGTCTTAAAACTAATTTTAGAACATTTTCTAAATATCTTTTACACCTTCATACAATTTTTTTTTTGCATAATTATTTTTAAATGAGAGTATTCTAAAATTAATAAAATATATAAATACTTTTATTTTATACTTTTTACAATTTCTTACATTTTTTTATAAAGACTTGTAAAAATTTATAAATGAAATTATTCATATTTACAAATGCCTTTGTTTAAGAAAAATTACAAGAAATGTCTCTAAAAATTACAGAAAAGTTGTATGAAAATATAAAATAATTAGAAAATGTTAAAAAGAAGTTTAAAACATTATAAAATTTTTATAATTATTATAAAGAAGCTGTAAAAAAGATATTTATTCTTAATAATATATATTTGTGAATATTTTAATTATATTATTGTATTATGAGCAACGTACAGTCATGCGCTAGTTATTGTCGTGTACGCTAGTTATTGTATTATGGCACAAAAAACCTTCCACTCTTAATCCACCCTTTTCATTAGAATCAAGAATTTCAATCCATTTAACCCAACACATTTTGTATTCTCATATCTCGAGAATAATAAGTGGTCATTTATGGAAAAATCATATAGCTGGCCACATTCATCTCATAGAAGACTTACTTTTTCGAAGATGTTGTGTACGCTGTAAAGTTTCGACGATGTTTCCGGATGAAGAAAGACTTATTCTTATGTATAGTTATTGATTTTGAAAGATAAGTTTCTATATTTTCAACAACAATGGGATGCAAGAGGTAGGAAATGTTTTTCTCGAATACAAAAATGCATAAATGTAATTCGTTAATTAACATTTGGCGAGCAGACTCATGAAATAAGTATTTGAGGATGTCTGAGCGACCACAACGGAAAGTATGTATTGTTTTGCTAAAGTTATGGTTTTGTTTTACGAAACACGACATTTGTGTAAACCTATGGTTAATGGCATCCACAAATTGTATACAAAACATGAAAACAATCATGGGTTTTCAGGAATCGTAGGTCACATTGATTGTATGTATTGACCATGAACAATATACGCTAATGCATGGCTCGGTCAATTCATGCTAGGTGATCATAAAGAGTCATCGATAATTCTATAAGTAGTCACGTCCTAAAATCTTTGGAGTTGACATGCATTATTTGGTGTTATGAGTTCCAATAATGATATAAATTTTATGGTTCAGTTGTCAATATTTAACGACATCTATCTTGGAAAAACATATGATGTGTCATCTGAAGTTAATAAAGTATCATACAAGTGGGGGCATTATCCTACAGATGAGATATATCTGAAGTATTATATATTTGTTAAATCATTGACATGTCTAGATGACGAAAAACAATTAAAGTGTAAGGCATCTCAATAATGAGTCATGAAGGATGTGGAACAATAGGGATGAGGATTACGACGAAGAATCAAACGTGCATTTTGACGAGGATTCAGACGAGAATTTGGCGGGACGTACTTGTTTGATTATTGTTATGTTCTATTTTATTTTAAATTTTTATTATTTGTTTGAAATTAATAAAAAATATATATTTTTTATAATTTTTATATTAGTTTAACTAACTTGTATTTGTTATATATTTATTTAAAAAAAATGAGAAGAAGTGAGTTGTGGCAATTTTCTAAGTTTAAAGAGGAAACGGGGGAATAAACAAAATAGCCTGATCATTATGTGATAGTCAAAAAATGAGAATGTATAAATAATAAAAACGAGGTACATCTAGCCCAATATAATCTCCGCATCCATCGTGATCATGTATAACATATGCAACTTTAGCAGTCATGGCCTAAAAGATTCGGGTATGGCACCTAAACCACATCTAATAAGGTCCACACACCACCGCCATAAACGTTCAAATAGTTTGAGTCCTAAACGACTCCAACCATCCATAAATACTACGAATTCTCATAGGAAAAATATTCCTTTTTGAACGCTTGTCTACATATATATATATATATATATATATATATATATATATATATATATATATATATATATATATATATATTCTCTCTATAGAAAATAATTACCAACATCCGTATTACTTTCTAGATCATGAACCGAAAGTGGAATCCATTTTCTATATTAATTGACCTTTTTACCAAATGTTCGACATTGACATCGACGTTACACACTAGGAAAACAAAATATTCTGTTAAATTTGAAAATATCCCAACTACGATCTAAAGATATTTTTGATATGCAAATATATTGAGTAGACTTTGGAGTCTCACAACCATCCAAAAGAGATTGTTACAAATTACAAGTGACAAAAGTTATGGTTCCTTGATTGTGATCCGCATTCCATTCACGCATCATGCATCATAATTCATACATCATGCATCATGCCTACTCTAAAAGGAACTTACCTTTTAAAGAATATATACCAAAGTCCTGCCCCATCTAGTGTGGTCTCAATTTTTATATTCCAACACACACACACTCTCTCTCTCCTCCATTTCCTTTTTTGTATCTTATCGTTTTGGCGTGGGAACATTGTGAATTTGTGATGACTTTTTGCTGTATTCGTTTATCTTTTATGCAATTAGATTTCTATTTCTTCATGAATAATCATCGGCACATCACACATGTATATGCAAATCGCATCACATTTTGTTTTGTTTTGTTTCTTTTTTGTCGGTCTTCTCAATATAACAAAGAGTGTATCATGTAAAAGCAGTTTATTTTTTAGGAAGACAATAACGGGCTTTTCTACGTCAAAGATGAACCTATGCACTGTTGTTATAAGAAAATTAATAAATTATGATATGTACCACTGTTATCATGTTTTGCTTTTGTTTTTACATTTCATAGAAAACGCTATAGGCGTATTTTGATAAAGGCCGAATGAGATTGGGCCCAGTATAAACCAAATTTATGGACCCAATTACCGAAACACCAAAAAGGTGCTGTATGATAGCTTAGACTGGCCCATCAACTGTAGGTTGTCTGTGGTTCCGTTTTTCCAAAAGGGAACCCCTCGAATATTTGCTGTAAACTGTTATGGATCGAGTAAATTTTGAGCAATGTGGGTTCGTTCATTTATAAATATTTTTCGTTTATTTTTCTCTGGATATGAATTTATTCAAAATATACAGAATGGCTAAGTTTAAAATATCTCAATAAAGAAACTTAATGATGATTAGAATTCTATATCAAACTAGTTTACAATCACGTAAAATTAAAATGAATCAAGATTACGAGATATTCAAATATCAAATGGTCGAAAATTAATAAAAAATAAAGTTTAAATTTTATTACAACTCACAGAAAAAATATTAAAAATTAATTCAGTTAACACTGGTTCCCTAACAAGAATCTGGTTTAATACATTGTCAACTTTGGACCAGTCCTTAGAATACTTAGGGATGCAAGAAGCGGCTAGCGTATTTTTTTTCATTTTACCACGGTTGTACTTAGGTGGTGTTTATTTTTTAAGAGGTAAACGGCTGCAGTCTGCGGACCCTATCTGCAGACATCTGCAGATGAAAAAGTTAATCAAATGTCTGCAATCTGAAAATAAAATGATTGTTTGTCCTTTAAAATCTGCGGACTACAAAAATAAACTAAGTTATTTACCAAATTATGTAATTTTTTATATCTAACTTTTTATTTTCTCAATTACTTTTATCAATAATTATCTATAAGTTATATAAAAAATTAATTTTTTAAGTTAGAAGATGTTTGAATATGCAAAAAGACTTCGGTCTATGTCTACGAAAAAAAGACGATGCATAGACTTTTTTAGGTCTACGGTATTCTAAAAACAAACATTCTACAATGGCTAATGTCTGCACATCGTCTGCAGGCTGCATACAAAAGAGGCTAAGAAGATCTGTAGACAAAAGACAAACACTCCCTTAGATATGACAAACTTAATGACTAACTTTGTCAACTCGAATAAACATCGAATGTTTTTTTTCTAGATTGAGATAAACATGACAAGTTTATCTTTAACTCTTATATATATATATATATATATATATATATATATATATATATATATATATATATATATATATATATATATATATATATATATATATATATATAGTAAAGTTCAATTGAGAACCTAAAAAAGCCTAGGAACCTAAGAACCCATTTTATGAACTTTTTTTCTACACAATATTTTTCAAAAAAAAATATACCAAAATTTTTGTTATGATGCATCTAGAAGATATCAAAAAAAAATTTCAAAAAAAATCATTTTTTTAATTTTTTTCATATGGGTTTAGGGTTTAGGGTTTTCTTTTTTTTTTTTTTTTTTTTTGGTAACCGAGGACCCCACCCGACCCATCCTTTGGATGACCCTGATGAAGCAACCTCGGGGCCCATGCACACCTGGTAGCAGGGTGGTCCGGGTCAATCACCTACGGGGGTAAAGAGGTGGCCAGTGGCCATCCCCTGATTGAAACCTAACACTCCCTATGGGGAAAGGGAGGGAGTGGGATTAGAACTTGGAACCTATTTATGGGGGAAGAGAAAGAGTCCTAAGCCTTATCCACTAGGCCATATAGGGTTTAGGGTTTAGGGTTTAGGGTTTAGTTTTAGAGTTTAGGGTTTAGGTTTAGGGTTTAGAAATCTCTTAGACTCTTTAAATAAAAAATTGGATGCAAAAAAATCATTTTTTTATTTTTTTTCATATGGGTTTAGGGTTTAGGGTTTAGGTTTAGGTTTAGGGTTTAGGGTTTAGGGTTTAGGGTTTAGGGTTTAGGGTTTAGGGTTTAGGGTTTAGGGTTTAGAAATCTCTTAGACGCTTTAAATAAACAAATTGGATGCAATTTTTTTCTTAAAAATATTGTGTAGAAAAAAAGTTCCTAGGTTTTTTTAGGTTCTCTCATGATCTCGACCCTATATATATATATATATATATATATCTATACTATAATGCATATATAATATGTACAAACATATTATGCATAGATATCTTAAAATTAAGTAGTACAACTAAATAATGCAACAAACTATTAATTTCCTGTTAAATTAAATAATTAATTTGAAATTTCTAAACCACTGATGACTCTAAATGAATCAAAGGCTGAGATCAAATCTGAAATTTCAAATGGATCTTATCATTAGAAATTCAAATTTTCAAACCATTATATCCCTCCAAGAATTACACTATAAAATGTAAAGCCCCATACATGATATTTACACCAATCTTTTCTTATGCCCTGAGTATCTCCATAATCTGTTTTTGTACAACAAAGGTATCAGTTTATTAGATTCTAACTATTACACCATCTTCTATTTCTCCACAGATTATTGACCCCCATAATCTGTATCTGCACTACTCCAAGGTAACATATTTTTGACCTTCATAATCTGTTTCTGCATAGAAACACAAAATTTTTAATAAATATCATTTTGCAGGGCTTCTACATAAATGTGAATGTATAAGACGAATACCTCATAAAACGTTTTCCAGTCTAATGATGTTTCTATAGCTAAAAGAAATTGGCAAAATTTTGTATCAATTAGGAACAGATCCCCCCTGCAACCACTACTCGAAGCCCACAAACACTCCAATCCATATTGGATCTGTAATTTTTACACACTCCCATTAACACTTGATGATTTTCCAGGAACTCTTCTTTTAATTTGGTTTAAACCCAAGTACATTGCTATATCTTGCATTTGATTAAAACTATGACAACATATTTGTTGGAAATCAAGGTTCATGTAGTTAGTTTCAAAAACTAGAGTTTGCAACGGAAGCATAAAATCATGAACACAAATTCCATTTTCAAGAGGATCATGCTACATGCATGTAGAGATAAGATGATGAACAAACATAGATGGAGTTCAAGATCATACCCTTCTTTCTTGACCTTAGTTGGACGATTTGAAGAGGCTAGGAATCAAGTTAGAATCCCTCTATAGTTGATCCACCAACAAGCAAGAACACCTTAGATGCTAGTCACTTTAACTTGCAAGATTAACACCTTCTTACTATGCCTTGAAAAACGATTTTGCAAGGGGTCTTAAGAGAGGTTTTGGAAAGTATTTGGCTGATATTTTTAAGCATGAAAGTGTACTCAAAACCTCTCAATATGGCCGGCCATATAACCTCCAAAGACAAGGAGAATCAAAGTGCATGTGCAAAAGAAAAAGCATGTTACTTCCACATGGTCAAGTCTTGAGTATTGCATGTTCTTTTAACTTTTCACACATGGCTTTTGATTCAAGTATGTGGCCAGCCAAATGAGGATATATTAGAGTTTAAATATAACTTCTATTATTTATAAACTTATACCATATAGTTTATAAACAATAAACCTTCAAACTTGTGTACAAATGGAATAACATTTAAACCATTTATGATATAAATAAACCATCTAAATATACAATCTTAATTGTATAATTATATATATACATATATATATATATATATATATATATATATATCTATATATAACAATATATATTATTTAATTTACTAATTAAATTAAATAAAAGGCTTACTTATAAATCAATTAAATCGTTTAACAATTTAAACAATCTAATTGTTTCACTTAACTAATTCATCACATATGAATTACTAATCAACCTTTAATTTTGTAGTTATTATTTTTTTACCTCAAATAATAACCTACAAGATTAAATTGCAAGTTTAGTATCATTTGATGTTAAATCAAATTTAACGTTCTAAATGATCAATTGGTGTCAAACTTGTTGTTGGTGTGACCCTATAGGATCATGTATTTATTAATAATATCATTTTATGATCATCCTTGAGCATATAGAACTAACAATCTCCCACTTGCACAAGGTTGCATCACAGAATGATATAGACAGTGGTAAACGTCTAGCAACATTTTACTGCCCCCAATAACACATGACATTGTGCCATTCAACAACATTCAATTCTTCAGAAAACACGAGGCTCTAATTGATGTATAAGGTTATCTATCAATTATCCCTTTGTCACAGACATCTTGTTGAACATGAGACATGGATCTTAATCATTCTCATTTTATGTTCAACTTTCAATCAGGCGCCTTAGATGTCTAACTCTCAACACATAAGAGGAACAAATCCCGTCTTGACTACATACGCCCCTCATATAGTTAGTACTATGCATGAGTATGGCCTTTATGGTTGTCTGTATTTCAAGAACAACAGTGAACCATATCAAAACATAGTACACTCTACACTTGAGTCCCAAATATGTATCTCAGGTCAAAGGATACAATGATAATACCTTTATTCAAGAATCACTTATGATGATGATCCATGAAGTGATCTTGAAACGGGTCAAGTCCAATACTTGTTTACTAACAAGTACCTATGAATTTGGTTGCAACCTTTTGCTACTTTTACCCATAAAAGTCAACCAATCCAATTCATATTAGTCTTACTTCATAATTGCTCCCACAACTATGATCGACTATGGACTTTTAGAATAATCAAATTATTCAAGGATTAAACATGCTAATAAAACACAAAATTATGAATGAAACATCATGTCACATATATTACATAATTCTTGTTGTTTACATAAGTTCATATTCATAAAACATTAAACACAAATCAAATCCATTCATTAGAAAAACGAAGTCCTATACCCTTAGCATGACTTTCATGCTTAGTTTGGGGTAAAGGTTTCGTGAATGGGTCTGCCAAATTTTGATCTGTATGAACCTTGTGAATACTAATTTCACCATTCTTAACTTCATGTCTAATGTAGTTATACCTTCGGTGAATGTGTTTGGTTTTTTGATGCAATATAGGTTCCTTTGCTTGAGCTATGGCACCTAGATTGTCACAGAAGATTTCTATAGGGTCCCGAATGGAAGGAACAACCCCTAGATCTTCTATGAACTTTCTCATCCAGACAGCTTCTTGAGCAGCTTCTGAAGCAGCAACATATTCTGATTCTGTAGTGGATTGTGCAATCACTTCTTGTTTGGAACTCTTCCAAGACACGGCTCCTCCATTTAAAATAAAGACATACCCAGATTGAGATTTTGAATCATCCCTATCTGTTTGGAAGCTTGCGTCAGTGTAACCCTTTACCTTTAAGCTTTCTTCCAAACCGCCATAAACTAAGAACATATCTTTAGTTCTTCTCAAGTATTTAAGAATGTTCTTTACAGCAGTCCAGTGGGCTTCACCTGGGTTCTGTTGATACCTACTAGTCATACTTAAGGCACATGAGACGTCGGGCCTAGTGCATAACATGGCATACATGATGGACCCAATTGCCGAAGCATATGGGACATGTTTCATCCTTTCAAGTTCAGTCCTAGAGTTTGGGCACTGAGACTTGCTTAGGATGGTGCCATGAGGCATTGGCAAGAATCCTCTTTTGGAGTCTTGCATCTTGAACCTTTTCAAGATTTTATCAATATATACACTTTGGCTAAGACCAATAAGTCTCTTAGATCTATCTCTATAGATCTTTATGCCTAATACATAAGCAGCTTCCCCTAGATCCTTCATTGAGAAACAACTCTCAAGGAACGCTTTGACACCTTTTAAGGTTGGGATGTCATTTCCAAATAAAAGTATGTCATCTACATATAATACTAGGATTATGACAATGCTCCCACTAGCTTTCTTGTAAACACAGGAGTCATCCTCATTTTTGATGAATCCAAAACTTGTAATCTTTTCATCAAAACGGATGTTCCATGTTCGAGACGCTTGCTTTAATCCATATATAGATCTTTTAAGCTTGCACACTTTGTTTGGATGCTTGGGATCGACAAAACCTTCAGGTTGTTCCATATAGACATCTTCCAATAAGTATCCATTAAGGAAAGCGGTCTTGACATCCATTTGCCATATCTCATAATCATAGTATGCGGCTATGGCAAAAAGTATCCTAATTGACTTGATCATTGCCACTGGAGAAAAGGTCTCATCATAGTCAATACCATGAGTCTGTGAGTATCCTTTAGCGACAAGTCTAGCCTTAAAAGTGTGAACATTTCCATCCACGTCGATTTTCTTCTTGAAAACCCATTTGTTCCCAACAGTCTTACAATTGGTGGGAAGATTAACCAAGTTCCAAACTTGATTATCGTGCATGGATTGCATCTCAGTGTTCATGGCTTCAAGCCATTTATCAGATTCAGGATCTGATATTGCACTCTGATAGTTGACGGGTTCATCAGAATCTATCGTATAACATTCCTCTTCCATCAAAAGGTAACCATACCTTTCTGGTTCAATTCGAACCCTACCAGATTTGCGAACACCTTGTGTTACAATTTGTTCCTGATCAACCGTTTGTTCAGGTTCAACAATTTCTTGTTGAATGCTAGATTCAACTTCTTGTGTATCAGGTTGTGGTTCTTGAAGTTCCTCAAGTTCCACAAACCTCCAACTAGCCTCTTCCGTCAGAAACTTGTTTTCTAGGAATTCAGCTTTTCGAGAAATAAATATCTTATTCTCGATGGGATTGTAGAAATAGTATCCAAGACAATCTTTCGGATACCCTACAAAGATACATTTAGTTGAACGGGGTTTTTTTTTGTTTGAAGCTTCTTGTCTAACATAAGCTTCACAACCCCATACCTTTAGATAGGATAAATATGGAACCCTTCCATGCCATATCTCATAAGGCGTTTTATCTACCTTCTTAGTAGGTGCCATGTTTAGGAGACGAGCAGCTGTTTGTATAGCATAACCCCAAAATGATAAAGGTAGAGTACTTCTACTCATCATGGATCGAACCATATCCAATAGTGTTCGGTTCCGCCTCTCAGACACACCATTATGTTGTGGTGTTCCAGGTGGAGTAAGTTGTGAAACAATTCCACAAGTCTTACAATGATCCATAAAGTTTGTACTTAAGTACTCACCTCCTCTATCAGAACGAAGAACTTTAATTGTTTTGTTGAGTTGATTTTCCACTTCACTTTGAAACGATTTGAACATTTCAAATGCCTCATGTTTATGTTTCATCAAATAAACATATCCAAAACGACTAAAGTCGTCAGTGAAGGTGATGAAATATCTTTCACCATATCTAGTCATTGGCTTGAAAGGACCACATACATCCGTATGTATGATTCCTAACAAGTCCTTTGCTCTCTCATTGGTTCCGGAGAAAGGAGCTTTAGTCATCTTGCCATGTAAACAAGATTCACATATATCAAATGAGTCATTCTCATTTGCCTTCAAAAGTCCACTCTTTTGAAGTTGGGATATGCGATTCTTGTTTATATGCCCAAGGCGACAATGCCATAGATAGGTTTGACTCAAATCAAATTTGGGTTTCTTGGTGAAAGTGTGGTATAAAGAGCCATTATTAGTCTTTTCATCAAGGTTTACTTCATAAATTCCATTTAAAGGCCTAGCCTCAAAATAGAATACATTATTTTTGTAAACACAAATATCATCATTATTAAAGGAAAGATCAAATCCACATTGTCTTAATTTAGCAACCGAAATAATATTCCTAGTCAAGCTAGGAACATAGTAAACATTCAACAATGTCACACACAAGCCATTAGGTAGTAATAAATTAAAACTTCCAATTGAATCCACCGCAACTCTTGCATTGTTTCCAACCCGAAGTACTACCTCATTTGCCTTCAGTCGCCTACTCCTTTTGAACCCCTGCAACATATTACATATGTGAGTTCCACAACCAGTATCAAATACCCATGTGTTAGGAGATAAATTATAAAGTTCTAGGTCTATCACATAGATACCTGAAGTGCCTTCACCAGCCTTCTTCTTCTTCAACTCCGCAAGATAGGTAGGGCAATTTCTCTTCCAATGCCCAGCTTTGCCACATTCAAAGCATGTTTCATCTTTGGCAACTTTTGCCTTCTTCTTGGGCGGATGGGAAGGTTGGACAACTTTCTTGCCCTTACCTTTGAAAGCTTTTGCTTTCCCTTTGCCCTTGGAGTTGGTGGGGTGTTCAGGTCTTGTTCTCTTTGTGCCACCTTCCTTGATCATGAGAACTTGAGTGGTTTTCTTAGGCAGACTCTTTTCCCCGGTAATTAGCATCCCATGTAATTCCGGGATAGTCTTGTTTAAACCATTCATGTTATAATTCATGACAAAAGGATCAAAGGACTTTGTCAAGGAGTTAAGGATCAAATCCGTTGCTAGCTCATCGGGCATCACAACTCCAAGACGTGCCAAATGATCAATGTGACTCTTCATTTTGAGTACATAAGAGCTTACCGACTGCCCTTCCTCCATCTTGCAAGCATGGAAAGCCCGAACAGTTTCGAACCTTTCCGTTCTTGCAAGTTGTTGGAACATTTCCTTTAGTTGATTAATCATGTCATAGGCTGAATGATTCTCCAAATCCTTCTGAAGGTCGGGAATCATGGTTGCCAACATGAGGCATGATGCATCGATGGAATCATCCATCTTTTTAAGCCATGCATCGTGTGCGGGCTTAGGAGTGGCAGGGGGCTCTTCTGTAAGTGGTTCATTGAGAACATATTCTTTCTTTTCTTGTTTGAGAACAATTCTCACACTACGGTACCAATCCAAGAAGTTGGTATGGTTAAGTTTTTCTCCTTCAAGGAGAGACCGTAGTGAGGTTTTGTTAGGAGCCGAGTGTGTGTTGTTGTTTGGTGCCATCTACAAAATTTTAGCAAGGTTCTATTTAGTAAATTATGATATTAATACCTTAATAATTAATACCCTTTCTTGTTTCATAAACTTTAATTAATTAAGGTCTAGAATCCAAGTTGCATTACGAATAAGTGGTTAGGTTTCCTTTATCCCACCTATTCGAATCAACAAGGTAGGTAACGGTTTACCAATTATATCCAAATATAATTTCTAGAGTTATGGGATCCCATTATAACATTTATAAGTTTGGCATATTTGATCCCATCTATGCCTTGGATTTCTAATGCTTAGGTGACCTTTATCACAAGAGATTTCCAAACGAATCATCCTACTTAAACGGACGTGTAGTTTTGACAACTATTAATGGTTAGGTGTCCTTTATCCCATCAATATTGCAAAACTACTTCTTGTATCACAAGAAGACTCCAAGTGGTTAGGTATCCTTTATCCCACAAGGAAATACAAGTGATACATGAGTGTCTTTAAGAGGGACGACATTGATTCGTATTTCATAAGGGATTTGAATGTTTTTACAATTCTAATTTTGAAAAACATATGGTATCATGTAGATTGCATGCATCCAATGAACATGGTACCATTAAATCTTATTTTGTTAATTGGTTCCTAAATCATAAAATCTCCATTTTATTGATTCTTTGTTTGTGGTCAAGATTACAATTAATATCCAATATTAAATTTGAGTTTGATCACATATATTAGAACCAATTTATAATCCTAAATAATTACCATTATTACTTAGGGTTGGAGTTTGTAAGAGTTTATAAAATCTCCATTTTATTTCTTGTTTCAATCATTTTCAAAACTTGACTTAATAGGTTTTAAACAAAACCCATTTTAGTAAAACCCATTTTATCACATCTTATGTTTTAAATGTCAATTTTTGAAAATACAAACTCCTTGATGATTATGTTTAATTATCTAGGTTGTCTAGCATGCAAAATCTTATTTTCATCCACAACATAACATAATAAAACATTCAAACATCACAAGCATGCATGGGTGCATAAACACAAGCCAACTAGTTTGATATTTCATGTGAGCCACACATGAAATATCAAGTCAAACCTAGGGACAAAAAGAGTGACAAAAACTCAACCAAATGATTTGCGCTTTGGCTACAATTTTGCCAAGCTTCTTATATCATCAAATGATACTTGAACCACCATTTCTTGACACCATTGAGTGACATGTGATTTTTCTATGGAGCCTTCAAAATTTTCGAAATTCAGGGGCAGCAGGAAGAAAAAATGTGTTTTTTGTTGCATTTTTCAATTCATTCTTGGCCATATTGATGCTAATACTTGTTGAAACTTAATGTATATACTAGATATTAAAGTTACCAACAAGTATATCATCAAATGACCAAGAGATGAATTTATAAAACACTTCAAAACATTTTTTCAAATCTGGACAGCAGCTCTTCAGAAAGTGCTGCTGTTGGGTGCAATCTTTTCTTACTTCCTTCTCTTGTTACATTTTGTGAATGAAATAAAATACAACTATTCTAACAATTACAAAATGAATAAAAGGAAGTAAATAACTAATTATTATTACAAACCATTTGAATAAATGAATAGATTACAACCATATCGAACACAAACACAAAACATGCATCATATGGTCCTTGGCTTGTTTATGCACCATTTTATCACATAAAATCATAAGAAAATCAACACTTTGTTTTTCTAAGGCAACAATTTATGTAACCAAAAGCATGCATATATAAGATATAGTTGGTTACATAAAATCATAGATAATCTACTTGCATGTTGCCAAAGAAGCCATGCATGAAACTTTCATTTAAGAATGAACATTCATGGCTTCCAAAAACCAAGTTTATCCAAATAAACTTATTATCTAAACATGCAATATAGCCATGGCTCTGATACCAATTGTTGGAAATCAAGGTTCATGTAGTTAGTTTCAAAAACTAGAGTTTGCAACGGAAGCATAAAATCATGAACACAAATTCCATTTTCAAGAGGATCATGCTACATGCATGTAGAGATAAGATGATGAACAAACATAGATGGAGTTCAAGATCATACCCTTCTTTCTTGACCTTAGTTGGACGATTTGAAGAGGCTAGGAATCAAGTTAGAATCCCTCTATAGTTGATCCACCAACAAGCAAGAACACCTTAGATGCTAGTCACTTTAACTTGCAAGATTAACACCTTCTTACTATGCCTTGAAAAACGATTTTGCAAGGGGTCTTAAGAGAGGTTTTGGAGAGTATTTGGCTGATATTTTTAAGCATGAAAGTGTACTCAAAACCTCTCAATATGGCCGGCCATATAACCTCCAAAGACAAGGAGAATCAAAGTGCATGTGCAAAAGAAAAAGCATGTTACTTCCACATGGTCAAGTCTTGAGTATTGCATGTTCTTTTAACTTTTCACACATGGCTTTTGATTCAAGTATGTGGCCAGCCAAATGAGGATATATTAGAGTTTAAATATAACTTCTATTATTTATAAACTTATACCATATAGTTTATAAACAATAAACCTTCAAACTTGTGTACAAATGGAATAACATTTAAACCATTTATGATATAAATAAACCATCTAAATATACAATCTTAATTGTATAATTATATATATACATATATATATATATATATATATCTATATATAACAATATATATTATTTAATTTACTAATTAAATTAAATAAAAGGCTTACTTATAAATCAATTAAATCGTTTAACAATTTAAACAATCTAATTGTTTCACTTAACTAATTCATCACATATGAATTACTAATCAACCTTTAATTTTGTAGTTATTATTTTTTTACCTCAAATAATAACCTACAAGATTAAATTGCAAGTTTAGTATCATTTGATGTTAAATCAAATTTAACGTTCTAAATGATCAATTGGTGTCAAACTTGTTGTTGGTGTGACCCTATAGGATCATGTATTTATTAATAATATCATTTTATGATCATCCTTGAGCATATAGAACTAACAATATTTACATATTATCTACACAAATTATAGCCACAAAAACAACACACCATAACCCACTTTCACATTTGATTATCTGAAATATCATTTGTGACAGTCAAGTCAATTACCCAGGAAAATGAAAGTTATGGTGGTAGCATGCCTTAGACCTCTGCTACTTTATTGTTCCCACCAAAAATTCAGATCCGAATGAACTGTATGAAAATAAAAGACTCATATACACACAATTATTAACAAACATTATTCTTACCTCCTTCAGCAGTTTCCGGAAAGCAGGGTCAGGATGATGGTTAATAAATAGTCATCAAATTCGCCTCCAGTAAGCAAAATAGCCAAATACACAATGACTATAATCTGAACCAGATAACACGATTCAGATAAATAATCTGAAAAACAAAATCAAAATCAGATCCATAACACAAACACTATAATCAGAAAAACTGAAATAACCCGAATCTCATCAGGGCGCAATCGGATCGGAAGCAGTGGGATGCTTAAATCTCATCATGGCGCAATCAGATCGGAAGCACGAGACCCGGAGAAGGAGTACCGAAGAGATCGAGAGTGAAAGGTTGGTCGGATAACCCATCGGAGCTTACAGTCGACTATGCAACTTTGATGGATCGGAGGTGCGGTCGGTATACACAGTCGAGTATGCAACTATGCTGGATCGGAGCTTACACTTGGATGAATATGGAGCCACTGGAGGTCGGATGAATGGGAGCTCAAGGAAGGTAGCGATGGTAGGGTTAAAAGAAATTTAGGGTTAGATAATTGTTGAGTAAGGAATGTAGCCGACATCTATGTATTTTTGTTAATTTATTTAATATATCATCTATGTTTAAAGTAGTCAATAAAGTTGATCTTCACGTGGTATAGTCAATAAGCATTTGTTCAAGCATTTTTGTAAAGTAGCCAATAAAGTTGACCTTCACATGGGTATAGTGAATAACCATTTGTTTATTTTTGTATAAGGAAAAAAAATCATAACTCCAGCAACAATCCAAATTTGAAAAAAAAATGGACACATGGAGTATTTCAAAAGAATTTGATTATTATTCTTATTATTATTATTAAATTTCTGGATATAGGTATAATATTTATATGGTGAATATAGAGTATTAGAAATTACAGTCAATTATTATAAATGTGTTGTTTCCTATCTTCTAGCCTAAAAGTAATTCATAGTTGTTGTAGTCACTAAATTTAAAATCGTGTGCGATTGATATCATTTTAAATTGAATACAGTCAAATGATTTTGGGAAAGGTATGCGATTAAACATAATGGTTTTTTTTTGCAAATGGTCGTTATCTTGATAATATGATAAACACTCAATTTTGAAAAGTCCAAAATTTTCAATAATTTGAATTTTTTATTCCATTCAAAATTTGAAAATTTTAAATAATTTCAAACTTTTTTTAAAAGTTTGAATAATCTTTCCATATAATATCACTATTATTGTTGCAACCATGTAACCCGCCAAAAAAATTAAACGTCGTTGGGAATTATTCATCCATATGAATCTATTAAACACTCTCCTCCGGCGTGTATTTGCCGCTTATCTCCTTGCGCGAGTACCCAAAACAAACAAATCGCTGCTAATTACCCAATGTCTACTGTATTTTGCAGATACCCAAAAGAAACTAATCGTTTCAAAGTAACTATTCTCTAAAATAACAATATAAATGGCACATACATTTATTGAATCGTACGATACAAAATAAAAAAATTTGCCGAAAGGAACCTATTCATTGCACCCTGCATATACGACCGTCACAATCTTAATTATGTTAACATCACTTTTCCAACCATAATATTATTTATCCCCTTAAATCTCCCCCTCCCAATTCAACGCACATTACGTCCGAAAGGAAACTATTGATCGAAAGTCATTATTCGACGTCTGACAAAAGGAAAAAACTAATCGCCGCACAGGAAACAATTCACGTAGATGAAATTAATCGTCGCCGCCGCATCGCGCGGGTGTGCCGCTAGTATATATATATATATATATATATATGGAAAAGTAAATATACTGTGTTGTTAGGTATATAAGCTTGCGTACTAAACATTCAATACAACGTCGGGTTACATGTATATCGATTATTTCGTTATTCTCGTATTCTTTCTTCCTTGAATTTTCGTTCGGCTCAACAATTCATTAATCCCGATCGTGTCTTATTCCTTCAATGATTCTTTCTTCTTCCTTCAGACCTTCAACAAGTCATATCGGGACTAAGGAATTGTTAAAGGAGAAAGACATGATTGAGGTTAAATAATTGTTGAGTCGATCATAAAATCAATGAAGAAAGAATACCGGAATAATAAAATAAGCAATATACATGTAATACGACGTCGTACTGAAGGTTTAATACGTAATTTTATATACATAACAGCAGTATATATATATATATATATATATATATATATATATATATATATATATATATATATATATATATATATATATGGTCTACAGTAGGAATGATATTAAATATACACAAAATTGCTTTTTCATTTGTTAAAACAAATCTATTAATAAACGCTTTTTACATAGGAAAACGAATATGTAAACAATAATTTGATTAAAGAAGTGGATAAAAGGAATATGTAAAAGAAGTTAAAATAATGATTTTGTAAAAACAAATCTTACAAAACAAACTTGTAAAAATATAAAGAAACAATTTTCTAAAATACCTTTTGATAAATATATAAAAACTTTTTACAAAAAGGAGGGAAATCGTAAAAAAAAAAGTTTTAAAAACAATTTCATAAATACAAAAATCTAAAAAATATATATACATATAAAAGATGTATATTTCTAAAAAAATGAGTTTTAGAAAGCGTATCCTAAAATTCTAAATTTAAAAAAAATATAAAACTAAGTTCAAAAAGATGGGAAAATTATTAAAATAAGGTTTAAAACAAATTCCGAAAAAAATAAATCTAAGTTAAATAGCATTTAAAAAGGTTGAAAAGAAAATATAAGGAAAATTTGTAAAAGTTTTTGACCAATTTTATAAAACTAACTAGTTTCCACCCGTGCTACTCACGGGTCGGATCAGATCGGCGGGTGGCACAGCCTGTTAAGTGGGTCGGGTGGGGCGGGTCGCATTGTTTGTCGGAATCCTGGAACCAAAAACAACCTGCTCTTGTTTATTTTTTAGTAAACGATTTCCTAAGTAGTATTTTTTTTGTTTTTATTGGGTGACATTTCAAAGTACAATGCTGGAATAGGAAAAAACAAAATATACAGTTTTGCAAATACCTTTAGAACATCATTTATTTGAGACGATCTCCCTAACAACCCCCACACCCCAAAAGTATTTTAGAAAACATGTGTTTTAATCTATACAAGTCCTTGCAGCTCAGGTCCATTGAAATGAAAAATGTCCGCTAACGCCCACGGGACTCGAAAATGTCACCGCACGGAAGCGATCAAAAAGTAAAGGATGAAAATAGTATAAATGACATTCTATGTACTTTCAATTGGTCAAATGCAAGAAATAGCAACGTACTTTCATTGATCTGATTATTATAACGCCCCACTTTTATTTCTTTCTTATACAGAATTGTACTTCCAAAACCTACTTCATTATAGCAATGTCTTCCAAATAAGAAAAATGAAAGTACAATGGTAAAATTGGGTAGGGTTTTTAGAGTACAATGCTTTGATAAGAAGAAATGAAAGTAAAGTAGCATCAAAACTGGTTTCACCTATAAAGCATTCCTCTTGTAATCCATCCTATGATTTTCCATCGTGTCGTCCAATCCAAATGCCCATGTATTTGGAACGATAAATGGTATAAAGAGTCGATGAAATCATGAGCGGTGTATTTGGAACTAACCGAATAAAAAGTAGTTTAGACTTTTGTTTGGAACATATTCGTAAATGACCATACCGGTGTCTTGGTCGATCTGTACAAAATTAAAATAACCAAAATTAGAAAAATCAGATACAAAATTTGAACATTTATTATAAATTAATCATTTTAGGTTCACTTACCGCCTCGAGCCAATGCTGCAAAGCAAGCTTCCGGGCTTTTGAATTCTGTGATAGTCTTTTTCCCACCTGCAAAAATCAAGAAAAACTTTATAAACTTTCTGATTAAATTATATTAATAAAAAAATTGTAATCTTTTTGAATATACCTTGGCAGCTTTTGTTCTTGCTCTGGCCCAAAGTGATGTGCCAGTCTCATGTTTATCAACATCAAAAAACGATATAGAACTTCTTTTGAGTTCTGCAAAATCTAGAACCTTCCACCTAAAACAATCACAAAGAATCTACATTAGCAAAATTAGATTGTTGAAAAAAAAATCTATGTACTTAAAAAAGAAAAGTATATTATTAAAGTAACCAGTTTTGTTCGATGAAAACTGCACAATCTGCCAGCTGTCTTCTTGTACGCAAACTTTTATACACTTTTTGCAATTTCGTGGCAGCTTCATGGTTGGGGCTAGACAATTGCATGATGGATTCAATGTAACTTTCGTTATTTTTTATCATTAATTGGTTCAATTTCTTCTGGTGAAGGGATCTTGAGGGTAAAAGATTCTTGAAACCTCATTTTTTTGAGAGCTTACTACGTTTGATTCAAAATCTTGATTCTTGAAACTGATTGATCGGACCATAATTTTACCTTTGTCATCTTGTAAACAGTTGATGGATGTTAAGCTGGTTTCCAAATCTGTACAGGTGGCAAAGGGGCACGATTGAGTTCAAGTGCTGTGATTCCTAATGACCAAATGTTTGCTCTGTTGATACATAACACAATTCTTTAGTTCAGAGATCTTCAATTTAAAGCAATCTCACAACATAAGTATAAAAACATATACAAAAAGAAAATTTTGGTGACATAAGATAAAGCATACAATTACAAAAGTATGTTTTCTTTTGGTCAATTCTTTAGAATTTTCATATTACCCCCTCAATTTTAGTAATATTTCATTTGGTCACCCCTGAATTTTATTTTTTTAACAAACCTAATATTCCTTCTTACAATTTTTGCCAAAATTTTAAATTTTTTTCTATTACCCCCTCAACTTTAGTAATATTTCATTTGTTCAACCTGTAACTTTTTCTTTTTTACAAATTTAGCCCAATTCTTTTTTTCACAAACCTAATTTTTTTTCTTACAATTTGCGCAAACGTTTAATTTTTCTTTTCTTATATGGTTTTAAGAATTTGGATTTTTAATATTTAATATTACTTTATTTTATCTTTTTTAACTTAGTTTTTAAGAATTAGATTCTACAAAAATTACTTTTTTTTACATATTTGTATGTATACATGTTTTGAAGAGTTTTTCATTTTTACAAATTAATGTTTTTTTTCCTCTTATCTTCCTATATAATTGGTAGATTGTGTTTTTCAAACGAACACAACTTGTGTTTCAAGAATCCACTTCTACAAACCCTTGTTAAGCATTATTAGCTTTCAATTTTTTTTAAACAAACAAACTTTGAAGTTTTATACTGTTTACAAAACAAATCAGCATCATTACCTGACTGTTCCATCTACAGAAGCACTTGCAATGTTGTCCCCAGATGTAGAAAACCTACAGCAACTAATTGGATTTGTATGGCCCAAAAAAGTTTCCAGCAAATCATATGTTTTTTCAAGACTACAAACATAAAACAAAATATATGATAAGAGTGAATAACTATGAAAAAGGATGAGTGATTGCACCTGGAAGTCTACTTTAACTTCTGGGAAATCTTCCTCTTCCTGTAATTTATTAGTTCTTGTTGCCATAAATTGGTAAGAAATCCACTTTGTTGCATATTTTGGCGAAAATATGTAACTTTGTTTCATAAGCAAGTCATCAATCTTTATCTTAATCACATTTCAAGATGGAAGATGAAGAAATGCCACAGTTTCTTACCAACAAAACCATTTTTATCATCACCATATCCACCATAACTGCTCTTTGAAGGACTTGCACACTGAGCCTCAGGTAGATGAATATCCTTGTTTAAGGACTTTCTCCCACTCAAATGAGTGGATGATGAATGAGCTTCATTAGATGTAATAGTGGATTCTTTAGGAAAAGTCTCAGGTGTTGTAGAGCAAAGTTCTCCATTGTTACCACAAATGCTTAGTTGGCGTGATGTTGAAAGATTGTTATCATTAAGTTATACGATCAGTAAAATAGATGTTTGAGATTGAAAAGAACGGGAAGAAATCAATAAAAAAATTTACCTCCTGGAACGACATAATTGAGATTCCTTTTCCTCCAACAAAGACTGAAGTTGTGAAAATCTGGTGTTAAGATGCTTGATGTCGTTCTTGAGATGGTTTACTGTATGCTTTTCTGAACTGATTTTCAGCAATGCAGGAATGCGTGGATTAGTTAAGGAAAATTTCCATTGGTCGCTAAATTAGAAGAGATGATGATGAAATTCATGATAAAGTATTCAAAAAATGTCAAAGGATATGAGTTCCATTGAAGATCTCACTCAAGAAGTTCCTAAACGAAAGATGCAGCGCATCAAACCACTCCCTCGAGAAGTAGACACGAAACAGGGGATCCAAGCTAGGGTTCTTAATATACGGGATCGCTGCACCAAAAAGGGTCAACCACCGTGGAAATTAAAAGTCTAGAAGCAGAAAATGAAGGAGGAGAAAACGCACCAAACCACGACATCCAATCATGATCCGTTTGCAACAAAGCATCACCATGAACTCCAAAAAACTCGATAACCTTGTCATTTCTTCCTGATTGTATGGCGTGAACGATGTAATATCGAAGGACATTGCAGATGACGTCCGGCACCTTAATCCTCACATAGTTGGATCGATAACGAAATTGGCATCGGAGACAAAGTTAGCTTACGTTTTCCGTCCGGGTCCGTACTTCGTCGGCCTTCCCGTCTCTTTGTGGGCTTCTGCCGGTGGTGGAGGCGCCACCGTTAATCCACAGAAATTTCCTTCCTCGCCAACTACTACCGCCGACGGCGTTAGTGAAAGCGTACTGAAATTATGATTCTCCTCTTTTCCTTCCATTTTCGCAAACTCAAAGATACTTTTAAGCAATTACCAAAGGAAGAATGTAAGAAAGAAGAAGGTAAAAAGGACGCCATCTACCCTCTGGGCATTTCCTTTTCAATTTGTTGAAGAACGAAGCAGGAGGTGGCGATTCAATTTGTTGAAGATGAAGCAGGTGGCAACAGATGACGATAAAAGATTGGATAAAAAACTCACCCCCGTTATCCCCCCTAACCCACCTATACTTCTACTAGAAGACCTGTGGAGTTTTAATTATAAGGGTAACAACATCCCCATCGAGAAATAAGAGGAATCGGAGAGGATGAAGGTAAAGAGGATGAAGGTGAAGCGGTGGGAGAAACGAATCCTCTGGAAACGAATTGAGAAATCGAGACTGGAGAAAAGAGGGTGGAGGCGGTGGTTAACAACTGGAAAATTGGATCCAAATTGGATCCACATAAGATCCGCTCGTGACAAAAAAAAACGTTACATTTGAAGAACAAAAGAACGTCAATTAAATAGATAGATAATAATTATTTAGGCGAAAACTGTAAAAATATGAAAGTCAAAGTTGAAAATCGAATAAAAAACTAAATGGCTAAAACCGTAAGAGTTGAAAGGCGGAAGGGGGACATGGGTCTCATGATCAGTGGCACGGGTTAGCCCAAATCCATGTTCTTTGACTCGTAAACAAAAATTTGTAAAGGAAGATGTTCGAACATTAGACCACCAGATGGCAAATGCAAAGAATATGCACTTTCCATTAAGCAAAATGCCAGTCTTGTTTAAGAATGTAACATATAATTATAACACCACATAATATGGTTAAAAACTAACATGGTTCGTGCATTGCTTTTTGTTAGTATTTACAGTAAGTAAATAGTATTATATTTTAATTATTTTTATCAATTGTGACAATATAACTACTTTTTATCATAGTCATATTAAACTTGAACATTTTTTTATGCACTTTCCATTAAGCAAAATGTCATTTTTGTTTAAGAATGCAACATATAATTATAAACACCACATAATATGATTAAAAACTAACATGGTCCATGCGTTGCTTTTTGTTAGTATTTACCATAAGTAAATGAAGGGTTTCTATGCAAACAATGAACACAAAAAATCTTATGGTTCACATGCAACCCTAATATGATCTATGTTTTCTTCTATGAAGATTATAACTAAATACCCAAAGGATACAATTCAATTCTAAAGAAGAATTAAGAAAAAACCAACATTTGATCTTATGATCCTTCAAGCAAGCAGCAAAGAGATCCTGCCTCAAATGCAAGTCACACCCAAGTGATGGAAGAATCAGTTCAGAAGAGTAACCCAGAGAGAGAGATGGCGTGAGAAAGAGGTGCCCAGGGGGTTCCTTTTTTATAGCCTCCTAGGGTTATACCTGAAACCCTAGAAAGCCTCCAAGTGGACAAGGCTTTTGGCCACTTGGACCAGACTCCCCTAAACCCTAATTAGGGTTTCGCCAACTCCTGGAGGAGCCTCCAGGGTGGCGCCAACTTTGGTCCATGGTTTACCTGGCCAGTTATTCAACTATTGAATAAATGACAACCAGTCCCTGCACCTTTTATTAATTAATTTAATCACTAAATTAAATCTAATTAATTCTAGATTAAATCTTAATTAATTATTATTGTTTCTAATTAATATATTAACACTTAAATATATTAATAAACCATATATTTATTTTCTATTGATTTATTATGCAATTAATAAATCAACTATTCTCTCTACTGAACTATACGTCTATCATCCATCTATGAGGGCAACCCAAATGGACTTTGCTTTTATTCATAAGATAAATACAATTATAAGTCATGGCTTAGACACCTAATCCAACAGTCTCCTACTTGGATAAGTCTATGACTTTAATTGTCTGAACTCTGACCTAGTCAGTTCTGTCCAAAGATAAGTGATCTGATGATCCTCCGTCCAACAAGATATTTTCAGACTCAAGACATGGATTAACATCAATCTTGGTTTGATTATCTGTTCCTCGATTTCTGATTTGCATATGACTTTAGAGACTACTAATTGAACACATCATTTAGTCCCGGTTGGCCAACACTTTCAGTCAACTTCAAAATCATCGAGAGGCCTACAGATATCTGTTTCCCATCGGGTCAGGGGACGGATAAGTTTCGACTTATATGTCCATATCTTTTGCGGGTCCAAATACATACAACAACGCGTTTTATAACACCGAGTTACTGGCGCGTTTTCGCGTTGTCAATAAGCACTTGTATCGCAAGCAACAGATCATATCTCTCCACTTAAAGATCACCGGATATTATCGTCTTAACATTGCTTGTGATATAATCCATGAAGCAATCTGTTAAGCGCGGGTTTATCCAATACTCAAATCTCTATTTTCTAAGTACTCATGAACGTTGCAGCAGTCTCACTGCAATGTCTAACTCATTAGACAGTCTGCAACCGATACATGACAGTCTTTGTTCACACTTACTCCCTAACAGTATGATCGACTGTGGAAATTTAAATAATATAATTATTAAGGAAGTTAAACATGCAAATATAGAAACACAGAAATAAATAATTGACAAAGGCAGTAACAATACTCATTTATAAATCTCAATTATAAAATCACCGAGTCAATTACATTTATAGTGTTACAAGTTTCTAACCTATCTAATTACTAAAACTAATATCATCCTTCAGTACAATGCTCCTGGCATGCTGATTGTGCTTGATCCTACTCAGAGCCTTAGTCAAAGGATTTGCAGGATTGTCTTCTGATGATACCCGCTTAACCAGTAATTGCTCTTCTTCTACTTGATGTCGAATGTAGTGGTACTTTCTTTCGATATGCCTGGAGTTTCCATGGTCTCGCGATTCTTTTGTCAAGGCGACCGCTCCTTCATTATCGCAGAAAAGTTCCACCGGCTCCTGAATGCTCGGTACAACTCTAAGGTCCCCGATGAAATTTTTCAGCCAAGCCGCTTCCTTAGACGCTTCACTTGTTGCAATGTACTCTGATTCGCACGTTGAATCAGCCACCGTTTCCTGCTTGGAACTTTTCCAAGTGACCGCTCCACCGTTCAAAAGAAATACCCAGCCCGACTGGGATCGTCCACTATCCCTATCTGTCTGGAAGCTGGCATGTATATCCACTCACTTTTAACTCATCACTGCCACCAAGGACCAATACCATATTCTTTGTCCTTCACAGATACTTGAGTATGTTCTTGACTGCAATCCAATGTGCTTTTCCAGGATTACCCTGGAACCGACTAACCATGCTCAGTGCATAGGATACGTCGGGACGAGTACATGTCATAGCATACATGATCGACCCTACTGCCGAAGCATAAGGTACCCGACTCATTTCAGCTATTTCCTCATCGGTACTCGGACTTTGAGTCTTACTCAATTTAGTATTACTTTGGATTGGTAACTCTCCCTTTTTGGAAATTTCCATGTTAAATCTCTTTAACACCTTTTCCAAATATGTACACTGGCTTAGACCTATCAATTTTCTATTTCTATCTCTAAGTATTCTTATCCCGAGAATATAAGCAGCTTCCCCTAGGTCTTTCATGGCGAAACACTTCCCGAGCCAAGCCTTAACATCTTGCAAGGTCGGAATGTCGATTCCCATGAGCAGTATGTCATCAACATACAGCACCAGGAAAGTAACTATACTCCCACTAGCCTTGACATATACACAGGACTCATCTTCACTCCTAGAGAAACCAAACTCTTTGACTTTCTCATGGAAGCAGAGATTCCAGCTGCGAGACGCTTGTTTCAATCCGTAGATTGATCTTTCAAGCTTACATACTTTATCAGGGTGCTTTGTGTCTACAAAACCTTCTGGCTGACTCATGTAAACATCCTCAGTCAGTTTCCCGTTAAGGAAAGCGGTTTTGACATCCATCTGCCAGATTTCATAATCATGAAACGCAGCTATGGCAAGCATTATCCTGATTGACTTAATCTTGGCTACTGGTGAGAAGGTTTCATCATAGTCAACCCCCGGGGTTTGAGTGAATCCCTTCGCAACCAGCCGAGCTTTATAAGTATGCACTTTTCCATCCATGTCGGTCTTCTTTTTGAAGATCCATTTGCAACCAAGTTCCAAACTTGATTGTCATACATGGACTTTATCTCGCTGTCCATTGCCTCTTTCCATTTTGCAGACTCGGGCCTGCCATTGCTTCACGGTAGTTAGCTGGCTCATCCAAATTAGTCAATGTACGATTACTGACTAACGTGTCACCGTCCGAAGTAATATGGAAACCATAGAACTCGAGCGGCATGCTAACTCTACCCGAACGCCTAAGGGGCAATGATATGTCGGTGGGTCCAACAGGAACCTCTTCCTCATGTTGGTGGCTAGTTTCTTCTAAGGTTGGTTCATCGGTCGCGCGTCTCCCGAATTTCTTTGAGATCGACAGTACTCCCACTGTCCTCTTTGGAAATGAGCTCTCTCTCTCTCGAAAGAACCCCCGTCTTGCTACAAAGACCACGTCCTCGCTTGGTCTGTAGAACAAGTATCCAAAAGACTGTTTCGGGTATCCGATGAAATAACACCTTTCACTTCTTTCCGCGAGCTTGTCATGAGTCTTACGTCTAACGTAAGCCTCACAACACAAAGACTTTGATGTGTGCCAACGAGGGAACTTTCCCCGTCCACATCTCGTGCGGTGTTTTCGCAACCTTCTTGGTTGGGACAAGATTTAGGATATGGGCGGCAGTCTCTAAGGCATACCCCCAGAAGTGGATCGAAAGTGAAGCTCGACTCATCATGGAACGAACCATGTCCAACAGGGTTCGGTTTCGCCTTTCAGTAACACCATTCAACTGAGGTGTTCTTGGAGGCGATAACTGTGAAACAATTCCACATTCCTTGAGGTAATCAAGAAACTCGATACTAAGATACTCACCGCCTCTGTCGGATCTAAGCATCTTTATCTTTCTGCCCAATTGATTTTCCGCTTCATTCTTAAACTCTTTGAACTTTTCAAAGGTGTCCGACTTATTCTTGATTAAGTAGATATACCCATATCTGCTATAATCGTCGGTAAAGGTCATGTAGAACCGCGTGCCATCTTTAGTGGTTGTTCTGAAAGGACCATGCACATCTGTGTGTATGATATCCAACAGACCTTCACCTCTTTCAAAGGAACCTTTGAATGGTGATTTTGTCATCTTGCCAAGTAAGCAAGATTCGCATACATCATCTGACCCGAGATCGAACGATTCCAACACTCCATCCTTTTGGAGTTGGGCGATGCGTTTCTTGTTTATATGACCAAGGCGACAATGCCACAGACATGCATTTTCTACACCGCTTGAAGCATCAATAGTTAAAACATTTTTACCATAATTATCAACACACATAATAGATTCATACACACCATCACAAGGCATAGCATTAAATATAAAAACATCATTTTTGAAAACAGAAATTGAATCATTCAATTTATTAAACTCATAATAAAAACCTTGTTTAAACAATGCATGAAAGGAAATTATGTTCTTAGCCATATCAGGCGCATAGCAACAATTATGTAAATCTAATCTAACTCCACTACTCAGCATCAGTCCCTAAACCCCGATATTGGTAACAGGTGACGTTCGCCTATTGCCCATGACCAGGTTCAGTCTGCCATGCTCCAACTCCCTACTTTCCTCTAGGCCCTGCAAATCAGAACATATATGAAAACCACATCCTGTATCAAGGACCCATGAACGTGAAAAAGACGAGTTATTAGATATAGAATACGTACCTGCCTGTGATGGTTTCACTTTACCGTCCTTGAGGTCCTGCAGATACGTTGGGCAGCTCCTCTTCCAATGACCGTTTTGCTTGCAGTAAAAGCAGTCGGCCTCTTTGGGGTTCTGAACATGTGGAATACCGGAAGACTTGCCTTTCGGGGCACTGCTAGATGACCCGACATGAGTCCTTTCCCTCCAGTTTTGCTTAGGGGGCCTTTCCGTTTCTTTCCTTTTCCAGAGCCAATAGCCAGGACAGACGGGTTGACAGGGAGCAAACATTTTCTCTTCATCCCGTCCGAAGCATGCAGTGTAATTCAGCTAGGGTTGCATGGTTATTGTTCAAATGATACGCTAGTGTGAACTGGTCATAAGAACTCGGCAAGGAATTCAGCACTATGTCAACTGCTAAATCCTCATGCACAGGCATCTCCAGCTTCCTAAGCCTTTCCACGTAACCATGCATCCTTTGCACATGTGCACAGATGGACTCGCCCTCCTTGGGCTTGTCGTTAGTGAAGGCTTTTACAACCTCACGCCTTTTGATGCGCTCCTGCTTGCGGAACTTTTTCGCGAGCTCTTTATGCATCTCGTAAGGCCAATAGTCCTCATAGATATGCTGCAGTTCAGGGTTCATAGTAGCGATCATGATGCAAGCCACTTTGGTTGCATCATCAGAGTGTTTAGTGTACGCAGCGATTTCCTCGGGAGTAGCGGTTTCAGTGTCCACATCAACGAGCTCGGTTTCTAGAACATACTCTTTGTGTTCAAACCTTAAAGCCATTTTGATGTTGCGGATCCAGTCATTATAGTTAGTGCCGTCCAACGTCACCTTTGAGCATAATGACAGAATCGAGGTGACATTACCGGGATTTGAGTGGGGAACGGATTGGTCAGAAGACATCTGAACAAGAAGAATGTAGTTTTAATTAGATATAATAATAATAATCCTTATATTCACCCAAGAATAAATATAAGGCTAGGATCCTACAATAACAATCTACAATACCGAAAAGGGATGCCGTAATCTATATTGTAAATTATATAAGGTAGGCGAATGACGATTCAGCCAATTCCACCGCGGAAACATAATCATATTATAATGGAATTCCTAGTTTCATTGAGATTTACCGAACTGTTCGATAGCATGTTTTAATCTCGGGAATGCCCCGCTGTTTGTGACTGGGATACCGAGGATCACAAACCGGGTGTGAATAACCATGCAAATTGCTTGGTACTCTTGAAGTCAATTGTCATCTCTAATTAACGTGCCGGTTATCCACACACGCTCCGTTAATAATGACAAAATCAAGAAACCCATCGCGACTCTTTGCAGACCCAAGTTGGCGTGCCGGTAAACCACATACGCTCCAACAACGTTCCACAAAGTGCAATGTGCAATTTCATGGATTAGCACCAATTCACATTTTTATCCTAAAGTAACTAGATTGGGGTTTGTTTTAAGGTTCTAGTACTTTCAATTATAGCATTATACTTTTAAGAGGCTTTAGCGGTTCTATCATACCCGTTCGACTAACGACACTCGACTGACCAGGAGAGCGGTGGGTAAGAGTAGATACCCATTAGACTAACATTTTATAGTCAGTCGCCTTATACCCTCTTTAGAGGACAGTTTTGTGAATGAGGCCTACTAACGGTAGACTAACCAATTTTCTTATATATATTAAATTAACTTTTAATCATAAATACATATAAGATATATTTTAATCTTATTAAAATATTTTAGAATTAATTTTATCTTAATTTTCACAAATTATTACTAATTTTTGAAAAAATTTTAAATTAATTCTTTAAACTGATTTAATTGGTCTTTTAATTAATCAATTAATTAAACTAATTAAATCTAGGTTACATGTTACCAAATTAATCAAATTAATTTGTTCATAATGGTCCTTGTGATTCTCGAAATTAACAAGCCAAACAAGGGGTTCAAGTTATTTAATTAATCTTATTACCAAAAATAACAACACACAATTATGGCAAGCAAATCAAGCAATCAAATGGGGGACCATATGAGTGGCGGCTAGGGTTAGGAAACCCTAGCCAAAAAAGTCGATCCAAGGCCATCCTTGGTAGTGTTCATCGCAAAAAATAGCAAGGCACAAAACAATTCATGTAGTTCATATCAATTCACAAGAAAACAGCCTAAGCTCTGATACCACTGAAGGGTTTCACAAAAATTCCTATGGTTCACATGCAACCCTAATATGATCTATGTTTTCTTCTATGAAGATTAGAACTAAAAACCTAAAAGATACAATTCAATTCTAAAGAAGAATTAAGAAAAAACTAACATTTGATCTTATGATCCTTCAAGCAAGCAACAAAGAGATCCTGCCTCAAATGCAAGTCACACCCAAGTGATGGAAGAATCAGTTCAGCAGAGTAACCCAGAGAGTGAGAGATGGCGTGAGAAAGAGGTGCCCAGGGGGTTCCTTTTATAGCCTTCTAGGGTTATACCTGAAACCCTAGAAAGCCTCCAAGTGGACAATGCTTTTGGCCACTTGGACCAGACTCCCCTAAACCCTAATTAGGGTTTCGCCAACTCCTGGAGGAGCCTCCAGGGTGGAGCCAACTTTGGTCCCTGGTTTACCTAGCCAGTTATTCAACTATTGAATAAATGTCAACCAGTCTCTGCACATTTTATTAATTAATTTAATCACTAAATTAAATCTAATTAATTCTAGATTAAATCTTAATTAATTATTATAGTTTCTAATTAATATAATAACACTTAAATATATTAATAAACCATATATTTATTTTCTATTGATTTATTATACAATTAATAAATCAACTATTCTCTTTACTGAACTATACGTCTATCCTCCATCTATGAGGGCAACCCAAATTGACTTTGTTTTTATTCATAAGATAAATACAATTATAAGTCATGACTTAGACACCTAATCCAACAGTAAATAGTAGCATATTTCAATTATTTTTATCGACTGTGAAAATATAACTACTCTTTATCACAATCATTTTAAACTTGAAATGTTTTTATAATATACCACATTTTATAATTTGAATCACCGGTTACTAATCACCCTATAATAACTTAACCAACATTTTACTTAACCAACATTTTATATAGAGAGTTAATATCAGGTAACAAACTTTGTAACATGTTTAAAAAACCTCGTTGAACTAAAAAGCCACCTAAAGATAACAAACTATTGTTTTCTTATTTAAAATACCATTGCAACCACTTCCTGATAATTGGAGTATTTTAAAAAAGAAAATAGTAGTTTGTTATCTTTAGGTGGCTTTTTAGTTTAACGAGATTTTTAAACATTATAGAAAGTTTGTTACCTTATATTAACTCTAATCATTTTAGAAAGTTTGTTACATGATATTAACTCTGTTGTTTTCTTATTTAAAATACCATTGCAACAACTTCCGATAATAGGAGTATTTAAAAAAATAAAATAGTAGTTTGTTATCTTCTGGCAATGTATTTTAGTTCAATGAGAATTTTTTCTAACATTTTTGAAAATTTGTTAACTTATATAACTTCAGTCGCAAAATTCAAAAAATTGATTCGATCTCTTTTTTGTTTTTACCGCTTGTACCCGCTGCTCTAACCTTGCTTGTTTTTTCTAAATAAGTAATCATAACTTCAAGTGATTCAACTTGTTCTATTTTGTTGGGTGCTTAGATCCACCCTAATTTTTTTTTTTCCATAAGGGTTACTCACAAGTTTTCATTTTTTCTCTTATCATGATTTATCAATTGGATTTACTTGTTATCTCTGCATTATGATTTACATTTAAACTTAACCAAACTTGTTGTGGTTATTATATGTAGGGATGAAATAGTTATTAACAGAATGAACATCATAAGCCACACAACTAAATCAATTTCAAAACAGGAACCTACGATTCTCCTTAAGAATAACCAAATGGTGTCTTAAATTGAGAGTTACGAAAACCATCACCTTGTAATCATTTCCTCCTTAAAAATAATAATCACATAAGAAGTTTGGTTAAAAAAATGCAAATCAGAAAAAAAAATTACGAATATAACTAGTAAATCTCCTTGATAAACAATGAATGGAAGAAAAAGGCAAACCTGTGAAGTAACCCGTAGAAAAAAAAAGTATGTCGAATCTAAGAACCCAACAAAATGGAACAAGTTGAATCACGTTTGGATCAAAGTTTCTGAGACAATGATTACTTGTTTAGCAAAAAACAAACAATGTTGGAGAAGATGATGTAAACAGTAGAAAAAGAAAAGAGGTGAAGTAATTGTTGTATTGTGCGAGTGACGTCATAATTGGGTAATAAACTTTTTTAATGTTATAAAAAAACCCCTTTGAACTAAAAGAACATCGTCAAAAGGTAAAGAACCATCATTTTTTTTAAAACGTTCTTATTATCGGGAATAACCGGTTGCAATGATATTTTAGAAAAAGAAAACAGTAGTTTATTGCCTTGTTTTTCTTTAAAGTTTAGTTGGGTTTTTTTTAAAACTCGTTACCCAGACATTAATTCTTATTTATATGGACTAATAACATAAAAGTGACTGAAGTTTGGCCTAAATTTCTGTTTAACCATTATATTTTTTTTGTTTCATAAAAATCACTCATACTTTTAAAAAAATTCATATTAACCACTATTCATTTTATTTTATAACTTTTAATAATTATTTTCATCGAAATGTTATGTGAAAAGTTTCATATCGACATTTGAAGCAAATATTGGAACTCTATTGCCGTGAATATGATACATAAAATTATCTACATGTTATTTTGGTATTCATAAGTGCAGTTATTCGGCCACGTTGTGAATGCATAGGGTGTCCAAATGAATCCACTAAAGTTTAAATGCGACAGGGGTAAGAAGTGTTCCGAGTTGGCGGCATACAATCATGACTTTTAATTGTTATAGTGGTTGCAATGTATCTTTTTGAAAATATGAGTGGTTTTACGAATTTTTTTGAAAGTAATGAGTAGTGTTTTAAGAATAAAAAAAATATAATCTCTAAACCGAATTTTGGCCAAACTATAATGATTTTTATGTTATTAACTGTATTTATATAAATGCCAAGTAAGAAAAATGATAGAAAGAAATATAGTAATGTTCATTCGCCAAACGAGCCAATCTCTCCTATAGTAATTTTCTAAATACAACGGTGAATAATAGGCAAGTTAAAAAATCACTTAAATATAAATAATATGAGAACTGTTGTCCATTAATTTTCCTAATTTAATAAAACTAGTGTTTAGACAGTCTTCGCGATGCTGCGGAAGCCCGGTATATTGAAAAACGCAGCTCGACAAAAAAATTAGGTGAGGGACGAAAAATGTAACTTTAAAATATAATAAGGGACCGGAATCGTAACTTACGAAATACCAATAATATAACTTTATAATAAATAGGGATAAAAATAATTAATTTGAAATTAGTTGAGTGGAAAAAACGTAAATATAAAAGTTTGCTATAATAAGAATCAAAATTACTATTTCCAAATAAAAGCTTATTTGCATTTTGTATCAAATGATTTAACAATCATACTTTACAAATTAATATATATATATATATATATATATATATATATATATATATATATATATATATATATATATATATATATATATATATATATATATTATGCTGGGTTATACTTTTCAACCAGTGAATCAGTAACTTTCTACTAAAAGAATATGTTATATTAGCTAATCAATTATTTTTATAAAAAATCATTGTGTATTAGCTGATTTATTAGCTTAATAATTAGCCGACGTGCTGGGATTTCTGTCAAGAAAGAAGCGATTGTAAACTTTTTGACTGGCCCATCAGATGGGAGATCCACACTCAGGCCTGCTGACATTTTGGTATTTGGATGGGTGGGAGGTAAACATGCCTGTGTGGACCTTACCGGGGTTTCCCCTCTTGTGAACTTGAGGAGTAGAGGTTTTACAGTGGCACAAGCTGCTTTGAAAGCCGCTGCATGCAAAGTGGATAAACACGAGAATGCATGTATTGAGAATCAACATGTGTTTATCCCTTTCGCTTTTGATACTTTTGGTTTTCTCGCACCAGAGGCTGTGGAGCTCCTCAACAGAGTTCAACGGGTTATGCATAGTAACATAATGTCTCATAGATCTATGGATGTTGTGTTTAAACGTATTAGCTTTGCCATCCAGAAAGGGCTAGCGGCGCAGCTTGTTGCCCATTTGCTTACCGTTTCTATGTAATTATTTTATTGTGTATTGTGATATTTTAATTTATATATTATAATTAGCCTTTCACGGTTTCTAACTTCTAACTCATTTTTTTTTTCACCAAAGTTTTGTATCCCATTCGGTGATATAGAAATAAAATTGTAAATCGTTGAAATTCGCACACACGCTTATGAAACAAGCAGCTAAAGGTTAAAAGCATTATTGGATTGATGATGCAACCCCAAGGAAAGGAGGTGCAGCCGACCACAAATTGCATAATTTTAGCACGTAGAAATTTCCTTTCTCTGTTGGCGTAACCACCAACTGGTCAAACCCGTGTGCTCGCCACCCCTTGTTTCAATCATATATAAAACCCACCCTCATCATCTCCGCTACTAACACATCGGAAAACTCAATATGTGCCGTGGATTTCAGCAAAGCGAGGATCGTCTCTTAAAAATCAAAGCTTTTTATCTCTCGTTATCCCTTCCAAAAACTCCGAAACACTTGCCCGATTCGCTCACGCTACATTACCTCCCTCGGATTAATGGCAGCCCGTTGGAGATTAATGGATCCGTAATCAAACCCGATGCTCCGGCGTTCGTGAGCCTTTATCGGGTTGTGTCCGATAAGGGTAAAGGGTCGGTTATGTATGGGAGCAGGGAGAAGGTGAGGGTGAGTGAAGGGGCGAGATTTGAGGTTTATTTAAGGGAAGAGAAGGTGGTGAAGGGTGGTTTCAGGAAAGATGAAGACGGTGACTGGAAGATGGAATGTAGGTGTGGGTTAGAGGGGGAGATGGCGGTGGAGGTGAAAAATGTGGAGGTTTGTGTGGCGGCGGAGGGTGAAGGTGAGGTGGAGGTGATGAGGGAAAAGGTGGAGATGGTGGTGAGGAGGAAAAGAGGGAGGTGTTTTAAGGGGTTGGAGGAGATACCGGAGCAGCAGAGTGAAGGGGAGGAAGTGGAGGAGTACTGTTGTTGTTGTTGTGATTGCGTCGGAGAAGATAAGGACTCGGAGGAGTATGACGGTGGTGGTGAGGTGGAGGCGGAGGTGGAAGATGTGAAATGGGCGGTTGACGTCGGCATTTGGGTCATGTGTTTGGGTGTGGGTGTAGGGTATTTGGTTTCAAAAGCTTCATCAAAGAATTTCAGGAGACGCAGATTATTGTAGCTTTGAAATGAATTTCAACTTTGTTTGTTACATGATCACATAAAATTTGTAAATATACAGTAACAGATTTTGTAATCTTTATAATTTTATAATCTTTATATTATTTATGATCACGACAAATAATTGTTCAAGCGAAATGGAGTAACATTTAACCGTTTAACGTCATGTTTCCAGCATATTCAATAGATAGAGATGGAGCCTAACATTTATATCGCGTATGTATCGTCAAAACTTTCAAGCACCCTTATCTTATGAAAATTATATCTCAAAATAGTCTATTTTCGCAACATGTAGGACATAGCATTTCGTATTTATTGTTTCATATGTCAAGTTTAATAGAGGGTTAAAAGGATACAATGTTTCTGAAGTAGTTATTCGAATTTTTAGATTTATCTATTATTAATCAAATCGATTTTTAATAAATCAATCAATTTAATATTTTCCTTTTTGTTTTTAATATTCTTTTTATCAAATGCACCACTCGATGGAGATCGTTCAAACATCCAAAATAAGATTTCTTTCTTTTTAAATTATTTTACATTTGTTTTTGTTTTATTAAATTTCTTTTATGAAATATATTATATATTATATATAGTATCTATAAGTTTTGTAAATAAGTTTTTTAATTACTTTTGAAAGTTATTTTGAATGTTAATAATATTGATTTTAAAGTGTTGGAAATTTTAGTTAATCTTTATTTGATATAATTCATATATAGTTACATTTTTTTCTTGTTCCATGATTTTGTGTACATTAATGTATTAATTGAGTTTTAACGTCAATAATATTGTTTTTATAGAAGTTCAAACATGCTCCTTACACTATTTGTTATCCATTTGTGACGGGTAACTTTCATGTCATTAATAAGTATGGTTTTTGATTCGATCCTTTAAAAATTATCTGCAGAAGTCCACGATTAAGCACAAACAATCAAACTTTCTGGTTCTGCCAACTCAAAATCCGCAAATTGAAAATCTGTATAAACGTGTTTCTACATATACGCCATATTATTTAGTGTTTGATTTGTTTAATTTAAATCAGGAACCGAAAAGGCACAACACGTATTCATTCGAAGAACTTTCAATGTTCAACTCATTATTAAACCAAGAACAAACGAGTCATAACTTCTTCTTCAACCAATATGAACTAATTCGTAGTTTATACTTCAACAAGAACAACTAATGTATAGCTCAAATTGCTTATTAATAAAATTCCAAATGAATTTCATAAATACGTCATGCACATACAAATGGGCTTAGAGATCAAAATTGTGTATTCCGAGCAATAGATGTTTCTATCGATTATGGTGAAGATGATTGACATAAAATTCAGTCAGATTTATAAAACAAGTTATTAACACACTGTAGAGAACACACGCTAATTTATGAAGATCGGCTCAATGACATAAGTGATTCGTTAGATTACTTTAGATAAACTCCTGTTGGAACTGAACATTGACTTATTATGTCGAACATTGGTTTTCTCATTGCAACCATGTATGGTTTAATCATTCAGTATCTAAGCAAATAAGGTTCAAATATGTGATTCCCACTAAGGCTTGGTCCTCAAGATGTGTCAAATCATACAGTTATTGGAATCACCCACATTCTAGGTTGCCATTATGAGAAGGTTGATTTGCAAAGAGTGTATCACATGTCTACTTTTTTGTCGTTATGACGTAACTACAAATAATAACGTTCTGTTGGACTAGAAACTATGTATAGTGCACGACTGAATGGCTACATTCCTTTAGTATGCATCACACAGTAACCGTAATATCCACAAAGTTGAGTTATCGAAAATTAATAAATTCAATTTCATACTTTAATAATATTATTTATTTTAATATTATTATTAATTTTTTAATAAATTATAATAATAGAAAATACAATAAAATCTAACAAGAATAATTATAATCATAATTATATTAAAATAATTATTATTATAAAAAGACAATAAATTATGGAGGATTTTAAATAAAACCCCCCACATTATAAGACATGCATCTATGAGTGTGGGTGTCGGGTTAACTTCTGCACATGCCTGTTTCATCATTATGATTTTTTAACACCACTTTAAAATATATGAAATAACAATCAAATCAAAACAATTAAATGAAAGGTAAAATAAATAATCATGGATTCATATACATTCATCTTCTTTATATTTTATAGATTTACCCTTTTTATATTTATTTATTAAAATTAGATGTATCTAACCATTAATATTTTTATATTAATTTGTGTCCGAAATCAAGTAAAATTAATTAATGTAAAAAGCTACATAAATATTTCGATTTCATATTCTGATCCATCCACTTCGATACGTCTCTTTTGATGTCCATCCCATGCTGCTCAAAGTCGAGAATCATGGTGGATATGTTTTCTTTAAAGTTTAAAATATTTAATATTTAATTAAAACGAATCAAACATTCATCAAGTTGTTTGGCGTGAGGCGTGAAGTTCGTTTATATTTGATTATTTAATAAATAAATAAATAAAAATATTATTTTTCGTTAATTAAGTTAAATAAAAGAACACACATAATTCTCTCGTTTGTTTGTTTACGTTCGTTGTGTTTATGTTCGTTTATATTCGTTTGTTTATCATTGATTATTATATCACATCATATATAATATCATAAATTATAAATTGGTAAGATCAGCAAAAGTAATTTCTAATAGTGGTTCTAAGTTTTACACTACTAACTACAATCATGATTTCATAAGGCCCTCCGGTGTGGAAGACATCGGGTTTGTGTCATTGTGTGACACCTATGTGGCGTGCGAGCTCTTGGGTGAACACCACCCCCTAGTGAGAGGTGCTCTCACTTTTGGCCTCGCGCGGTGTTACAACGTTGCACGACGATTTCTTGGGTGAGGTAAGTGACTTGTACATTATACATAATTACTTGTACCAAATGAAATAACACATTAAAATACAAATAGACACCAAATAACTCATATCTGTTTCATAAATCAAACATTTCCGCCAATATAAACCATATGATAGTAATTTTCTCATTTTTCACTTTTTCCAAAAATCTTCATTATATATATATATATATATATATATATATATATATATATATATATATATATATATATATATATATATATATATATATACATACACACACACACAATAACGTCTGATATGTGGAAAAATATATCCGTAAATATAAGATTATGCAATGGAATACTGCAAATGACCTATCTATTTTGTTCGGGAAGCAACGTTCTTTGAACTATGAATCAACTTGTTTTATAAGAATTTTTTTGCAGTCCATGACCTACAAAAAAGTGAGATTTTTTCAACATCAAGAGATTTTTGAAGGCAGACACTTGCGATAATCTCTTGATGTTGAGAAAATCCTACTTTTTTGCAGGTAAATATGTGAAAAAATATGTAAAATAAGTAATTATGTGCGTAAAATAATTATAAAACATAAAAAACTTATTGCAAGATGTAGGACATTCTCGTTTTATGCCATTTTGCTTTAGAGAGTATTTCTTTGTCTTTGCTTTAGATAGAATTGCTTGCAAAAAACGTGTGTGGAAATGTAACATGGTAAAAAGTAAACCTTAAATATGGCTGGATTTTCGCAGGCGTATACTCTCGGCCCATAAACCAAGTTTTTTGGCAGCCGAACCTACCTTTTTCAACCCAACAATGTTTTTGCAGGTCATTTTAATCAAATCGACAACATTTCAAACATTGGTGAGATTTTTGCAGGCGTATACTCTCGGACCACGAGCCTGCGAAAATCCTGACTATTTTTGTCAATACCATTAATTTTAACCAAAACATAGAAATATAATATTTAATTACCCTTATTTATTATTTTTTCCTATATTTTAAATTAAATATCCAACTACTAATATAGAACGACCAAAGCAATATAAAATGTAGCCCCTGTTTTTTTATTAAGTCCTGAAATAATAATATGTAAATGAATAACGATATATTTGTGGAACTGTGTATAAAATGTTTCTGACAAAATCTTTTTTATGAAGTCCTGAAACGATAAGTTATTTAATAACTGATATAAATTAAAATTGTATATTATCACATATTTTTTTAATTTAGATAATCTAAAAATAGTATGACTATTAACTTAAATTAAACATAATTTTAAATTATAAAACCAATTAAAATATCAAATTTGTTTTAACATAAAAACATTTTATAAAAACATCATAAAATAAAATGTTTACTATAACTAAAAAAAAAAAACGTTAATCATATATATAAAATAATTTCAGCTGCAGTAACTATTAAGTGAAAATTTTTTAACATTAATTCAGATTCATATCTAATTTTTTTCCATACTATTGATCAAAAAGAGTATCTTTATTTTAAAGAAAAATTAAAGTCATTAATTAATGAGAAATGAATGTAATTATAAAAAAACAAGTATGGAATCACGTTAACAATATTCTTTTAATAATAAAATATTATTTTATTAATATTTGATAAAAAAATATTTATATATAACTGAATTTATTAATTTTTTTTGTACATCAATTACATTAAATACAAAAAAACCGCATCATAGTTTACTACTATTACAAAGAAGAAAATAATAAATCCCACGGATACCGAAATAGAAAAAAGGAAATGATAGAAATAATGGGAGTTTGACGTGAAAGGCCGAAACGGAAGGGGTGCTCGGAGTGTGCTCATAAAAATCAAATCTAACATCGCCAACTTGGCCGTAGCTTTTGTTAGACTTCCGACACCGACCGAGGAGTCTATCAAGAGAAGATTTAGTCCTCATAGTCCATGCCATCAACTTGTTTTCAGATCACCGTCTAACTGTTTTCCTGGCGCGTTTATCGGAGGGATGGGAGGCGGTCAGAAGAGCTACACCACTAATCCAGACGATTACAAGCTTCTTGAAGAAGTAGGTTACGGCGCCAGCGCCACTGTATACAGAGCGATCTATATCCCCTCCAATGACGTCGTCGCCGTTAAGTGCTTGGATCTCGATCGCATCAACAGCAATCTGGTAATTCCATTGCTCGCTAACTTCTGTTGCTTGATTGTTTCTTTCAACTTTCTTTTTCTGATGATTGGTTGCTAATTCAGCCAACCAACGACCAAATGAAAAAGAGGGCATTTTTGCTTCGTTGTTGATTGAATTGAAATTGAAATTGTCCGCGATTCTCGTTTGTTATCGTCATCAAATGCACAAATAGGGATTGACTTCTTACGAGTTTAACATAATCATACATCCACGTGTAATATTTGTTACAAAGTTCAGCGCGATCACCTCTAAAAAGCGATAGAATTGACATCGATCTTGGAGTTGAAATTTGGCCCTCTTTGACATGAGAAGTCAAATTGCATCTCCTTCTTCTGGAAGGGGGAAAATTTTAATCTTGCAAAAAATTTCTACCTATTTGATTTGCTATACTGTGGGTAGAGATCAAAAGGCAGCGTTAAAAAGTTCTATCCGTGATCTGTCTATTTTATGGCCCCTCATTTTTAGAGACTTTCCTTTTGCGTTTACTGGCAGAAGCACTAACTGCATAACAATAGCCCTAACGGAACATGCTTGTAGGTAATTCATCTTATTAGGCTCACATGCTTTGAGTATGAACATGAAACTAGTTCCTGTTTTCTTGAATGTGGATTTTGCTACTAATCTGAGTCGGCTTGTTATCTCAACTCTATCCAAGTTCAAATATAAGTAATATATCAACATGTATTACTAGCCATGCCATTATGGATAATTTATTATAACATCGTTCGGATACCGAATGATACCATTTACTTTTGCTTCAAGAAAACAAAGACAATAAAGTCGAAAAAAATACTTCATTAATTAAATGCGAAGTTGTTAGACATACATAGGCATTTCGGATAAGATGATTAATGCTAATGTCATCAAATTAACCAAACCTAGCAATCATTAAGTTCTCATTGTTTCTCTTTTCATGTCATGCCAACACCAATAGCATGTTTTCTCTTTCATATGCCAAACATTTTTTTTTTTAATTATTTACAGGATGATATACGAAGGGAGGCCCAAACAATGAGTTTGATAGATCACCCAAATGTGATAAGGGCATTTTGTTCATTTGTTGTGAATCAAAATCTTTGGGTGGTTATGCCTTTCATGGCTGAAGGTTCTTGTTTACATCTCATGAAAACAGCATATCCAGATGGCTTTGAAGAGTCTGCTATTTCTTCTATTCTTAAAGAGACTCTCAAAGCATTGGAGTACTTGCATCGACATGGACACATTCACCGTGATGTTAAGGTCGGTACATTTTTTATAAATTCCTGAAATGATTTTGTTTTTTTTTTTGTTGTTTCGAGACTTTTAAATAAATTTGTTTTCAGGCGGGAAATATACTTCTTGACACTAGTGGAGTGATAAAGCTTGGGGATTTTGGTGTCTCGGCTTGTATGTTTGATAGAGGTGATAGACAACGGTCCAGAAATACTTTTGTAGGAACTCCTTGCTGGTTAGTACATTTATCTTTTTAATATTTTTTTCAGTATTTATGACAATTTTTGAGTTTAATTTTAATACTTGTTACAGGATGGCACCAGAGGTTTTGCAGCCAGGCAGTGGATATGATTTCAAGTGAGTGTTTTGTTTTTTCCTTATTAGGAATTTATGTGATGATTTTCTTTAAAGAAAGAGTAAATTACGTTTTTGGTCCTTATTTGAGGTTTTTATAATGTTTTCGGTCCTTGTTTCAAGTAGATGACTGTATTTTTTTAGACCAAAATTGTAAAAATCAGCTCTACTCAGGGACTGAGACTAGTAGTTTTACTTGGACCAGGGACCAAAAGCGTTACAAGAATATCGAATGAGGGCCAAAATCGCAAGAAAAAACTTTTTGGGACCAAAATTGCAAAAATCAGCTATACCCAGGGACCGAAATTGTAATTTACTCTAAAAGAAAACAATGTCTCTTATCTCCTTGATGATTTGCAGGGCTGACATTTGGTCATTTGGAATTACTGCACTTGAATTGGCTCATGGTCATGCACCTTTCTCAAAGTACCCTCCCATGAAGGTTGGTATTTTTTTTATTTTAGTTTAAATTTACATAACACCCTTTTTATACTTGGCTTTTGTGTCACAGGTCTTGTTGATGACCATTCAAAATGCGCCACCTGGACTCGATTACGACCGGGATAAACGGTTTTCTAAGGTAACATTTTCTCTTTATTACACATCTTCTTACATTTATGATTAATAAATTCCATTTATGAACAGTCTTTTAAAGAATTGGTGGCAATGTGCTTGGTGAAAGATCAAACAAAAAGGCCAACTGCTGAAAAGTTATTAAAACATCCATTTTTTAAACAAGCTAAAGCTCCAGAGCTCTCTGTGAAGAAACTCTTTGGTGACTTGCCGCCACTCTGGCATCGCGTGAAAGCCCTCCAGGTATATTCTCATAGTGTATAAATATTAAAATTTTATTTTAATGTCCTGTGTAGCTTTTATAAAAAATTGAAAAAATATGTGCAGCTTAAAGATGCTGCCCAACTAGCTCTTAAAAAGATGCCCTCAGCCGAACAAGAAGCCATATCACAGGTTCAATTTTTATTTTAAAATATAATTTTGTGTGTATCTAATTTTTACTTTTTACATTTTTTATGGTGATAAACAGAGCGAGTACCAACGAGGTGTTAGTGCTTGGAACTTTGATCTAGAGGATTTAAAATTTAAAGCATCCTTGGTATTCATCTTATAAATTCTTTATTCTTTTTCAATATGTTTCAATACACATCCTTTTTTGGTAACTGTATAACCATGACATTTTGCTTCTTGTACTTAATAATTTTCTATAACTGAAATTTTCATTTTCATTTTCACCGGAGGTGCAAGATGATGACGAAATACAAGATATCAGGGTCGATGATGTAAATTCAACTTCATTTGTCAATAATGTAAGGAACTTTTTCAGAAATATAATCCAAACTTTGGAATATTAAGCTTTGGTATGTCCAGCAAAATAAATACTTTTTTTATGGTGCAGGATGCATCAAATTCAAAGGCTTCTGTTAGTAAATCTTCCACAAGCGAGATGGTTTGTAGGTAAATATATATCTGAATGTAATCCAAGTTTTATGTATCGATTAATTTTATTATCCTTTTTATATTAGTCTTTTCGAGTAAAGCAGAATTTAATATAATTTATTTAATTAATTGTTCTTGACTAAAAACTTCCTTCAGTGATGAAGTAGTTCCATCTGAACCTCCAAGCAATAAGGGAGATACCCCTGAAAGTAATCAGCCAGAAATTGAAAATAAAGGAAGTATTATTGTTCAAGAAAAAAACAGAATAAAAAAAACCGAGCAACCACAATCACAATCAACATCAGATAAAGAAGCAGTACAGGCCAAAAATAGAATTGTAACAGGAAGAAATCGCCAAACACAAAGTGGACCTCTTGTAACTGCTGCAGTCTTGAGTCATTCAAAGTCTGACATGTCTCGTACTTTAGAAAGGTTTTACTTTTATTTTTTCTTTATTTCTTATACTTTTTAAATAAGTATTATTTATACCCAACCGCCAACTACATGGTTTATTGACAGGTATGAAAACGAAAGCCCACAAGCACTTGATAAAATGCATCATCAAGTAAGAAGAGCTCCCAGCTTTAGTGGTCCTTTAAACCTTCCAAACCGAGCTTCCGGAAACAGTTTATCCGCTCCAATAAAACCATCCGGAGGTATTTATTTCTCATTCCAATCCTTCATCAAACATACATAACAACACTTTTTATATTATATCGTTATTTCGACTTCAACAGGGTATAGAGATTCCTTGGACGACAAGTCAAAGGCAAATTTGGTGCAAATAAAAGGACGATTTTCCGTGACATCAGAAGACCTAGATCTTGTAAAGGATATTCCATTATGTACAGTTCCTCGAAGGTCGCCTCAGGTAAAACGCCAAATATCGAATTATTATTTTTTTAATTGAGTAATTATTATTATTATTTTTAATTAATGGGTTGTGAGTTGTGATGTGGTTAATTAAATTAGGAGACATTATTGAGGAAGTCTGCAAGTGTAGGAGAGTGGATATTTGATTCAAAACAGCCTACACCAACCACTTCTGTACATACCAATTTACCTGCGTCAGTGCTAATGCCCCACCTTCAAAACCTCTTTCAACAGACATCACTTCAACAGGATCTTATCTTGAATCTCTTGAATAGCTTGCAAACAGCTGACGTGGCGGAGGGTTAGTATAAATTTAATATTTAATAATTTTTTAATTGGATTTGATTTGCTTGTGAACATATTTATTATACTGACTTGTGTTCTTTATATTTCAGCTTCCCAAAATGGAAAGTTGCCACCGTTGCCTCGAAGCTCTGAAAACAATGGAGCTGTATGTACATGAATTACTTCCGACTTGTTTTTATTTTTATAATTTTTGAAACTATTCCGTGATACTAAGTTTTTAAATTTTCAGGTTGAAGTTTCTGATAGAGAACGTTTGCTGCTTACTAAGGTTTCTGAGCTGCAATCCAGGTTGACAATCTTGACCGAGGAATTGACCGCCGAAAAGTCAAAATACATACAGGTGAGTTTACTGATTTCTTGTATTCTACTTTTATGGGAAAAAAGTAATAATTATTATTAACTTGCTGGTTTCAGTTACAACAGCGAGTTGATGCTATTGCGAAAGGTGAAGCTGATGCTTCTTGATAATCTCCTGAAAATATGAGTGTGATATAATGCTCTGTATATTCTGGTAAAAAAAAAAATCTTCATTCACCTTCCTTTCAATTGTGTTTTATTTAAAGCCTAACTTGTTTATATTACAATTGAAATCAGTGGTGCTCAAAGTCAAGAAAGTTGGATGATATTCCTCAAATGTGTAATAAGTTTTTATTAGTGATTTCCTGAAGTTGAAATGCAAAAAAGCAAAAACAATCTCGGGTAGTGAGGAAACCAAACCATTTCTTTGATTCATTTTTCGTATAAAAAGAAGGGAGCGCCTGGATTTGCAGTGTATGGTTAGAGAGCGCGATTGCTTCATTCTTTGGGCCGAATCTCTTGAAGCTCAAGGGAGGATCATCCCATTCCCATTCCCATTATATATTATTAAAATATGTATGTTAATGTTGTAGTACCAAAACTGTAATTTGTCAACAAATGTTCAGATGATAAGTTTTTGTTGTATCTTTGAGATTTTCTGTAAACTGTTGAAGCCGAAATGTGAATATCACAATAAACTAAGTACTTTGATGTTTATTTTTGTGCTTGGCGGATTAAGTCTGCTTTGTGAATGCACATGCATGCAATAATGTATAAAAGGGTGCAACTTGTTCTTGGCACCTAGTTTTATGACCAAGTTGTGTAACCAATGAATATCTACAATTTTTAGGCTGAGGATTCGAGTCGTTGCAAATTCAATATATGGGTTTATTAAAGCCACGTTTGTTTGGCATGATAATATTTAATTGAGAAAAAGACTGAATAATTAGACAAATATTGTAAAATTTGCTTGCTTCCAATTTCTTGTATACAGGAAAAGACACGAATGTCTTCCTAAATCCTAATCATCGAAAATTAAACTGCACTCATTGTTCATCCCGTGTTATCTTGTATGACGATGAGATGCGACAATTAAAATATGATTACGAATATATAAACGTTACCTGATTACATAACTTGGCAAAAAAATACACAACATCGTTAGTTAAATATGCGTCAAACAAGAATAAACTCACGTGGTTTGGGATAATATGAAATATTGAGGGATCGAATCTGACCAGAGCTAAAAGCCAAGCCTCGCTCCCCAAAATGGACGAAAGTCCAAGGATCTTCACCAACCGGGGTTCCCCCACGCGGCGCCCTTTTAGTAGCGCCACTCAACTCTAGAGTCACCGCCGTTTTCTGGTCCGCCGGCAATGAACTCTCTTTCTCTAGCTCCTCTCTCATTCGCCTGCAACTCTTCTACACTTCCAAAACTCAAACCTGTATACATACTTCATCATCACCCCTACATAAACGTCAACCAGGTTCTCTCTCTTTCGTGATTTAATTTATCGTTGTTGATGCATGATTTAAGTTCTGAAACCCTAGCTCTTTATTTTATTGTGATTGATGCTTGATATGGATTCTGAAACCCGAGCTCTTTCTGTGTGTGTTCGTTTGGCGTCTTTTTGTAGAAGCGGAGAATCAGAAATGGAATGTGCAGGGCGGAACTAATGCACGATGCACCTTTCATTGTCGCTATCGGCTCATGTGTGCTCAACTCGTTGGTCTTTCCTCTCCCTGGGGGTCCCAACGATTCTGAAGATGGTGACTCGGTGATCGATTCAGCTGATGCAAGGTTTGCTGTCATGGGGATCATGAGCTTCATCCCTTACTTCAACTGGATGGTGAGCCGACATTTCTCTGTTGAATTTCTCTTGATTCCGCTGCTTGATCACTAGTTGATACTCTGTACATGATGCTAATCGTGTTTGTTTTTGACGATTGATTGTTTTGTTCTATTGTGTGTAGAGTTGGGTGTTTGCTTGGATGGATACCGGCGATAAGCGTTATGCTTTATATGCCATCGTTTACTTAGCTCCTTACTTAAGGTTTTTAAACTCTTCATTTAAATTTTGAGGATATGATCATCACAGATTCGAGGGTACACTTCGTATCATTTAACATGGCTACTGGTTTTGATTGTAGGACGAACTTGTCACTGTCACCTGATGAAAGCTGGTTGCCTATCGCGAGCATTGTTCTATGCATTCTTCACATTCAGGTATAATTAAGCTCTTCCAGCTCATAATCACCATAACCACTAGTTCTTCTTCATTCATATAGATCTGATATTTATACGATTTGCAGTTAGAAGCAAGCATCAAGAACGAAGATCTTCAGGGCTTCCAGTTATTTAATGGAGCTTCAAGGAACACATCTCTAAAGAAAAATCTTAGAATCTTGGAACAGGTACTAACAATTTAATCTGATATAGTATAAATTATTTTTTTCCAAATCTTGATGATGGGTGTAAACTTTTTGGTTTATAATTAGGGGAGAAGAAAAGATGAACAACACTTGACTTCTTCAAATCATAAAATAGAAAATATGATCAGGGGTTGGGGAATGCCTAAAAATCATGCTCGGAAAGCTGACCATTTGGATGACAACGGAGAGGAAGGGTAAACCGTTGTGATTGAATATGTGTTTCAGTGAACTACATTGTTTGAAATTGTGTCCACGTGTCTCAAACTTCAATCATCAAAGCATTCTAATTGGGCAAATGATGTTATGCTAGTTTTTGTTTCTTTTTATGAATGGATCTTCACCTATGATTTCATTTTCATTGGTTTTTTACTATCCATTTTCTTAGTTATTATTTAATTTATCACAGAATGTATTTTTGACATTATGAATTGATGGTTTTCTTTGAAAGTCTATAATCACAGAAGTCAACATCACCTTTTGTCCAAATTCACTCGAGTGATAATCGGTTTAAATGAATTTTCCATGCCAAAATGTTTAACTTGATTGGAAATAGATAATTCCATCTAGTTAAATCGTCCCCACTGTGAAAGTTGCATCATCAACGTAACATTCTAAATTTTTTTCTTAGATGTAACAACTTAAGTGGATTCAAACATTGGATTTATGACATAACATTGAAAGTTGTGATTTGGAAAGTAAGAAGTTAATTGTGAAAAAAATGATGAAAGAATGTCAAGGACACACTTTATGTTAAGTTTTGATGTATGCAATACTGGACAGATGTATTTATGATCATCGTTGCATAAATGATGGGAAAAATATCAAAGTATAACGATATATCCTAAATTTGTGGGACAAGAAAGGAAAGTGAAGAAAATGTCATGAATCAGTAAAGATGTCTACGAAACTATTTAAAGACATTAAATGACTAATGTTATGCTTCATAACGAGAGTGAAATGGATAAAAGTGTGTTTGTACAATAATTGGGACAAAACCTAAATTTGTTGATGTATTTTTAAATTGTGGGACAAGAAGGAAAATAGATATAAATGCACATGGATCGTGGAAGAAAATATCTACTACTACTCAAAAAAAAAATTATGACTAAATTGGTAACATCTGAAGCGCTTAAAGAACCAAATCACAGAAGTTGACTCCCTAAAAGTAATATAGTGCAGAAAGTTCTAAGTACTCCTTACATAGGCCCATTATAGAAGTACCCTAATGCCTTAAAGAATGAGATATTTGAATTCAAAGTTGTTTTTATCATATATAGGATGTGTTAGGACTTGGAACGAGAATTTTGGTAAATACATGCAAAAGTTGACCAGAAGAAAATTTTCTAGTAACGTTTGCACAGTTTGGGGTGTCCAACAACTCAATCTAAGTAGGAAAGGAAATAAAAAATATTCATGTGTCTTTACTCTTTAGTAGCTAGGTTAATGCAAGTGATACGAAACATAAATTACTGGGCTCAAATGTCAATTGGTCTAAATGTCCTGGTGGGTTATGTTAAAAGACCCAAAAGGGTATTTCTGGAAAGTGGCTGAATTAGAGTAGATGAGGGTAGAATAAAAGGGAGGAGGATTACGTATTTGGTTAGGATTTCAGATATTGAGAATTGTGATACGTTGAGTATCGGCTCTAAGCCTTTAGGCTATGAGAGAGGGTAAATCCCTGGAACAATCATCTATTTGTAATTGAGTTTGAATCAATTTCATTACTGATATTTATCTATCATCTTCGTTCATTGGATTTCTCTACTGTCTAAATTCTGATCTCTATCATTGGTCCGACCTACCGCCACAATCGATTTGAGGAAATCTCGTTCAATCTCCTAATCCCATTCATGTTCTATTCGCTAATTCCAATTTTGCCCCTTAATCGATTTGTGTAAATCAATTTCTCTCAATCACGTGTGTTCCATACTTACGATTCCCGTTCCGACTTCAATTTCGGATTTCCATTTCACTTTCGATACGTTTTTGTTTCAATTTCGGATTTCTGGTTCACTCATCGTCAAAGGCAATTGCAGTTTCTTCCATCAAACTCGATTTCACGTTCAATTTCACGATTAATTTCAGTTGCGTCACTTTTGGTGTGCGATTGCTACTTTTTCGGTGCGTCTCCTGATTCTCGTACATTTCTATGTCACTTTTGGGTCGTGGCTTGTTCTTTTGAGCATCGATACGTATCAATTTCTTCATCTGGTTCTGTTGTGTCTTGATTGACGTCAAAATTCCATGGAGACCAGAACACAACAACTTCGATTAGATATTCATGAGGAGCAGATTCAACTGTTACAATAAGAAGTAAAGGAAATCAAGGCCATATTGAAAGTGTGGGAGGAAGATAGAGCTGAAGAGAAGGAATTCCGAAAATTCATGTTGAATTGGATCTAGCAACAGGAGCAGCACCCGCCAGACATCACTTCTACCCTTTCGGATTCACCTTGTAAATCTTAATTCACCTTGGATCTAGTGGTATTGGATGAAGTCAGCATGAATGCAACAACACACCACCATCACCGAATGTGGATGAGAATGCATTAGCATGGGTAGTTTTTGAGTTGGAATCGGGATCCATGACAGCTCATCAGATAATTCCACTGAAACTGCCATTGTTTTTACCACATTCATTGCCATTGATGCAATTTGAAGCTCTGAGTGGAAGAACAATGAGCTTTCTCTCTATTCAGGGAGGGAGGGAAGAGAAGAATCTAGATAGTTGGATTGTAGCAACAAAAATATCTTCAACAACATGGGATTATCATGGGTATTTAGCTACGTATCTACGGAATAAACCACCGCCGTCGCCACCACCACCACCACCGTTACTGCCACTGCTGTTGGGAATTGAAGACGAGGACGGGGTAACGCATACAATGGATTGGCTTTGTGGGGATACTAAGAGCAAGCTACCTGATTTCCATGGTTTCAACTCTCAAATTCAGAATGCAATGAGTTCTTTCTTTGAAAAAGTTTTGCTATCAGAGTCTATTGTTAGCACTTCAGATTGGCGGATTCCCATCATTTTTCTTGTTTCTTGTTTAATAATAATATGGTGGAAAGGGCAACCGATTGAAAGGTGAGGAAGCGGGGGCAACTGAGAATCAAATTCTTGAAGCTGAGGACAAGACTTTTTTGATGGCGGGAGTAATGATACGAATCATAAATTACTGGGCTAAAATGTCAATTGGTCTAAGTGTCCTGGTGGGTCATGTTAAAAGACCCAAAAGGGTATTTCTGGAAAGTGGCTGAATTAGAGTAGATGAGAGTAGAATAAAAGGGAGGAGGATTACGTATTTGGTTAGGATTTCAGATATTGAGAATTGTGATACGTTAAGTATCGGCTCTAAGTCTTTAGCCTATGAGAGAGGATAAATCCCTGGAACAATCATCTATTTGTAATTGAGTTTGAATAAATTTAATTACTGATATTTATCTATCATCTTCATTCATTTGATTTCTCTACTGTCTAAATTCCGATCTCTATCAGCAAGATTGACCATATTTGACTTTTTATTGACCATGATGTTGACTGATGCACTTTAAGTGTCTCAAGCCCTATTTTGGCATCATTTTCTCCTAGAAATGTCTAGAAAGTGTGTGTTCTTAATGAGATTAGAGTGAAAAAGGAAATTAAAGGTGAAAAAGTTATTAAAACAAAGATTTCAATCACCAAGCTTAGATTCAAGGTAATCATTCAGAACCTATCTTGTATATGGTGAAAAATCATGAAGTTAGGGTTTGTTGATATGTTCTAAATTTAGGAAGTCAACTTGCATGATGAAATTAAAGTTTTATTGAAAAAACAACTTATATCAACATCATTTTTTTGCAATATTAATATGAATTAAACATTGGTTGAGAAGTGTTAGGGTTGGTTAGGTCAAGAACCAGGGTAATGTTTGCATGAGTTAAGTACTTAAGAAATGATGCAAGAAAAAACATGTTAATGATAATTTGATAATGTTATAATGATTACTACAAAGTAATTGTGATTAAAGATATACAGCATCATTGATGAGTTGAATGTTTGACTACAGAAAAGTTGAAATTTAATATTGTGTTAGATTATAGAAATTGATATCTAGAAAGGTTAGAGATTATAATATTCAACATATAGAGTATTATGATACAAGTAAAATAAGAAGTTAGACTGTACTAAATGTATCATTGAAATAATAATAATAATAAATTAATAGTGTGAACTCATAACTTGGTTGATGTGATTTTTATAAAAGTTGCTCACTATGCTTTTTTTTTTTTACTTTGGAATTGCCATATTCTACTTATTCTATCATTAAATCTTTTTAGCGCTGTAATATTTTTAGTACATTTCAACCATGATACAACATAAAACTCTTATTACTCTTACTCCAACATTTCAATAATCAAGGCTTTTAAAATCAATTTCTCAACTAAACATAGACTTCTTACCTTGATTTTTCATCAATGGTCCCTATTCCTTATTAAAGGTTTCGATTACACATTCGGTCCCTGTCCCTTAACATCGTTAATAATCTTTTGTTAATTTCGTATGAAATGACTAAAATGCCCCTATTTGTCATTTTTAGATTGTATAATTTTACATTTTTTAATTAAACCTATTAAAACGAAAAAATAATAAATCATTCAAAGGTAAACTTTTGAGAAGATGCATGAAGATGAAGCTCCGTGTTTACAATTTTGAATGATTTATTTTTTTAACTGATTTAATTAAAAAATATAAAATTTTAAAATCATAAAAAGACAAATGAGGAGCATTTTAGTCGTTTCATAAGCAATTAACAGAAGAGTATTAACGGTGTTAAGGGACATTGACCAAATGTGTAATCAAAACCTTCAATAAGGACAACCGATGAAAAAAATTGAAAACTTTAACTAAAACTGCAAAAACTTGTCAACCATAAGGACGACTACTCTAAATTTGAAGTAGGTAATAACATACGGTTCTACCGTATGATTTTTGATATGAGATTCTTTTACGAATGTTATAGTACGTTTTTTATATGCCGTATATTACCGTATGATTTTTGATATGAGATTCTTTTACGAATGTTATAGTACGTTTTTTATATGCCGTATATGTCACAAAATACTTACTGTAAATACTCAGTTTCTTACAAATAAAAACCACATTACCTATAAGTTATGCGTTCGATCTCGATTTTACCCACTTTTCCGGTTTACGTTTTGTTTTTGCTCGGCCTAGTGTTACCTACACCTGTGCTAAAAGCCAAGCGTCGCTCGAACACGGCACGCTTCCCCAAATGTACGAAAGTAGAAGGATCTTCACCAAGGATTCACGCCGGCCACCCTTTTAGATACGCCACTCTCCAACTCCTGAGTCGCGGCCTCTTTCTGCTCCACCGGGGATGAACTCTCTTTCTCTCACTCCTTTCTCCTCCGCCTGCAGTTCTTCTACCCTCCCGAAACTCAAACCTTTATACACACTTCGTCATCATCCCTACATAAACTTCAACCAGGTCATCTTTCTCTCAGTTTTAATTATTGCTGTTGGTGCTTGATTTGAGTTCTGAAACCCTAGCTCTTTCCTCGTGTGTCCGTTTGGGGTTTTCTTTATAGAAGCGGAGAATCAGAATTGGAAGATGCAGGGCGGAGTTAATTCACGATGCACCGTTCGTCGTTGCTATTGGCGCGTGTGTGCTCAACTCGTTAGTTTTTCCTCTTCCTGCGAGTCCCAACGAAGACGAAGATGGTGACTCGGTGATCGATTCAGCTGATACAAGGTTCGCTGTCATGGGGATCATTAGCTTCATCCCTTACTTCAACTGGATGGTGAGCCGACCTTTCTCTGATTACTTGCGTTGAACTTCTCTCAATTCCACTGCTTAATTAATAACTGATATCGTGCAAATAATCCTCGATGTTTTTTATTACGATCATTGATTGCTCTGTTCAATTGTGTGTAGAGTTGGGTGTTTGCTTGGATGGATACTGGCGATAAGCGTTATGCTGTATATGCCATCGTTTACTTGGCTCCATACTTAAGGTTCTTAAATTAGTCATTCACTCTTTGATTTTGTTGATTTTGAATTGAATTGCTTCAAATCATTTAGAGGTGTTGTTGATCTGCTATTTCATCATTAGGTATGTGGAGTTTTTCCAATTTTTTTCAGTAAAGTATCTATATTCTACAAATCCATTTGTTGTACTCCATTTTATCTCTCGATTCATATAAGATCAATACAGATTCAACGACCATCTTGGTTATGATTGCAGGACAAATCTATCACTGTCACCAGATGAAAGCTGGTTGCCTATTGCGAGCATTCTTCTGTGCATTCTTCACATCCAGGTAAAAGCTGTTCCAGCTCGTAGTCACCATATCTACATCTCTGTCATGTTTATAAAGCTGATAATTATACGATTGGCAGTTAGAAGCAAGCATAAAGAATGGAGATCTTCAGGGATTCCAATTATTTAATAGAGCTTCAAGGAACAAATCTCCAGAGAAAGATGCTAGAATCTCAGAACAGGTACTAACAATTTGATCTGATAAATAAAATGCATCTTTTTATTTCTTCAAATCTTGGTGATATCGTTTAATCTTTTGGGTTTATTAGGGAAGACGAAAAGATGACCAGAAGTTGCCTTCTTCAAATGATGAATCAAGAAATACGATTAGGGGTTGGGGAATTTCTAAAAAGCCCGCTCGAAAAGCTGATCATTTGGATGAAGAGGGAGACGAAGGGAAAAAGTACTAGATTAATATTGTTTGATTTAAGGTAAAAGTTTGTGTATCTCACCATGGCGATATGTTGCTTATTGAAGCAGAAAAAGGAAATGGTCGTGAAAGAGAGTTTTAGTTATCACATTTGTTCAAAATGGTGTTGATTGGTCTCAAACTTTAGTCAATAAAGAATTAAAACTGGTGACATGAACAAAATTATGTTATTTTTTATGATTTGGAATTTTAGGTTTACCACTGTGAAGAATTTTTTTTTTTATATTATTTTACATTCGTATTATGTTGATTTTTCTTAATTTTATCTATTTCTATCAGAACTCTAACTTGTAAAGTCTTTTTGGCAATACAGAATGATTATTTCCAAAAAATTTAAACGAAGCGCCCCTTGTAAATAATATGTCAGGCTTGATTGTTAATCCCGTTAACTGTTTTCCTTGAGATTGAAGCTGTGTAATTGTTAGTTGTATTATTCATTCTTTTCAATCTCTTTGTAAATTGGATCTAGCGAAAAGTCCCAAATGATACAATATTACCCAATTCGCCCTCAACAAGAAATTCCTGGATAAGACTCGGAGACTGTTTGGTATCATCTAAATTATTCAGAGATTCTGAATGATTTAGAGGTTGTAAATAAATATGCCTCTTAATGACTTTAAGAAAAAAGATATGAGTTTTTTTTTTTTTTTAAGTAAAAATAGTATACTCTGACATCTTAATGGTTCAAACTTATTTTAATATCATAACCATTAAGATATCTCTTAATGATTCAGAGGCTTAAACTTGACGAACCAAACGCTCTTAAGCCATTAAGAGGAATGGACCGTTAACATTAAGATGTTACCAAACAACCCCTCACTCTAACTTCGGCTTTAAACAAAGCGACACAACATTAACTCACATATGTTCTAAGCCAGGCATATCACCAACATATTACGACAATACTAATTAGTATGAATTATAAGAATACAACATACTTTCATTTAATAATAAAAAATAAACATGACGATACAAAGAATACTAATTATCGTAATGAGAAATACTTCGACTTGCATTTTTCTTGTTCTCTTATAAGACTCAATAATATGGGTTCTAGCAATAGGCTTGTTTGGATCACCTTTAGGTAGCTTCTTTTGTTCAACAAGTTTCCCGTGACTTTTAAGAAAATTCATGAACCATATTGCAGAGTTTTTCGGGTACCTTGTGTATTTCCCATCATTGTAATCTACATAAATTAGGCCAAATCGAATAGAATATCCTGATGTCCATTCAAAATTATCCATCAATGACCATACAAAGTACCCCTCTACCCTAACCCCATCCCTACAATAGCGTAAAGGGGTTTGATTAGAATGGATGTGAAATAAATAAAAGGTAGATGCAACATAATAAATTATATAAAAATTTTTTAACAACAAAGAAAGAATACATATAACTTTACCTAATTGCATCTCGAAGTTTTTGAAGATGTGCATTGTGATAATCAATACGTTGAGTATCAGTACAAGCTACGCTAATTGTAATATTGTCACTACTTTTGTCTGGCCACCCTACACAAAAGGTCCAATTGTTTGTGTAACATTTCCAGTATAGTACATTAACACAATTAAACAACCATTTATCCGAAAGACAAAGAAAATTCAAAATTGACTACCATTTTCAGTTATGAGAATCAATGGATCTCCATAAGTATGTTTTATGCGCTGTAGCATATTGTAAAGTCCAAGCGGATAAGAGTACAACCAGTCACTGCCTCCCTACATTTGATCAATAACAATAAAAAAAGAAACAAATATGATACAACACGACACGTCTTGAACCAATTATACCTGTGGACCGATAGGTTTCCCATCAAGACCCTCTGAAAAAAAAAAAGCATAGTAACGGTAAGTTCCAACTTGGAGTAATTCACGAACTTTATGAAGTCACAACATAAACCCTCCTTATTGAAGGATTAAAGCATATGCTATTTTACATTCAAGGTTGATTCACGTAGGAAATGTTCATTTAAATATACCTCCTTGTTGATGGACATTGCTATCTGTTGTATAAGAAGGCACTTGACTTGCTTTTGTAGTGGTGGCGTAATAGGAGGTATAGTAATTTAATCCAAGAAAATCGTAAGAACCCTTAATTAACTTGGCTTGCTCTTCCGTGAATTCTGGCAAACGACCACCCGTAACATATTTCATCATAGTGCCGGGGTATTTTCCACTAAATAATGGCTCCATGAACCTGAAAACTGAAAAGTTTTGGTCACTTGATAATTAACATATTTGTAATAAGTTCCACATAGTATTTTCAGAATGTAATTGAAATAATGATACACAGACGTGTACATATACATATACTCATACATACATACATAATACAAATGGACTCACCATCCAAAAATGAAGTCAATGGCTCTTAGGGCTGCATCCTTGTCTTCCTGTTTCTCAGGATTAAGTGGCTCATAAAATGCTGCATTCAGCGTAATCCCAATCTTACCGCCTTGACGTTTCTGAAGGTTTGAGTCCAGATTTATATAAGAAATATAGAAATATTCATCCTTGAATCTTTCCATGATTGATATGCAATCCACGTAATAATTAATACATACAACCAAAAATAATAACCAAGATGAATTAAAGCATTACTTGAAATCTTTGTCGGTATAGGTCCACAGCAGAAGCGTGAGAAAGGAGTAAGTTTTTTGCTACGATATAAGGCTCGATACCAGGATCCCCAACACCGTCCTTTCCTCGACCAGGTGCATATGTACCAGAAGCGTATCCACACGAAGCATACGATTGTGGTTCATTTATTGTGATCCAATTCTTGACCCGATCACCAAACTCCCAGAAGCAAAATCCCGCATAAGTCGTAAAATCATATCTAATAATCAAATATGCACAATAATATCCTAATTATTCTGAGGCTGCAGTTTGTTTTTCTAATTATTCAAGAGCAGTCGGTATATGTTTTAATTTTAGAAAAATAAATAGTGGAGTCATTCTCTATTACTTACATAATTTTTTCACTTAAGAAACCCATGTATTCTTCTTCCAGGGTTTCGGGAGTGTCCCAATGAAAGAGAGTGATGTATGGCGTAATTCCATAGAGTATGAGCTCGTTGATTAAGTTATTGTAGTAGTCGACCCCTTCCTTGTTGACGCCACTGTTTGGTCTTCCACCTAAAAACTGAAGACCAAGTTACAGCTTTAAAGAAATGTATAAAAGTGTATTTTTTTCTTTACTTTTTGGTAATTCACCTGGAAATATTCTACTCCATGAAATTGAGAATCTATAGGCATTTAGACCCATTGTCTTCATCATTTGAACATCCTCCTGTTGACAAATACAAAATTAAATTTTGAAAATTTGATTTAAGAGTACACAGAGGTTAAGCATGATTACCTTGTATTTGAAATAACTATTAGTACCGTTGTTTCCATTATCACCGTTAGCAATGGAATCTGCACTAATATTAAATCACATTCTCATGAAGTTAAATGAAGGGTGCTACAGAAAAAGGGCATGGTCATCATATTCACACAAAAAAAGATGAAAATGGGAAAAACCAGGGTAATTGTGGCAAAAGACATCCCAGATGCTTTGACCTCTTCCACCTTCAGATGCAGCACCTTCAATCTATATGAAACAAGAATGTGATACTCGAATCATGGATTGAAATTGCATGTCTTTTGGTATGAAAAAAAAAAACCCTTAATTACCATATAGCACCGCATGTAGATTAAACGTATTATGTTCATATTTTCATGGATTGAAATTGCATCTCGGGGGCCGAAAATTTCAAAAATAAATGAAAAATGAAGATTAGTTATATGGCATTTATGTTCCTATTTTTAATATCCAAAAAATAAAAAGAATTAAAAAAAAATAAAAAGTCATTGTTCTAGTTAATTCTAACAAGAATATTGTTTATAATGAATACCTTTTGTAATATTTGGATAAGAATATTGTTAAAATTTTCACATGGTAATATTTTGAAAACAATATTACACATTATATTTTATGAATAATATTTTAGTTATAATATATCATTAGAACGGTGATTTTCCTTTTTTTTTTTTTTTTTTTTTTAAGTTTTGGACGTTAAAAGTGACAAAATTTAATGCCAACAATATATAATTTTAATATTTTTGAATTTTAGTTTTTCTATCCGGAAATAGGTCGTCAGAAACGCATCTTCATATATTACAAGAATGTGGACGTCTCATTTGAACTTCTATTAATTGACTTATATATACGTTAATCGTCCGCCAAATAAGACACATATATGTTTTCCTATCAATTATTAACAAAATGTGGTGATGGTCTTTTGGATGATGGAATAACATCATAGGAGTCATATATAAGTTTAAAACATCAAATTATTTCTAGAAAAAAAATATTACAATGTCAAAACATACCTGATATGCAGAAGTAGCAACACCCCAAGCGAAATCCGTTTTGAAATCAGCACTATGTACAAGATTTTGCGAAAGGGGAAATGTACCACCCATATTTGGGGTTGCTTCCATATTTTTGGATTAGATTTTCAGCTTTTAAGTAGTGAAGATAAGTTATGGGGTTGCCATCCAATGTACTAATATAATGCATCCATCATATCATAAAAGTATTTTTAAGATTAAAAATCAACACGCAAAAATTCATGAGTTATATTAAGTATAATTTTAAATTGTATCTTTTGAATTGAGGAGTTGTGGTGTATAGCCGTGGAACGAGAAAATTCAAAAGACAATTAAATTTTAAACAACTTTTGTGAATAAATGGACTATACGTACCCATCTCAACGAGGAATCAAATCTGATCATGATCTCATCCTATTTGGAAAGTAGGTGAGGTGGGCATATCACAAATAAACCTAAACTTATGACCATGATATTTAATTAAAATTTTGATAATACGCAATGTATTAATTTATCAAAAGCATTTCAATTAAATAAAATATATGGTTCCAAATCAATGTGATTTCCAAATGGTGAACTAGTCCAAGTAAAATTAGTATATCATTATATCACTCGGCATCATCACCATATTTAATTGTTGAATCAAAGTCATTGCTAATAGGAATACAATAAGTAAAGCATTAATGATGAGTTACTAAAAGAAATTAACACGAATTTTGTGATGGATTCGTCCGTTGTTAACGCTTGGGTTTTCAATAGCGATGATTAACATAATATTCTCAATGACAGCTCTTAAAATTTAACTAAAATGTGTTTTTGCTTATGGTATGTTATAAGATTACAGAAGTTATTAAATCAACAAATACTTGAGAATTTCATTTTTGATATTTAGATAATGGCATTCCCATTTATCTATAATTTATTGGCACATTTTTTTTTCTACATTTTGACGTACTCGAACATAATACTAGACTTTAGTTTATATCTTTACTTCTAAGGCCATTGGGAGTGGGTATCACGGAGGGACCGTGATGGCCACATCACTACCCCATCACGGCGTGCACACCGCCCCGGGTGCTCCGTGATGGGCGTGATCGTGATAGGAAGTGATGGAGATCACGGCTCATCACACCCAATAGGGTTTTTCCCCCCCTTTTTTTTTCTTTTTTTTAATTCTCATTCAACCAATTAGAAGCTTGGATTTTTTATTTTTATGGAATTATTTTTATTTGGAAAAGATGATGTGGTGTGATGGGTATAAAGTGTGTGTTGTGATGGAGTGTGATGGAGTGTGATAGGGGTAAAATCCTATGTGGCGATGACGTGGCGCCCATCACATTTGTGCAATGTGATGGGTACTCCCACTAGCCTAATAAAGCAAAGCTTTAAAGCCACGTGTCAACTTTTGTATATCTTAATTTGCTACGTGTCATATTCCTATCATTCATCTATTTTCGTTCCCGCTCAAAAGTTCTTGCCCTTATCTAACCGTATTATTTGGATTGCAATCGTAAATTATACCAAGATTCCAAATATAAAGGCTAAAAATCAGGATGCACGTTACGTTCATCAAAGAACTGCCATCAATAGAGTGTTTATACCGTGGTCTAATCCTTCCTCACGTTAATAGTTTAAATCCCATAACAGTTTCCAAAGTTTGCTCGCTAAATCAGGATAATATCCGAAAATTTATGAGGTGATTCCGGAAGATTCAAGATTTAAATCAAGTATTTTGTGAAACTTCAATAACCACGATCGTAAAATCCATAATTGATAAACCCTAAAGTCTCCACCGACGGATGATTTCAATGCCACACAATCGTTTCATCCATTGTCTGTGTCGTTGATTCCTTCATCATCAGGTAAGCATTTATATGGCTTTCTTCATATTTATGATTTTGACTTCATTGTTTTCGGAAGATTTGTATCGGTTATCACCGCCACTCACCATCTCTCACCAGATTTCCCTTTTTTTAGAATTGCAGGTCTTAAGAAACATTGAACCAAGATTGCCACCGCCTGCTACTTCCAACCACCCCATTTAACACCTTTTGCCTCCGTAACCATTATCGCCTGACCTAACCACCACCTAGAATCCACCAACAATGACAGTAAGAGGAATCATACCAGAGTCAGTTGTTTATGTATGAAGAACATTTCATGAAGACAAACATGTATCCGCGGTCTTTGGAGATCAGACGCAGCCATGAAGGAATTTCATATTTTCTATTTCAGGTTGGATCTACTTTTGATACTAATTTCAATCAAACCCATGTTCTTCTTCACACCATTTGTCAGACACCTTTTCATGATGCAACTACATCTCATCCCTGTGCCTAACGAGGAAAAAATGGCAACTCAAATGCTGCAAAAATGGAAGGTTAGCTCAATTTTGATAATTTATGTCGATTATGTTTGATTTCTATTTATGTTTTCTATTTTCGATCCTTGATGTGTGATTCGTTTGGATTTTTTCTGGGAAATATATTGTTAGACTATTTGAGATATAGTTTGGGGCTTTGGAGAGGACAAATGTCAAAACTTGCTCTCCATCGTCCCTAATCAGACAATCTTCTTTTAATTTTGAGGGTTTTTTTTTTTTTTTTTTTTGCTCTCCATCGTCCCTAATCAGACAATCTTCTTTTAATTTTGAGGGGTTTTGTTTTTTTTTTTTTTGTATTTTTTAGTTGAAACAACAACAAATGGTGAAGCAGAGGCATGGGAAGATTGAAGAATAGCTATATATTATTCTTCATGGTCTTATGATTTGCTGCTAGGGTGAATTACGTATTGTAAAAGGTAATTTGAGAAATAAAGGAGAACAAATTTATGAGAACTATTACAAATATGATGACTACTATGTATGCACATAAAAACTATAAGTATAAAAGTCAATTAGTTTCGAGTCATTCATTTCTGGATATTTTTTGAAACAAAACTAAAGGTTTTTAGTTTCTTTCTATCACAGTGATCTATCAAACACCTTTTCTGAAGGAGATGCCCAATTTCAATGCGATTCACACCCATCAAGCCTGCTTTTAGTGACATGGTTTTTGGAAATACGTCATATGCCTAAATGATGTTAAGGTATGCGACAAACTGGAATATTTTAAAAAATTCAAGCATGGGCAAAATGCTAGAAATAGCAACATACTTTTCTCCTTTTTCCAATATAGACAATGTACTTCATTTTTACCTATAATAACAACTAATATTTGTTTGTTTCTGTAACTGAAAGTACAATGGTACAATTTGTTAGTGTCTAATAAAAAAACTAAAAGTAATTGGTTAGTTTTTTTAAAAAGAAACTCAAAGTACAATGCTATAACATTTATTGTGTGAATGTATAAAAGGACCAAAACAGCAAAAAAAATTGTTGATTATACCATTCTACTTTTCCTACACGAACAACAATGGCATCCTACTTTCATTTTTCTCTTTTTGTTTGGTTTTTTAATTATTTTTCGTGATTTTTTCCGTTGCTTATAGGTGGAACTGCATCATTGTTTAGGGATTAAACTTTTTAAATATCCATAAATTCTAATATTTGGATATCTACACCTTTTTGCAGTTTAAGCAGGACCTTCCTGAAACAGGGGTTTCAATTCTATGCATTATTAGTCCTGCTGAAAAATTGATTTGGTTAGCTAAATTACGTATCTCAGTGATTTGTTTATCCTATTAATCATAATTATTTTGTTGTGATTTGAGCGTATTTTTTTTCTTTATGAACCTGAAGATAGTGTTTGTTGGTATGAAATTTGGTTCTCACTGTTTGTGGTATTTTAGTAATTTGAGTTGGCTTTTACATGAGTCTATACTCACAGGTTGAGAAGTTTTCAAAGCTAGATCTACAAACATAATTGGCCACTTCATTCTGGAAGTTAAACAACAAAAGTATGTATGAGAGACGTGAAACAGGGGAAACATAACATTTGTTCTTTGATTTCCAGGCTCTAAGTTTTTTGATTTCCATCTTTTAATGAAATTTTTTTCCCATCTGCATCTACAAAATAGTCGTTTGATTTTATGTTTTTTTTTTAAATTTATTGTGGCTTGGTTGAAGAAGTGCTTTGTTGTAATGTATTTTTTTTGCGTGTTCTTTATGTTGGTCATCATTACATCTGCCGTATAAGTTTCCTTTTGGAATATAACTATTTTTTAAATCTAATATAATTATTACAATACGTATAAAGAGATGAAACTAATACCGCTAGCGAAATATATTTTTTAAAAATTATTAATCATGCCGACCTTCCAATTATTGGCCGAAAGGATATTGTTAGCCATCCACCGAATGTGGTGTATCGAGGAGTTTTATGTGAAGAAAATGAAGAGAATGATTTTATGTTACTTAATTTACTTGAGAAGAAAATGAAGAGAATGATGGTAGGACGATAGTACGGGGTCGGTAGAGAACCAATGCATCTGGGGGTATGAACTTCAAAGAGCTTTCACAGTAACTTCTGAATTCTATAAAAACATGTAGAATCCAAAATAGCAATCACATCTATCGACAAGGGTATTATCTACAATTTGCTGGAAGCAGGAAAGAGAGGTGCAAAAGAATCACCTGACGAAGAACATGGTTATAGATGCTGAAGAAGGAAGGTGGCCAATAGATCCCATATCAAAGACATGTGTACGAGTCATATACCAATAAGAAGGAAGACGGCCACCAATATAGTTCTGTTTGTATCTTATGTGAACCCATTTACTTTGAATATTTTATTTCTTTGGAACTTGATAATACATTGCTGTTTCCCGCATTTCAGGTTTAAGTGATTAGTGATTTTGAAGCAGGGGCTATACAGAGTGCACAAGTATGTCAAGGAAATGTTATTCTTTTTCTTTTCAGTCCATTTGAAAAATGGTGTAGCACTTTAGTGTGTATGAAAATAAATTGGTTATGTAAATTTCCTTTGAATTTAATAAATTGCTAAATATAATAAAATAGTGTAAAACTATATTACAGCTAAAGTTGTCATTGGTAAAACTATAAAATACTTTGTGGAGAAAAAAATGGAACTGGTGTTGCTAATTAGTTGGTGTCCATCTTCTTTTCTTTGGCTTAGAACTTATTGTGAAATTGTGTTGCGACTTTTAACATATATTTTCTATAATATCTTATAACAGTTGAATTTAATTGTGGAAAAAGTGTATAGTCGTTGATGCATTCAACTTTGCAAAAAAATTCATTATTAGCATCATATTCATAAAATAAAATGTTTTTATTAATACTCGAGCCCAAAACTCGACTCGAACTCGGTCCAGCTTAGGTGTTTTTGCAAATGCGCATGGGATATCAACGGAGAATGAGCTTTGGGAGAAGCTTGAGCAGTTGTACTAAGGTAAAGGCACCTCAAATCGATTGTATCTCAAAGGAACAATTTCATACTCTTTGTATGAATGTAGATACAAAAATATCATATTATCGAAGTGTTCTTAATAAAATTATGTCAGAACTGGAGGCTATTGGAGTGGAGAATAAATATGAGTATAAAGCATTGAGTCTAATGTCTTTGCCATCTTTCTATGGGCATAGGAAGCCGATTCTAATGTATGCGAAAGATACCCTAAAATATGTGGATGTTACTGGTAAACTCAAAGAAAAGTCTGGAAAGTAGCATATATACTTCATGAGAAGGAACGGTTTTGATGTGTAGGAAAGAGAAGAAGAAAAATTCAAAGAATAATCTAGTATGTTGGAACTGTAGACAGATTGAGCATGTCAAGAGTAAATTTCCAGGTGGAGCGTTTTCGGCAAAAGGCTCTTATACAGCTAACAATATATTCATCCTTAGATGGTGATGATTTTCTTTGTGTTTTGTCATCCTTATGGTATGCTTGTACTACCATGGAAAGGGATGTGTTTTTTTAGTGGGTACAAGACCTACACATGGCATTGGATTGGCATAAATGCAATATGTGTGGTGAAAGTTGATGTCGATGGCTTATGAACTTCCAGGTAAGTCAAATGGAAAGTTGCACCATAAATTTTTATCAGGTTTTTCAACATGTGTCGATGTGAAATTCTTAAGATGTTTTATTCTAAGTGGAGATACTCTTTTATGGTGGATTATGATAATTCTATGATTTTAGAATTATGATTGTCGGTTGTTTACAATGTTCCTTTAATGTTTTTGTGGTTTTCATTCATTTATCTAATGTGAAGATTATTAGTTCATGCCTAATGAATGGATAGTGTTCTCATCCCGCATTGGTACAAGGATAAAAGTTTAGTTGGTCTCCAACCTTATAAAAAGATACCAAGGCTTTGGTTTCAAAGCATCATAATCAAATACACTTGAAGTGATTGGTTCTTTCTTCTTTTTCTCTCTCATATTTTAGAGTGTAGAAATTGTTAGTCAAAATTTTGTAGAGTGTTGGTGTAATTTGGGGGTAGCTTAGGTGATTATTCTATATGATTGCAACAACTTATCATATAGTGGATTTTTCCCTCCGGAAGCCCCTGGTGTTTTTATATGGTTTTGGATTTTTCTATGTATATTCTTGTAGCTAGTTATTTTTCTATTATTGTCATTGAGAGGTTTTGAGAAAATGGTCTCAACAATCTCTAACAATGAATTAAAAGCCTTGTACATTTAAGTCATACTTTAGTCTAATTAAAACGGTGAGGGAAAATGCTAAGGCAATAAAGGATATCAAAGATACCAGTTTGGCTGAAAACTGACAGCATTCATCTCGACTTTCTTGTTCATCGGCTACAGCTTAATAGTAACATTTCTCCACCGGCATCTAGGATTCTGGAAGCCAGAATAACACCCATGTTGGTAAGTGTATATTGTTTTCATCTAGAATTTTCTTCACATGTTACCGCCTAATAACATATAACGAGAAAATTCTAATACAAAAAATAGCACTCTAAATAAGAACCTATTTATCCATCTCATAAAGATTTTACAACCTTCAACTTTATTTTTACTTTAACCTATATCTTTCATATTATACCTCATTTGTTTTACTTTCAGTTTCATATTGAACCTCCTTAGTTTTACTTGCCGTTTTTAAAATATTAATTTATACCTTAATAAACTTAATATATTAAAATTACATAACGAAGTAGGAAATAAATTACACCATTTAAGATATCTCGTCGATAAAGCTCAATATGAGAGACCAACAATGACCATTACCGGTATTGCCTTTATGAAAAAAAATAAATCTTTTTGAAAATTCTGACTTTTAGTTTTACTGAAAACAAAAAAATAGGTCTCACGTACTATTCAATTGAACAAATAAGTATTCAATTGAACAAATAAGTACGTTAGGAAATCAAACATTCTTTTATTGAATGAACTCTTTTAAAAAAGATAAATAAACAAACATGTTTTGTTTATGATATAAAAATTTTACAGGTTTATGGATAAGGAAAGTGTAGAGGTTTATATGATTAAAAAAATCCTAATTAATGCAGCCATAGCAAGTGTTTATTGGGAGACGAGTTGTTTGTACGCATATATTTAGTGGTAAACAAGTTAGAGTACTTCTGTTCTTAACTCTCTTTCGATCCCTGCAGTGTACCATTCTTGTTGTGTACAAGACGCAGTGATTCCTTCCATTTTCAAGTTAACAAATATTACCTAAAATCCCCCAACATGAGATTTGATGGCTTCTGTGGCTTGAATCATGACCATTGGCATTCCTATAAAGGCACCTTAACGAGCAAAATCAAACTCGTCTAAGAAAAGAGGTCGGAGCAACGATATAACATTGTATGAGCAAGTACCACAACACAAGAAACCCCTAGAGCCATAGCCACCCCTTAAAGAATGTCCGGATCGTACGATTGTGACAAGGGGAGACTATGCGTGCGGTCTACAGTAATTTAAAACATTTTTTACGTATAAAATTTTCAATATACTCATAATCGTTTTACCTCCAAAAGCAAGACTTAAGGTTGTTATTAGCACAAGAATTTGGAGTGTGGTATAAATAAACAACACGTACCTATTCCAGTTCAGAGCATAGGACAAACCTGAGGGCTAACACAATAGTCCTACCATCATGACTCGTGTTTGAAACAACAAATTCCCATATATTGTTGGATTGCTAACAATTTTCGTCTCCATTGTCAACAATGTCGAGTCATACTTGGTATCCAATCAAGGCGTCATCTCGGCTCTCTGACCGTAGATGTCTTTCTAAGATTGTAGAAACGTCTTGCAACTTATCCAAAAACATTAGCAACCGATAGATGTTGAATGAATCTCAAACCTCCATATCTTGATAAACCTCAAGAAGCGGATAGAGAATCTGCACAAATCCATAGACGAAACAAATAATCAAATTTGGTACACAAGCAACATCAACATATAGATCACATTTCAAATTACCTCACTATATTCCCTCCGATTGACAAAGGTGTAAAATACATTCATGCAATATGACAAAGTTGCACAGACGGTTGGACTATATAAGTGTATGTAATTGCTTGCATTCAATGGACGTCCCAACTGCTTATTGATGTTTCTTATCCATTATACACATTGATTTTATAGAAAAAACTAATAAGATGTAAAAGTGCATTAGGTATGACTCCATTTTCTATATATTGTGAAAGAACAACAATATTTAACATGCATGGCTTTTAAATCACCACAAAGACATCGGTCATCATTTACAAGCACATTTTGTACAAAAAAGTCTATATGATAAGTGTATTATTAAACAACTTGCTAAGTTAAATAGAGAGATAAAAGTTGTTTTACTTGTTGAGCATTCTCTCAAATATAGCTTCGAGCCTTGGGTCCACATCAGTAGCTATGCCAGTTTCTGTTGCCTTAGTTTTGATAATAGCAAACTGGTCAATCGCTTCAGCTGAAAACAAGGGATATCATGTCAAATAGTTTGTGAGGCTACAATTAACTATTCAAGTAATGAAAAATCCATATGTCAGGTACGATAAGTCTTTGAACATAGTTTGATTCTTTTGAAGTGTTAAATAAGCTCCTAACTCCAAGGCACATGACAAGGATTCATTCTTCCAATTTTCTTCCCAAAAACATATATTGCAATTTTGGTACCAGGACCTACATTATCAAAAAAAAGTAGCATGTTATAAGTAGGAAGCATAAATGAAGTCTGAATGTTAGGCGGAACTAACAATATTACCCGTGTGGCATTATTGCTTAACGCACACATGTTCCACAATAGTCAAAACCATGACTTTTTAGGGAGCATTTGGCAAACAACTCATTTCTAATTCACTTTGATCTGTTTCAAAATTTGAAATCCAGCTCTCTACCTTTGAAGACAAACAGACATGTCCAACCAAAAAACCTTTAGTGTAGTAAACCACTTTGAAAATTCAAGGCATAGGCCAGTGATCTGTGGCGGTGTTCATAGGTAACAACAAATCAATTCTAAATACAAAATTAAAAACCAAATCAAACCCGGATTTAAATAGAAAAAGAGATCTGGGGGGCGGGAAATCTATGTGTGTATTTGTGGTGAATAAGCGTGTTTGTGAGCTGAACGAAAACCTGAAATAGAGTTACAAAACTACAACTCTTTTTATGCTAACTCGAATAAATGATAAGAAATGGTTTCCACATGTGCCATTTAGAGAGATGCATATATTGGTACCACTTCACATAGTTAGAGGTTAAGGTTATCCTTGTGAAATACTACATTCAGACTTTATTGCTGCAATAATGGTACGATGAATTATCCATTTGTTTTTATAAATAGAATAACATACGCAGAAATGATAACAGAGACTTAGGGATAAAGGATGCAGAAGAAAGATACGTCATGAATCTAGTTTCATTTATCCTAACCCAAGAAGTTGTAAACAAAAGGGATGAACCATATATATATATATATATATATATATATATATATATATATATATATATATATATATATATATATATATATATATATATATATATATATATATATATATATATATGCCACTGTTTGCTATTGATTCTTCCTCGCCAATCAGTTTGTAGATTTGTGTACCAAAGATGAAGATTGTGATTAGGATGGTCAAAGTAATCAAGTTAACAATTCATGACCGTTGCAAATATATGCCCATCATATGGTTTTGCCTTGCTTCATAAAAGTATTTCAGTTGCGATTGACATTCCCAACTATGGATATACATATTAGAATTAGAAGAAAATTGGTCAATCCTAATAGATAATACATTATGAAGCCTAGATTACAACTAAACCATAAATAAAAACAATTGACGAAAGGAACCGCATAATCAAAGAAACGATGATTGATATTACATACCCTTTAGGGCTTACTCAAACTTCCAAAAGAAATTAATGTAAAAACTTAGTCAACAACGCTAACCAGTATCGATTCGTCGTCGTGTTTCTTCATCCGACCCTAACCGATAACGGTTCGTCGTTTCTTCTTCAATCGGACATGATCGCTTTGTCATATTTCTTGTTTCTCCAAATAGGGTTATCTTCGGATAATCAAACTCAACTTTGAAATTGATTGCTAGGAATCCTTCAGAAGGTATGGCTAATGGATGAATACTTACAAAGAGTATGGAATTGTTTTCTTATATCGAATGAAGGGGGTAACATTCGAGGCAAGAATCAAGATATGAGATAACAGTAATTCATTAATTTCAGGCCAAATTAGGGAAGATAGAGCAGGTGAACGTGTTTAGGAGGGAAATGAAGAAGATAGAGTTTTATAAGATGACATGTGGCAAAACATTGGTGGAAAAAATGTCATGTGTCAGTTAAAAGTTTACTTTATTAGTAGTAATAGATTTTTTGAAAATTTTCATCCGCATAACCAGGCCCGGTCCTGAGGGTGGTCAACCCAGGCGACCGCCCAGGGCCATGCCTCTAGGGTGCCCAAAATTTCTAGGCTATGTTATATATATATATATATATATATATATATATATATATATATATATATATATATATATATATATATATATACTAGTATGTCGTTTGGCCATGCTAAAGCACGGCCCAGGGATAGAGGATATGATGTAGAAACAAGTAAAAGTACGTTGTTATTTTGAGATGTTTTCAATCGTGTCTCACAATAGTTTGACTTTACTTTGGCATCATTCCCCTTGAGGTCATGGTACAACTCGTCTTCACGATTTAAACAAGGGGTTTGAGAGTTTGATCCCATGAATATGTGGTATGATAGGAAAAATGACATCTTTGATTGTTGGTTTTAGTTATGTTTGCTGTTGCTAAGCATGTAACCAGTAATATGTTTGCTAAGCATGAATATGTTTGCTAAGCATGTAACCAGTAATAAATCACCGGAAGGCATCATTATAGTATTGTAAATATGATAAGAACTAAAAAGCAATATGGCAACTGCAACCTCGAGTGTCATATGCTTTATTTGGTTTATTTTTACCCCTTTTTCAACCTTATGGTCCAGCTTACTTTCTGTTCTTAACCCATTGTACTTTATCCATTACATAGTTCAGGGGCATTTTTGTCAATTCACAAATTATTATGCTATACTTGCAGCATTCTTTTGAAAGTTGCATTTTCTTCTCGGCCTTTGACCTATCCGTTTACACTTTATTAGTTAGTTGAGGGACAATTTTGTAAATTCACACAAGTTTTTAATTTAACCATTGCCAGTGGCGTTTCATGATTGTCAATCTTTTACCCACTATGTTTTGTTAAGTGTTAAGCACTTCTGTAATTGTCCATTGATTACTTGAAATGGCCCTTTTGTCAATCTTGGACCCACTATGTTTTGGTTTTGTATAATATAATTGTCATATTAAATATCATTAGTAGAATAGTACAAATCGTACAAGCTGATGTTTAGGTTTTTAAGAGGAAACTTATATTTACATACCAAAAAGTTATATTTACATACCAAATAGAATACGATGATCTATTTGCAAAAAAGGTTGTCTAAAACCTAGCAAAAGATGGATGATAACCGACCTGGGAACTACTTGTTTACACAACAAACTACTTGTTTACACAACAAATAGACTTTCACAGTCTATTTTCAAAAGATTGCTTCTACAACATCAAAAGACTGGAGAAAATGACTTATCACTTGGGTTTTTTCATCGGCCTTTTGTCTTTCGTTTGCAAATTGATATCCTTCTTTGTAGCAACCTGAATTGGTTCAGTTATTGGAATATCCACTTGTTTTTTCCCTGATGTTGATGTGGTTGTCGTTATCTCTGAAAATCCAGCTAAGGGTGGTGGGTTTGTGTGTGTAGATGGGTTTTCGTTTGATGTATACGCCTTAACAATGTTGATCCGTGTCTGATCTGTTCCTCGATAATGCGTCGTGTATGCACGGATAAACGCAGTGATTGGAGATGATTGGACTGCTGCTGCGATAGCATCATGGAGATTCTCGCCCTGTTATATATTGGGAAATTTGGTTAATGTAGTGATAAAATATAAGAGTAAATAATCAGCCAAATGTTATCGTTGTTATACTTACCATTTCTTCAGATTATTTCAATTGTGTTGCTGTGAAAGGTATAAACTTGTCCATATCTGGTGTATACATTGTTGCTTGGATAGTACCGGTCCCATCATCAATTGTAACTGTCATTCGTGACCTAAAAAGTGATGGATGGTTATAAAAGTCTTTAATTTTGGAGATTTTAAGGCCAAATTAAATGGATATTTACATTGCAATGATCTCAGATTCAACCCTGCAGGAAGGACAAGTTACTATCCATGTGATGTCTGCTTCCAGTGGTTTTTGACAATTCGCACAAGCTGTGTAAGAGAAGCCTCTTTCTTGCACAGGGAGAGTAATTCTTCCCGTAACCCAAGCAGTTTTTGACTGCCAGTAGAAAAAAATTAGATTTAGGCTCAATGTTAATATGTAAGAATAATGAAACAAATAGTTATGTTATTGGAAGTGGTTACATTTTCAAAGGACTCAACAGCTTTGATGATTGAAGTTGTGTCTTCATCGTTGGGGTAAGGAAGGAGCAACTCATTGTTCCTAAAATTTCTCGTACGCACTAACTCTTGTATTTCTGTTCTGTGGTTGTCATACCTGTTCAATGTATGGATTATTGTACATGTAAACATTAAGGTCTGTTAAAAACTGTAAATAAAACTTTAAATGTAGGAAAAAAGATATCGTAAAATGTACCACTGGCGTAGCTGTAAGTCTTCGCTAACAGGTGGATTGATTAAAAACACCGAGGTTGATTTTGTTGTTAAAGAGACAGCTATATGGTAGTTTATTAGGTTAGCAAAATATAATGATTATTTAATGTTATAATAGAAATTTAATATGTTTCATTTTTATGGGCTATGAATAAAGTAACTTACAGTTGAATGTTGTAACACCTAGTCGCAAGCCAAAAATGAGGGGGGTGGTTTCTGTCATTGACTGTAGCATGTTACCTTGATGTTCGCTGAACTGATTCCACAGTGTTATCGGAAGAAGTATTTTCCTGAAAAAAATATGTAGGAATATAAGAAATACACTTACAATTGTACGTGTAAGCAAGGTAGGTGTTTTACATACTCTTCATTGACAATGATTATGTCTCTTCTAGTAATCAGTTTCGTTCCTTGGTCGTAGCTAGGTAAACATTGAACCAAAATTCCCCTTACATCTGCATATTTACATTGTCATAAGCAGGTATATATGTAGTAAATGTAAACGATATATCGAATCATGCAATCTGTATGTCAAAATTTTAAGGTTTACCTTGAAGAATCTCCGACTCAATATACTTATGTAGCTTATTGAACGGAGTGAAATTGATTTTGAAGGGCAATATTGGTGGTGTAGGATCCGGGAGTTCTTCAACTAAAGTGCGATTATTTAAAATCCATGAAAACTGGTAGGGGCTTACAGAATATTTTGGCTGATTTTTTATGACAACTGCGTTTGAGATGTAGTATCGTCTATATTGTCAAAAGGTGTTTATCTAATATTTCAGATGGTTCTGGAAAATAAGGGCCGTCAGTTTCACTCCTTGTGGATCTGCAAGTATAATTCGTCTGTACGGTTCCTCGTCTTGTGTGTAGTGTATATGTTGACATTCTAACACGTGAACCAGGGCTGTCCATCGTTTTCATGGCTGTTGGTCGATCATTGGTACCGGTAAAATTTGTCTATTCATCTTCCTTTTTTCTGTCAAAACCAGATGTTCGAACATAAAAACGAAATACGTAGTAAACATAATTACTTGAAAAATGAAGTGTAAATTCGAATTGGCAATTGTTCATGGTGACATAAAGAATGCACATGTAATGGAAATGAAACTGGAAATGGGAGTTTAACTTTTAAGGGGCTGTTATTGTGTAAAAATTAGGGTAAATAAGTTTATAGGTTAAAGTACAACAGTTAATAGTTCTTGTAGAAGAAACATGACAAAAAGGTTTCTTTTTTATTTATGAAGAAAGAAAACAAACCTGATTCCATAGACATAAAGCTTCGCATATAAGTTAAAGAGTAAGAGGTCCTTTTATGTGTTTGTGGGAAAGGGTCGGTAGAGGAAATCTAACTGGTCATGGTGGCGGTGATCAACATCTGTCCCAAACCTAGCAGCCACGCAAGATGCTGAAGTAGGCACACAAAGCGGAAGAAGTGAAAATGGTGTCAAGTGTTAATTGGAAGATGCTGAGGCGAAATGAAGAGCAATTTGCTGGGTTTTAAGCCCTCTTCATTTTCGTATAGGTAAATGATATATATATATATATATATATATATATATATATATATATATATATATATATATATATATATATATATATATATATATATATATATATTAAATTGGTTTGTTTATAATGTTAATAGGCTAAGTAGCCCTTAAGCCCAACAGAATGAACTAAGCCCAAAAAAATTCGGAAGCTAGGTTTGTCGTTGTCGAGAATCGTGGAACCAGCAAGCAACAAAGCGAGAAAATTGGAAAAATCACAATCACACGTTACGCCCTTTTGTCGAGACTCGAGAGCCGAATCGTTCAAGACTTGTCGAGAATCGTTCAACTCTTCAACAGTTCAAGATTCAAGAATCGTTCAACTGTTCAAGCAATGAAGCAAATCAAGCAATCGTATTTCGATTTTCGCCTTTCGGATTACTTTAACGGTTTGCATTCACACTATTTATTCGATATTTGTTCTAATTCTTTCTCAATTCTTCCTTCAATTCTTACTTCTTCTCCTCTGAATCTCTGATAATCAGATTGTACCTCTAATAGTTCGATGTTCGATTTCAGTTTCTGATTCCAACAGCCAACAGTGAACAATCTGATTGACATTGAATCATTGATTTCAGATTGGCGATTTCAATTTCAGGTAATCAGGTTATCGATTTCAGAGTTTCAGTTTCAATCCAGGTTATCCGATTTCAACAGTGACAAGTTCTCGATTTCAGACTTTCAGTTTCAATTCAGATTATCTGATTTCAGACTTTCAATTTCAATTTCAGGTTATCCGATTTCTGATATCTAAATTTCAATCACAGATTCACAGGCTGTCGATTTCTGAATTTCAATCATGATTTCTGATTTTCAGTTTCAATCCCGATTCCAACAGTGACAAGTTCGCAATTTCGATTTCAGTTTCAATTCGGAATCCATTCTTCCTGATTTCAAGTAAGCAATTCTTCCTAATTTTCTCTTTTCTGATATTGATTTTATATTATAGTTCCTGATTTCAATTCCTTCCTGATTTGTTTGTTATTGATTTTAAATTGTACATTTGGAGTTCGGATTTTTGTCACTGAATTTGCACAAGCAGATTTCTACTCATCAAGAAACCAAAAATCAGGTGTATTCTTTTCTTTGAATTTGTTTATATTTGTGACTTTGAAGGGCCCATTTGTTTGTTCTCGCCCCGGGCCCAAAATATGTTTGGAATGGCCTTGCACATAACACATGAATTTGTAATCTATTCATCTTATAAAGCAAACTTAGCTCTTTAACATAATAATAAAATAATTTTAAATCATTAAATTATTATGCACAACATACATATGCTAATGCATATATCCATTCTCGCCCCTTTTCTTGACTCGGCTACTTTTTTTTCCGGTATATCGCCATCTCCTTATTTTTAGCTAAAATTGAACAGCAAAAATTGAACGATTCCATGGTGGAGAGTTCCAGCGTACCCTCTATCTTGGAAACATTTTCTCTTCCCGACTTTTCTAAAACCCTAGCCACTTCCGCCACCACCTCCACACCTCTACTGCACCACCTCCGCTCTCTGGCGATATATCTATTCTGTTCTCGCAAACACTAATACTCAATGCGACTCACCACCAATATATACATACTTTCGAAACCCTCTGTCTCTAGCTCGTGAAATGCACATCGGTTTATTGTCGATACGTGAATTTGGGTTGAAATTGCAACTCAATTTCAGTTTTCAGTTTTTGAAATAATGTTTATTTCTTATACAAAATACTAAAAGGAAAGTTTGAAATATGGGTTTTTGAAATTGTTGTCGTCTTTGTTTTCATTTGAAATAGGGTTTATTTCGTCAGAACGATGCCCTGCTCCCAATAGCCACCATTGTCGCGATTTGTCGTAATTTATCCCTACCAACCTCTATCTTCATTGGTGTTGTCATTTGAAATAGGATTTGTTGCTCAATTTCTTTATTATTCTTCAACATCATGGGCACATCCATCATTCTGCCCCAAATTCACAGCCTTTTCCTTTAAAGGCTAAAATCGCCTTTCTACCTTCATTCATAGTCACTGTAAGTAAGTGCTTCCATGATCCTTGATGTTACAGAAACAGTTATCAAACATCTATCATCCACCACTCTGGAGATAAAAAAATACTTTTTGTTTTAATGATTTTATGTTTTGATCATTTTTTACATGATAAGATACTCCACTCTTTTACATATCTGGTTAAGGAGATGGGTTGAAGGAGTTGGTTTACTGATGTTGTAAATGTGACAAAATAGTCGACTGAAGGAAAAAGGCTTGGGTTGAAATAACATCGTACTTTCATTTATCTCTTTATTTTAGCATGCAACTTTCATTTCTTTCTCTTACATCATTGTAGTTCCTATTTTTTCTTTTAAGGCATTGTACTTTGTAATAGCTTCCTAACTTTTATCATTTTGGTTTTCTTTTACATCTCTTGATGGGCTATAATATGGGAGCATTATTAATATACTAGGTTAAAACCCGTGTGTTACACGGTTTGGTTTAAAAAAAATATCATATTTTATCAATTTTATGGTTTAATCACTCATACTTTATTTATTCCATTAACGTCACCCTATTTTAAAAACAAAATTTCATGGTGACCATCATTATCACTATTGTTTGTTTAGCAAAAGTATGAAGGATAAATGAAATTAAGAATCATTTTTTAGAAAGGCAGCACCATATTATAGACTAAAAGATAATGGGAAGCTAAAAATGATCCAATGTTATGAGAGAAATAGAGCATCCAAACAATCAGCAAGAGGAAATAATAACATCCAAAAGGATAGATGTAAACATTAAGGGTTTTTAAAGCGATATCTCATAATAGAGTCTAACCAAAATAAACAATTTGTAGGCAAGTTAAGTGATAAACAAAATCTTGTTTAAAAATAGAAGATTTGGTGATTGATTTTTTAAAATTTATGAAAATCGAGACATGATAGTAAATATACTGGCGGAATAATGCAATCGCTATATATATATTTCTGATAATTTAAGCCACTAAGCCAGTCACCATGCTCAGAATCGAAACTTGAACCTTCGATAAGAATAAAACTTACTACTCTTTAAATGAGGTCTAAACAAATAATCAAGTCGCACAATTGTTGAAATTAGTGGAAACTTCATATTGAAATGAAAAAGTAACAAAAACAAAAGGAAACATATCCACCCATTTTTCCTGCCGATCCAAAAAATATAAAAAAAAAAAAAAACCCCACTAAACTTAAAATTTCAAGTCAAAGTTAATTAACAATACATCATTCGGATATAAAAAGCAAACCTTACGGAATGGTAATCGGTTACATACCAAAGAAGAGAAAAAGTATCTAAATCCCCAAATAGGCAAAACTTAAAATGTGTATGTTGCAACGCGTTACTGGCATCCATTCACCGCAGAAGCTGTTCAATAGGCAAGTGTTATTAGAATAAGTTTTACTTACAGACATGCAGCAACTAAAAAATACACTATTTTATTCAAAATGACCAATATACCCCATCCCCTCCCCTGCCACACACAGATACAGTTATCTACCACATATTTATTGTCTTTTTCAAAATGACCAATATACCTCTCCCCCTCCCCTATCACGACAACAGACATACAGTCACATGTACGTACACACACACACACTCTCTCTCTCTCTCTCTCCCTGTCTCACACATATACACACAGTAACATAGACACAGTTACCGTATTTCATTTTAAATAGGTTTAAGTGGATAGATTTGTTGCTAATGAACAATAATAAATGTCTTAAGTCATAAATATCGTACCAGAGCAAGTTGGTTTAGCGGGAGAGATGAAACTATGTCTTACGGAGAGATGGATGGCAGCAAACGGTGGTTGTGAGGGATGGCTATGGATCTGGAGTGGTGGTGACGGCTGGGGATATGGAGCGCACCGACAAAGGCTTCATAGAAAAAGATAATGAAGAAATAAAAGAAAAGTTGTGATGGGCGATAGTCAGGTGGTGGCCGTCGTTAGGTCGGACGATGGTGGTGAGATAGAAATGGTCAAATGGCAACTGCACATAGGGTTCTTCCAGGAGCATATCTCGATATGGAGGAGAGAATTGGGTTTCATAATTTGAATCTTGAATAAGGGAGAGAGTAAGTAGGAAAGAAATTAGGCGTGATTGGGGGAGATTGCGCATAACTGAACAAAATTAATGCTCTAATTTATAAAGTGAATGGAACCATAATACTGTATAGGTTCATGTTTTAGGCGGGAAAAAAAAGCTGAAATACATAACAGGCTGACGTGTGGCAAAACGGACATCTAAAAAAGAGACACGTGGCCATAATAGGCTTCCTTTATTAGTATGTATAGATATCAACAATTTAGCAACTTAAATGCACGATAATGGAGCTGCTTTAATGCATGATGGAAGGTTGTGTTTGCTGCTGACTTTTAGAAGCTATGAATGCTAAGTTTTAGTGCTATTAATAATCGAAAGTAGGCTCTTTTTGTTGCTGAAATGGGTCAATCTTGGTCTTTGAATCCCCAATTCTTTAGGGTTCACAATATTAGGGCCAATGGCATTTTTGTCTTTTGACATGTTTAAGTTTCAGGTACATTGTGGAGAAATGACTTGAAATTGATAGAGTAAAGAATTATCTTATACTACTTCATGTCTGAAGATGTGAGTTTTATACTTTTAGTAAAACTATATTCCGCTTCGCAGTAATTGCTGATTATGGACACTTCATATTAAATGAAAATATCAATTCATAATTCCATAATATATATATATATATATATATATATATATATATATATATATATATATATATATATATATATATATATATATATATATATATATATATATATATATATATATATATATATATATATATATATATATATATATATATATATATATATCTTACATCCAATCACTTATAATCGTATAGGCTTTAAATTCAGACACTTTCTTTGAATCATCTAAAAGCACATGAAGAACTTGGTAATTTGAGATCTAACTGATTTCATCAACAATAGGATATGCAACAGGCAACATCTACTCTTAAGTAATTCACTGTATCTCTGTTAATATATTTCTTCAGTTTTATAATATATGTTCGAATTTGTATTTAAATTATCTTTTTGAGAAAACAATAGGATATGCTATGGAATTTGGAAATCTTGATAAACCACGGCCCGTACTCCGAGCATCAAGTGCATGTTGTCATAAAAGACCTTAAGTTTGTAAGAAAAGTTTAGGGTTTACCCTTTTATGTATTTTTTTTGTTCATAAAAGCCCTTAAATTTATGTATGTTTCATTAAAACCCTTAAGTTTGGCAGGAATGTTCGGTTTTACCCTTATGTCTTGTTATAGAACCCGTCAAACTTAAAGGTAAAACCGAAACTTCCTGCCAAACTTAAAGGTTTTAATGAACTAAAATAAATTTAAGGACTTTTATGAGCAAAAAATACTAAAAGGGTAGACCGAACATTTCTTACAAACTTAAGGGCTTTTACAACAATAATCTTACAACTATGCCACTTTTAAATATCAACCATGGCCCGTACTCAGAGCATCAAGTACATGATGGATTATTTACAATTTATATCAAATATGGAGTATATGTTTTGTATATAATTACAAGTATGCCACTTTTAAACATTTCAGGTTTAGTGTGAAATATAGTGGATCTAAAATATGTGTATGTATATATGCCTAATGGTCTATAGGTTTAGTTTTTAAAGATGTAATTTGTAAAACCATACCTAGAAGTTTGTAAGACTATTATTCTACTAATTATTAATTTTATAAAATAAAGAAACCATTAGTTATATTATGCTTTATTTGGTTTTAAAGTTTATTTTTTTTAGAACGGCAAATCTATCATACTCCTACTCCTAAACTACTCCTTGTTATGTTAGTGTCAGGGTTTGAACCCATGACCTCCTTGTTAGAATATCACCTTGTTAGCCAAGTGGGCTAGCCCCAACTTGTTGGTTTTAAAGTTTCTAAAGACCAATTTTGATTCAATATTTTATAAAAAAAAAAAAAAAAAAAAAGTATCAAAATTTTACAATAGATGTGTTTGTCTCTCTTGGACCTTGGTGAATCTGTCGTTGGAAATGTTGGGTTTCACATATCCAGGTCGCAAATAAAAATGCAACCTTATTTTAAGCTTAACCCACAACCCTATAATGAGACCATGGCATTGGAAGACATAAGACAATAGGTATATCACCAGCATATTACAAGACTACTAATTACAAGACTACTAATTATTATGAATTATAAAAATACACTTTCATTTAATAATCGAAAATGAACATGGCAATACAAAGAATACTTATTATCGTAATCAGAACTACTTCAGCTTGTATTTTGCTTGTTCTCTTAGAAGACTCGATGGTGTGAGTTCTAGCAATAGGCTTGTTTGGATGACATTTATGTAGCTTCTTTTGTTCACCAAGTTTCCCCCGACTTTTAAGAAAATTCATGAACCATATTGCAGAGTTCTTTGGGTACCTTGTGTATTTCCCATCATTGTAATCTACATAAATTAGACCAAAACGAATAGAATATCCTGATGTCCACTCAAAATTATCCATCAATGACCATATAAAGTATCCCTCTACCCTAACGCCATCCCTACAATAGTGTAAAGGGGTTTGATTAGAATGGATGTTAAGTAAATAAAAGGTAGATGCAACACATAATACATTGTACAATTTTTTGAACAACAAAGAAATAATACATTGTACAATATAACTTTACCTAAACCGCATCTCGGAGTTTTTGAAGATGTGTCTTGTGATAATCAATACGTTGAGTATCGGTACAAGCTACGCTAATTGTGATATCGTCGCTACTTTTGTCTGGCCACCCTACACAAATGGTCCAATTGAAAATGTAATATTTCCAGTAAATTACAGTGACAAACACCCATTTATTGGATAGGCAAAAAAAATTCAAATTTGATTACCATTTTCGGTTATGAGAATCAGTGGATCTCCATAAGTATGTTTTATGCGCTGCAGTATTTTGTAAAGTCCAAGCGGATAGGAGTACAACCAGTCACTGCCTCCCTACATTTGATCAATAACATAAATTAAGAAACAAAATATGACACAACAAAAAACCTCTTAAACAAATTATACCTGTGGACCGATAGGTTTCCCATCAAGACCCTCTGAAAAAAGAAAACAAAACAGAGGAACAATAAGTTCCAACTTGGGGTAATTCATGAACCTTTTGAAGTCACAACATAAACCTTTCTTATTGAAGGATTAAAGCATATGGTATTTTACATTTAGGGTTGATTCAGCTAGGTAATGTTCATTTAAATATACCTGCTTGTTGATGGACATTGCTATCTGTTGTATAGGAGGGTACTTGACTTGCTTCTGCGGTGGTGGCGTAATAAGAGGTATAGTAATTTAATCCAAGAAAATCGTAAGAACCCTTAATTAACTTGGCTTGCTCTACTGTGAATTCTGGCAACCGACCACCTGTAACATATTTTATCATAGTACCAGGGTATTTTCCACTAAATAATGGCTCCATGAACCTGAAATTTTTTGGTCATATAGTACTTGATAATTAACAGATTTGTATAAAATAAATTCCATATAGTAATTTTAGTGTGTAATTAAAATAATATATATGTATACATATACATGTACTCAAACATACATAAATAATACAAATGGACTCACCATCCAAAAATGAAGTCGATGGCTCTTATGGCTGCATCCTTGTCTTCCTGTTTCTCGGGATTAAGTGGCTCATAGAATGCTGCATTCAGCGTAATCCCAATCTTACCGCCTTGACGTTTCTGAAGGTTTGAGTCCAAATATATATAAGAAATATAGAAATATTCCTCCTCTTGGTTAAACCTTACGTTATAAATTTGTGGGTAATTTTTTTGAATCTTTCTATGATTAACATGCAACACGCGTAATAATTAATACATACAACCAAAAATAATAACCAAGATGAATTAAAGTATTACTTGAAATTTTTTTCGGTATAGGCCCACAGCAGAAGCATGAGAAAGGAGTAAGTTTTTTGCTACGATATAAGGCTCGGTACCAGGATCCCCAACACCGTCCTTTCCCCGACCAGGTGCAAATGTACCATTAGCATATCCACCCGATGCGTATGATTGTGGTTCGTTTATTGTGATCCAATTCTTGACCCGATCACCAAACTCCCAGAAGCAAAATCCCGCATAAGTCGTAAAATCATATCTAATAATCAAATATGCACAACAATAGCTTAATTATTCTGAGGTTGCTGTTTGTTTTTTCTACATTTAAGAGCTGCCAATCTATATATATTTTTATATAAAAGTAAATAGTTATAACTGCCTCGTGGAGTCATTATCTATCACTTACATAATTTTTTCACTTAAGAAGCCCATGTATTCTTCTTCCAGCGTTTCGGGAGTGTCCCAATGAAAGAGAGTGACGTATGGCGTAATTCCACAGAGTATGAGCTCATTTATTAGGTTATTGTAGTAGTCGACACCTTCCTTGTTGACGCCATTGGTTGGTCTTCCACCTTAAAATTGAACACTAAGTTATAGTTTTAACATAATATATAAAAGTAATTGTTTTCTTCACTTTTTCGGTATTCACCTGGAAATATTCTTGTCCATGAAATTGAGAATCTATAGGCATTTACACCCATTGTCTTCATCATTTGCACATCCTCCTGTTTATACAAAATAAAATTTTGAAATTTTGATTTAAGAGTACACAAAGGTTAAACATGATTACCTTGTATTTATAATAACTATTAGTACCGTTGTTTCCATTATCACCATTAACAATGGCATCTGCGTTAAAATCCAATCAAATTACCATGAAGTTAAATGAAGGGAATTAGGTTACTACAGAAAAAGAGCATGGTCATGGTATTAAAAAAAAAATGAAAATGAGGAAAACCAGGGTAGTTGTGGCAGAAGACATCCCAAATGCTTTGACCTCTTCCACCTTGAGATGCAGCACCTTCAATCTATATGAAACAAAATTGTGATACCCGAATCTTGGATTGAAATACCATGTCTTTAGGTAAAAGTGGAAGAAAAAAGAACCCCTTAGTTACCACTTACCACCACATTTGGATTAAACGTATTTTTTTTTTCATTTTTCCTTACTATTTTAATATTTGACATTCTAATTTATTTATATTACATTCTACTTCTTAATTATCAATGATATGAAACAGGATCTTCAATCAATAAATTTGAACAAAAATTAAATAGAACTTTCGCGGATATTTTGTATAATCAAGGTAAACTATTTAACTTAGTATATTAACTAAGGGAAGATTCAAATGTAACGAGTTAATTCTTGTGAGACACCGAGACGCTATTATGGCCTCAATGTTGGAGGCAAAAATTTTCAAAAATAAAACAAAAATGGAAAAGAAAAGTTATATGGCAGTTATGTTTATCATTTTTTAATACGCAACATAATATAAAGAACTAAAAAGATAAAAATAATCATTGTTTTAGTTAAATAGTTTAACCAGAATATTGTTCATAATGTGTACCATTTGTAACACTCTAATAAAAATATTGTTAATATTTTTTAAAAATTTCATATTTTAATATTCTCATATATATATATATATATATATATATATATATATATATATATATATATATATATATATATATATATATATATATATATATATATATATATATATAATATTTCGAATATTCATTTTTTAATTTCAGACCCAAAAATATGTTGTCGGAAACATGTATATGTATCTCACAAGAATATGATGGTTTCATTTGAACTTTTAACTCTTAAGGGCGTGTTTGGCACGGAGCTTTTGGGAACGTTTGAGAGCTTGTAGCTTCTAACATTTAGGAAAAAACTCTAATAAAAACAAAAGTTTCGTTCGGTGAATCGAGCTTAAAGCTTTAATTTTAAACAAAATGTTACTATTTTAGACGCTATTTGAAGTAGCTTTTGCCAAACATGACAATCATCCACCAAATAAGATACAGTTGTGTTTTCCGTATTAATAGGTATCTTTAGTTGTCAATAAAACATTATCATGAACGATGGAATAACATCCTAAGAATCATCTATAAGTTCAACATATCAAATAATTTGTAGATAAAAAAATTTATAATGTCAAAACATACCTGATATGCGGAAGTAGCTACTCCCCAAACGAAATCCGGTTTGAAATCGTCACTATGTACAAGATTTTGGGCAAGGGAAAATGTGCGTCCCATATTTGGGGTTGCTTCCATATTTTTGGATTAGATTTCGATTTTGAACTTTTAAGGTTTGAAGATTAATTATGGGTTTGCCATCCAATTTATACTTAAGATAATGCATCCATCATAATTGACTTTATAAAAAATACAATTAAATTTTAAAAATTCAACTATATTAAGATTTATTTTAACTCCTATCTTTTGAATTGAGGAGTTGTGACGAATAGCCGTGGAACGAGAAAATTCAAACGAGAATTGAATTCTCAAACTAACAACAATTTTCCTCGTAGAGGGTTGAATAGTATTTAATATATTATTTTTGTATTAAAATTGTAAACAAATTTTGTGGATAAATGGACTATAGTTAGGGGTGAAAAAAGGTTGGTGACATGGCAGAGTTGTCCATACACATCATCAACACGGAATCAAATCTCATCCTATTTGGAAAGTGGGCAAGGTGGGCATATCGCAAAAAGTCCTAAACTTATGGCCATGATATTTAATTGAAAATTTCATAATACACAATATATCTACTTATCAAAATCATTTCAACTGAATAGAAGTTATGATATAAAATAAATGCGATTTCCAAACATTGAACTAGTTCAAATATAATTAGCATCATTATATCACTCGGCATCATCACCTTATTTAATCGTTTAATCAAAGTCGTTGCTAATAGGAATACCATCGGTGAAGCATTAATAATGAGTTACTTAAAAAATTAACAAGAATTGTGATGGATTCGTCCGTCGTTAATGTTTGGGTTTCTAATAGCGACGATTACCATAATATTCTCAATAACAGTCTTAAAATTTAACTAAAATGTATATTTGCCTATGGTATGTTAGAAGATTAAAGAAGTTATTAAATCAATATGCAAGTGATGCCTAGCTTAGCTGGTTGATGCACCGGGTTTGATACCCATGTGGGTTTGAAGTCTGGAGTTCTAAACCGGGTAAAGGCAACGCCTCTTGCAATTATGCCCCATGTGGGGAAGTTTTCCCTGAAAATCACCTTGGGGGCTGGGTTTGCCCGCTTTGCGGAGCTCGAACCTGGGGTCACTTGTGAAATATTCAGGTGAGGTTCCCGCTTATTCGTTTGCCGTTTCCAAAAAAAATTAAATCAATATACTCCGAGAATTTCGTTGTTAATATTCAGATGATGGCATTTCCATATATCTATTAACTATTGGCACAAAATTTTCTACATTTTGACGTAGTCTAACATAATACTGGACTTTTGCCCTTGTATTCGAAATAAAACACCTTTAATTCAAAAATAGTGTTTTTTTTTTTAACGGCAAATTTTATCCTACTCCTACTCCTAAACTACTCCTTGTTATGTTACTCCACCTCTCTTTACTTGATAATTACGCATTATTATTGCATTGTAAATTTGATCTCTTTATACATAATGTATGTGGTCAAATTAATACGGGGAATGGGTCTAGGTTAAGTTAGTTGTGTTTTTATTTTACATGATGTAACATGATAATTTTTTATATAACACAAATATAATAAGATTTTTTATTAACAAGAAAACGATTCAACTAAACACAACAAAAATAATATAAAATAACCATTATCTTATTAAATTCATACTTAATTATAAAAAACGCAAAAAACGTGATGAACAAATGTTAATAAGATGTCGCTTTCGTGTCAATTTCTCAAAATATATATATACAATATGACCTGACGCTGATGGTCTACGCAGATGTGGGTGGACTCGGGTTGAAGTTGACGCTGGGGATCAGCCCTTAACCACCCCTCGTTAACTGCTCCCAATATCTTGGATTCGGTTTTCTAGTTCAAAATGATCAAAATAACGTCCATATGTACATACAGTTAGAACACGAATTCTCTCTATCCATCAAACACGTGAACTTGTGGATGCAATAAAATTACGGTTGCGGTGAAGATTCGTCAGACGGGAAAATGTTTCTCGTTGCCTTTAATGTTTTGAGGCATGATTTTTTAGATGATGTCATTAAGAGAATTTTTGTGGAGTAAAATGTGAAAGTGTTCGCATGTGGCGAAACATAAAAGTGCTTGTAATATATATATATATATATATATATATATATATATATATATATATATATATATATATATATATATATATATATATACTAGCTGCGTACCCGCGCAATGCGGCGGCGGCAAATAGTTTCGTGTCGTCAATTACTTTTTAGGTTTTAGGTTTTGTCAATACCCGCGCGATGCGGTGGCGGCAAATAATTTCTTTCGGCGAGTATATTCGAATGTCGATTAATTTCTTGTAATAGGATTTTTTTAATGCAACATAAACATGCCAAAATTTACGAAGTTGTAGAATTACGGGTGAAACATACGTCGAGGCAAATTTCACCCAAATATTTTAAAAAGAACATGTCATATTCAAAAGTTTCTGAGGTACTCGCACAATGCGGCGAGATGCTAATGAGGGGGGAGGAGGACCAACGTTTGACGATTAGTTTTTTTTTTCACGGTTAGTTCTTTTTGGATATGAGTTATTCGCTTTTGCAAGGTCCCATGTTTAGTAGCAGCTGAATTCGAGTGATGTTTAATCAATGTTTAAGTTTTAAATGTATGCATTGTAAGTTCTATTCTCATTGCTCACTTAGTCATAATCAATTTTTATTTTTAAATTTATTATTATTATTATCAATGTAATCTTCAAATGTATCACACTTTAATTGGTTTTAGTTTCCTACGGATGACCGAAATGTAAGCAAACTATTGTTATTCATAAAAGAATGTATTTATTTTATAGTTATATTTTTACCCATAATAAGACGTACTTCTATTGTTTATCCAAAATTAAAGTATATTGCCATTATTTGTTAAAAACGTAAGTAAATTGCTATTGTGGGTAAATTATAAGATTGAAAATGCTACTTAATAAGTAATTTAGAAAACCAAGTTTCCTCCTGATGGGCAGAATTGCCATACCTAATTTACCAAAACACAATTACCATCATTCAATTAATATCTGCAATATGTTTTGTGAATTTTGTAAGGTAAATGAAATTATATTAAACAATAAAAATTTGAATAAACATATATTTAAACGATTGTAAGATCCCTAAAAAGGTATCAAGTGCACCAGCTCAGTCAACAAAGAGTTCATTCAAAAAAACATACATAAACAAAAAAGACGTTATAAGCAAAGATTTTGTTATATAAATTTTCCTGTTGCCACCCGTGGAGCACCTGTACAGTAGCACCAATATGAGTTTTTCACATAAGGTTACCAAGTGGTATTTGGTCCAATGGAATCACTAACAGGCTTAATATGAGTTTTCACATAACAGTAGCACATGGACAATAACAGCTTATAATAGCCATAAAATCGCCATGAATAACCACTTCCACTTTCCGTTTTACCCACACGCATAGATAAGACACGCTATCCCAATTAGTAAACTTCATATAGTGAAATATTGGCTGAGTTGGAAACAATAATAGTGGTTAAAACATGAAAACTTAGTCCCATTGTTGGGACATTGCATCTTTTCTAATGAGAAATTCTTAATACATGAATATACAAAATCTAATTAAAGGCCAGTTTTAGAAATCAACCTGAAATTTTTCAAGCATTTCAAACATCAGATTAAGCCTGGTTTTAAGAAGTTTCTCTAAATGTGTCGGAAAAGCCCTCAATCCCAGCCTCGGTCATCATTGCAACGCCCACCTACGACAACAAAGACCACCGTAGCCTATAAAAATAAAATTGAAATTTAATGTTCATTTTCGACGATATAACCCAGTAAACCAATCGGGTGTGGAAGAAGGTGCACCTCATCCCATTTCTTGCAACTTTGGTTCCTTATTTCGATTGTTGCAACAATTTTGATCCCCAAGTTTGTTCAAAATTTGTATTTTCAACAGTTTCCTTTTGCAATTTTGGTCCTTATAGGGAACAACACCGGAACAATTGAAAATAGGCATCAAATATGAAAGAGTAAACTATTTGGGACCAAACTGTAATTTTTGAAGAACCAGGGAACAAAATTGTAATTTTACTCTTATATAAAGAAAGTATGATTTCTTAAAGCACCTTCGAACAAGTGAGAACCCATTTGAGTGGACCCCACTCAATGGTAGGCCAATAAGCACATCTCCAACTGTTATATTCTTTCCATTTATAACAGACTCCTTTTTCACAATTTCAACTGCAAAACCGCTAAGATCATACTCCCCTTTTGCATAAAAATCTGGCATTTCTGCAGTCTGAAAGTCAACAACAAAAGTCAACATTATTAGGCGAAGTACGTTGCTATCATTGTCCGCAACAGGTAAACAGAAGTACCTCTCCACTCAATGGTAGGACAATAAGCACATCTCCAACTGTTATATTCTTTCCATTTATAACAGACTCCTTTTTCACAATTTCAACTGCAAAACCGCTAAGATCATATTCCCCTTTTGCATAAAAATCTGGTATTTCTGCAGTCTGAAAGTCAACAACAAAAGTCAACATTATTAGGCGAAGTACGTTGCTATCATTGTCCGCAACAGGTAAACAGAAGTACCTCTCCACCCAAAAGAGCAGTCAGATTGTTGACAACCATCAACAAATCCTTTTATAACCTTTTCAGCAAGATCAACATCAAGTTGACTTGTAGCATAGTAATCAAGAAAAAATAATGGCTTTGCACCAGATGTGACGATGTAATTCACACTCATTGCCACCTAAAAATGAACATCTTTTAGTAATGACAAAAAACATGTATAAAATAATGTAATAGTAACAAAACATTACTCATTGCCACCTAACCACATGTCCTAATTTCTAAAGTAAATAGCAAAAGCAGTAAGAGAACATAGAAAGAGACCATTACAATTTTCCAGGACTACATGAATATATTGCCATCCGAATTCAAACCCTCCATCTTTGATATACTGCAATATGTTTAAGAGAAAAATTAAGACATGAATTTTAGACAATATCAAATAGAAATAAACAAACACAACACATAGGTTTCACACCTTTTATTAAAATTTTAAGTTAAGTCTAATAATCAATTAATCACCATTATTTTCATAGTAAGGTCATCTTCCCATGGTGCCAAAGAAATCAGATTAGTCTCGGGACCTATGCAAACAACATAATGTTAATTGTTAAATCAAAAATTCATCAAGAAAATATAACGAATGCAAAGAAGAGCTTCAATTAGATTAAGCACATGAACATTCTGATGTGGAAATCGAAATCAATGAAAGTAGGTTACTGTTTCCATCTTCTGCCTGAAACCACAAAACTCCCACTTTAATAAGCACAAAAAAATGAAAATTGAAATTAGTCAAATAAATTACCGAAGGTCTCAATAAGAAAATTGAAAGTTGGTTGGTGTTACTGAAGGACCGGAAAAGAAACAAAAAAAATTGAAAGTAAGTTGCTATTAATGCAAGTCTGCGAAAACCAAAAAAACAGACTCTGTGTTTTCAAATTTATAAAACCCGAAAATCTTGGGCGGGAGCTAAATTTCAAAAATTTCAAAGTTTTCAAATTTTGAAAATCCGAAAATCTTGGGCGGGAGCTAAGTTTTAAAATTTTCAAATATTTCAAAATTTGAAAATCCGGAAAACTTGGGCGGGAGCTAAGTTTCAAAAATTTCAAATTTTGAAAATCCCGAAAAATTTCAAAATTTCAAATTTCGAGTTTTTAAAAAGTGAATTTAAGTAAAAAGAAAAATATGATTAATTACCTGACAGCTTTGGTCCTGATGCTATTAATCACTCATAAGTTCTTTGAATAAACACCATGATGCTATTACATTTTTGACAACTTTGGTCCCGATGCTATTACCTTTCTGACCATTTTGAGAACAGATGGCTGAAAACTTGATTTTAGTACCAAAATTGAAAACCTATATTACCATTAACATTTGACTTTTGAGGTTAAATACAAGATTTTAGTAGCCAAAAGTAAAGAGGTACCTGATTGGGAGCTAGTTAAACTATAAGAACTGGTGATAAAAGATCAAAAAACAAAAGGTTAAAAGATCAAAAAACAAAAGGTTAAAAGACAAAAGGTTAAAAGATTGTATTTGCAAGTTGATTCTTTTAATCGATTGCCATAAAAGATCAAAAAACAAAAGGTTAAAAGACTGTATATTTCCAGATTAGGACCATCTGTCTGTAAATTTGAATCAGTCAAACTGAACACTATCACATACACATAACAAGATCATTAATATTAGTAATGAATCCTAAGTAAACATATAGTACTGAAGGTAAAGTTTACCTAAAATCAAGGTTACAGAGCTAAAACTTCCAAGTTTCCCTGCATTCACGATTCAAAATATAATAGAGATTTAGATCAAAATCAAAACATTAAAAGGTTAGAGCTAGAGTTCGGTATCTTTCATCTGAAAAAGAATCTCCAATCCAAATTTGTTATAAAATCGCATTCAAAGCAACAATAAAACCCCATCCAAAATAGGAAAACAGAAATCAAACAAAGAAAAAATGCATATATAGTTGTATGAAACAAATTTGGGAAACTTATTCTTGCTGGAAACACCAAAAATCAAAATAAATCCAATATATTATCAACAAAATAATTTATACCCTGATTACATACAACTACAATCAAATACGCACAAACAAGAATACGTACCTTCAATTGACCTGTTGAGAGATGGAAGTAGCTTGCCAAAATCATACTCAAACCTCTCGGTTCCTGGTGGCGGTGCACCTTGAAGCTGATGTTGCCCATCTTGCCCATTCAAGTTTGACCCTGATGTTGAATATAGCTACCCAAAAATCATTAAAGAAATCATAAATTATAATCATAAAAACATAACAGTTACATCGGGTTCCTGTGGCATTTTGTCGAGCACTTGGAGTGCATTGCTCTTATCAACCATCGGGTTCCTGGTGGCGGTGCACCTTGAAGCTTCAAGTTTCATAAAACAAATACAAGTTTCATAAAACAAAAACAAATACAAACCTGGTGGCGGTGAACCTTGAAGCTTCGTCATATCGGTGGCTGGATCAGATGGTTCTGCATAACGGATGGTGGCTGGATCGGATGGGGCTACATAACGGATGGCTGGCGTTTCCATCATGGTGAGGTGGGAGATTGTAGTGGGGACGAAGGTGGAATACGGTGGATGGTGTTGTTGAATCGGGAGGCACCCGAAGGTGGAATACGGTGGATGAATTTTCAATAACAGATTCGGTCCGATGGTGAGGACGAAGGTGGAAGACAGTGGATGGTAGCAGATGCGATGAGATCGTTTGCGGAAACGTAACCGCGTGACTGTGGTTTCTTTGCGAGCGAGAGAGAGAGAGAGAGAGAGAGAGAGAGAGAGAGAACAGAGAGTGGGATAGAAGAAGCAAAAAGAGGGGATTCCGGCTAGGGTTTTTTTTTATGCTTTTATATTGCCACAGGTCCTGTTCAGCAAACGCGTATGCAAACGAAGTATGCAGTAGAGGCTTGTACATAGTCTTAAAATTAAGACATTATGCAGTAAATGGTTGTATGATATATATGGTTATAGATATATATATATATATATATATATATATATATATATATATATATATATATATATATATATATATATATATATATATATATAGGTAAATTAATTTGGTCAATTTTTTTAATATATATGTATATGTAATGGCTATGTAGTCATTGGTTTTCTCTCCCCTACGCAAGCTTTTTTCCTTCTTCGAGGTACAATTTGCAGGGTGGCCGCATGGGGGACGGTGTTCCCTGCGTTGAAATGCCTTCACCGTACCCGTCCCCGCAGTCCACACCAGTAAGCCTGCGGAGAGGAAATGCAAAAGCAAAATAAGTTTGTATGTGTGTTTTTGGGCGATGGGAAATGTACTAATCAATGAAGAGACTATTGTACGGTTTTGTTCTTTTCTTCCTAAAAACTGTATTTTGCCTGCCGAGATTTTGGTGTTGGAGGACGTGACCGACCCAGGAGCGGACTGGTTTTCTTTCCTTGGATTAGTTATAGGTTCTTGATATACATTGAATTCGGTAGCGGTTTATTTCTTAGTGTGGTACTAAAATTTATGGATTTTTCATCGGTACCAGACCGGAATATGTAAGTTGCTATTTTTTTTTATAAAGAATGCAAAGCATGTTGCTATTCATTGTAAGGAATACAAAGTATGTTGCTATTCATTGTAAACTTTTAACAAAAAAATGTCGTAAAAGTAAGTTCTTATTTTTTATAAAGCATGCAAAGTATGTTGCTATTCATGCTTTGTATAAATCATACAAAGTATGTTGCTATTTTTTATAAATCATACAAAGTAAGTTGTTATTCTTTACTTTTGGAACCATCAAAAACTATTTTGGAAATCCAATTCAAAGTACATTGCTATCTCCAGTCACCTCTACAAAGTGTACTCTTATTTCTGGTGGTCAATGAAGTGTTGACCAGTTCCAATATAAAATAACCGAAAAACCGACATCAACACTGGTTAACACATTCTGGTTCGGTTCTAAACAGGTTTGGGCTAGGTCGGTTCCGGTTCGGGCCCAAAGCTCACCCTAGCTTGGCAGACATAGATTTAAGGGTTAATGTCTTATAAGGGTAATAAACTTTGTTTCGTGTACACATTTAGTCACTTATGTTTTTGTACACGTTTAGTCATTTATGTTTTTATTTTCATCGGTTTTCAAATCTGAATTTTTCTACTCAATTAAATAAATCATTAGCTTTAGCCATATTGAGATATAATAGGGTGAAAGATGGGAGTAGGGCTGTAAACGAACCGAAAGAACACGAACGAGGGCTTGTTCATGTTCGTTCGTTTAAGTTAGCCGAACAAACGAACGAACACGAACGGATAAACGAATGAGTTTTCATGTTCATGTTCGTTCGTTTAACAATCTAAACGAACATAGATAAACAAACACAATTAAACATATATGAACATAAGCAAACATATAGTATTGCAATGTGATCAAACACAATTGAACATATATGAACATAATGAGAACTTAAATGAGCAAACATAAATGAACATAAACGAACATAAACGAACAACATAAACGAACGTTTACGAACATAATTGAACGAACGAGACAATTGTTCATGTTCTTTCGTTTAACTAAATGAATGAGAATTTATGTTCATGTTCATTCATTTATTAAATAAACGACCATAAAAAAACTTCCCGCCGAACAATTCACGAACGGTTCGCTGAACGTTCGGTTCGTTTACAGCCCTAGATGGGAGTGGTACCAAAGGTACCTCGAAGATCACCATTCCTTATGGTAAAAGATGTGGGTTGGGTGGGTTCACCACCATCCCTAACCTTTGTAGGATTTTGGAAGATTTGGTTTTTTCCAGAATCAAGAAGCTTCCTGGGTTGCTTGCAGGATCGTGTAATCACTAGCTGAATCTGATATTTTGACCATATGTCTGGGTATCACGAAATCCATATTGTGGGGATAATCCTTCAAGGAACAATTTCGAATCAAGGCACTGATAAGAAACCACGAACTATGGATTTATAAGAAATTGAAATCTACTAATTACAAAATATAGAGTTCAATCAGATTTAAATAATTATTATATCTCATAAATATAGGATGGCAGTTTAAAATGTAATTATCAAGAAATATTATCCAAAAACAATATTTTTCATAATAATTTCCTTAACAAAATAAATTTTCCAGACAAGGCGCTACCTCGCACCCCGCGAGGGCGGCCACCCTCGACCCCGCCATTTTGGTCAAACCGAGATCAAATTCGTTTTATACAAACGTGTATCCCGCATCTCCTAACTTATCTAAAATCAAGATTTTAGCTCCATTAGTAATATTGTAAATTACATTATACTAAAATGACATTGTTACACTAATATCAACAACAATCCTTCCCCATTTTAGTGTAACCATTAATTTGTCAGATGGTCTGCCAAATTTTGTTATCACTTTACAAACTCCATCGAAATTACATCATTCATGATTAAATCCTTAATTGTGTTATGTCTAACACCCAAGTGTCTAGACTTCTCATTATACACTTAGCTATAAGCCTTAGCCAAAGTTGTAGCGTTGTCACAATGAATAGATTTAGCCATTTAGGTGCAATCGACTTTCTCCACAACGGAGTTTGATAAACAAAATCCCTTAGCCATTCCGCTTTTTTACCAATTATGGCTAAACAACAAATTCAGAATCCATTATGAGTTTGTTATGTAAGTTTGCTTCCTAGATGTCCATGAAATAACACCTCCCCCAAACAAGAATACCTAGCCACTTGTAGAATAGTGATCTTCACCATTGGATATCCAACTTGCATTCGAATATCATTCTAAACCGAAGGATACCCAATATAACATAGTCCATAATCCATGGTTCCTTTTTAAGTAATTAAATACTCTCTAAATTGCTTTCCAATGTTGAGTATTAGAATTGGTAGCATATCACTCAACCTCCTAACCGCATAAGAGGTGTCAGGACGGGTGCTTGTCATGGCATACATCAAGCAACCTATCACTTGAGAGTATCAAATTTGTGATATTTCCTTGCCATTATTTGGAATTAACTTGACACTATGTGTCACACCCTCAAACTGTATTGGCGGAATAGTTCAAGGGTGGATGACTTCATGAACAATATCATAACAAAGTTGAATAATAGTGATTCCAAGCAAAACAACCATCATTAAATAATTGCAAATGTTACATCGTTTAAAAGTTGCGTGATTCAAATACAATTACAAATGATTCCAAAATAAACAAAAACGACGTCGTAACGTCTCTTCGAATCGCGCTGAGGTTTACCTTATCAGTTTCCTGAGAATACAAGTAGTTGAAAAAGTGACAACAATTAAGTTGGTGAGTTCATAAGATTTTTGCGTAAGAAATGTCCTTTGTTTGTAAACGATAGTGTTGAAAACCAAGAAAATCCAATATTTTCTCATAAAATGTTCAAGTCTTTAAATCTCAAAGACTATAATGTAATTATGTAAACTGTAGTGTAACTTTCGTTGAAATGTATATTTCCACGTAAACAATTTATGAAAATATTAAGTTGATTATTTTCCCATGTGAGATACCCTATAACCATACTGTGACTAGTTGGCCTGCTGCGACGTTCTTCAGGCGTCGGAATGTTAGACATTTGGACACCTCAGACCTGCCGGTCAAGCTGTAGCTAGCAGCTCAGGTGCGGGGTTGTCAAGCCCCGTATAGATCTATACTCAAATATCGCGCTCTCTTACCGAGACTATGGTTATAAAAGTTCAGGACTTATAGTAGGTACTTATAAAAGTACCGTGAAGATTCATCTCACAAAAATGTATGTATTCCAATCAACTTGTTTCGTACGATTTGTATATAAAAACTCTTGTAATCATCCATTATCATTTTTCCCATGATAATATAGTAATGAATAATAATTATATATTTTTATATAATTATTTTGTCATGTTCAAACGTCATAATAACCTTGTGTTCATAAACTATTCCAATAATAGTCTATTTTTAGTATTGCGTCATAATAATCATATTTTTGTGAATAATAACGAAGTAACTTATTCAAATGATTATAAATATCATCTTTTGAGATATTTCTCACAAAAATGGTGTAATAACTTGATTATAACCATTTTTGCTAGAAAATAGTGCCTTTATTTATAAAAACGTAGTTTTTTTTATTAGTTTTCGTTTTTATAACGTTTTTATCCAAGATCTAGTATCTTTGTACACTTTATTTGTAGTTTTGTAACTTTTACACAACTTAATATGTCAAAGTGTTCATAATACATGGATCTATTCATATTTCATGCCAAATTCATATTTATAACATTTTTTTCCAAGATCTAACATTTTTACACATTTTATTTATAGTTTGGAAACTTTTACACTAACATTATATATCATTATGAATATCTTACAAGGAGTTATCCATATTTCATGTCAAAGGAATTTTCACACAAATATTAACTTTATAAACTTGTGTAAATCAACATATATAACATTTAATCACATATAAATTTGAATAAAACAGCATTTATAGTAAAAGAACTTGTATTCTCCCCCAAAAAGGTTTGAAAAGATGAAAATGAGGGGTATGAACTCACCTTGGTTGGTTGATCTTAAGGTTTCTTGGTAGAAGGTTGAAGAGTTTGGTTCTAGGACCCGGATGACTCTTGGACAAAGCTATTATCCAATGGATTTTCGTGAGTATGTGTGTGTAAAAGAGTAAATGAAGGTATTTAGAACTTAAATCACTAGATGATCATAACTTACCAAGAAGGCTTGAAAGATCCTTGAAGATGATGAAGATTTGAGCTCAAAGACCCTTGGACAAAGCTAATATCCAATGGATTTTGATGGATGTTAGTGTGTGTAAAAGGTGTAAAACTTGTGTTATGTTGTTTAGAAACAAAGGGTGAAGGAAACTTACTACTTAGACTTGTGAAGAAAGCTTGAAGATGAAGCTTGAAGAAGATGGCGATGGTGGCGGTTTGAAGAGGAGAAGAGAGGGAGAGAGTTGAGCCGAGAGGAGAAGAAGAGATGTGTAGGTGATGTGTGTGTTAGTGTCTTTCAAATAAGGTGCATTATAGTTAAGTATCTAGTTTGATTTTTATGCCATTGTTTATTCCTAGCTCCATAATGTTCTAGATTGTGAATAGTAACCCATGGATTGCATGGAGCATTGTTTCCAGCCGATGGGGGGTAGGGGGTGGGGTGGGTTAGTTTTTATAAAATAGCAACATATTTTATAAAAATGAGTGATTTTTATAAAATAGTACGACGTTTTAGTGAAATTTTATGCGTTTTTTGACGAAACGAAGTTCTAAATAATTATTTTGTCTAAAAACATTGCTAAACATTTATTTTTATTGAATTATAACTCGTTGGATGTCGAATTACGCGTTTAAGCGCAGTATTCTTCCGATTTCGCGATTTTTAGCGTTTTACCGGAAATTGCATTTAGCTTTGAAATTAAATACTAGATATTATTACGTTACTTATCATATGAATTGTTATTTCATATTTGGTGTTTAAGGCACCACATTTTGTATTTTGAGTCCAAACCCTGTGTACATTTATTCGTTCACAGCGGTTTAATCGTTATAACTTTCACATACGAACTCTGTTTTCGACGTTCTATATATCCAAAGGTTCGTATTTACGAGTAGATCGTTTTATGAATATTATTATTCTCATAATAATTATACGATTATCGAATTTTTACGCTACAGTAGTTTGCTGTTTGTATTTTCGACTTTTAACCGATAATTGTTTTGATTTAGCATACGTAACACTATAATATTAATAATTCATCGCAAAAGTTATGGAAAATAACTTTTCAACATATAAATTAACGTACGGTCTGTTTGACTACAGTTGACTTTTGTTGACCAAAATTTACAATTGTCACACTATGACCGATGAAAGTACTCACAGGAGAACAATCACTATAATTAAATCTTTTGAGAATTTTCTCAACATCGTGAGTTTTCATTATAGTTATACCGAGGGGTGAGCGTGGTGCGGTTTTAGCATAAAACCGCAACTCGTACCGCTAGGTGCGGTTTTATTTTTGTAAAACCATATGTTGCGGTTTTTTTGCGGTACGGTTTTTGCGGTTTATTTTGCGGTTGCGGTTTGTAGCGGTGCGGTTTCGGTTTTAAACCGCAAATACTACAAGCATCACTTAACGAGAAGTAAAGAGAAACATGGTGTTAATGTTATGTTAGTTACCGAAATTCATATGAAATTTGGGGTTTAAAACTAGTGTCTTCGACTTTTAGAAGTCTACATATCCTTAATTGGCGATAAACTACGTTTACGTTATGTCTGTCAAACCAATTGTCATTGGATAGCAATTGTTTGCATTAATCACCGAATTTAAGGATGGTAAGTTTGGGGCAAGCTATGTAAACATGTGTAAACGCATTAAATAGTAGTATCCAAAGAAAGAGCTCTATAATCTCAACTAATTTGGTCAAATTAACCAACATAAAGGAAGTGAGAACCAGAGGAACAAGTTTATAGTAAAATGCCTTAAGCAAACAGTTCTAATTTAACAACAATTGATATCAAAATGAACAAATTTCCGACGACCCACGGTGGAGCAGGTGATAGCGGAGGCAGGTGGTTCGGTTTGAGAAAGCGTCGTCCGTTTCCGGTGGGTGGAGCAGGCGATCGAGTCGATGGGTGGACCAGGCGGCTGATTGTGTTCGCCAAAGGGGAGAAGAGAAAACGGGAAGGGTAGGGACGTAGGGCAAAGGAAAATGCTGGAGGCGGCTACAAAAATGTGAGGGAGACAGAGACAATTTCTTGGATTAGGTCAAAAAATGAGGCAATAGGCATTTCAGCGACGGCGGACTTCTTCTCCTCCGCGACATCTTCTCGGCTGGCTTCTTCTTTGCCTTTGGCGCCATTGTAGTGAAACGGGATTTGTAGAGAGAGTGTGGTGTTTTGGGATAGAGATAGAGAGATGCTTGTTGTAATGAAGGGAATGAGGGTTTTGTTTATATATGGGTTGAGATGGGTGTTTTGATTGGTTGATTTTAGTTGAGCAGGATGGTGCTTAATGGTCGTTTCCCCCCTTTATCCCAAATTTTTTCAATTTCCCTCCTAATTCTTTTTTCCAAATTATAAATAAGTAATAATGTTTAATTTCATTAAATTATCAATATATATATATATATATATATATATATATATATATATATATATATATATATATATATATATATATATATATAATTTAAATATATAATAAATTTTGCGGTGCGGTTTCGGTAAATTTGCACGGTTTTTCAAGCTAAAACCGCACCGCACCATGCTTTGCGGTTGCGGTTTTTGCGGTTTCGGTTTTTTGCGGTTTTGCGGTAGCGGTAAATGCGGTTTTTGGCGCGGTTTCGGTTTTCGGTTCGGTTTTTGCTCAGCCCTAGTTATACCCTTGTTTACCCGTTTAATTCTAATACCAAGGATCACACCAGCCTCCCACATGTCCTTCATGGAGAAATTTTATGACAACCTTTTAGTTTTGTCAACTTGAAGTTAATCAATACTAAATATCAACAAGTCATCAACAAAGAGGCAAATTATCACACAATAATCGAATTTGTAAAACCGACTATAGACACATTTTTCATATTGGTTTAAACTGAAGCCACATGACAAAATAGCCTCATCAAACTTTTGATTTCATTGTTTGGGCGCTTGTTTCAGTCCATACAAAGATTCAACAAGTTTACACGTCTTATCCCTAATACCGGGGATAACAAAACCTTCACTTTGTTTCATGTAAACTTCTTCATCAAGCTCACCTTTTAATAACGTTGTTTTGACATCCATTTGATGAATAATCGTATTGTGAATAGCCGCTAGAGCAATCAACAATTGTTAGATATGCGTGCCACCAGTGCATACATGTCAAAATATGCACTGTCAAAATAATCAATGTCAAGTTTTTGTCTAAACCCTTGCATGACCAATCGGGCTTTAAACCTATCAATAGTTACATTTTCATTCATCTTCTTTTGAAGACCCATTTGCATTCCAAAAGTTTGGAACTTGGTGGCAAATTAGACAATACAAGTATTTTTCTCTAAAAGTGACGAATTTCATCATCGATGGCCTCTTTCCGGAAGGCAACATCTCTGGACTCCATGGCCTCTTTAAAGGTCTTTGGATCATCGTACTAAAATCCAAGATCATCCATTGATCCTCCCACTAAATACAGTTGGAAGTGGTTAGGGTTAGGGATAGGGCCATCGAATATGGTGGTAGTGGAAGTTGGGTGGTGGGTATCGATGTTGGTAGAAAGGAAAGCAGTGATGTAAAGGGATAGAAAAGAAATGGTAGGGGCAGGATGGGGGTTATGGGGTTAGGATTCGTTTTTATGTTAATAATTTGAATAAAACAATAGTAATTACAAGTATTTAGGGGCTATACCTCTTAATTGGACGCACATGTTAATAATTATAACAAAACCATGGTTTTTTAAAATTTTGGACTTACATTTTAACGAAAAACATGTGTATATACAAATTTGTAATTTTTTCTCCTATATCGATAGAAATCAATATCGATATATATGAAACAATCTCGGTTTTCAAAATTTCAACTCGTTGGTATTTGTGACATGAATTTGAACTATACCTAATTTTTACACATTTAGTCTATACGTAAATAGTCGATATACCCATTTTTTCAACAATTTGTGATCATTCAGTAACTAATCGTTGATATTTATAAGTGAATTCGAGTAAATTTTCGCATATACAAGTATGATATTAACATGTGAATGTAATTAAACTTTACTTGAAAACTGTAGTAAATAAATTTGTGAATGATCAAAATGCTGACATAGTAATAAAAAAAACTGCAACAAAGTTTACTTAGATTCTTATGTGAGTTTACTCGGATTCATAGATGAATGTGAATATCTATTCAAAATAAAATGTAAGTTTAGTATGTCCATATCATCGATCAATCCAATAGATATTTGTAACTCATATTCATTATTCACATGCAATTAACAATCATATGACAAAGAAATCATCAGATATTGTACGATTCTTGTATACAATGGTCATTGAAATTGAATGTTGACTGACAAATCAAAAGTTTATTCGTTAACGAAGGGCGTGATGCCTTGATTATTATTTACCGATACGATGAAGAAACTTATAACATTCTCAACATCGTAGCTCAAGATGACATATACTTTGTATTGCAAGTCAGAAAAATATTTGCTCACTCCTTGTGATTTCGTAGACCCCTAATGGACCTAACAAACAAACCAAACTTAAAGATACTATATTTATTTTGTTAACTAAAAGACATAATACACGCAACATAGATTTATCTAAGTCATTACAAGTCAAGTATTCACGAAATAAATACGAGTTCCAGACATTTCACTAGTCCAAAACATCCAAGTTAAATCAACATCTTCATCGTATTCAATTCCTTGGTTCATCTGTAATACAAAATAATAGTAATAAGAAATAGGCGAGTAGCAATATATTATCTTAAAGACTTATATTCTTGAAGAATGTTGAAGAAAGTCACTTGCTAAGGCATATAGCAATCATAAGAAGTACCCATAAAAGAAGAGATGCAACAATAACACGAACATTTTCATTCATGTTGGAATAGTCTTTAGCATCCCTGAAAATTTGATGATATATGTTAAAGTTTGATTCTGAAAAACATATGCTTAAAAAATTAAGCGACTACTAAAAGTCACAAACAAAATACAATGGAATATACCATCCATGATGAGAGTGGCGCTTGGAGAGTTGTCAAGCAAGAAGTTTCTAGCTTCAGTAGACATGTTTCTTTTTTTTGTAAAGTCCCCCTAGCTGGAGTCTATAGTCAAGCAAACTAAGTTGCTAAAAGGTGAAGAATGGCGCGATAATAAATCCGGAAACGAGGAAATACGTACACAGCACAAACCAATATTTACATCAAGATATAGATTGTAATGCAGATACTTAAAGAAAAGAAAAAGAAGGAACGAAAATATATGGTGATAGAAATGAGCATGCCACATAACCTTTTTCATTACCTCAAGAATGTCGGCATTAAGTGTAAGATATCTGACACTACCGAGCTGTAGAAGCATGTTAATAGTGTTGCGAGCATATTCCTCCTCATATAGCATATTGCGTTCATAGGAAGACAAACGGATAGTGACTTTGTTTATAGAGTAAAATCCATGTTTAGACAATGGTGGGTGACGAGAACCCCTGTAGCACAAAGATGGAAGTCCTGGTGGAGCATTCAAGTACTTGAATTATATATGCAATCAATCATTGTGAGATTCTCAAGTTGAGGTGCAACCACATTGATGACTTTTGAACAAACGCCGAAGATAAGCGTGAGATTAGAAAGTCGAGGGATAATGATGTCCAATACCTCCACATTTCTGACACGGAAATTTGTCAAAGTGAGGTTCTTTAAGTTTACACATTTGGAGAAAATATCAGAACACAATCCGATGCCACGGATATGCAAAGTTGTTAAAGCAGGAAAATCCCAAGGTGTTGTGGGTTTAACGGAAGTCGATTGGCCATGGGTAATAAATGTGAAACGTTTAAGCGACTGAGAGCTAAACAGACAAGGAAGATAAGCATGTTGTCTTAAGGAAGAATCGCTGACAGCTACTTCTTGCACATTGTGAGAAAACGCATAATTTGCAATCTTTTCCACATAATCTATATTAGCTGCTCCGTAGAAATTTAGCTTTACCAAAGACACTTGTATTTCATGGTTGCGGTGACACAAAACATGAGTCACAAACTTGGCAAACTTACATAAATCACCACAAAACTCATAAACCGAGAATTTGAGACAAGGCATTGATGTCCAGAGAAGCTTCCATCTCGATGACAGCAAACACGTTTGAACAGCAAATTTCATATCAAAACGAGACAAGATCTGATGAATAAGGTCATCTGGCAAGCTGCTCAACCTATCTTCCACCACCTCCATTCTCTTACTGTTCTTGGGCAGAGACAACTCTGATCAGGGTTTGTCAAGTATGTATAATCAACCTATCAAAGTTGCATATGTAATCATAGATTCATAGTAAGAATTTACATCAACAAAATATTTGATCTTTTCTAGAAAAGTATACAGAATATTTTAATGTAACATTTCACGCATATTGTTGGTAGAAAATGAAATAGAATTCAACAATAACAATTAAAAAGCTTTTACTTGTATGAAAATATGAAAATAATTTTTACATGTGATTGAACTATTGTTTTTATTTTGTTTTAATATGTCGATTTCATACGAACCTATCTATCTATCGATCTCATAGAGATTTTACAACCTTCATACTTATTTATTCTTCAACCTATATCTTGCATGTTATACCTCCTTTGTTTTACTTTCCCTTTTAAGATACTAATTTATCCTTTAATGAACTTAATATATTAAAATTAAGTAACAAAGTAGAAAACATTGAGTTGTGAATTAGGGTTTTCTGGCGGTGAGATGGTCACTAGAGGCTGGGGGATTTTGGCGGAGAGCCGGAGGCAGGTGGTGAGATATTGGGTTTCAAGACGCTGTAAGGAGGAGGTAGAGGGTGGTGGTATGTGGTATGTGGTTTCAGTCGTGTAGGTCAAGGAAGGGGGAGGCATGGTTTTTCGGCGTGAGAGAGAGGACTATGGTGCTGGTGTGGCTCCAGCGGTGGTGTGGAAAGGAGGGTTTCGGCAGCGCGGGTAGGCTATCACCGATGGTGGTTGGTTCGCGAACAGCAGAAGAGGGAGGGAGTGGTGAGAGATCATAGGAGGGACTCCCTGGGACGGCCCTGGGCCCAAAATATGTTTGGGACGGCCCTGGGAGGGAGAAAAGTGACGGAAATTTGAGTGGTGGGGGTGCTCCGCCTCCCATATAGGTTACCGATGGAGGAGAGAGTAGAGGGATTAGAGGCGGCGGCTGAGTAACCGGAGTGACAGACGTGAATCGAGAAGAAAGAGAGTAGAGAAGAAAATGAGAAGAGAGAGGAAGAGGATGAGGAGCGTACCTGGCCGGCGGCAATGGTGGCGGTAGTGTGAGCTACGGTGAGAAGAAGAAATCACAAAAGTAAAATACGTTTGTATGTGTGGGTAATGATTCCACGTCTCCCAGTAGGGGTGTTAATCGGGTTTCGGGTCCGGTTAGTCGGGTTTGACGGAAAAAATATTTGCCCCTAAACCCGACCCGATTAAGGTTCAGGTTCATCGGATTTCAGGTTATTCTACTCGGACTAGTCGGTTTGACAGTGGCTTTTAAAGACACGGGGAGTCAAGTTTAGTTGCAGTCCAAAAATGCGAAAAACTAATCCAAATGTATTATCATGAAAAAAAATGACATTCTTAGACAAAATTGTCAACTTAGGCATTCTGTTCCTCCGTTCCACCTATTCAGTTAATCCAAGAACACTGCAAAAACTTGCTGAGAACTTTGATCGAACACCTGGTGTGCATGAATTATGACTGAACTTCTATGAACAATTTGATTTCAGAGATTTGCCAATTTCTTAATCACACCCCAATCCATGACAATCCACTGAAAAAAGGAGAATTCAATGACTGAACTTCTATGAACTATACGAATCCTGTTTTGTATGGAATCAGGATCGAAACGGGAAGCATCAATGGGCAAAGCTGCCATTCGAATTCTTCATTTGAAACTGACTTGGGCAATGAGAATATATCAATATATCCATACATTGCGACTATCTATTAGGAATAAGAAGCAATCGACTTGGGCAACGATTTGATTAGTGGTAATGCTGATGATGTGAGCGACGACGATGACGTCAAAATCAGAATCGTGATTGGGGTTGGGTAGTTTGATGCCTTTCGAGTTCTTCTGGAGACAATCGAAGAGCAACAAGCTACGAGACTACATGGAGACTATCGACTAAATCGTAAGTTAGAGCATGTTTGGCTGTGCGTTTAGAAAGTGCTTATGGGCTTTTTGACTTCTCAAAAAGCTAAAAAGCTGAAAATAGTGTTTGGCAACCAAGAAGCACTTTTTAAATCAGCTTTTTGTTACATTGCAAAAAGCTATTTTTAAAAAGCATGGGGAACCTGGCTTTTCAAGGAGAGAAGTGCTTTTTAATTACCAATTGACAATATTACCCCCAACTACCATCTACCCTCATATATAAAAGCTTATCCAAACACTTTTTTTTACCTCCTTATCAACTTTTAGCTTTTCCCACCATATAAGCTTATCCAAACACTTTTTTAAAAACTCCTTTTTGAAAAGCCAAAAGCTCATAAGCACTTTTGCCCAAAAGTGCTTATGAGCTAAATAAGCTTAGCCAAACAGGCTCTTAGAGTATATATGAAGCTTTAATATTGATCAGGAAGGCTGGGAATCATATTTCAATACGTAAGAACTTAGAATAATTTGAGGCTTAATCAGGTTATACGGGTTAACCCGAACCCAATTACTTTTAAGCTTATCAACCCGACACCCGACCCTACTAATCACTCGGGTTATTCGTCAACCCGATTTACCTGATTTTATTTTTAAACCCGACTAAACCCGACCCTGTTAGTCTTGTTCGGGTTCGAGTCAAGTCAGGTTAGTCGAGTTCGAATATATTTGACACCCCTACGTGGAATGTGTCAATCAACGAAGGAAGGAAGGTGTCCTATGTTTTCCTTAAAAAAATATTTTTCATCATTGAACGTTTAATTTGCACACGATTGTTCTATTAAGTTTTAAGTTTAGACATTTTTCAAACCTAAAAAAGAGTTAAATTTACCTTTTTTTATTTTTTTAATTTGATAAAAAAAATTAAAATCTAATCATTTTTTTATTTTAAACTACTAAATACTTCATAGTTAAATTTGTTTATTAATATCATATGACTATTAATTCTTGGGGCGGTAAATCAAAACTGAAGCTCTTGATATCAACACCCAAATAATCATCTCCTATGTCATTATAGTTAATATCATACTACTATTAATTATTAAATATAATAATTTCACATTTAAAAATCAATTGTTTTAGATTTCAGTTTATTTTAGCATCCGGAAGAAATCGAAGAATTTCTTGGGAATCCTACAAGATCCGTTCGTTCTTTTTTCTCTGACAGATGGTCAGAACTTCATCTGGGTTCAAATCCTACTGAGAGGTCCACTTAAAAAAGGTATACGTTTAAATCTTCTTGTTCGAAGCTGGTGCCCCAGCCCTTGCATTATGTCTTGTTCTTTTCGTCGTTTTTTTAACTGTAGCCAGCCTCTAGCCCATATACCTGAAAAGGCGACTACCTATCAATTGTCTGCAAACTTTGAAAAACAAATATTTTTTTCTTACAGATTGCAAACATTAATATTTCTAATCATTTTTACTTTATACAAAATCTTGACAATTTCCCAAAATAACATTATTTGTCAAATGTTTTTACTTGCTTTTGTAAAAAAATACGAACATAGGATTTAAACCATAATTCTTTTTCCAAATGATTTTTGTCTTGTATGATATTTGTGAACAATATTTTTTTAAATATATATGATATTTAAAGGTTTAAATGACACAAAAGCCCTTAAGTTTGCATAAAATATACAGTTTTACCCTTTTGGACTTTTTGTGTTCATTAAAGCCGGAACTTTGTAAAAAAATCATTTTTACTCTTGAAACCTGCTATAACATGTTTCCAGGTTACCATCAATTAAATTTCTCATAAAAGCCCTTAAGTTTTCATATTTTTATGTTTTTACCCTAAATATTTTTTTTCCATATTATACCACCACCATTGCCGCCACCACCCACCAACATTTTCGCCACCACGTAACAACATCCACCACTGCCACCGTCACCGATACCACCACCACCACCGCCACTGTCACCGTCACCGATACCACCACCACCACCGTCACCGTCAACAAGACGCCTGCTGAAACAGTAGAACCATCATCACGGAATGTATTTTTTCCAGACTCCAAAAAGTTTGAGTCGGTTTGTTGATAAGTTTCACATGTGACATGTGAACAGTAAATTGGTTCAAGTTTATAAATTTCTCTCTTGGTTTTCATTTTTATATATGATAAGAAACCAAAGTAGTAAGTTGCAAAAGGAAATCACTTATGGTGACTTTGGTATTTGTCAAAATTAAAAGAATAAACAGTAACATGGAAAGTAATCAAAAGGACAATCAAATCTTCCATCCTCCATTTGCACGGCCACAATTATCATCAATTTCTGGTGAACTATTGGTAGTGGAACCCCAATTAGTTGTTGATCACTAAACTTGCTTTACTAGGAATGTGTGAATGCCAACCATCAAATAATAATAGCATTTATAAGAAATAAGCTTCAAGATATGTAAAAAACAAAGAATAATTGCATTATGAACCTAGGGATCAACTAGCATTGATAATCTTCTAGGATACAAGCTTATAAATTTAGATAGCATTCAAAATATAATGTGAGAAATCATGATTGCATTGCATAGCTACATCCTTTTCGAAATTACATGCTTAATAGTATTAACCGGAAACAGGAGAAACTTGCATAGATACCACCGTCACCGGTGGTGGTGGTGGTATCGGTGGCGGTGGCGGTGGCGGTGGTGGTGGTGGATGTTGTTACATGGTGGCGAACTGGCAACAATGTTGGTGGGTGGTGGCGGCAATGGTGGTTGTGGTATAATATGGAAAAAAATATTTAGGGTAAAAACATAAAAAAAAATGAAAACTTAAGGACTTTTCTGCGAAATTTAATTGATGGTAACCTATAGCAGGTTTCAAGGGTAAAAATGAACTTTTTTTTTACAAAGTTCCGGCTTTAATGACCACAAAAAGTCCAAAATGGTAAAACCGTACATTTTATGCAAACTTAAGGCTTTTGTGTCATTTTCCCAAATAATACAAAAAGTATTTTGTTTATAGATTTCAACAACATGTTTAACAAATTTATCGATCATCATGTAACTATAAGCAAAATCCAATGGTTGCTTAGAGATCCCATGTATCTCTTGTAAACGTAAATATTAATTTTTTTGGAATAAAGTGATCAGTTCGCATGTAACCATTATTTGGCAGATGTTATAAACTGGTGTGTAAGACCAAAACATTTATAAACCAATGTTATCAAGCTAAAGACTGTCACACACTATGTAGGGTCAGTGTTACAAAACTCGGCCGACTCGGCCGAGTACTCGGACTCGGCTAGGTACCTTGACGATTTTTCAAGAATCGGTCTAATAAATCGGACAAGCTATTACTCGGAATTCCTCGGATTTCCTCGGAAATTCCTCGGAATTCCTCGGTCAAACCTTATACTCGGTTTGTTGATTGAAAAAAAAACGAAAATAAACCCCTAATTACGAAAATTCATCTAAGTCTTTGCAATTTCAACTTTTCATCCCCAAAAACACTCCCGCCTCCCCTGGTCACTCTCTCGATTTGCGATCTGCAATTTCCGATAATCGCCGGCGTTAATTCTCCGGCAACCTTTTCTCCAAACTGACGACGAGGGTATGACAGGTATGGGTTCTAGTCTCTTTCCCTCATCTCTATTTCTCGAATGGCTTCATCTCAAGGGACCGATTTCAAGCAGCCGTTATCAGGAATCAATTTCAGTATAATCGATTTCAGTAACACATAAACTTTTAAACAGGTGTCCTTGTTATTGATATTCATCTATTTTGTTATAAATTTAATGAACTTATAATATTTGTCATATATATAATTTATCCAAAATTAATTTCTTTATAATTTATGTTATCCGAGTACTCGTCTGAATACTCCCCGCCTAGCCGAGTAAGCGCTACTCGCTAGTCCACCGTCCTGGGAACGCCTAACGTCTTTTGCAACACTGGGTAGGGTACATAATCGTGTAGCATAATAGTGTGGTACGAAATGGTGTCGAACTCTTGGTAAGCGGGCATGACACATATTCAACTTATTTGATTATTGGTTAATACTAAAAGCAGCAAATAAAAAGGGAAATTATAAAATACGAAAGCAACTAAAAAGGGAAACGGAAAATGGAAAGTCGATTTGGAAAACAATTCTGAAGGTATTTTTATTTAAGCTTGATTCCACCTTGCAATTATAATCGATTTCTATTAAGTGCAATGGATATTAGACTGCTCTTCCCTAATATCTAAGTTGATTAGTTCCCTTGGTCCATTTAGTAATCCTAATGATTTTAAATATTTATAACCACAATGGTTACATTAACTAGTAATCCTTATTACCAGACATTAAGTTCATATCATGTTAGATTTAATCTGATAATTAATCTTAATGAGCATGGTGACTAATTAATGCACAAAATGGTCATCTAATGTAGCTTACACATTAAAGTTCATTACTTTATCGTCCTGAATCTAGGATTTGGTCAATCTCTAGCTACTCCTGCCTAATTATCATAGTACAATCATGATTCAAGCTACACAATCATATTAGTCCTCTAGATTGCATAAATTTAGCAATAGAACAATAAAGTTTCAAGCTTTAATTGTAACACCCCAATTTTCACACAAATTTTTTTTCTTTTTTTTACAAACTTTATTACAACGTTGAAAACAAACCAAGTAGTTTCATTACAAACGGGGTATCACGAATTTGTTTCACAACCACGGTTCAAACCTGTTTATCATACATTTTTCACATTAACAAATGTTACGGTCCCACACCCGACTCTTCTAACGCCCCTCCGATTTACCTGAGTACATAGCATTTAAAACAAATACGTGAGACAAAATGTCTCGTGAGCATTATGGGTTTAGACCCAAAACAGTTTACCAATTATATCATTATTCTTTAACTTTCCAATTTTACATTTCCTGTGAGCGCACCCACAAGTATTCCTTATTTCGTGATGGTACATTCCTACGAGCGCACTCGTAGGTTTTATACGAGACGCACCCGTATAACTACTTTCCCCATAGCATGAAACGGATTCATATATCAGGGTAAGACAACTACTTCGCGACGGGAGGTACCATCCCAGTAGTGTCTTATTGCCACCCCTACCGCAGCAGGCCGTGGTCTTTATCCGGATACTAAAGCAACTTATCATCATGAGCCAATCACATTATTAGTCACTTTATTTCTGATTTCATTTCTTTCACATTACAATCATACTTTCCATAAAATACTTTGACTCCAAAACATTTTTAAATAAAGTTCAATTTGCTATGTACTCGAAAATCCACATAACACTCACCTTGATTCTACTACGATTCACTAGGCTTCACGTACGCCTTTTCCCTTCCCGTGCTCACCAACGTTCGAAGCACCACCTATACGATTAGTATATATAAATACGCAATATAATTAACTCTATAATTCTTAAGTCCCAAATGACATAACTCCGGGTTATAATAAATGTATAACTATTAATAGGCTCGTTTTATCGTTTTCTCCGAAATACGCGTATTCTGCTACAGTACCCCCGAGGGGTCGTATTTCAGTTCCGACTCTTTTCTATGAAATCTTAAGCCATATTAGACTTGTGTTTCAAATTTGGAGTTCATTGGACAAGTCTAGCTCAAATTCCAAAATCAAGTTTTTAACATAAACTTGATTTTTAGCCACTGCCGCTACAGTGGTTTTTCCGCAAGGTCGGATTACGGATTTGACTATTCCCGACATGTTCTTATACCATTTGAGGGTTATGGCTAAAATTTCAGGTCAATCGGACATGTCTAGCTATGGTTTCTAGCATTTGGATTTTTAACATTTTTGGTCCCTGGTCCCTGACTGGGGGCGCACTGCGCCAGGCATAGGGCGCACTGCGCCTGGGCGCACCCCGCCCTGATCCTGGGAGCACTGCGCCTAGCGCCTGGGCAGGCTCCTGATCAGTCGCGATTTGGCATTGTAGCATGCAGTTTTGACATTTTAAGTCCTTAATCTAGTTCTTAATCGTTTGGGGTTTGTTCCTAGGCTAAAACCATCTATCAATACAAGGTTTTAACCCATTAAAATCGATTCAAACAACCAAATGCAGGAATTAAAGTTCTTGACCAAGATTGCAAATTCTCAAGAATAGCAATCTACTTCCATGTTTTTTAGTTAAGTTCTTAACTAATGACTTATTGAAAGCATTAGCTACTTAACCCACATGATTTATGACTGAAATTGCAGTTTCAATTCATCCCAAAGACCACCTCAAGAACACCCACCAAAACCTAGGTTAGAACAAAGAAAATGTTACCTTTCAAGGCTTGGAATCACCAATTCCAACTTCAATTCCTTGTTATAACCTCTAGAAATGTTTCTTCTTCCGTGCTCTCTCTCGCTCTCTCTAGTTTTCTCTGGATCGTTCCACTGATTTCTGGACATAAAGAGTAATAACTCTCTTATTTTATATTTAAATTTTTTATAATTTTATTGCACTTTAGTCCCTTGGTTTCTAGCTTTTCTACAAAAATGGTCCTAAGACCATAACTTTGCAACCAAAGTTCCATTAACTCTTAACTTAACATTTTCTTGACATTTTTGGTCATTTCCATGTCAAATGACCATTATGTCCTTTTCGGCCATATTTCACTATTCATGCGGTAAAACTCCAACTTCCTTATAAACTTTTATTTCTTATGTTATTATTTCACAAATACATATTATTTTACATATTAACCTCATAACGTGTCAAAAGACCGTTTTACCCTTTTACAATTTTTCGCCCTTTTTACCCGATTATTTTACATTTTATTACACATTTTCGCGGGTTCTTACATTAATACTTATGGATCTTTAATTAAACTAACACGATAAAATAAACAACTTATATATTCATCGGTGTTGTCATTTGAAATAGGATTTGTTGCTTAAATTTTTTTATCGATTCTTCAACATCATGGCCACATTCATCATTCTGCCCCCAATTCACGGCCTCTTCCTTTAAAGGCTAAAATCACATTTCTACCTTCATTCACAGTCATAACAGATATTGTATTTACATTCCTTAGTTTTGTGGTGGTTTTTGATGATGATTCACACCATTGAACTGAGAACTAAGACACCATTGCATTTGTTTTAACCCACAAATTGTTTTCTAGCATATGAACAATGATTTTGAAGGTTTGGGGCTTCGTGACCTGGACTTTCACAGGTTGGTGTCTAGACTTGATGTTCTACTTAGGCAAGTTAGTGCTTCCATGATCCTTGATGTTACAGAAATAGTTATCAAACATCTATCATCTACCACTCTGACGATAAAAAAATACTTTTTGTTTTAATGATTTTATGTTTTGATCATTTTTTACATGAGAAGAGACTCCACTCTTTTACATATCTGGTTAAGGAGATGGGTTGAAGGAGCTGGTCTACTGATGTTGTAAATGTGACAAAATAGTCGACTATAGGAAAAATGTTTGGGTTGAAATAGCATCGTACTTTCATTTATCTCTTTATTATAGCATATTAGCATGCAACTTTCATTTCTTTCTATTACATCATTGTACTTCCTAATTTTATTTTAAGGCATTGTACTTTGTAATAGCTTCTCTCAATTATATCATTTTGGTTTTCTTTTACATCTCTTGATGGACTATTTCCATCACTTTACTATTCTTAAGTATGTTCCATTAAATGGTAAAAAAATTGTCCATGTTTTATTTTGGGCTGGAAATTGCTAAAGACTTAGGTAGCATTTTTTGTAGTTCGTAGGCTGCCATCCTGATGCGAATTGGGCTCAAACAACATCATTGTGGGCTACCAATTGTTGGTCAATGGTAGGCTGTAATATGGGAGCATTATAAAAATATATCAACAATTTAGTAACTTAAATGCACAATAATGGAGCTACTTTAATGCATGATGGAAGACATAAGACAATAGGTATATCACCAGCACATTACAAGAGGACTAATTATTTTTGAATTATAAAAATGCATTTTCATTTAATAATTGAATATAAACATGGCAATACAAAGAATACTTATTATCGTAATCAGAACTACTTCAGCTTGTATTTTGCTTGTTCTCTTAGAAGACTCGATCGTATGAGTTTTAGCAATAGGCTTGTTTGGATGACATTTATGTAGCTTCTTTTGTTCACCAAGTTTCCCCCGACTTTTAAGAAAATTCATGAACCATATTGCAGAGTTCTTTGGGTACCTTGTGTATTTATCATCATTGTAATCTACATAAATTAGACCAAATCGAATAGAATATCCTGATGTCCATTCAAAATTATCCATCAATGACCATACAAAGTACCCCTCTACCCTAGCCCCATCCCTACAATAGCGTAAAGGGGTTTGATTAGAATGGATGTGAAGTAAATAAAAGGTAGATGCAACATAATAAATTATAGAATTTTTTTTAACAACAAAGAAAGAATACATATAACTTTACCTAATTGCATCTCGAAGTTTTTGAAGATGTGCATTGTGATAATCAATACGTTGAGTATCAGTACAAGCTACGCTGATTGTGATATTGTCATTACCTTTGTCTGGCCAACCTATGCAAATGGTCCAATTAATTAAATATGTAATATTTCAAGTAAGTTACAGTGACATATTTAAACAACCATTTAACCGAAAGGAAATATATTCAAATTTGATTACCATTTTCGGTTATGAGAATGAGTGGATCTCCATAAGTATGTTTTATGCGTTGTAGCATTTTGTAAAGTCCAAGCGGGTAAGAGTACAACCAGTCACTGCCTCCCTACATTTGATCAATAACATAAACTAAGAAACAAATATGGCACAATATCACACCTCTTAAACCAATTATACCTGTGGACCGATAGGTTTCCCATCAAGACCCTCTGTGAAAAAAAAAAAAAAAAAAAAAAAAAAAAAAACATAGTGACAATAAGTTCCAACTTGGTGTAATTTACAAACTTTTTGAAGTCACAACATAAACCCTCCTTATTGAAGGATTAAAGCATATGCTATTTTCCATTCAGGGTTGATTCAGCTAGGTAATGTTCATTTAAATATACCTGCTTGTTGATGGACAATGCTATCTGTTTCATAGGAGGGCACTTGACTTGCTTTTGTTGTGGTGGCGTAATAAGAGGTATAGTAATTTAATCCAAGAAAATCGTAAGAACCCTTAATTAACTTGGCTTGCTCTACTGTGAATTCTGGCAAACGACCACCTGTAACATATTTTATCATAGTACCAGGGTATTTTCCACTAAATAATGGCTCCATGAACCTGAAAAATATTGGTCATATATAGTACTTGATAATTAACAGATTTGTATAAAATAAGTTCCACGTAGTAATTTCAGTGTGTAATTCAACTAATATATATGTGTGTGTGTATATATATATATATATATATACACACACACGCTCAAACATACATACATAATACAAATGGACTCACCATCCAAAAAAGAAGTCGATGGCTCTAATGGCTGCATCCTTGTCTTCCTGTTTCTCAGGATTAAGTGGCTCATAAAATGCTGCATTCAGCGTAATCCCAATCTTACCGCCTTGACGTTTCTGAAGGTTTGAGTCCAAATATATATAAGAAATATAGAAATATTAGTCCTCTTGGTTAAACCTTGTAGTATAAATTTGTGGGTGATTCTTTTGAATCTTTCCAAGAGTGACATGCAACCCACATAATAATACTTAATACATACAACCAAAAATAACAAGCAAGATGAATAAAGTATTACTTGAAATCTTTTTCGGTATAGGTCGACGGCAGAAGCATGAGAAAGGAGTAAGTTTTTTGCTACTATATAAGGCTCGGTACCAGGATCCCCAACACCGTCCTTTCCCCGACCAGGTGCAAATGTACCATTAGCGTATCCACCCGAAGCGTACGACTGTGGTTCGTTTATTGTGATCCAATTCTTCACCCGATCACCGAACTCCCAGAAACAAAATCCCGCATACGTCGTAAAATCATATCTAATAATCAAATACGCACAACAATAGCCTAATTAATTATTCTGAGGTTACAGTTTGTTTTTCTAATTACTGAACAGTATATATTTAATTTTTAGAAAAATAAATAAATAAATAGTTATAGTTGCCTCGTGGAGTCACAATTCTATTTTACTTACATAATTTTTTCACTTAAGAAGCCCATATATTCTTCTTCCAACGTTTCGGGAGTGTCCCAATGAAAGAGAGTGATGTATGGCGTAATTCCACAGAGTATGAGCTCATTTATTAGGTTATTGTAGTAATCGACACCTTCCTTGTTGACGCCATTGGTTGGTCTTCCACCTTAAAATTGAACACCAAGTTATAGTTTTAATATATATAATATATATAAAAGTAATTGTTTTCTTCACTTTTTCGGTATTCACCTGGAAATATTCTAGTCCATGAAATTGAGAATCTATAGGCATTTACACCCATTGTCTTCATCATTTGTACATCCTCCTGTTTATACAAAATAAAATTTAGAAATTTTGATTTAAAAGTACACAAAGGTTAAACATGATTACCTTGTATTTATAATAACTATTAGTACCGTTGTCTCCATTATCGCCATTAAGAATGGCATCTGCGTTAAAATCAAATCAAATTATCATGAAATTAAATGAAGGGAATTACTTAGGTTACTACAGAAAAAGAGCATGATCATGGTATTGGGAACAATTTGAAAATAAGAAAGACCAGGGTAGTTGCGGCAGAAGACATCCCAGATGCTTTGACCTCTTCCACCTTCAGATGCAGCACCTTCAATCTATATGAAACAAGAATGTGATACCCGAATCTTGGATTGAAATTAAATGTCTTTAGGTAAAAGTGAATGAAAAAAAAAACCTTAGTAAATTACCACTTACCTCCACATTTGGATTAAACGTTTTCTTTTTTTTTTTTCTTTTTTTCTTACTAGTTTAATATTTGACATTCTAATTTATTTGACTTACATTCTACTTCTTAATTATCAATGATATGAAACAGGATCTTGAATCAAGAAATTTGAACTAAAAATAAATAGAACTTTCTCGGATATTTTATATAATCAAGGTAAAGTATTAACTTAGTATATTAACTAAGGGGAGGTTCAAATGAAACGAGTCAATTCTTGTAAGACACAGAGACGCTATTCTGGCAGTTATGTTGTCATTTTTAACATACCAAAAAATATAAAGAATAAAAAGATAAAAAATTATCATTGTTTTAGTTGAATAGTTTAACCAGAATATTGTTCATAATGAGTACCATTTATAATATTTCAATAAAAATATTATTAATATTTTTAAAACTTCATGTTTTGATATTTTGAATGTTCATTTTTTAATTTTTGACCCGAAAATATGTTGTCGGAAACATGTCTCTGTATCTCACAAGAATATAATGGTTTCATTTGAAGTTTTGAACTTTTAACTGTTAAATCAATCGTCCATCAAAGAAGACACGGTTATATTTTCCATATTAATAGGTATCTTTAGTTATCAACAAAACATTATCGTGGATGATGGAATAACATCCGGACAATCATTTATAATTTTAAAGTATCAAATAATTTGTAAACAAATAAATTTTATTATGTCAAAACATACCTGATATGCGGAAGTAGATACTCCCCAAACGAAATCCGGTTTGAAATCGTCACTATGTACAAGATTTTGGGCAAGGGAAAATGTGGTTCCCATATTTGGGGTTGCTTCCATATTTGGATTAGATTTTGATTTTGAACTTTTAAGGTTTGAAGATTAATTATGGGGATTTTTCTCTTTCCACAGAAAAAAAACTATATTGACTAATATACCCTTATTTTCTGCAGTTCTTTTGAATCTCGATCACCTCTATTACAATCTCTCTCTTCCACTCTCTCCCTCTCTCACACACAAACACACAGAGATCATATGGGTTGAAAGACGAAGAAGAGAATTGCCTCTCTGAATCCCTGTTCGTCTCTTCAAAATTCTCCTCGTTTGAATATGCTACCGTGAGAACTCGAAGGCCTTAACCAAATGCAAAACTCTTTCTTGCTTCATCCAACAATTTTCCCCATTCTCCTCATATCACCAGCAGTCTCAAAAACATCATATTTGTTGGAGTTTCCGTCAAGTTCTACCAGTGAGGATTTTCTAACTTTTCTTGCTTCCTCCAACATCTGGTATCTCCTGACGGGCCATGGTCGTTCAGAGGTCTATGAGTAGCGGTGTCGGAAGTTGGTCAGTTGTTAGAGGGATTGGGCCAGGCTGCAAGGCGGCAATGGTATCTCCGACCAATTCTTGGCTGAAATTGAAGCAACTTATGTCCTATTGAGAAAGGCATTCGACCAACACCTTTACTTCAACTTTGATTTTTTCTTCAATTAGATTGCTTAGTCATCGGTCTCACTTGAATCCCGTTCCGACCCGAAAGAGGTATTCCGAAAGCAAGAAGAGACCCATGAACCAGTGAAAGGAGATTCGGAACTCATCGGCCATGGGAACTCATCCACTGTGTTTGTGTGAGAGAAAGGGAAAGAGTGAGAGAGAGAGAATGTGACGGGTGGCCAAGATTCAGAATAATTGCACAAAATAATTGCACATATTGATGCAAAACTTTAAATGGAAAAATCAGGACCCATTAATTATGGGTTTGCCATCCAATTTGTGGCGAATAGCCGTGGAACGAGAAAATTCAAACGAGAATTGAATTCTAAAACTAACAACAATTCGTAGAGGGTTGAATAGTATGTAATATATTATTTTTGTATTAAAATTTTAAACAACCTTTGTGGATAAATGGACTATAGTTAGGGGTGAAAACAGGTTGGTGGCATGGCAAGAGTTGTCCGTACCCATCATCAACACGGAATCAAATCTCATCCTATTTGGAAAGTGGGCAACATGGGCATATCGCAAAAAGTCCCAAACTTATGGCCATGATATTTAATTGAAATTTTCATATTACATAATATATCTACTTATCAAAATCATTTCCATTGAATAGAAATTATGATATAAAATAAATACGATTTCCAAACATTCAACTAGTTCAAGTATAATTAGCATCATTATATCACTCGGCATCATCACCATAATTAATGGTTTAGGGCCTGTTTGATAGCCACTTAATACCTCTTAATCTGGATGATTAAGAGGTGCCAAATATTCAGACTGTTTGATATCCTCTTATATTTTGCCTCTTAATTAGAAAATACTCTCTTAGTGAACCAGACATAAAAGCACATCTGAATAAAAAAAGAGCTCATCTATCCGCTTTTGTCCTAGTCTGTATCCCGCTTTCGCTTCAAAAACAAATAAACGCCTCCCTCCTCTTCTTCTCCATGGAACACGGCAGATGCTGCAGACTCCGAAATCGCCTCCCTCATCTCGCCATCTCTCATCTCCGACAGCAGACCACCGGTGCTGCAGACCATCGACGCCGCTACTGCAAACCACCGGCGCCGCTGCTGGATCTCCTGTCACCTCTATCTTCCTCGCATCGGAAAACTTCTCCACCGCCGTTTATTCCTCTATCTTCCTCGCATCAGAAACTTCTCGATTTGTTGCTGAAATCGGTCCTTTTCTTCTCAGTTTGTTGCTGAAATCGTTGTTTTCTTCTTGTTGAATTCGAAGGGCAAAATCGTCATATGCATATCTATTCAGATGTTTTAACCAAACAATAAATTTGAGTTAAGAGGCAAAATTTTCAGAACCTCTTTCTACTAAAGAGATCTGTCTAATTCAGATCTTAATTGAACAGATGTTTTCAAACAGGCCCTTAATCAAAGTCGTTGCTAATCGGAATACCATCGGTGAAGCATTAATAATGAGTTACTTAAAAAATTAACAAGAAATATGTGATGGATTCGTCCGTCGTTAATGCTTGGGTTTCTAATAGCGACGATTACCATAATATTCTCAATAAGATTTCTTAAATTTTAACTAAAATGTATTTTTGCCTATATATATGTTATAAGATTACACAAGTTATTAAATCAACATATCTCCGAGAATTTCATTGTTAATATTTAGACGATGGCATTTCCATTTATCTATTAACTATTGGCGCGAATTTTTCTACATTTTGACGTAGTCTAACATAATACTAGACTTTTGGCCTTGTATTCGTAATAAAACACCTTTAATTTAAAAATAGTGTTTAACTAAAATACTCCACCTCTCTTTACTAGATAATCACTCCTTGGTCCGAATAACATTCCTTTATTTGAAGTCTCTTTTGGTCTTTCCTTCCCCCTGGAACTATTTGGCGCTATTTTGACGAAAATGCCCCTGGCTTATTAAGTGCTGGGTCCACTCTTGGTAGTTGGTCTTCTGTTTTGGCGAGTTATGTGAAGTCCTTTTGGCTGATTGTTTTAATTGAAGACTCTTTGGATTTTCCTTCCCCCTGGAACTATTTTGGCGCTATTTTGACCGAAATACCCTTGGCTTATTAAGTGCTGGATCCACTTTTGGTAGTTGTTCTCTGCTTTGGCGAGTTATGTGGAGTCCTTTTGGTGAGTTATGCTGAGCCCCTAGCTTATTCGGTGCTTCTTCAGTCATTCCTCTGCCTTGCGTTTGCATTATATTGTGACGATGGATAAGTCGGTTTGCTGCTATGGATTTCTTCTACGGATTATTGGTGCTGCAGTTTATTTGGAAAGTTTTGTCCCCACTTTGTTGATTTTTGGTGCCGTTTGACAATAATTACCCATGTGGCTCCTATTCTTTTGACTTGTTTCTAGTTTTTGACGACCCTCTGTTTTCTGGGTGGTTATATTCTTGGTGTGTTGTATTAGTTAGGCTAAAATATAAACACTAGTTTGGTTGTAATGTTTTGTACGTTGTTTGTTTGTTCGCAAGTTTCCCGCGTGCTTTTAATATTATTGCTGCTGTTCAAAAAAAAAAAATGATAATTACGCAATGATAGTATTGTAGATTTGATCTGTTTATACATAAAATATGTGGTCAATTTAATACGGGGAACGGACCTAGATTATTTAGTTGTGTTTTCATTTGACATGAGTAACATGATAACTTTTTATATAACATGAATACAATATGATTTTTTTTTTATTAACAAGAAAAAGACTCAACTAAATACATCAAAAATAATATAAAATAACTATTAGCTTGTTAAATTCATCCTACATTATAAAAAAAACGCAACAAACGTGATGAACAAGTGTTAATAAGATGTCAATTTTTTAACACAGATACGATATGACTTGATGCTGATAGACTCGGGCTGACGCTGACGATCAACTCTTAACCGACCCTCGTTAACTCTTTCTAATATCTTGGATTCGGTTTTCTGGTTCAAAAAGATCAAAATAATGTTCATATTTACATACAGTTAGAACACGAATTCTCTCTATTCATTAAACACGTGTGGCGGCGAGAAAATTAGACGGTCCATTTGCAGGCTGTACGGTTGCGGTGAAGATTTGTCGGATGGGAAAAGATTACTTTTTATTTGATTAGCTCTATGATATATATATATATATATATATATATATATATATATATATATATATATATATATATATATATATATATATATATATATATATATATATATATATATAATGACACGCACAAATCGAGAAATTATGTATATATAGATATATATCATAGAGCTAATCAAATAGAAAGTAATCTAAAGCAAGTTAATCCATCCTTGGTTGTACTGTCTTTAGCCTTTACCAAAATCAGTAAGAAATAGGCGAGTAGCAATGCTGTTTGAAAATAACAATCTGAAAATAATTTTATTCACAATAACAAACTGCTGTTTTGCATCAATATGTGATCATTCGTGAGTTGACCAATCCCGAAACACATGTAATATCGACCCTTCACGTTGCACAATTTCATGGCAAAAGGCCTATAATGTTCTAGACTCCCTCTATATCAACTCATTTCCACTTGAAATAAGATACAAGAATATTATCTTTAAGGAATATTCTTGAAGAATGTTGAAGAAAGTCACTTGCTAAAGCATATAGCAATCATAAGGAGTACCCATAAAAGAAGAGATGCAACAATAACACGAACCTTTTCATTCATGTTGGAATAGTCTTTAGCAACCCTGAAAATTTGATGATATATGTTTAAGTTTGATTCTGAAAAACATATGCTTAAAAAATTAAGCGACTACTAACAGTCACAAACAAAACACAATGGAATATACCATCCATGATGAGAGTGGCGCTTGGTGAGTTGTCGAGCAAGAAGTTTCTAGCTTCAGTAGACATGTTTCTTTTTTTTGTAAAGTCCTCCTTGTTGGAGTCTATAGTCAAGCAAACTAAGTTGCTAAAAGGTGAAGAATGGCGTCATAATAAATCTGGAAACGAGGAAATACACTGCACAAAGCAATATATACATCAACATATAGATTGTAATGCAAATACTTAAAGAAAAAAAAAGGAATGAAAATATATGGTAATAGAAATGATCATGCCATGTAACCGTTTTCATTACCTCAAGAATGTCCTCATTTTCTGGTCCTTGGAAATTTACCAAAGACAATTGTATTTGATGGTTGCGGTGACACAGAACCAGGGCCGGCCGAGAGATTTTGGAGGCCCTGTACAATTTGATAAAAGTAGGCCCCAAAACTTGCAAATTCTACAAGATATATAAAAAAGTTTGAAATGTAATGTTTATTTTATATTGTTAATATACTTATTAGACAAACTTTAATTCAAAACATAAAATAAAAATACAATTGCTTCTACTTGAATAACGCTATCCTTCTAGTATTCCTTGAGATAAACTTTTCAATTACATCTTCATAGGGAATGTTGTCCAATAGGTTGTTCTCAATAGCCATCAACGCCAATCCATTAAGTCGTTCTTGTGTCATGGTGGATGGTAAGTAGGACTTCAATAACTTCAACTTGGAAAAACTTCTTTCTGCGGATGCAACAGTAATAGGGATGGTTAATAAAATTCTATATGCTATAGTTGTATTAGGAAAACAACCAACTCTTAATAAAAATTGTAAAATATCAAAAGTTGTCATCTTTTCCTTTGGCAAAAGATTTACGAGTAATTTTAACTCAATATATAAGTCATTTCCATCAATATCGGATTGTTCATCTTTCTTAAGTGAAGTTTCAAGAGACATACAACAAGCCTTTAAGCTCAAATCATCTAGTGAATGCAATTTTTCATAATTAAACAAGAAACCAAAAATATTATCATATTCTTTATATTGTTCAAACCTTGTAGTGAGAGAAGTAATTGCTTGATCAACAATATATAAAAAATATTTAACCCTAAAAGATTCTTGTTCGGATTGTAAAACACTAGAAGTTGCTTCATTTGAAATCTCATCAAATTGTCTTTTTCTTATAATTTGACGTATTTGTGGAAAAATTGGATCAATGTTCATTTCAATAGCTATTTCTTTTGCAATTTGTAAAGCATTTAGAAAACCATTTTCCCTATATTCCTTAAAAAAAGAAATTAACCCATTTATTTTTTCCATAGCAACATCAATAAGCATATCTTTTGATTGCAATTGTTTGCTAATTGACTTTTTCCAATTCCCTTTTTAAAAATTTTACAACAAAAACAAAATATTTTATCAAGTTCTTTAGAATAAACAAGCCAATCTCTATCACATTTCTCCCCATTTGGTAAAACTCTATTATAATATATTGCAGAAAATCTTCTTAAATATTTATCTTTAGGGCCTTTTTGAATGGACAAATCTCTTTTAGGACCTTTTACCGCTAAAATATTTATCATGTTAGAGTCAAGGTAATTCCAATTTCTTTGATCAAATATATCAAATGTATTAAAATCATTTGCACCATCAACATTATCATCATCAAAATTATCATCATTAACATTAACATCATCAACATTAATATCATTCACATTAGTATCATCAACATTAGCATCATTCACATTAGTATCATTCACATTAACATCATCAACATTAGCATCATTCACATTAGCACAAAGATTCTCTTCATTAACATTTTGGTTTTCATTTTCTGAAAAGTTTGATTTTTGTTTGACTATAAACTTATCAATAGCTCCGGTTTGAGATTTAGTTAATTCTTCAAGTATTTGTTTTTTCTTACATTTTTGATATCCCGATTCATGCTTTTTAATTCCAGGAGACATTCTAAATCAACAAATAACAGTAAACAGATTAGGAAAGAAAACACCTGATTGATTTGGAAATTGTGGTTTATAGAATTTCTTCAATCCTTGTATCAATTGCAATTTCAGAAACAGGAAACCATGGAGGCGTGAATCATTCTCGATTGCAATTTCAGAAATATGAGACCAATTGGAACTGAAAAGTGAATTAGAATTAGAAAGTTAGAAACCGTGATTTCAATTCCAGAAAATCTTAAATCGTAAAAACTAAAACATACCTAATTGCAGTCGGATTTCAATTGCATAAACTTACAAATTAGAAAACGTGATTTCAATTGGCAATTGCAGAAGTCGAATCTTGGAAGTTGGAATACCGAATTGCTTAATACCAATTGCTGAATCCCTTCAGACGAATCAGACTTCAGTCCCCTGTCGGCTTGATGGCTTGCAACTCAGATTGAATGTCCAATAATCAAGCCCGATTTCAAAGAAGATGATATCATGAGAAAGAATGAATATTTGAGATTTAAGAATTCGGAACATATATTTGAACAAGGTAGTATAAATCATGGTGCGAATTCAAAAAATATATTTGAGATTTAGAATTTACCGTTAGAGAAACTCGTCGCCTCCTAACTGTATTCCTAATTTTTCGAGACTGATTGACCACTTACCAAGATCGATGGGTGAATCAGTTGAAGCGTAAATGTTTATACTGAGATTGGTGGGTGAATCACGCTTGACAGATTTGAATTCCCGCTTTAGGATATGAGATTTCGGATTAACTATACCTAATAGGGCTACTAAATTTTTGGGCCCCTTATAGATTTTGGGCACTGTTCAGATGTACCACCTGAACCCCCATTGGGCCGGGCCTGCACAGAACATGTGTCACGAACTTGGCAAACTTAGAAAAATCAAAAGGAAACTCATAAGATGAGAAGTTGAGACAAGGCATTAATGTCCAGAGAAACTTCCATCTCGATGACAGCAAACATGTTTGAACAGCAAATTTCATATCAAAACGAGACATGATCTGATGAATAAGCTCATCTAGCAAGCTGCTCAGCCTATCTTCCACCACCTCCATTCTCTTACTATTCTTGTGATTCAAATCAGAATTTTACAACTCTGACCAAGGTTTGTCAAGTATGTATAATCAACCTATCAAAGTTGCATATGTAATCATAGTAAGAATTTAAATCAACGAAATATTTTATCTTCCCTACAGGAAATATTAATGTAACATTTCATGCATATTGTTGGCAGAAAATGAAATAGAATTCAACAATAACAATTAAAAGCTTTTACTTGTATGAAAATAATTTTTGCATGTGATTGAGCTACTGTTTTTATTTTGTTTTAATATATCGATCTCATAAGAACCTATCTATCTATCGATCTCATAGAGATTTTACAACCTTCATATTTATTTATTCTTTAACCTATATCTTGCATATTATACCTCCTTTGTTTTACTTTCCCTTTTTAAGATATTAATTTATCCTTTAATGAACTTAATATATTAAAATTACATAAGCAAGAAATATTGGGTTGTGAATTAGGGTTTTCTGGCGGTGAGATGGTCAATAGAGGCTGGGGGATTTTGGGCAAAGAAGCGGCGGCAGGTGGTGAGATATTGGATTTCAAGACATTGTAAGGAGGAGGTAGAGGGTGGTGGTTTGTGGTATGTGGTTTCAGTCGTGTAGGTCAATGAAGGGGGAGGCATGGTTTTTCAGCGTGAGAGAGAGGGCTATGGTGCTCGTGTGCCTCCAGCGGTGGTGGAAAGGAGGGTTTCGGCAGCACGGGTAGGTGATCACCGGTGGTGGTTGGTTCGAACCAAGCAGAAAAGGGTGGGAGTGGTGAGAGATCATAGGAGGGAGAAAAGTGACGGAAATGCGAGTGGTGGGGGTGCTCCGCCTCCCATATAGGTTACTGATGGAAGATAGAGCAGAGGGATTAGTGGCGGCGGCTAAGTAACCGGAGTGACAGACGTGAATCGAGATGTGAGAGAAAGAGAGTAGAGAAGAAAATGAGAAGAGAGAGGAAGAGGATGAGGAGCGTACCTGGCCGGCGACAATGGTGGCGGTAGTGTGAGCTACGGTAGGAGAAGAAGAAATCAGTAAAGCAAAATACGTTTGTATGTGTGGGTATTTGGGAGACGTGGAATGTGTCCCATCAACGAAGGGAGGAAGGTGTCCTATGTTTTCTTTAAAAAAAATATTTTTGGTGTAAATAAATGTACACCTATTAAATATACACATCATTAACAAAATTCAAACAGTGTTCAATTATTCATAACTATTTTTTTCGGAAACAATGCAGTTTCAACAAATAAAAACAATCATATACATCATTAACAAAATTCAAATTGTGTTCAATTATTCATAACTATTTTTTTAAAAAACAATACATTTTTAACAAATAAAAACAAGTTGACTTCAAATAGATGTGATATAAAATAAATTAGGATGTTTATTTAGTGATACCCAATATTTTTTTATCATTGGATTTTAATTTGTACACGATTGTTCTTTTAAGTTTTAAGTTTAGACATTTTTCAAACACGAAAAAAGAGTTAAAGTTTCCTCTTTTTCTGGATTTTTTAAATGTTTTTATTTTTTTAATTTGATAAAAAGATTAATATGTAATTGTTTTTTTATTATTTTAAACTATCATTAAATCATACGACTATTATTTTTTGGCGATAAATCAAAACTGAAGCTCTTGATTAGGGCTGTATACGAACCGAACGGAGGCATGATAATGTTCGTTCGTTTAAGTTTAACCGAATAAATGAACGAACACGAACGCATAAACGAACGAATTTCCTTGTTCATGTTCGTTCGTTAAAATATTCCTTTGTTCATGTTCGTTTATGTTCGTTTATGTTCGTTCATTAAGGTTCTAAACGAACATAACAAACGAAAATGAATTGATGTAAACAAACATAATTGAACATAAACAAACGAACATAAAGCAACCTAAATGAAGATAAATATTGATAAACGACCATTAGCATCCAAACACTAAACCATACGTAAATACATGTATTGTAGCAAATCCTAAGATATAAAAACATAAAAAAGTCCTTAAAATATTATATATATATATATATATATATATATATATATATATATATATATATATATATATATATATATATATATATATATATATATATATATATATATATATATATAGGGTCGAGATCATGAGAGAACCTAAAAAAACCTAGGAACCTAGGAACTTTTTTTCTACACAATATTTTTAAGGGTTAAATACAGAAAAACCCCATCTATTATTGGGGATATGCGGAAAAACCCTTTAAAAATATTTATGTTTAAAAAAACCCTTACCTTTTAAAATTACCTAGTTAAAATTACCTAGTTAACAGGTTTTAGACCGGAAAAATAAATGACGTGGACTAAAGAATTGTTTTTACTGCAAACGTGGACTAAAAATTGTTTTTTTATTGCAAAAAAGAAGGGATCCAACGCATTTCACAAATTTGGTCTTGAATTTAGCAGACTCCGGCGTTGTTCACAAAGTGATTCAATATTCAGAATCGAGTTCACAAATTTCTCAATTGTGGAGTTTTGAAATATCGGCAGAAATCACGATTACGTCCGGAGATCCCAATTCATTCGCACTTCCGGCAGCCACCTCCTGCACGTCCGGAGATCCCAATTCATTCGCACTTCTTACCACCAATGCCAAACGTGAAACGTGATCCTCTTTTTTGCATATTCATACGCTAAATACTTCAATAATTTCACAAAACACCGAAACTATAGTGTTCAGGTTTATGCCACAGGGAGGAAGATGTAGTGTCGACAAGAAATTGTGATAGGCGAAGGCGCATAAGAAAGATAAACAACTAGTTTATTAGGATTAGAACGAGAAGGATCCATTCATAGCCAAAGGGTGAATCCGATTTCAACCCTCTGTTGTAATAGGCGAAGGTGTATAAGAAAAATATTACGCATTTACTGGCTACCTTTTTCCGATCTCGACTTCTTTCTCAAGGGTGTGTTGGGCATGGTGCCACACTATAACCGTACATCAAATCGGTTCCGATTACCATGGGCTAGGAGTCGGCGCGTTAACCCTCGATTGGGCGCGAATAGGTGGTAATTTTAACATTTGTTTGTTCGTTTTTCAATAACCGGAAGAGGCATACGGGATAGATCGTTAGCAGCAGCAGTAACGTCACAATAATGGCAGCTCTGGCGACTCAACGTACGACAAAAAAACTTGCATTTTGATTCCCTCAAATATTACCAAAGTACATTAATAATTCCTATCGAATCTTCAACTTTATAATCAGCCATGTCGTCACTTGAAAACCCGTTACCGGCAATTATAGTCCAACCGGTATCTCTACGGTTTCCAAAAGTCGGCACTTTAACTGCTGGAACTCAGAGGGAAGTTGCAATAGCAGTCGATCTAAGCGACTAGAGTACATACCCCATGAGCTGGGAAGTTCGGAATTACCTCCGCCTTGGAGACTCTGTCGTACTCCTCCACGTCCGTCCTACGTCCGTCCCGTACGGCGCAGGTTGGGGTCGTAGAGGATCCCGATACCGCCACCGATGAAGAATCCCAGCAAAAGCTTGAAGTTGATTTCGTTGCGTTTACAGCAACTAAAGCGAACGATCTTGCGAAGCCGTTAGTCGATGCTCAAATCAATTTCAAAATAAATATCGTGAAACATCATTACATGAAGGAGCGACTGTGTTTGGAGGTTGAAAGGCTAGGGTTAAGTGTTGTGATATGGGGAGCCGAGGGTTTTGTGCTTCGAGAAAGACATAGGCTTGGGAGTGTGAGTGATTACTGTGTATTTCCGGTGGTAGTTGTGAGGTATACATATGATAAGGATGGCGGTACAGTTGCTATGTCCACGTTGTCTATAGACTTCCGTTTCAAAGCCACGTATTTGCCTCAACCGGTGATTAGGAGTAAAAACCTACGATTTGGTTTAAAGTGATAGGAAAAAAATAAATGAATGGTTTTTTTAAACTAAAACATAACTCAAGGGTTTTTCTGAACATACCATTATAAATGGAAGAGTTTTTTTGTATTTAGCCCTATTTTTAAAAAAAATTTGCATCCAATTTTTTTATTTAAAACGTCTAAGAGATTTCTAAACCCTAAACCCTAAACCCTAAACCCTAAACCTAAACCCTAAACCCTAAACCCATATGAAAAAAAATAAAAAAATAATTTTTTTGCATCCAATTTTTTTATTTAAAGTGTCTAAAAGATTTCTAAACCCTAAACCCTAAACCCTAAACCCTAAACTCATATGAAAAAAAATTAAAAAAATGATTTTTTTGAATTTTTTTTTTATATCTTCTAGATGCATCATAACAAAAATTTTGTTATATATATTTTTTTAAAATATTGTGTAGAAAAAAAGTTCATAAAATGGGTTCTTAGGTTCCTAAGCTTTTTTAGGTTCTCAATTGAACTTTACTATATATATATATATATATATATATATATATATATATATATATATATATATATATATATATATATATATATATATATATATATATATATATATATATATATATATATATCAAGGTTGTAAAAATCGCTTGACGGTAGCTTGGCGGTCGAGTGGGGTTAAAGGATTAATCGGGGATTAGTCGGGGATTAATCGGAGACCCTAAAAATATATTTAAAAATATATAAATATAACAAATACCAAAGTTTGATACATTTTATTCCGAAATACACATAAAATATTATACATTTGTTTATTTTTATTCATTAATATTGATTTTTTTAAAGTTTTATTGAGTTATTAAAGAGTGTTTGTGTCGTCATTTAAAAATAAAAAAATAAATAATAACTTAAAAAATAAAAAAATTGAAAAAATGACCGACAAGGCCGATTTTTACAGCAAACCGACAAGCTGACCGATTAGGCCTAATCGTAATCGGTTGAAGACCGCCAAACGACTAATCGCCGATTAATCGGCCGCCAAGGCCGATTTCTGCAACACTGATATATATATATATATATATATATATATATATATATATATATATATATATATATATATATATATATATATATATATATATATATATATAAACGAACATAAACGAACGTTCATGAACGTAAATGAACGAACAACACCAATGTTCATGTTCGTTCGTTAAACTAAACGAACAAACAATCTTGTTCATGTTCGTTCATTTACTAAATAAACGAACATAAACGAACTTCCTGTCGAACAAATCACGAACGGTTCGCTGAACGTTCAGTTCGTTTACAGCCCTACTCTTGATATCAAAACCCAAATAATCATCTCTTATATCATGATAGTTAATATCATAAGACTGTTAATTAGATTAAATATAATAAGTTTCTCACTTGCATGGAAAGTCCAAAATTGGTCCATATGGTTTGTCAAAACTGCAGTTTGGGTCCAAAAAGTTTTCCACTTGTATGAGAAATCCAAAATGGGAAAGTTCCCATGTTTTTCGTCCCTACTAGACTTGAAAAGACCGAATTACCCTTTTAAATTATTTTTTCATTTTTTTCATACTTTTTTTAATAATTTTTTATTAAAATTAAAAAAAAACCACCAACACCCCCCTCCCCTTCTACACCCACGGTACTGTATTCTCTCTCTCTCTTCTTTGTTTCCTTTTCCAGCCTTCCCCTTCTCAAGAAAAAACCCAGATGAAGCTTTTCCAGATCCATCAACGCTGTAACCATTCCCTCATTTCTCACACACTCAATCTCTCTCTAACTTCGGATTTGTGCATCTCCACACTCGCATTGAAGCTTTTCGAGATCGATTTTGTGATTCAAGCACTCGAGATCGATTTTGTGATTCAAGCACTCGTGAAATGCACATCGCCATCACCCACCAAGAAGTGAGCTTTTCACTGACGACCTTTACCGCCATGACCAGTCGTCATGTCTATCTCTTTGTCTATACACGGACACGCACTACCGGCGTCACCGTCGTGTCCACTATCGGACACCGCCACAACAGCATCACTGCCGTCCATAACATGTGAGGTCCTGTTTTCGTCGATGTTTTATTGTCCATACGTGAATTTGGGTTGAAATTGCAACTCAATTTCAGTTTTTGAAGTAGTGTTTATTTCTTATACGAAATCCTAAGAGGAAAGTTTGAAATCTGGGTTTTTGAAATTGTTGTCTTTGTTTTCATTTAAAGTAGGGTTTATTTCGTCAGAACGATGCCCTGCTCCCAATAGCCACCATTGTCGTAATTTATCCCTACCGACCTCTATCTTCATTGGTGTTGTCATTTGAAATAGGATTTGTTGCTCAATTTTTGTTATCGATTCTTCAACATCATGGACACATCCATCATTCTGCCCCCAATTCACAGCCTCTTCCATTAAAGGCTAAAATCACATGTCTACCTTCATTCACAGTCATAACAGATAATGTATTTACATTCCTGAGTTTTGTGGTAGTTTTTGATGATGATTCACACCATTGAACTGAGAATTAAGACATCATTGAATTTGTTTTGACCCACAAACTGTTTTCTAGCATATGAACCATGATTTTGAAGGTTTGGGGCTCCGTGACGTGAACTTTCACAGGTTGGTGTCTAGACTTGATGCTCTACTTAGGAAAGTAAGTGCTTCCATGATCCTTGATGTTACGGAAATAGTTATCAAACATCTATCATCTACCACTCTGACGATAAAAAATACTTTTTGTTTTAATGATTTTATTGTTTGATCATTTTTTACATGAGAAGAGACTCCACCCTTTTACATATCTGGTTAAGGAGATGGGTTGAAGGAGCTAGTCTACTGATGTTGTAAATGTAATAAAATATTCGACTAAAGGAAAAAGGTTTGGGTTGAAATAGCATCGTACTTACATTTATCTCTTTATTATAGCATGCAACTTTCATTTCTTTCTCTTACATCATTGTACTTCCTATTTTTTATTTTAAGGCATTGTACTTTGTAATAGCTTCTCTCAATTATATCATTTTGGTTTTCTTTTACATCTCTTGATGGACTATTTCTATCACTGCATTATTTTTAACTATGTTCCATTAAATGGTAAAAAAAATTGTCCATGTTTTTTTTGGGCTGGAAATTGCTAAGGACTTGGGTAGCATTTTTTGTAGTTCGTAGGCTGCCATCCTGATGCGAATTGGGCTCAAACTGGATTTTTTTCGGTCAATGGTAGGCTGTATATAGAGCTGCACAAACCGGATTTTTTTTCGAAACCGGATCGGTTTTGGTCAATAAAGTCAAAACCGGATTGGGCCAAAATCGGTTTCTACCAAAAATTATCCTCAAAACCGGTTTCGGTCAACGTGGTCAATACCGGTTTAACAAATCGGTTCGACCAAAACCGGTTTCAAACCGGTTTTAAATATTTATATATCAAAACCGGTTCAAACCAGATCGGTTTGAGGGAAACTAGTTTCAAAACCGGATAGGATCGGATTGAAAACTGGTTTCGGATCAGAAACCAGTTTTTTTCTTCACCTCTAGGCTGTAATATGGGAGCATTATTAAAATATATCAACAATTGTAACTTAAATACACGATAATGGAGCTGCTTTAATGCATGATGGAAGACATAAGACAATAGGTATATCAACAGCATATGATTTTTGAATTATAAAAATGCACTTTCATTTAATAATCGAATATAAACATGGCAATACAAAGAATACTTATTATCGTAATCAGAACTACTTCAGCTTGTATTTTGCTTGTTCTCTTAGAAGACTCGATGGTAAGTATTCTAGCAATAGGCTTGTTTGGATGACATTTATGTAGCTTCTTTTGTTCACCAAGTTTTCCCCGACTTTTAAGAAAATTCATGAACCATATTGCAGAGTTCTTTGGGTACCTTGTGTATTTCCCATCATTGTAATCTACATAAATTAGACCAAAACGAATAGAATATCCTGATGTCCATTCAAAATTATCCATCAATGACCATACAAAGTACCCCTCTACCCTAACCCCATCCCTACAATAGCGTAAAAGGGTTTGATTAGAATGGATGTGAAGTAAATAAAAGGTAGACGCAATACATAATACATTATGCAATTTTTTGAACAACAAAGAGATATAACTTTACCTAACCGCATCTCGGAGTTTTTGAAGATGTGTCTGGTGATACTCAATACGTTGAGTATCAGTACAAGCTACGCCAATTGTGATATCATCACTGCTTTTGTCTGGCCACCCTACACAAATTGTCCAATTGAAAATGTAATATTTCCAGTAAATTACAGTGACAAACAACCATTTAATGGATAGGCAAAAAAAATTTCAAATTTGATTACCATTTTCGGTTATGAGAATGAGTGGATCTCCATAAGTATGTTTTATGCACTGCAACATTTTGTATAGTCCAAGTGGATAGGAGTACAGCCAGTCACTGCCTCCCTACATTTGATCAATAACATAAATTAAGAAACAAAATATGACACAACAAAACACCTCTTAAACAAATTATACCTGTGGACCGATAGGTTTCCCATCAAGAGCCTCTAGAAAAAAACAAAACAGAGAAACAATAAGTTCCAACTTGGAGTAATTCACGAACCTTTTGAAGTCACAACATAAAACCTTCCTTGTTGAAGGATTAAAGCATATGCCATTTTACATTTAGGGTTGATTCATGTAGGAAATGTTCATTTAAATATACCTGCTTGTTGATGGACATTGCTATCTGTTGTATATGAGGGCACTTGACTTGCTTTTGCAGTGGTGGCATAATAGGAGGTATAGTAATTTAATCCAAGAAAATCGTAAGAACCCTTAATTAACTTGGCTTGCTCTGTTGTGAATTCTGGCAAACGACCACCTGTAACTGATTTTATCATAGTGTTGGGATATTTTCCACTAAATAATGGCTCCATGAACCTGAATTTTTTTTGTCACAAAGTACTTTAGTAACCTATTTGTAAAATATAAGTTCCACATAGTAATTTCATTTTGTAATTACACATACGTATGTATAAGTATACATATACATATATTTATATGGACATACATAATACAAATGGACTCACCATCCAAAAATGAAGTCTATGGCTCTTAAGGCTGCATCTTTGTCTTCCTGTTTCTCGGGATTAAGTGGCTCATAAAATACCGCGTTCAGTGTGATCCCAATTTTACCGCCTTGGCGTTTCTGAAGGTTAAAGATACCCGTATATAAGAAATATAAAAATGCTCGTCCTCTTGGTCAAACCTCAAGGCTCAAACTAGTTCATGTATTGTTATGTTGTGGGTAATTCTTTTTAATCTTTCCATAATTGGCATGCAACCCACGTAATAATTAATACATACAACCAAAAACAATAACCAAGATGAGTTAATGTATTACTTGAAATCTTTGTCGGTATAGGCTCACAGCAGAAGCATGAGAAAGGAGTAAGTTTTTTGCTACGATATAAGGCTCGGTGCCAGGATCTCCAACACCGTTGATTCCACGACCAGGTGCAAATGTACCATTAGCATATCCACCCGTAGCATAAGAATGTGGTTCATTTATTGTGATCCAATTCTTCACCCGATCACCAAACTCCCAGAAGCAAAATCCCGCATAAGTCGTAAAATCATATCTAATAATCAAATATACACACAAATAGTCTAATTATTTTGGGTTGCCGTTTGTTTTTCTAATTATTTAAGAGCATCTGTTACATATCATTCTTTTAGAAAATAAATAGTTATAATTGCCTCGCGGAGTCATTCTCTTTTACTTACATAATTTTTTCACTTAAGAAGCCCATGTATTCTTCTTCCAGGGTTTCAGGAGTGTCCCAATGAAAGAGAGTGATGTATGGCGTAATTCCACTGAGTATGAGCTCATTTATTAGGTTATTGTAGTAGTCGACACCTTCCTTGTTGACGCCATTGGTTGGTCTTCCACCTAAAAGACAAACACCATGTTATAGTTTTAAAGAATAATATATAAAAAGTAATTGTTTTCTTCTCTTTTTGGTAATTCACCTGGAAATATTCTAGTCCATGAAATTGAGAATCTATAGGCATTTACACCCATTGTCTTCATCATTTGCACATCCTCCTGTTTAAACAAAATAAAATTTTGAAATTTTGATTTAAGAGTACACAATTTGACAAAGGTTAAACATGATTACCTTGTATTTATAATAACTATTAGTACCATTGTTTCCATTATCACCATTAACAATGGCATCTGCACAAAAATCAAATCAAGATTCTCATGAAGTTAAATGAAGGGTCCCGTAGAAGAAGAGCATGGTCATCGTATTGAAAAAAATGAAAATGAGAAAGACCAGGGTAGTTGTGGCAGAAGACATCCCAGATACTTTGACCTCTTCCACCTTCGTATGCAGCACCTTCAATCTATATGAAACAAGAATATGATACATGAACCTTGGATTGAAATTGCATGTCTTTAGGTAAAAGTGTAACAAAAAAAACTACCCTTAGTTACCGCTTACCACCACATTCAGATTAAACGTATTATTATTTTTTCCCTACTATTTTAATATTTGACATTTTAATTTATTTGACTTACATTCTACTTCTTAATTATCAATTATATGAAGCAGGATCTTGAATCTAAAAGTAAATAGAACTTAATTTCGTTTACGTCCTTACAAACTTCTATAATTACGTATATATTCTTATAAAAATTAAAATTATGTATATATCATTACAAATCTTAAAAAATCACATATATACCCAAAAGATTAATCTAATAATAATTAATCTTTTACGGATATTTGGTATATTAACTTAGGAAAGAATTCAAATGGAATAACATCCTAAGAATCATTTATAAGTTTAAAATATCAAATAATTTATAGATAACTTTTTTTCATAGTTTTAAAACATACCTGATATGCGGAAGTAGCTACACCCCAAACGAAATCCGGTTTGAAATCGTCACTATGTACAAGATTTTGGGGAAGGGAAAATGCACGTCCCATATTTGGGGTTGCTTCCATATTTTTGGATTAGATTTCGATTTTGAACTTTCAAGTTTTGAAGATTAATTATGGGTTTGCCATTCAATTTATAGTTTTATACTAAGATAATGCATCCATCATAATTGACTTTATACAAAATATACTTAAAATTAAAAATTCAACTACATTAAGATTTATTTTAACTCGTATCTTTTGAATTGAGGAGTTGTGGGCTTGTGACGAATAGCCGTGGAACGAGAAAATTCAAACGAGAATTGAATTCTAAAACTAACAACAATTTTCCTCGTAGAGGGTTGAATAGTATTTAATATATTATTTTTGTATTCAATTTTAAACAACTTTTGTGGATAAATGGACTATAGTTAGGGATGAAAATAGGTTGGTGACATGGCAGAGTTGTCCATACACATCATCAACAAGGAATCAAATCTCATCCTATTTGGAAAGTGGGCAAGGTGGATAAACGTATGGCCATGATATTAAGTTAAAAAAATTCGTAGTACACAATGTATCAACTTATCAAAATCATTTCAATTGAATAAAAGTTATGATATACAATAAAGTTGCTTTCCAAATCGTGAACTAGTTTAAATTAGCATCATTATATCACTCGGCATCATCACCATATTTAATCGTTTAATCAAAGTCGTCGTTAATATGAATTCCATCAGTGAATCATTAATGATGAGTTACTTAAAAAAATTAACAAGAAATTTTTGATGGATTCGTCCCTCGTTAATGCTTGGATTTCTAACAGCGATGATTGCCATAATATTCTCGATGTCAGTTCTTAAAATTTAACTAAAATGTATTTTTGCCTATGGTATGTTATAAGATTACAGAAGTTATTAAATCAATATACTCTGAGAATTTCGTTGTTAAGATTCAGATGATGGCATTTTCATCTATCTATTAACTATTTGACACGAATTTTTCTACATTTTGACGTAGTCTAACATAAATACTAGACTTTTGCCCTTGTATTCGTAATAAAACACCTTTATAATTCAAAAATAGTGTTTAACTAAAATACTCCACCTCTCATTACTTGATAATTACGCATTATCATTGCATTGTAAATTTGATCTCTTTATACATAAAGTATGTGGTCAAATTAATACAGGGAATGGGTCTAGATTAATTTAGTTGAGTTTTTATTTGATATGATGTAACATGATAATTTTTTATATAACATAAATATAATATGATTTTTTTTATTAATAAGAAAACGACTCAACTAAACACATCAAAAATAATATAAAATAACCATTAGCTTATTAAATTCATACTAAATTATAAAAAATACAACAAGCGTGATGAACAAATGTTAATTTCGTGTCAATTTTTCAACAGGTATACGATATGACCTGATGCTGATGGTCTACGCAGATGCGGGTGGACTCGGGCTGACGTTGACGCTGGCGATCAGCCCTTAACCGTCCCTCGTTAACTGCTCCCAATATCTTGGATTCGGTTTTCTAGTTCAAAATGATCATAATACAGGCAACATAGATTTATCTAAGTCATTACAAGTCAAGTATTCACGAAATAAATACGAGTTCCAGACATTTCACTAGTCCAAAACATTCAAGTTAAATCAACATCTTCATCGTATTCAATTCCATGGTTCATCTGTAATACAAAATAATAGTGATAAGAAATAGGCGAGTAGCAATGCTGTTTGAAAATAACAATCTAAAAATAATTTTATTCACAATAACAAACTGCTGTTTTGCATCAATATGTGATCATTCGTGAGTTGACCAATCCCGAAACACATGTAATATCGACCCTTCACGTTGCACGATTTCATGGCAAAAGGCCTATAATGTTCTAGACTCCCTCTATATCAGCTCATTTCCACTTGAAATAAGATACAAGAATATTATCTTTAAGGACTTACATTCTTAAACAATGTTGAAGAAAGTCACTTGCCAAGGCATATAGCAATCATAAGAAGTACCCATAAAAGAAGAGATGCAACAATAACACAAACCTTTTCATTCATGTTGGAATAGACTTTACCAGCCCTGAAATTTTGATGATATATGTTAAAGTTTGATTCTGAAAAACATATGCTTAAAAAATTAAGTGACTATTAACAGTCACAAACAAAACACAATGGAATATACCATCCATGATGAGAGTGACGCTTGGAGAGTTGTCGAGCAAGAAGTTTCTAGCTTCAGTAGACATGTTTCTTTTTTTTTGTAAAGTCCTCCTTGCTGGAGTCTATAATCAAGCAAACTAAGTTACTAAAAGGTGAAGAATGGCGCGATAATAAATCTGGAAACGAGGAAATACACTGCACAAAGCAATATATACATCAACATATAGATTGTAATGCAAATACTTAAAGAAAAAAAAAAAGGAATGAAAATATATGGTAATAGAAATGATCATGCCATGTAACCGTTTTCATTACCTCAAGAATGTCGGCATTAAGTGTAACATATCTGACACTACCAAGCTGTAGAAGCAAGTTAATAGTCTTGCAAGCATATTCCTCCTCATATAGCATGTTGCGCACATAGGCAGACAAACGGATAGTGACTTTGTTTATAGAGAAAAATCCATGTTTAGACAATGGTGGGTGACGAGAACCCCTGAAGCACAAAGATGGAAGTCCTGGTGGAGCATTCAAGTACTTGATTATATATGCAATCAATCATTGTGAGATTCTCAAGTTGAGGTGCAACAACATTGATGACTTTTGAACAAACGCCGCAGATAAGCGTGAGATTAGAAAGTCGAGGGGTAATGATGTCCAATACCTCCACATTCCTGACACGGAAATTTGTCAAAGTGAGGTTCTTTAAGTTTACACATTTGGAGAAAATATCATAACACAATCCGATGCCACGGATATGCAAAGTCGTTAAAGCTGGGAAATCCCAAGGTGTTGTGGGTGTAACGGAAGTCGATTTGCCGTAGGTAATAAATGTGAAATGTTTAAGCGACCGAGAGCTAAACAGACAAGGAGGATAAGCATGTTGGCTTAAGGAACAATTATGGAAAGCTAGTTCCTGCACATTGTGAGAAAACACATAATTTGCAATCTTTTCCTCAAAATCCGCATTTGCTGGTCCTTGGTAATTTACCAAAGACAATTGTATTTGACGGTTGCGGTGACGCAGAACATGTGTCACGAACTTGGCAAACTTAGAAAAATCAAAAGGAAACTCAAAAGATGAGAAGTTGAGACAAGGCATTGATGTCCAGAGAAGCTTCCATCTCGATGACAGCAAACATGTTTGAACAGCAAATTTCATATCAAAACGAGACAAGATCGGATGAATAAGGTCATCTGGCAAGCTGCTCAGCCTATCTTCCACCATCTCCATTCTCTTACTGTTCTTGTGATTCAAATCAGAATTTTACAACTATGACCGGGGTTTGTCAAGTATGTATAATCAACCTATCAAAGTTGCATACGTAATCATAGTAATGATTTTAAATCAACGAAATATTTGATCTTTCCTACAGGAAATTTTAATGTAACATTTCACGCATATTGTTGGCAGAAACTGAAATAGAATTCAACAATAACAACTAAAAGCTTTTACTTGTATGTAAATAACTTTTCCATATGATTGAATTATTGTTTTTATTTTGTTTTAATATATCGATCTCATAAGAACCTATCGATCTATCGATCCCATAAAGATTTTACAACCTTCATATTTATTTATTCTTTAACATATATCTTGCATATTATACCTCCTTTGTTTTATTTTCCCTTTTTAAGATATTAATTTATCCTTTAATGAACTTAATATATTAAAATTACATAAACAAAGTAGGAAATAAATTAGACCATGTAAGATATCTCGTCGATAAGTTCAAAATGAGACCAAAACTGGCCATTATCAGTATTAGCTTGATAAAAAAATTTACTTTCACTTTTATTGAAACAATAAATATAGGTCGTGAACAGATAAGTACATTAAGCAATCAAACATTTTTTATTAAAAGAACTCCTCTAACAAAAAGAAAAATAAATAAACATGTTTTGTTTCTTATATAACAATTTTAAAGGCTTATGGGTAATGAAAGTGTAGAGGTTTATATGATTAGAAAAATCTTATTTACAGCCGCCATAGCAGGTGCATAGTTAAATATTGAACAAAAATATTACCTAAAATCCCCATCACGGGAGTCCATCGCTTCCGTGGCTTGAATCATGACCATTGACATTCGTATAAACGCACCTTGACGATACGAATGTCAATGGTCATGATTCAAGCCACGGAAGCGATGGACTCCCGTGATGGGGAGTTTAGGTAATATTCTTGCTCAATATTTGACTGTGCAGCTGCTATGGCGGCTGTAAATAGGGATTTTCTAATCATATAAACCTCTACAGTTTCATTATCCATAAGCCTTTAAAACTTTTATATAATAAACAAAACATGTTTGTTTATTTTTCTTTTTGTTAGAGTTCTTTTAATAAAAGAATGTTTGATTGCTTAATGTACTTATTTGTTCACAGCGGGACTTATATTTATTGTTTCAATAAAACTAAAAGTCAATTTTTTTATCAAGCTAATACTGATAATGGTCAGTTTTGGTCTCATTTTGAGCTTATCGACAAGATATCTTACATGGTCTAATTTATTTCCTACTTTGTTTATGTAACTTTAATATATTAAGTTCATTAAACGATAAATTAATATCTTAAAAAGGGAAAGTAAAACAAAGAAGGCATAATATGCAAGATATAGGTTAAAGAATAAATAAATATGAAGGTTGTAAAATCTTTATGGGATCGATAGATCGATAGGTTCTTATGAGATCGATATATTAAAACAAAATAAAAACAATAGTTTAATCACATGTAAAAATTATTTTCATACAAGTAAAAGCTTCTAATTGTTATTGTTAAATTCTATTTCATTTTCTGCCAACAATATGCGTGAAATATTACATTAAAATTTCTTATAGGAAAGATCAAATACCCGGCGTATATTCTTGATTCGACACATATGAATGGGAATTTTTATCATTAACCAAGTATAATTAATCATAAATGTTGGTTTTAGCTATCAAGAACCTCAATCGTAGATTCTTCTAAGATACCGCATAATAATCTTATGATGGCCCGTCATGGTTGACATGAATGAAGCCTAAAACAAAGAGTGCACCACCTCGGATATAATTGTAGCCTCACATACCGTTTGACAATATGTCTCTTGAAAGATCTGTGATTGAAGTTCTTGTTTGCTAAAACCAACAAATCCGATTATACTTGGGTAGTGATGGAAATCCTGTTACACGTCGACTATAGGAGTTAACAATGAAAACTTTGAAAATATTTAAAACATGTTCATCAGGAAAATGAATTTTTACAATTAATTTAAAAGGTTACAGAATACTAACCATATTAACTGGCATACTAATACATAAAGAAAGAAAAATATGAAAATTTGAAAACTAATCAAATCGTTGGTGTAAATTTATTATAACATATAACATCAAGATATTGAAGCTCTTATCATTAATTTATTAATTTATCTTGAATGATGTCTAAACAAAAAATTCATGCAGATGTTTCGATTCCTTTCAAAGTGCTGTTGAGTTGAATGTATAGATTTTTGACTAAATGGGTATGTGGGCAATTTTCGATCCTACTTGCAACAAATTAACTACATCACAAAGGTTTATGCTAAACTTTGTTTGGCGTAACTAATCTGACATGGTGCTTGTTTAGGATTACGCTTGGCAGTTCTAGGAGTTGCGATTGAGAGTATTTATAATGAGATAATGGATTCGGCTTGTTGTGTTAGTGCAGGTGAAGATAGAGCCATTGCTAATTCGGGGTATGCAGCATTCCACATTCCAAATTCTTGTGCTAATAACAAGTCTGAGTCCCCCTTTAGGCTTTAGTAGGTAAAAATAGACTTTAGTAGGTAAAAAGATTTTTACTATCTTGACAAAACAATTATATGTAAAAAAGATTTTAAATTACTAGAGACCACAGGCATAGTCTTCCCCTTGTCACATCGTATGATCTGCACGTTCACTATGGGGCAGCGGCCATAGGGGTTTTTTGTGCTGGTACTTGCTTAGACAACGCTATATCGTTGCTCCAACCTCACGGTTGATTTTGTTGTCAAACAATGGCAAATCTAGATATTATACACACCAAGACAGTGCCAGCTGCAGTCAACTTTGGTCAAACCAAGCTAAAACTCGTGAAAAGTGATGAAGCAGCATGCAATCGTGATGCTAAGTGTCCCAAAAACATTTGTTTTCAATCAATTTAGCACAAAAACTCACAATTCCAAAATGTTAATGAAAGTCAAAGCCAGATATGGAGTTGTAGGGGATACAACTGAACCTGAACCTGACGTCCAAGTGAGGTCCCCTCCTGATGTTTTGTTCCACACTGTTTCGTATAAAGTCCAAAACCTGCAGAAATTCAGAAAACTATGGTATCAAAATTTGTATCTAGCAACGGATTGGGATGAACAAGCCCACAGATATCTCACATAGTCGTAGTAGCCATGGGTCAGAGATCGAGAGAGAGATTGGAGGTTGGTGGCTAGGCGTTTGGTGGGGGTTAGCGAAAACGGGTTTTCTGACGGTGAGACGGTCACTAGAGGCTGGGGGATTTTAGCGGAGATCCGGCGGCAGGTGGTGAGATATTGGGTTTCAAGACGCTGTAAGGAGGAGGTAGAGGGTGGTGGTATGTGGTATGTGGTTTCAGTCGTGTAGGTCAAAGGAAGGGGGAGGCATGGTTTTTCGGTGTGAGAGAGAGGGCTATGGTGCTGGTGTGGCTCCAGCGGTGGTGGAAAGGAGGGTTTTCAGCGGCACGGGTAGGCGATCACCGGGGGTGGTTGGTTCGCGAACGGCAGAAGAGGGAGGGAGTGGTGAGAGATCATAGGAGGGAGAGAAGTGACGGAAATGCGAGTGGTGGGGGTGCTCCGCCTCCATATAGGTTACCGATGGAGGATAGAGTAGAAGGATTAGAGGCGGCGGCTGAGTAATCGGAGTGACAGACGTGAATCGAGATGAGAGAGAAAGAGAGCAGAGAAGAAAATGAGAAGAGAGAGGAAGAGGATGAAGAGCGTACCTGGCCGGCAACAATGGTGAGGGTAGTGTGAGCTACGGTGAGAAGAAGAAATCACGAATACATACCCTAACCCTAGTGTTTGATTGTACCTTCCTTTGAGGTTTTGTTTTTTTTGGTTATTTGTCTTATTTTTTATTTGTTGTTTTTTCCTTTTTTTCTTTTTTTTTTAATAATATTATATAATTTGTTTTATTATTATTATTAGTAAAATAATAATAATAAATTTAGTTTTTATAACTTTTACGTTTTAATAACAATAAAAAATTGTTTTTTTAAGTAATTACGACACAACGAACGACGTTTATAATTTTATTAAATTACGTCAAATTATATCAAAACGGTTATGTTAAATTTTTGAACAAATGTATAAAAAATAACAAAATAAATAATAATACTACAGCAAAGTTTGCCTTTATAAATCAGGGATAATAAACGGTTCAATATTACAACTGTGTTGTGCGTTATCTGGATAACGAACATAAACATTTATTCAAACAGCACACAATGTTTCTCATTCAACAGATGATCTGATCTATGTCGACGCACAAACCTGGACAAAATAAGAGAGATTAGATATACTCCTTGTAAATCAGGCATCACATAATGGTTACCGTAAAACATGGGCGTTAACGACATATGCGGGATTTGGGATGTATTGATGGCCATACCGAAGTGGGAGCCACGTTGAAAAACCACTATTGCTTAGGAAAATAACGATGACACGATATCTATTAGCGATGAAAATAGCAGTATCGGGCATTTGCAACCAATATTCACGTCCTGCAAATCAGTTTCTTTATAATAATAACAACAACAACAACAACAACAACAACAATAATAATAATAATAATATGTGTCATACTTATTCAGTTATTTTATAATTTTTGTTTAGTATTTGAAAGTACTTAACAGTAAATTACGTATTATATGAAAAACTAAATGATAAAATTATTTTTAATCACTATTTTAATTTGACGTTATTAATATTTTTTATGATTCAATAATTCGTTGTTGTAGAGTAACGATTTATAAAAAACTAGTAGATCGTTATAAGATTTCTTTTAGTAACAACACCATATGCGATTAATCATATATTTCATATTTATTATAATTTATGTAGTCTTTATTATGTAATGTATCTATAAATAAACCTTATATATATATATATATATATATATATATATATATATATATATATATATATATATATATATATATAAAGAAAAACATTGAGAAATGATGTTGTTAGTTGCGTGAATATGGCCTCCATTTTACCCGGACATGTCGTTCTTTATCGTAAAAAGTCGACTCACTGAATAACGTATTATTTATTTGTTTCTAAAATGTTTATTGTGTTACTTTTTTAAATAATGATAATAATAATATTATTATTATTATTAAAGGAAAATACAACAAAAGACGAAAACTGTGTAAAAACAAATAAAATAGTCAAATCAATTGGGGTTTATAGATTAAAAAACTAATTTAATTAAAAGTTATTTTGATTTGATGGGTGTCAAGGGGGTACAAAATTTATTGGACGGGTACTTATAACAAAATTCAGTCACAAAAGCAAAATACGTTTGTATTTGTGGGTATTTGGGAGGCGTGGAATGTATCAATCAAACGAAGGGAGGAATGTGTCCTATGTTTTCTTTAAAAAAAAAAGAGTAAATCAAACGAAGGGAGGAAGGTGTCTTGTGTCAATCAAACGAACGAAGGGAGGAAAGTGTCATATTTGGGAGACGTGGAATGAACGCTCTTGGTCCCTCATGAACATAAAAATACTATTTTACCCTTAATGGTTTCTTTTTTAATTTTTTGTTATTTATTTATTATTTTTAAATTAAAAAAATAAAAATAATTTAAAAACATTAAAAACAATTTATGAAAACAAAATCAAAATTAAAAGCATTATTAAACACTCCAATGAATGAAATGAACAAATGAAGTCACCATCAACACCTACAATTTCTCTCCGGCGACTTACCCACCTTGGTTAACCTCACCCTCCTCGAAGAAGTCACCCTCGACACCAACAATTTCACATACATCCTGCCGGATTTCTTTTTGAGCCTCACCAATTAACAGAACTTTAGCATCTCTTTCAACTTAGATCTGTCTTCTTGGGTTCTCCCTGAAACTCTCTCTCAGAACAGTAAGTTTTCAGGCCACCAACGCCAACATAACGGGCACCATACTGGACGTTTTTTACAGTCTACTCAATTTGCAAAATCTTCGACTTGGTAAATGGTTTCAAGAATTGGCCTATAATTATGAACAATTGCGTCTAATCGTTTAATGTTTCGAAGACGCTTGCAAGAATCAACAAACATTCTCATGGCCACAGTTCACCACCGTAGTTCGACAGATTTAGGCTAACAACTAGGGTTTTCAGAGAGTTAACATTTCGGTGACGGGATCTATGGTGCTATACCCGGATTTAAAACTCAACAAATGCCTCATTTACCCAGTTGCGTGTGTACCCCGACGAACGACAGCCGACAACCCATTGTTGTTTCCTCTGTTTCATTAATCGATTCTGACGAACATAATCGTTATTCACCAACTGTGATATGATTTTGAATGTTTGATTTTCGATTTTTTGCATATGGGTTTTTTTATTTTCATTTTGCAGGTTTTGATTTTTGTTTGCTGCATCTAGGTTTATTTGTTTACTGCACCTGAGTTCATTTGGAAAATAGGAAGATTTACGAGGTGATCAGAGATGGGGGCCGGAGAAGTTTATCGGATATGAGGGCCAGAGATGGCGGAGAAGGTGTTGGGGTTTTTAGGTTAGTGTGGGGAGGTGTGGAGGTGGGGGTGAGAGAGAACGTGAGAGAGAGAAATGTGATTATTTAATTTTTTTAATTTAAAAATTATAAATAAATAACAGAAAATTAAAAAAGAAATCATTAAGGGTAAAATAGTATTTTATGTTCGGGAGGGACCAAGCACGCAATAAAACCAATAAATAGGGACGGTCCGAGTTAAAAATAATAATTAGGGACCAAGCATGTAAGTTATCCCATACCACAGGGACCATTCGTGTAATTTACTCAAAAAATATTTTTCATCATTTGGACATTTTATTTGGCCCTGAGTGTTATTTTAAGTTTTAAGTTTAGACATTAAAAAGAGTTGAATTTGCCTTTGCTTTCTTGGATTTTTCAAATGTTTTTATTTTTTTTAATTTGATAAAAAAAATTTAACATCTAATCATTTTTTTATTATTTTAAACTATTAAATATTAAATTTGCTCATTAATATCATATGACTAGTATCTCTTGGTGGTAAATCAAAACTAAAAATTTTGATATCAAAATCAAATAATCATCTTTTATGTCATGATAGTTAATAGCATACGACTGCTAATTATATTACATATAATAATTTCACAATTAGAAAATCTTTTTTTTTTAATTTAAGTTAGTTTTAGCATCCTGCGAACTTTAAAAAACAAATAGTCTTTATTACAGGCTGCAAACGTTAATATTTCTAATCATTTTTTGTTTATACAAAATCTTGACAATTTCCCGAAATAACATTATTTGTCGAATGTTTTTACTTGCTTTTGTAAAAAAAAATACAAATATAGGATTTAAATCATAATTGTTTTTCCAAATGATTTTTGTCTTGTATGATATCTGTGAACAATGTTTTTTTAAATATATACGACATTTAAATGTTTGTTTGTCTTATAAATTTGTGTATTCTTTAAAATACTAAAAACATTTTGTTTATAGATTTCAACAACATGTTTTGCAATTTTATCGATCATCCTGTATCTATAAACAATCCAATGGTGGCTCAGAGATCCCATGTATCTCATGTAGACACAAATATTAATTTTCTTTGGAATAAAGGTGGTTAGTTCGCGTGTGACCTAGCCCTGTTGATCGGGTATAACTTTCGGGTTCGTTTTATTCGGGTCGGGTTATTCGGGTAAGTTGTATTTAAAAATCTAACTGAAACCCGGCCTAAATCACAAACGGGTATCCGGGTATTAGGTGATTCAGGTCTTGGGTTGGGTTGGGTATCTAAACAGATACCCGAATTGTTGATGTAGTGTATTTACATTTCTGTTTTTTATATTCCCCATGTTTTTGACGATTAACAGGGACTAGTAACTTTACAAAAAAAAAAAAACATAAAGTCATCCAATATTATTCTATCGCTAGTTTCTTTTGAAAGTCACGTTATCACTAGTTTATTTTGAAAGTCACTGTGACACCCCATTTCTAATGTTTTCAAATACTATAGTTTTTCATATAAATACATGAATACAAAAAAATACGGTTTATCAAAAACCGATAATTTACATTTTTAAAACTGTGGGTGTTACAAATCCATACCAAATTTAACCATAGTAAGCAATAAGAGGATTAAACCTTGCGTCCAAGTTAAGAGCTAACTCAAGCTCCACTCCAGCTAAACTTCATTCCATTTATAGCAACTTATTTTAACCTGGAATACATGGCAAAAACATAGAATACGTAAGACAAAAATTGTCTCATGAGTTACATGAGTTTTAGACTTAAACCTTTAACTTCTTTTCCAATCTTTATATAAAACTTATGACATAAAACATCTTTCAAAGTTTTAAAATATTATCATACCATAGCGCTTTATTCCTTTCAAAATCATTACATAGCATACATTGCATAATTATCTTCTTTCAAAACTTTATAATAGCAACATAATATAACTCTTTACTTTTTGAAAATCACTTCATAATATGCTTTGCAAAAATAACATCTTTCTTACTTTCTTTGACTGGTTTTATAAGCTTGCTGGATTTTTATACTTAGGGCTTTAATCACAATAAGTGATACCCCAAGTCTCTATGGCTAGAAAGAACGGATCAATCCTCACCATAGAAGTGCTGAGGCGATCTACTTCGCGATGGGGATTTTCCCCAGTAGACCCCTTACCTAACCCGGGTAGGTTGGAACATAGTTCCCTTACTAACGCTGCTTGCTACAATTTCCAGTCATACAAAACATTTTCTGCTTACTTTAACAATTACTTACTTACATAGTGGCTAATTGCCAAACTTCACCAATTCTTGTCTTTATGGCTGAATGTCAAATTCATAACTTTTGTTTCACATAAATCATATGTTTAAAACATGTCTTTATAACATTTTAGGCTTAATGCCAAATCATACTTTTCAAACATCTTATGGCTATATGCCCATTCATACTTGAAAACATATACAATTTGTAACCAAAATATACTTCTTAAACACATTATGGCTATATGCCTATCTATACTTTCAAACATGTACAACTTGTATTTCAAAATACACTTTCACATAATTGGTACATAGACCAACATACTTTCACTTATTATAATTTGTAGTTCAAAACTTAGCTTCAAATATAGCTTTATACTTTCACAACAATTTAGAAACAATACTATTGCATATAATTTCACATATAGAAATTTTATAGAAAAATCTTGAAAATACTTACTTGCCATGTACCCCAGAATGGGTAAAAATACTGTATGTACTCACCTCATGTATTGCTAGCGGATCGACTACACGTTCCTTGTATTTATACTCTTTTGATCCAATAATCATTTGACATGAACCTATAATTAACATGTTATATATTAATAGTCGTGAAAACTGACTCTATAACTCATTAGAGTCCTTCTCATACTCATAGGGGTCAAAACAAGTGTATATCTTTTAAATATTTAACTTTAGATGAGTCGTATTCAATACGTACACTGCAATAGTACACTCGAGGGGTCGTATTCCATATTAAAAATTTATTCCACCACTTTTAAACCATTTTGGACATGTACTTAAAGTTTGAGATCATTTGGACATGTCTAGCAAGTTTCGGAGTCCAAAACCCCCTGTTTGAAACACACGACCCGTGCAAAATTCATGCCTAAAAGAGCACGACCCGTGTTTGCTTTAAATAACAACATATTTTGAGGTGCAGGGGGAGCACGAGTCGTGCATAATGAGCACGACCCGTGCTCTTTCTGGGCAGATTCTTCTTGTTTCGGTTTTGCACTGTAGCAGTCCGATTTTTACACCATAACTCCCTGTTTTGACTTGTTAAGAACTTGATACTTGACTTAATACTTATGGAATCATTTCATGACCAAAACCTAGAGTTTATAACAAGTTTTAATCCATGAAATCATTCCAAATCCTAAAGTGTAGAAATTAGGGTTCTTGAACCAAGAATCCCCAATTCCACGAAATCAACAAAACTCTTGGATTATTTGGTATGTTCTTAACACATCATCATATGCAGAACCTAATAACCATGATAATCACTTGGAATCATGACTGAAAATGAGATTTCAGTTCATCCCTTGAAGAACCAACTCAAGAATTGAACCTAGAAACTTGATTACTAACCTTTGAAACTTCAATTCTTGCTTCAATCTTGTGGATTTGCAGAAATTTGATCTTCAAGCTCTCTCCCGTAACCTCTAGAACTCTCCTCTGAAATTATGAGGATTAATGAGATATTTTCTCATTTTTATATTTTCCATATTTACAGTTTTAGTCCCTGAACTTTCATTCCTTGGACTTTTGACACCAACATTGGGTTTGGCCACATAAAAACCATCATTCTTACATTTTTAGTCCCAAAAGACTAAAATATGATTTCATAATAAATCTTATTCATGGGCAAATGACCAAATTACCCTTTTATGGTAAAATGACCAAATTATCTTCTCGAACAACTTTTAAAATCTTTGCTCTTTGCTTTAAACGTTATCTTGAATATAAATTCAAGATTTTTGGGTCGTTACAGTCACGTTCTATTATATAGCCTAAAATATTATTTTGGAATTAATACGACATTCTTACTTTTGACTATATAGTTTAAAATATTCTTGGAATTAATATGACATTCTTACTTTTAACTTTGAGGCAAGAGGAAGATTCAATTCAAAAAAGTAAACTATATATATTTTTTGTTACCACATGTCTTATACTTGAACAAACCAACAATCCACAAAATATAACCAAAATAAAAAGATATCAAGATCCAAAACACATTCAAAATATATATCGTTCCTCTTGCACCTCCGCCTTGCAAATGTCATATTCATATTCGTATCCGGTTTGAGCTCTAATTAGATGTACCAACTTGGCTAAATTCTATAGAAAAAAAAATCAAATAAAGTATTAAAGGCATAAGATATAATATTTACAAACATTAAATTTTTTAACGGCAACCAACTACCTTTATTAATTTGTTGTATTGCTTCCCAATCATCTTCAAAGTCGGCTTTGTCACTAATGCTACCCCGAAGCCAATATTGGGTGCAAATTAAACTTTCAATAATCTTATGAGTCAAAGAACTCCTAAACTGATCCAAAATCCTCCCACTGGTGCTAAAAACCGATTTCGAAGCCACCGTTGACACAGGAACGACAAACAAATCTTTAGCCATCAATGATAGAATCGGGAATCTAGGACTATTCACTTTCCACCAATCTAAAATATTAAACATTGACGAATCCTCTTCAACACTTTCTTTCAAGTACTTTTCTAGCTCGCCAATTGATTCAACTATGTTTGTTTTCATCTTTTCTCTTAGCTTATTTCTCAATGTGGGTTTTGGTGCCATAACATCCGGGTTTTGCCGTTTCCCTAAAATGGACGATGAAGTAGTAGACTCGGTAGTACTAGAAGTAGAACTTGGAGTATGAATTCTAATATAATCATTATATAATTCATACATAGAATCCATAATATATTTCTTTTTCGCCTCCACTCTATTTTCTCTATAACGGTCTTCAAGTAGTATAATCAAATACTTTACTTTATTCCTCGGGTCAAGAATCAACGCAAAGTGAAGCAATAAATTAATTTTTTCTATGTCGCCAAAATACTTATCAAATTTTACTTTCATTGCGAGTGCAATTTCACAAACACTAGCATTGGATATAGCATCATACAAGAGTGAACAAATTGAATAAATATCTTCAATACATGTGCTTGATGTCACATAAAGTGTCCCGGAAACCCTAAAAGTAACATCACAAAATGGCTTTAGAAAATGACATAAATTTCTAACCTTTTCCCAATCGATGGACGAAGGTATCGCCAAACCCGCCTTTTCAATGTCGGCTCGGAAATCAAATTCCTCAAGATCATATCTCTCAAATGTTTTTTAATAAGCTTGGGCAATTTCCAACATACGGTAAGTAGAGTTCCATCTTGTTGAGACATCTCTTTTCAAATGTTTCGTCATACCGGGATTAACAAGTTTAGCAAATTTGGTAAATTTGTCAGTTATTGAAGGTGATTACCTAATCCGTTTAACCGCCCATCAAACAATCTCAACTGACCTATCAACCTTTTTAATCCCATCTTGCACCACTAAATTTAAAACATGGGCAACGCACCGAATATATGTCCATTTACCATTTATGAGACATTTGTTGGAATTTTGAAAGTTTTTTTTAAGAACTCAATCGCCACGTCATTAGCACTTGCATTGTCAACGAAAATTGTAAACATTTTCTATTCCCCATTCTATTAAACATTTCTCGACCATTATTCCAATATCAACCCCACGATGACTCTCTTGAGGACAAAAACTCAACACTTTTTTTCAATTCCATTCGTTATCTACAAAGTGGGCGGTGAGACACATGTACTTGAATGTTGAGTAGAAGTCCAAGTATCGGTGGTCAAACAGATCATACCAATGTTTTTTTAATAAAATTTTTAATTTTCCTTTTTTCTTCTACAAATAATTGGAAGACATCTGTTGTGGCTGTGATTCTAAATGGAATTTTAAACAACGGTTGAGAAACACTATTGTAATGCTTAAAGCCCGCACCTTCTACAAAACTAAATGGAAGTTCGTCAACGACTAACATGTGGGATAAAGCCTTCCTATTCGCTTTTTGATCAAATTTCCAAGATGTCAATTTGTTTTCATCACCACATTGAAAAGCTAATTGTGTTAGACCACCACTAACTTTAGCCAAGTAAGGTTTACATTTCGCTAAATGAAGGTTGAGATTGTTGGTACCATAACCTTTTGATTCACACTTGTATCGTCCGCCACCACAATGTATACATCTCGATCTTTGAACACCCTCGTTGTCCTTATACTTTTCGAATTGATCCCAAACTTTGGATCTTGGTTTGTATTTTTTTAGGATGTTTCTCATTTGCTTCCGGAATTGGATCATTGAATGGACTTTCAAGGTTAATCGTCTCATTGTCAACTTCAATATCCTCGTTTGTTTCCGACATCTAATAAACATACTAAAAAACAATGTGAGTTTCGCCTTGAACAATAATAGAAAAACAAAAAAATAACTCTATATCACACGATTCTGTGATTCTGTGAAGCAATTCAACATTGACCCCACCAAGACATATTTATGTTCCAACACTGACCCCACAAGATATTTATGTTTCAACAATTTTTTATTATGTAATAATAAATATGTAAGTGTGACTTTAACATCAATAAACTGACAATGGCTCAAAAAGGACTCTAGTTGGTGTTGACAGTAACTCAGTAAGTATATATTCCAGATTTTTACTAAACATCCACGATTCAAAGATTAATAATAAAAAAGGGGTTTTTGTAATGGATTGTAATCAAATAGTTTAAGGATTAATAGTAAAAAATGGTTTCAAAGACAAGAATCTAACGACATTTAATGCCTCCTTCTTACTTACTGTTAGTCGAAATACATAATAATTGAAATCAATGAACATTGAAATTGAAGACACTATTGTCTCGATTGGGTACTATATGGTACTTATGGGTTTACGGTTTACCCCTCTAAGGCTATAATTATTTGAAATTTCATAATACAAACATTGAAGGATTAACGAAGAAATAGAAGGCCGCCTTAGTTGAAATCTCTTCAAAACTGTTGATGCGATGCAATTGGAGGTAAGATCGCAAACAACGCAAAGTAGGGTTTGAGATTTTGACTTCTTGGGTAGCGTCGATTCATAAGAAAAAGAAAAGTGACTACAAAAGTATAATAAAGATACGCATATTGCTGGGAATTAATTAGACAATTAGTTTTAAACATATATTCGGGTATTCGGGTATACCCGATTTTTTAAAATAAACCTTATACCCTAACTACTTTACTATTGGGTTAACCGAATACCCGATTATTTACACCCGAAACTCGATATACCCGATCCAGTCTACCCGAAATCCGAACGGGTCGGTCGGTTTTTTCGGGTATCGATTATTATCGACAGGGCTATGTGACCAGTCTTTGGCAGATGTTATCAACTGGTGTGTAAGACCAAAACATTTACAAACTGACATTATCAAACTAAAGACTGACACACACTAGGTGATGTACATAATCGTGTAGCAGTATAGTGTGGTAATAAATAATGTTGAAATCTTAGTAAGCGGGTATGAAACATATTCAACTTATTTGATTACCGGTTAATACTAAAAACGGAAAATAAAAAGGGGAATTATAAAATACGAAAGCAACTAAAAAGGGAAACAGAAAATAGAAAGTCGATTTGCAAAACAGTTCTAAATGTATCCTTATAACAGACATTAAGTTCATATCATGTAGATTTAATCAGGTAATTAATCTCAATGTTCATGGTGACTAATTAATGCACAAAATGGTCATCTAATGTATATTACACATTAAAGTTCGTTACTTTATGGTCATGAATCTAGAATTTGGTCAATCTCCAATTATTCTTGCCTAATTATCATAGTACATTCATTACTCAAGCTACACAATCATATTAGTCCTCTAGATTGCATAAATTCAACAATATAACAATAAAGTTTAAAGCTTTAATACTTATGGATCTTTAATTAAACTAACACAATAAAATAAACAACTTTCAATAGCCAAATATCAATCAAAATAATAACTTTAGGGTTTATTCAAAGTCAAACAAAAACAATGAGTTATGAATCATAGATCTGAAAGTATAATGCAGAAAGGAACAATAATGTGTGCTAAGTATACACAGTTACCTCCCTAAATTCTAACACTCATTTTCTACTCGTATAAAATTCTTTGGTGTAATGGGTCCCTATGTAAACATAATTGACAATTGAAAAAAGATTGAAATTTCTAGCACAAATATGGTCATGTATACATGTAATACCGTGTTTTTAAATAATAGAGATTTTGAGTTAATCTTGGTGTGATTAAGATTAGTTAGGTTGTTGTATGAGTTTGGGTGATTAGAAACCCATTTGGGAGAAGTTTGGACTTGAAAAATACCAAAACAGAGCTACACGGGCCGTGTATGGTCACACGGGTCGTGTAGAAAACCTTAAGAAACCAAACAGTAAGCCTTCTAGAGTTACACGGGTCGTGTACCTCTACACGGGTCGTGTAGAGTTTGTTCAAAAAGGAGTCCGAAGGCCAAAACAGACCTACACGGGTCGTGTGACCCTACATGGGTCGTGCACGGGTCGTGTGAGTCTACACGGGGTCGTGTAGGCCTGACAGCACTATATATGTGCAGAAAAATGCTCATTTTGGGAAATATAGACCTATTCCGATATCCAGAGTTTCCTAAGGCGATTTTCCGCCAAATTGAGCCAGGGGATGCTTGGGGAAACGTATGGAGACTTCAATCTAACCCCGTAAACAAGTTCATAATTCCTAATTCATCGAGGTGAGTAATTTCTTGATTTTGGGGTTTTGAAACCCTAACTTTCAATTTCATGATTTTACCATATATTGTTATATATGTTGTTAGTAGATTGTTAGTGGATGCCTTTGGAGTGATTTGTGAGATTTTTGTCGAGTTTCTACGGTTGAATTAGTAGAACCGCGAATTTGGGGGTTTCGGTAAATATTGAGTTGATATTACCGTTTATACTCTTTTGTTTCCTATTTTGATTTATATATCTTTGAGATAGATGTAATTGAGTTGATTGTGGATATTGGAGAATTGATTTAGACTATGGTGAAATAACCAAGTCTAGCGAACAGGAGCCCAGTACGCGTAATTCGGGGGTTCCAAATACTAAGTCGTTATCAGGTGAGTACTCTTATGTACTTGAGTAGAATTTTACCTTGTGGTAAACTGAGTTTATATATATATATATATATATATATATATATATATATATATATATATATATATATATATATATATGTTAGGTTGCTATTGTCGTAATATAATTGTGGAGTAAATTGTTATATGTGAATAACAACAACTAAGTTGAACATGCATATTGGTTGTATAAACTGAGTAGATGTTAGTGTAGTCACATTAAAGAGTTTTGAGTCAAATTGTATAGCCATGAGGGCTATTGAGCTGGAATAGAGTTGGAGTGATTATGTTATCTGTGGATGACAAGAGATGAGTTGCAATATATATTGAGTATAAGAGTAGAGTATGTGATAAATTGGTTGACTTAAAGAGTCTTTGAGTTTAATTGTTACAAGCATGAGAATTGCTATGATTGAATATAAGTTGGTTGTTAAAAATGAATATATGTGAGAATGTGGTCGAGTTACGAGTAGTACTAATTGTGGTATTTTTATTGAATTGATGTTATTAAATATTAGCTGGTTTTTGTAAAGCTAATATGTTTGTAGATTTCAGAGTTAAGAGAAAGTGGATATTTGCTAATGAGATTAGCAAAAGAGAATGATAAAGATATTTACTGAGAGGGATTATTGGAGTGTAATTGAGATTACTCACTAAGTTTTGTAAGCTTACACTTGAGTTGTATGTTGTTTTGCAGGTATCTGTAGCTGTGATAGGGAAAGGCATGTGATAAAGAGAGACAGACGACTTAGAGCCTGTCCTTTTGTTTGTGTTAGGTTTATTTGTAATGTCTGGTCAAATTGTAAGGACCTTTTTGTGTAATTAAATATATTGATAACATCTTGTTTACGTGATTTGAGTACAAGTATGCCCATTTTGATGTATTATTGTTTGAAAAATTTTGGGTGTACTTTGTATGAGAAACCGGGCTTTACAATACGAGACTTAATTTGGAAAGATTTCTCCTTACTCACCCATGAACCCCAAAGCTTAAATATGCATTCTCAATCAAAAAATTTAACCAATAACCCCTTATACTATCATTGTTTGTAACACAATTGATACTCGTTGGCAACTGCATAATTGTAAAGCATGTGTTTTAATTGTTTGGGATTTTCAAACTTCATACCTAGTACATGATTCTGCTTCTTCCAATCAATAGTTTCATTGAATGTTGTCTGCATATCTTCAAAATCTATGTCATTTTAGCAGTCTTTATATTTGGGTGAACCTCTAATTCAGTTTCCTGGTTGGTGTTTCATTTCGGTCACAACTTACTCAGAAAATCGTTATTTATGGTATTGTACGTTGCATCATTGGCTTCATTTACATCATTCTCAATTTCTCATCATTCTGTTCCATTGACAAATTTATTGCCCCTGAATTATTGTCCACAGGACTGACTAATTTGTATCGGTCATCATCAATCAACTTCTGAATTTTAACTCCAAAACGATCTACATACAACGACAACATGCATCCACAATGGTATTTAACCTCGATAAAATCAACATATTGCATCTCTGTTAAATTTGGCCTTAATCCTTCGGTATCTCAAACTCAGGCAAACAAAAAGACAACTTCTTACACTTTTATTGTGTAAAGCTTTCCAGGAGACAAATTTGTATCGGTCATCATCAACCAACTCCTGAATTTTATCTCCAAAATGATCTACATACAACGACAACATGCATCCACAATGGTATTCAACCTCGAAAAATCAACATATTGCATCTCTATTAAATTTGGCCTTAATCCTTCGGTATCTCAAACTCAAGTAAACAAAAAGACAACTTCTTACACATTTATTGTGTAAAGCTTTCCAGGAGGCAAAACACGCATATATATCCATCACAACAAATCGATGTTTTCAAACAAATATGTTATGCCATCAACGTATGGAAACAGACACCTTACAAATCAATGTATGCAAACTAATATGTTTGAAAGATTTACAGCTTATTACACTTTTATTGTGTAAATCTTTCCACGAGGCGAAACACTCGTCTATATCAATCACAACAAAATCAATGCTTTCAAACAAATATGTTATGCCATCAGCGTATGAAAACGGACGCCTTACAAATCAATGTATGCAAACTCAATATGTTTGAAAGATTTACAGCTTATTACAGTTTTATTGTGTAAATCTTTCCAGGAGGCGAAACACTCGTCTATATCAATCACAACAAAATCAATGCTTTCAAACAAATATGTTATGCCATCAGTGTATGAAAACGGACGCCTTACAAACATACATTGGAAATGAAGTTCGATCAGGATGTACAATATCATGGTCACTTCAACAGATTTTTGTTTGCGGGGGAAAGGGTTTTTTTTGGCGGCAGGGGGGGATTCGAAACAAACTAAACTAGACAATAACAACACTCTTAAATTATATTCAACCCATGGGCATAATGATATGGAACTATCAACTCCACCAGGGGCTGATGCAAGATTTATCAATAGTCGTGACACCGAATGCCCATTTATTTTAATTAGCCCAATTATACTTAGTGGGTCGGTGACATTTTATTTTAAGCCGTTACACATTTTTTTCGCACCGTTGCACCCTATTAGAAAATACAAAATTTTTTACTCTACGTACACGAATTTTAGCAGGTGCCCCGCCCCCCCTTTGCACTACATAAGAACCGCCCCTAAACTCCACACATAACCTTTTGATCCAATGATATGACACACAAGTTTGCTCACTTGGCAATAATGTTACATGTTTCTTGGTTAATCAGAAACGAGTAGTCATCTGAACACTATTTTCTTAATGTTATGTCCCTAAAAAGCAAAAACCAAAAACCAAAAAAAAAAAGCAATTTTTTAACACATGGGCATCATAATGACATGATGGAACTATCGACTCCACATGTGATCCCTTTCACCCAATGATATGGCATGCAAGCAAGGGTGGAAATCGGTTCGGTTTTCGGTTTTCTCGGTTTCCTCAGTTTGAAAATATTTTGGTCCAAACCGTAAACCGAACCAAACTGAATTCAAATTATTGTAGACCAAACTGAAAAACCGAGTTCAAATTCGGTTTGGTTCGGTTTGAGACCAAGGAAACCGAATTTTAAAAAAATAAATAAAATTCCAAAAGAAGTAAGGACAAAAGAGTAAATAAGTAAATTTTATATAATATAATATATATTTCAATTACTTATTGAATAATATTTGATTTTTCGGTTCGGTTTGGTCTGAACCACGGGAAACCAAAAACCAAACCATAAACCAAATTCCAAATTTGGTTTGGTCAAAGACCAAACCAAAAGCCGAATTCGAATATGGTTTGGTCCGAAATCGGTTTCGATTCGGTTTGATCTTCGGATTTTTCGGTTCCAAACCAAATAATTTCCATCCCAACACGCAAGTATGCTCACATGACAAGAATGTTACTCGATCGAATGATCATCTAAACACTATTTTCTTATGGTCACTAAAAACAAAAAGAAAAAAACGATAAAAAAAATAATAATTTAAAGCAAATTTCAAAACCTCTAGAAAATAATAAATGTTTTTAGATACGTATCACAACTATTGCAAGCATCAAATGCGGCCTAACTGCTTGAAAAACGAAAAGTATCAATCTTTACTTCTGGATTTCAACAGAAACCCTAGTAATGGCAGACCCCAAGATGAAGCTAATACAGAGCCTCATATGGTACGCTGCTAGCGCTGCTGTTAGTTATTGGGTATTGCTCGCCGGCCTTCGTCATTTAGACACCAATCGCGAAGAAAACAAACGAGCAATTGAGCAACGTAAACAGCTTTTCAAGCGATTAGGCCGTACGCCAATCCACACCACTCCTTACGAGGCAAGTTTTTTCCTCTTTCTTCCATATTTCTTGTGTTTCTTCTATCAACTCTGGTTTTATGTTTAAAATATTAGATCAGCGAATAGATTTGAAATGGAGGGAGGATAACTTATGCGCATGTACAAAAACCATTTTTAATCGCACTCAGATTTTTTTTTAAAGAGTTCGACTTCGTGCATTTCAATAATGCTGTGGAAATTGATTTTCAAAACACTTACCAAATTGAGCGGATAATTTCTAACACAGGATATGATAGCTTCTGATGTTGTAAATCCAGACCACATAGATGTGGAATTCGAGTCAATTGGGGGATTGGACACTACTAAGCAGGCATTACATGAACTGGTGATCCTTCCATTGCGCAGGCCAGAGTTATTCAGTTCCGGAAGGCTACTTGGTCCTCAAAAAGGGGTGTTGCTATATGGACCGCCAGGGACAGGGAAGACGATGCTGGCCAAGGCAATCGCAAAGGAATCTGGAGCTGTTTTTATCAATGTTAGGGTTTCCAATTTGATGAGCAAATGGTTCGGTGATGCTCAGAAACTTGGTACGTTTATACTTGTTATAACTATCTCTTCTCTAGTAATCCCATTGTTAAATCCACTTGCTGTTTTTTTACTCCAACATTTTCTATCAGTTTCAGCTGTTTTCAGCCTGGCTTATAAGCTACAACCTGCAATTATTTTCATTGATGAGGTTGATAGTTTCCTTGGGCAGAGACGTTCAACAGACAATGAAGTTTTAACCAACATGAAAACCGAGTTCATGGCCTTGTGGGACGGTTTCACTACAGATCGTGAGTATTCTTATACTAATTGTTTAGTTCATGTGAATAATCCCTTTCATGTAGTTTGAAGTTTTCTTTTTGTTTTTTGGTTTTAGAGAATGCTCGAGTGATGGTACTTGCAGCAACCAATAGGCCTGCAGATCTTGATGAGGCTATACTTAGACGTCTTCCAAAGGCTTTTGAAATTGGAAAACCTGGAAATAGTGATCGAGCAAAGATACTGAAAGTGACTCTAAAAGGAGAAAGGATAGATGAGAATATTGACTTTGATCATGTGGCTGGTTTATGTGGGGGTTTTAGTGGTTCTGACATTTTTGAGGTCTGTAAACAAGCTGCTTATTTTCCTCTCATGGAGTTTTTGCAAGACGAGAAGAATGGGAAACATGCTTCCGTGAGTACATCTCAAGTTATTAAATGTTGTTTTTTCTTTTACTGTAAAGGGTTTAAGTAAAAAAAAAATTGGATCTCTTTTTGATGGTTTTTGTGTAGGCACCAAGGCCTTTGTCTCAAATGGATTTAGAAAAGGCTGTTGCTGCATCAAGAAAAGCAAAGATTCCAACATGGTGAAGATGGTGAGTCAACGCATGTTGAACCTGATTATAATCTAGGTAGAGCTTCTCTTTAAGTCTGAAATTGGATTACAAGGTATTAAATGTTGTATATAAATTTGATTACAAGGTAGTTGCTAGTCATATGAATTTGATACATATATTCAATGTTTCTTATCATCTCCATATATCAATCTAGGAAGACTACTTCATTGTATTTCAACAATTTATTATCAATAAAGGTAGTTGACTATAAATTTCCTGAATATTGATGAACTATAGTTTTTTTTTTTTGTTTGTTTGTTTTTGTTTTTGTTTCTCAAAACTTGGAAGAGTTTTTCGTCATATATGCATACCGATTTTGAATTATTATGAAACATACACAAACCTATATGATGGTATACTTGCAGAAAAAGGATGTATCTTATGGGGCTTGGGTTTTTACTTTCTGTTCAAAAAGGGACTTTATGGGTTTTGTTTTGGTAGCATTTGTGTTTAGTGGCTTTTGTAAGCCTATATAGAAGATTATAGATTTTATCATTGTAATTTGTAAACCACCAAATTAAAATCTTAAATTCCAAATTATGGAGCGTTTTGTTGTGAAACCAACAAAATTGAATTATGGGAGATTCCTTCAAAATCCATTTTTGAAGGATTTCATCGTTTGCAGGTGGTTAAAATAATTCAATGCCCAATCTCTTTGATAGATTTACAAAGTATAAACCAAGTAGAACAATAAAAGGAAATCCGATAATACCATTCTATTTCATACAAACCAAACACACGATGGATTACAATCATATCAGATTCCAACTCAAAACAGATTTCGTTCCTTACAAAAACGTTATGCGAACCATTATTAGCTATAGGGATTAAATGATCTAAACATGAATCTTGGTCTATGTACAAATTTCAATCTAGAAAAGCAAGTATATTCTCGTATAAACAGATTAGTTTTTGTTACATTTTAGTCCTTGAAACCGATCTTTCAATTGGATATGGAGTTAATATCCCCATCTTATAGCAGATATCCAAACCAGCAGCAGCAATAACAAAAATTAAAACATTTTCAGAAACACATATTGCTCCATTTAAAGCATCTTTTTCTAAATACGCCCCTCCATCCAGTGTAGCAAGTCCTGCATTACAAAATTTTAAATTCCATCTTCTTTACATGATTTTAATATAAAAAAAATATTAACAATGGTCTTGTTCAATTCAAAAACCTTTGACAATGCCAAAAGCTGCAGAAGTTCCAATCTTGAGATGATAATCGTCCAAATCTCTTCGGACAGCATACCGGAAGGTTGCACCATACAATGCACACGCGCTTATGGTGATTGCAGTTGAAACCGTTAGCTCATAGGCGTTGGTCATGTGTGTTACGGAAATGGGCAAGCTTGCCAAGGTCCCAACAATGGCGGAAATCAGTGCAGCTTTTATAGATTCGATCTTCTCCTTGTTCTTGTAAGTGGTTTTTCTTCCATTGTCAGCGTCTACTGTCTTCAATGGAAACCCTAATTTCTGTTACCATGAAACTCGTAAATTTGTGGTAAATAAATAAGAAACGGACCTCAGAAGCTCTGATTTCGAGCCGATTGATGTATTCCATCGTCTTCCTGGCTTCAATTTCTTGCTTTTGGGCCTCGGCCAACTCTAATTTGGCCAATTCAACTCTTTGTGTAGCTTTAACCAGTTCATCTACTTGTTGGTCCGCTATACCTGATATCGCGTTCTTCAATTGACCGCCATTTTGAATGAGCTTGGAGCTTTTCGTATCACTAATTCCATTGATGTTAAGGGGGCGGCTGCAGTTCACGATAAACAAAGGATACCTTGAAGATAATGGCGGTGAAAGCAGTTTCAATCGCGTATGAAATGGTGTATTTGCAGCAGAAACGGGAATCGGTGTGGTTGCCATGCTTTGTGGATAGCTGCCCACTGTTTGTGGGGTATGTACCAGAACAAGGGAGTTCCATTAATTTCTTTTATTTCAAATTCATTTCGATGGTGACTATAATTATCTTTGTTCACAAGAGTTAAATTAAGGTCGACGATTTATTTGTATTTGAAAATGGGGTTTCTTGCTTTTATATTGTCATGTTTTGGTTTGCTATTAAATTTTTATTAATTTATGTAGGGATAATTAGTGATAAACCGAAACATGACTGAATAATTTAGTAAAAAATTTACTTTGAAACATAGATCAAGAAAAAACATGCAGCTTTCTTACATTGATAAGTCACTAAGTCATCATAATTTAAGTAACTCGGTTAGATTTTTTTAACGTTTTGAACTACCTTAAAATCAAATGTAGTCGGACAATATTTGATATTTTCAGTGAGACTCTATGAAGTAAGATTATGTTGTTGTCTAATGATATAGCTTTAATTACTACTAGGACATGTCAAAGACCGTGATACTGATAGAAATGAGAGCGTTTGAAAAAAAAAAAAAAAAAAAAAAAAACACGACTATGCTATTAGATCCTAGGATATATGGTCGTATGCTTGTTTAAGGTCAAAACATTATTCAAGTACTTTAGGAATTCTTTTTGGTATAAAACTATAAAACAAAAGGTTGTTCTCAATAAAATTCATTGTAGTTTCTATTGTTTCACAACCAAGTCCTAAGCTTTTTTCAGAAGAAATAAGTTCATGAAATTGTTTTTTTTTTTTTTTTTTTTTGAACGGCAAATCTATCATACTCCTACTCCTAAATTACTCATTGTTATGTTAGTGCCAGTGTTTGAACCCATGACCTCATTGTTATTGTTAAGCAAATAAAAGTATGCATATTTTACAATATTATCGTTTGCTTGTACAAATGACGCAATGTAGTATTATGTGTGAGTAAAATTGTTGAGTTGGATGATAATTTAGTGAACTTTTTATTTTAAAACTTATTTGCAAAAATTATTATTTATTAATATAATAATAAAAGAGTCTTGTAGAAAATATACCATAGATTAATGTCCCACGTCATAAATAACCTAATAAGGTTAGTACATTTATAAAAATACATATGTTTGTATTGCAAAACCAAATCAATATATATTTTTTCACTTTACAGTCTTTTCTACACTTGTTCATGTGTATTAGAGCTGACAAAGACGTGTCTGCGTGTGGTGTATACGTGTCAAACACGAATTTACACGACACAAATTTACTAAACACGAACACGACACGAATTGTAAAACATGTTTTGGATATCAAACACGAACACGACACGTATTTAATTCGTGTGACACGTGACACGATCCCATTTCCTCCGGAACAGAAGTGAAAAGGGCGGGCGAAATGACGTGAGAAACTTCCAGGAAAAAACTTCGAATTGGGAAGCAACTTGGACAAAAAGAAACGAAGTGGCTTAGACAAATCTTTTTTGTCGATAACCCCAGACCAATCAATCGAATACACGAATAGACACGTTTTTTAATCATGTTACACGAAAACACGAATTTAAACATGAATTTGTACCCGTATTGTCTAATACCATTTGTTAACTTTGGAAAATATACGTGTTTATGTATGTTAATACGTGTTTATATGTGTATATGTGTGTTTATTTGTTTTCATGTATATATGCGTGTCTCGTGTCATATAAATTTAATTCATATATTATACGTGTCAAAACAGATAAATTCGTGTTTGATACGTCTAAAACACGAATTTGAAATTCATGTTTGACACGAATAGACATGAAACACGAATTTCTAAAACTCATACACGAAAAACTCGTGTCGTGTTCGTGTCATATCTATCATACCGTGTATCAAATTGTCAGGTCTAATGTGTATATAAAGAATACGACTAATTTTATGAATGTAACATTAAAACAAAGTTATAAAATTTCAAATTTGTAATCACAAGAAAATATAACGCAAAGATAAACGATAAAGACCTATTGTTGACCCAAAAGGGCAGGGGAACTGAAGAGACCCATATAAAACGCGTGGGTTGCCTGTTTGAAACGACTCTAGGCATGTTTACGGTCGCTACAAGATTACTCGCTCCTACTAAACTATTCATTTCTAACAAAAACTTAACCTTCTCAATCATGGCCGCGGCTGCTTTCTCCGCAAACTCGCCGTCGTACGCTCCTTTGAAAAGGGTAGGCACCCACAATGGAAGCTTTCACTGCGACGAAGCACTCGGCTGCTTCATGATTCGCCTCACCAACAAGTATTCCGGAGCCGAAATCGTACGCACCAGAGACCCGCAGGTTTGTTGTAGCACACCAACTGTTTGTTCAAATGCGCAAGTTACAAATCTATTTTTAATAAAAAAAGTTCACTTAGCGGAAAATTGTCAATTGGATTCCAGATGTTAGAGACTCTCGATGCTGTTCTTGATGTTGGTGGGGTGTATGATCCTACTCGAGATCGTTATGACCACCACCAAAAGGGTTTTGCTGAGGTTTTTGGACATGGGTTTACTACTAAACTTAGCAGTGCTGGTCTTATCTATAAGGTATACTTCAAATCGATACGTATTCCCGCATTTAATTTGCTTTAAGTGATCTAATAACCTGTTTTTGTAGCATTTTGGGACAGAGATAATTGCAAAAGAGCTTCAGGTCGATGAAGGGCACCCGGATGTGCAAAGGTTATATTTAGCCATCTACAAAAGCTTCATGGAGGTGATTGTTATTTTTCTAGTTTCGCAAATTCTTGAACACTGAACATATCTTATATGTAACTTTATTTGCTTGTAATAGGCAATTGATGCAATTGACAATGGAATCAATCAATACGACACTGATCAACCTCCCAAATACGTAAACAACACCCACTTATCATCAAGGGTTGGAAAATTCAATCTTGATTGGACTGACCCTGATCAGTCTTCTGAAAAAGAGAATCAAGCATTCCAGAAGGCAATGAATCTTGCTGGCACTGAGTTTTTAGATGTAAGTATTTATCCACTTCCTTTCCACTTTTGTTTTTTTGTATGATAGATTTTTTTTTCCCTATTTACTTACATTTAATTATCGGTGTTCACAGAGTGTTAGGTTTCATGTAAAATCATGGCTTCCAGCACGTTCAATTGTCATGGAATGTCTTGCAGCAAGAACTGGTATTGATCCTAGTGGTGAAATCATGGTTTTGGATAGATTTTGCCCTGTAAGTATTTATTTTTCGTTGATTTATATGATCCCAAAACTAAATATATTTCAAAAAGTCTTGATTATATTTTATTGTTAACAGTGGAAGCTTCACTTATATGAGCTTGAGCAGGAATTAAAGACAGAGCCATCTGTTAAATATGTTCTTTACCAGGTTCTTTATTTTCAACTCATAAAAGATACATTTGTTAAATATAAGTATTATTTGTTGTACTGATGATTAGGTTAAAATTTGACAGGATGAAAGGAGCAAAAGCTGGAGAGTGCAGGCAGTAGCAAAATCTCCAGATAGCTTTGAGAGCAGAAAGGCGCTTCCTGCTCAATGGAGGGGTATGAGAGATGATGAGCTTTCCAAGGAATCAGGGATTCCGGGGTGTGTTTTTGTCCATATGAGTGGCTTTATTGGCGGCAATCTTACCTATGATGGTGCACTTGCCATGGCTAGAGGTGGCTTAAAGCTCTAAAAATGGCCTCACAATTTCAATTTTCAAATTAAACATCTTTATTTATCTTTTCACAAGTGTTTTCAGATTCTTATTTAAACTATGGTACAAGTGGAACAGTTGCTTATTTGGGTTTTTTTTTTTTTTTTTCAAGTGTATGGTTTTACTTCGTTAGTAAATGTTTTGGATGGAGTTGAAATCCGTCAATCGGAATGGAATTCGTGATTATGAAATTCTGTAGTTAACTTTTAACTGTGAAGAAGTAGGGGAAATTGAATTATATTGGTTTTAGGCTGAGATGTTTAAATCCATGGGTCAAAGGATTTGTGAATTTCAACAGGATTTAACTCCATACTTGGAATGGAAATGAATCCCAATTCGGACCAAATTTCATGAAATCCGGCGAACCAAATGCCTCTGGTAAATTGTACTGGCACGTGGCTTAGGCGTGACTCGTAGACACTATAAATGAAGGTGTAATCAGATATGTGCTCTATTCTTGACGTCGCTATTCCAGTCACACTCAGCTATGGCGACTCTTACTTTCTCAACTTCATCTCTTCACCCGAAAACCCTAACAAGAAAACCCGGTGTACATTTTCCCTGTAAAACCTTCATTCACCTTCCCAAATCTCCCAATTTTGAGTCTCTGAGCTCTGTCATCAATCGTAAGACGCTAATCGGTCCTCCCATCAGATCCACAACGACCACCATCTCCGAGAGCTTATCTAACACCACCGCCCCACAAACCCTCAAATCTCGCCTCAAAAATGGAGAGACCTTGTACGGGCTTTTCCTGCTCTCCTTCTCTCCTACACTCGCTGAGATCGCCGGTCTCTCCGGCTACGACTTCGTTGTCGTCGACATGGAACACGGCCCCGGCGGTATCTCTCAAGCTCTCTCATGTCTCCATGCCCTAGCCGCCGCTCGTACTCCGGCGATCCTTCGTTTACCTGACTCTGACGCAGCATGGGCTAAGAAAGCTCTTGATCTGGGACCTCAGGGCATCATGTTCCCCATGATTGAGAGCCAGAAAATGGCGAAAAAAGCAGTCTCTTATTGCAAATTCCCACCAAACGGAGTCCGTGGTTCTGCTCATACCGTCGTTCGGGCCTCCGATTACGGGATCGACAATGGGTATCTAAGTAATTACGAAGATGAGCTTCTGATCATGTGTCAGGTGGAATCCGAAGAGGGAGTGAAGAAGATCGATGAGATTGCAAGTGTCGATGGGGTCGACTGTGTACAGATGGGACCGTTGGATCTGAGCGCGAGCATGGGGTACTTATGGGACCCTGGGAATAAGAAAGTGAAGGAGATGATGAAGACGGCGGAGAAGGGTGTGTTGAAGTCGACGGAGAAAGGCCGTGGTGGGGCGTATCTTTCTGGTTTTGCAATGCCGCACGACAGCCCGGACGATCTGAGGTCACGCGGGTATCATATGATTTCAGGGGCAGTTGATATAGGGTTGTTCAGGAGTGCGTGTGTGGAAGATGTGAAGAAATTCAAGATGAAATCAGTTGATTCTGATGAAGAGAACGATGGAATCGAAATTGCTAAAGATGGTGATGAGAAGTACTGGAGTGAATGACTCGATTTGTATTTCTTTTTCTTTTTCTTTTTCTTCATTAACCGAGTGATCATTTGCTCTTTTTGTTCAATCGAATGCAGCTGTTTTGTTCCAATAAATCTCCAATTAACTACATTTCAGGTTTTGTGTCGAGATTAATAAGCCAAAGACAAGCTGAAAAACACACGCAAATACAACAGTGTGGACACCACATGGATCAAATTTTTGTTTCAACAATTTATTGTTTTTGTTTATTTTAGGTCATCTTTTTTCTTTGGTCCGCCCTTAAAAAGAATAAAAGACAAAATATATTGTTTATTTTTAAATTATTTAATCTGATATTGAGAAAAGAAGATTGCATCTGTCGCTGAAAATATACAAGCCTCACAAAATACTAGAAAATTCTCTCACAAAATATTAGAAAATTCTCAAAGGCGATAAATGGGATGCAGAAGAAGATGGCTAATGTTAGCATAGAGTATCACTAGCAAAGATAACATTTATGGAAAAAAAAAAAAAAATCTAAAAGTGCATCATTGTGGGCAACTATGAAAGAACTCTATGATACAGCAGGCGAAAAACCTAAACTCAAAGACGCTTGGTAACAAGAACATTTTTTTCAAAACTCAAAGACGCTTGGTAACAAGAACATTTTTTAAATGAAAAGTCGTTGGAAATGACTTAACAAAAATGGCTTGTTGCATTTCAAGAAACATATAGACAAAAAAAGTGGAATAAGTATGAAAGATGTCGAGAATGAAGCTCATAAAATTTATGAGGTTTGTAGGAGAAAATTTAATGACTCTTGTTTTAATACTATTAATGTAATAATGAGAAATGAGATTTACAGCTAGGTCACAACACGTACTGAACATCAAGTGGGTGATGAAGAAATCGGTGGTAGCACAAAAAGATCAATACCAAGTGACAAATGAGGATATTGTGTCCCTTCCGACTGAGAAACGCCAACTAGTGGTAGTTTATCATGTCATCGTCCTATAGATAGAGATATGACTAATAAATAAGGAAAGTGTAAGGTCTCTAACAGAATTGTTGAAGAAATTCGTGTACCGAGTCTTACTCGAAGCGATGAACTTTATGTCATGAGAAAAAGACTCAATTTGGATAAACAACAGCAGCAAAAAGGGAAAAAGGAAAAAATGAGAAGAAAATGAGCTAAATAAGATGCAACTTGTGCTTCTGAATACACTATAAGCAAAGATGAAGACACCCAATGCTATCAATTATCGAAGTTGTATGTAATGTGATTATAGTTGAGTCAATGTTTTATATTTAGTATGATTTAGTGCATTTGAATGATATTTCATATGTGATTTCTATTTCATGTATATGTAAGACATGTCTTCATGTAATTTTGTATTTCAAGAATTTGTAATATATGTATTTTATTGCACATAGAGTTGTATATCAACTTTAGTGATTGTCAGTATCGACTTTATTAATTAGTTGGTTTGATTTATATGGAAAATATAACATTATCTGCATTGCCACATGTCAATATATAAATTGGTTGGTTGGATTTTATGCGGATAAAACTTATCATCCAAAAATCTAACACCAATTCAGTATATAGTATTTGCATGATTTCATATCTAACACCAAAGCTCCATTTCTAATTTCTTTAAAATAATGTCTCAGAGTGAAACTCACTAGAGGGTTCCAATTCAGGTTTAAATACATCAAATATGAATGCATATGGTGAATGGGAAGCACGAGTTAATAACTTCTCCACAACTTCAAAAACACAAGTTATTCGTTCAATGTCAAGAGGTCGCTAGAAAAGATGTTGAACGAGTATTTGGAGTTCTACAAGCACGTTTTGCATTTATTTGTTGAGGCTGTGATGAGTCGGATTTTGATTACATGTATCATCATTCTTCATATAGTTGTTGAGGATGAATAAGACACATACATTTACTATTGTGATCCATCGTAATCTCCAAATGCCATGCCTATAAACTGGCAACCAAGAAGCTCTACTGAAGATGGAGGCAACCTTTTGAATACTATACTTAACAAATTGCAAGCCTATCCAGTTATGCAATAGAGAAGTTCATAACGTCCTGAAAAACGATTTGATTAAACACATATGCAAAAGTTTTCTCACTCATGAGTAATTATGTAGTTTGTATTCTGTATCTTTAGTTTTATACTAATGATAAGTTTGTAGTGTCTTTTATATATTTTATTAAGTGTGATTGACGAATTTAAAATATATCATTATCTATTTTTGTATTTAAATTAATAATTTATTTGTTTTTAAATAAATTAATTATTTTAATATTTATAATAACTTTTATTAAAATAAAAAATAATCATAAATTATATTTATTTAATGAAAGATTTGGTTGGGTTGAGTTAACAACGAGTGTGAAAAATAGTGTTAGGTTGGGTTGTATAGGTGGAAGAGAGAAATTAATAGAAAAGTTGGATTGAATAAGATGTAGTAGTCTTTACACCTTATTTAAAAATCGTTCACATTTTTCATGCCTTCTCCATCTAGTGGTGGTTCAAATTTTCCGATGAATTCCCCACACCCCAATTACTTTCTATTAATATGCAGGCCAGTGCTTGGTGATCGCAGTCGTTGATGCAATAAAAAATAAACCTTATTACCACCAATAAATAGGGTAAGTAAGTGTCAAATCTAGGGAGTTTGGGGTCAAACTATCGTGTCAAGTAATTTGTGAGAGAAATACAAGCTAGCAATAATGTCAATATTAAAGCTAGACACTGTAAATTTATACCAAAACCATTTAAAATGGAAACTCTCAATGACCCAAACAGAATACTTCCAGATCAGTATCGGATAGTCAAGACTCACGTGTTTTTCTTCCCTCAAGTGTCAATTAGGAAAACCTTAATTTGTAATCAATAACCTTAGGCACGCAGTATGTCACTTTACTAATTGTCTTAATCCTTAATGTAGGACTCGACACAATCAGTGATTTAACAATATCGTGTCTTACACTTACCAAATACAAATTTATATGTTTAAATTCACAAGTTCGGCATAATGTATATTTGCTCAGCCGATCGTCTTAATCCATATAATCAATGAACTCGACACGATTAGTGAATGACAATACACTATCTTAATTATAAAATCAAACACATTTAAGAAACCAACTTCAATTACCATGATAGAAATCAGATTTATAAACCAATTGATAACTAACGTTGAATGATACAAAAGTAATAATCAAAATGCGCTCACCATCTTATCCTGAACATCCCTGGAAGTAACCCTAATGAATTTATGCTTCCATTGTAGGAAAAACACGTGAACAAATTATTGGACAATTATAATTCATAAATAAAATCAATTAATAACTTATATTCATAAACAATACATGTTTAACAAAATGTTCAAAGCAAAGCAACGTAACCGTAACTTGATCATGTCTAGTTCTACGAAACGAATCTGGTTCAGGATTTAAATGATTTATTGCCAGATGTGAATCAGAGAAAAAGAAGTGCTTAGAGCAATCAACAAGGTTAGGAATTCCCTAAACACCGAATTGAGGCTAAAACCCCAATGAGGATTGTATATAGACAAAACTAGGGTGTGGAAACCCTCTGGAAGACCCAATGAGGCTTAAATGATCATGGAATGTTGTGCCCTTTCAGAAAAGTCTCCCCGGAAGTGCTGGAACTCGGCTATTTATAGAGTTAAAATCAGGGGAGATAGCATCACTAAGGTCAGTAGATAGTGCCGCGATGCTAACTAAATTCCCGATAAAGTGCATTGACTACTCAAAGAATAGCGTCACTATGTGTCTCCCTTAGCATCACTAAGTTGTCATAGCACCACTACTTATATCATGATAGCGTCGATATCTATCTTCTGATATCATCTGTATTTATATTCATTTATTTCTTGTTTCGCTTCGATTCTGCTCTATCTTCCTTCTTTCCACTCGGTAATCCACAAACTCTGTAAAAGTACACTTCTAAGTAAAGTGAGTATATTAAGCCCAATTAAGTCAACTATCACTTTAAGAGTACACTAATATCGTACAAAATGTTGCATTAATACAACGATATCACTTGGTACCAATGTGCAGGTCTAGTGCCTAGGATCGATTTGCAAGATGTTTGTTGTCTAACCTTCTTGAATTCATACGGTGGAGATGAAGACGTGGCGAGGAGAGGGAACGTGGGGTTGGGTGGGTCTACTTTTATCAATTATAAAAGTTTAGAGTGAGCATAAAAACCAAAAAATTAAACCTTAACAGAATTGACCGATATAACCGAGCCATTATAACCACACCATTATGGAAACGATGATGTAGTTTGGATTTCAATTAACCAAATGCAAATAGTTCGTTTCAATTTTATTGTAAAATCACCCCATACATAACCAAACTGAACAATTATGTGTAACAAATATATAAATTAAAAAAAAGATATTACATGTAATGTAACACCCCATTTCTTATACCATATTTAAATTACAAATATAGTTTTCAAACATATTTTACAACTCGTGACTATAAAATAGCCACTTAAAATTTTGTTTTATTTTACAAACTTAAACTCGAGGGGTATTACAGACTTAATACAGATAACCATAATTTAAACTTACAATACATTAACCGGTCCCGACTGCAACCTTCGCTCCTTTCACCTAAGTACATAGCATTTCAAAAACATAGTATACGTGAGACATAAAGTCTCATGAGTAATATGGGTTTAGACCCAAAACTTGAAATATTAAAAGTACATTGCTAAAAACTGATTATTTCATAAATCTCAAAATAACTTTTTCTTCTTTATTTTCAAACTTTAAAACGACTTTCTTTCTTAAAACTGCTTTTCTTTCTCATTTCTCGTGACCAACTGAAACTTATGAATTAGGTTAATTAATTCATTCAACTAGCTCCCCTCGCGGGACAGAACAGATCTGCCCACTCGGTTTGCTCATTCTGTCTCCCCTTTGTGACTTGGAACGAATTCAAGCGCAAGGGTATACTAAGCTAGACAACTACTTCGCGACGGGAGGTACCATCCCGGTAGTGTCTTCTGATCTCCCAATTATGTGGGTGATCCTAGTCCGGACAACTGGCTCATACTTTTTTAATTCTTACTTCATTTCATCTCAAATTGGTCAAAATGGGACACAATTTGTAAACAACTCTTATTCAAACATTTTATAACTCTTTACTAAAAAATACTTCCAAGACTTCTTTTGATATCTTAGTTCCTATAAGGAACTCCTTTCAAAATACGTACAAACCATACTTTTGAAAACCCGTTCAAAATACTAAGCCCTTGTCTAGAGCTTCTTTCAAAACTATTTTCCAAACTTTAGTATTTATAAACATTTGGAAATCATACTTTTCAGAAAATAATATTTTGCTATGTACTATAGAAATCCTCATAAAACTCACCTTGACGTTGCTACAAGTCTCTACGCTTCTCGTATTCCTTTCCCCTTTCCGTGCTCAACCACGTTTGAAGCACCACATATACATGTATTATATATATAAATACTCAATAAATACATACTATAACTGATTTTACAGTGCTAAGGTCTCATACGTCTCAACTTTAGGTTATAACAAATGTATAACCATTAATAAACTCATTTTACGGTTTCTCCGAAATACGCGTATATTGCTACAGTACCCCCGAGGGGTCGTATTTCAGTTCCGACTCTTTTCCATGAAATCTTATCCCATATTAGACTTGTGTTTCAAATTTGGAGTTCATTGGACAAGTCTAGCTCAAATTCTAAAAATTATGGGCATGAATAGTGATTTTAGCCTCTGCCGCTACAGTAACTTTTCCGCAAGGTCGAATTACGGATTTGACCATTCCCAACATGTTCTTATACCATTATAGGGTTATGGCTAAAATTTCAGGTCAATCGGATAAGTCTAGCTATGGTTTCTAGCGTTTAAGTTATTTGAAAATTTTAACATTTTTGGTCCCTGTCTGGCCCCTGACTGAAGGCGCACTGCGCCTGGGCGCACCCCGCCCTGGTCCTGGGCGCACTGCGCCTGGCGCCTGGGCAGACTCCTGATCAGTCGCGATTTGGCACTGTAGCATGCAGTTTTGAGGCTTTAAGCTCTTATTCTAGGTCTTAATCACCTAGTGTTTGTTCTAGGACTAAAACACTTGACTACTAACACATTTTAAGCCATTAAAAACACCTCAATAACTCAATTGCAGAAATTAAAGTTCTTGGCTAAACTTGAAAATTCTCAAGAATAGCATTCTACTTTCATGTTTTTAAGTTAAGTTCTTAACTAATAGCTTATTGGGAGCATTAGTTACTTAACCCACATGATTTCTAACTGCAATTACAGTTTCAATTCCATTCAAAAACCCAAATGAAGAACATACCCAAAAACTAGGTTAAAACTAGGAATTATTACCTTGGAATCACTAATTCCAACCTTTGTTCTTGATTCCCTTGACCAATTCTTGTTCTCTTCTTCTTCTTCTCGTGATCTTGCTGCACACTTCTAGTTCTCTCCCGTGCTCTCTGGATGCTTCTAGCTTATGAGAGAATAACTCTCATATTTCATATATATATTTAATGTTTATAATTTAGTTACAATTTAGTCCCCAATCTTCATATTTCTTTCCAAAATGATCCTAAAACCATAAATCTTGCAAGGAATGTTCTAATAAATATTAACTTAACATTTTCTTGACATTTTGGTCATTTTTCATGTCAAATGACCAATTTGCCCTTTTTGGTCAAATTTCACTATTCACGCGTCAAAACTCCAAATTTCTCATAAACTTTTATTTCTCATTATATTATTTTACAAATACATATTATTACACATAATAGTCGTACAACACGACAAAAGACGGATTTTACCCTTTTTGACTTTTTCGCGGGTTCTTACAGTCACCCCTCCTTAAGCGGATTCCGTCCTCGGAATCTTTTCGTAATCCGTGAAATTTGGATATCTTCTCTTCATTTCTGCTAACGTTTCCCAAGTCAAGTTTGACCCTAAGGGATGCTTCCACTTGACGAGTACAAGGTCAATCTCCTTGTTCCTTAGCTTCTTAGTTTGCATCTCTAGAATGGCTTCGGGTTCTTCAATCAATTTGCTAGGCGTTTCTTGTTAGGAATCGGACAGGGTACACGCAGCGGAAACACTATCACACACACATAAACTCACGAAAATAAAGCAAGAAGAACACAAGGATTTTTACGTGGTTCGGATTCGGTGTCAATCCTACATCCACGGGCTGCAACTGAGTTTTCTTATATTTACTCTATGAAGATTACAATTACAATTGTTTGCTACACCAAATAAACGAAGAGATCATTCTATTTATAGCCGTAATCGTTCCTTATTTTCTTCTTTGAATATTAAAAGTTGGTAGACACCTTTCCACCAAACACGGACGCATCAATTCAATTTGAAATTGAATTGTAAATCAAGTTACAATAATTACCCTTAAACTTTAATATTCTTGTCACATGGCTCCACAAACTTAACAATCTCCCACTTGGAGACATGAACAATATAGTAACTCCAGTAATCTTCAACCAAATCAGTCTTTCAAGCTTCCAGTTCCCAAGAACAAGCTAGACTCAATCAAATTTCCTTAGTTGCAGCTGCCCCTCATCTTCAAGTACTAGAAGGGCCAGTTGAAGCTCCTACAAGCTCCAACTCAGTCGTGGTCAATACCGCCACCGACTCATCCCTTGTCTCAACCGGCTTGGACACTCCACCGGATCCAGAGATACACCGAGGACCACTAACACTCTCCAAACTTTGCAAACTTTCAACAGGAGAGAATTTTTCAGTCTTAGTCTTCAAAACCCAACGGCTCTTTGTAACTGTACCCGGAACACACCCCGTGCTCCCACTGTCACAAAATCCCCTGAATGGTTTAGACTTTCCGACTCGTTCAGCTAACATCTCTTTGGCTCCAGACTTCATGTTTGCAAAATGAACTCTCTTAGCACTAGATTTAGCGAACCAGATTTTGTCATGCTTAACAGGGACGGTCATACTTCCCTCAACAGGTACCTCAACCATATATAATGACCCACGCTTCATACCTTGAGCAATCACCGAATTTCCATTGACCACCCTCCATTTACCACCACCAAACCTTACTTCCAGTCCTTGTTTATCCAGCTGACCAACAGAAATCAATTTCTTCTTCAGCTCCGGAATCACCCTGACATTCTTCAGGTTCCATGTAGTTCCCAATGAAGTAACCAGATCAATATCTCCTATGCCCGTTACTTGAAGCATCTCGTCATTTGCTAACCGTACCTTCCCAAAATCTCCTTCTTTTAGATTCACCATCGTTTCTCCGTTGTCCATGGCGTGAAACGAAGCCCCTGAATCCATGACCCAAGAGTCTACAGAACTTTCCATACTTACTATCAGTGCGTCATCCTCAGACACACTCTCGGCACCAGCAATGTTCAATTCTTTCTTTGGACATTGACTCTTAACATGTCCCACCTCTTGACAATTCCAGCACTTCACATTCTTCCTAGTTCTAGACGAACTTCTTCCTTGGCTCCCACTGTTCCTGCTATTCCTTCTACCTCTGTCCATATTCAATAACGAAGAGGAAGATGATCCACCTTGATTTTTGCGTCTGACATCCTCGCCAAGAACCAAATCTCTAACCCCTTCAAAAGTCATACCACTGGTCCCCACTGAACTTGTAACAGCGGTTACTGTTCCAGACCAGCTATCAGGTAGTGAAGCTAGTAGCAGTGAAGCTTGAGTCTCGTTATCAAATTTAATTCCCACAGATGACAATCTGGACAGAATTGAATTTAGATTGTTAATGTGAACCGTAATTGAACTTTCCTCATTCATCCTTGTAGTGAACAACTCCCTCATCAAGAACACCTTATTAGCTGCCGACGGTTTCTCATACATATTTGACAGAGCATCCATCATACCACGCGCTGTGGTTTGATTCATGATGTTGAAAGCAACGCTCTTTGACAACGACAATGTAATAACCGCCCTAGCTTTCTTGTTCTTTGAGTTCCAAACATCTTCATCAGCTTTTTCCATTTTCTCCGGCTTGTCCCCGAGTACCACATCCAAGTCTTTCTGACATAGCAATGCTTCTATTTGCATTTTCCACCAACTAAAATCAGAACCGTCGAACTTCTCGATTACAATCTTGTCTTCAGCCATTACGACAAACAAGAAACAAATGTTTTATAGTACTTTTGTGTGACAGAACAGTACCCTTCAAAGTACCAAGATACCTTTTAATACGATTAATAGAAATTAGTTTCTGATGTGGAAGATCAGACAAAACTGCAACCACAGAGCATACTCTAATTTCTAAAACCGAGACCTCCTCCAAAACCCGAGGCTCTGATACCAGTTGTTAGGAATCGGACAGGGTACACGCAGCGGAAACACTATCACACACACACAAACTCACGAAAATAAAGCAAGAAGAACACAAGGATTTTTACGTGGTTCGGATTCGGTGTCAATCCTACATCCACGGGCTGCAACTGAGTTTTCTTATATTTACTCTATGAAGATTACAATTACAATTGTTTGCTACACCAAATAAACGAAGAGATCATTCTATTTATAGCCGTAATCGTTCCTTATTTTCTTCTTTGAATATTAAAAGTTGGTAGACACCTTTCCACCAAACACGGACGCATCAATTCAATTTGAAATTGAATTGTAAATCAAGTTACAATAATTACCCTTAAACTTTAATATTCTTGTCACATGGCTCCACAAACTTAACATTTCTACTCTCAAATCCGTGTACGGTATTGCTAGCTCTTCTTTACCAAAGTACTTCTTCAAGTAGCATACATGAAAAGTATCATGTATTCCACTAAGTTCGGGTGGTAACTCTATCTTGAATGCTTGTAACCCAACTCTCTTCAAGATTTTAAAAGGTCCAATGTACCTTGGACTCAACTTTCCTCTCTTGCCAAATCTGACCACTCCTTTCCATGGCGACACTTTTATCATCACCAAATCTCCTTCTTGCAAGTCATATGGTCTCTTCTTTAGATTTGAGTAACTCCTCTGTCGATCTTGTGCGGCTTTCATGTTGGCTTGAATTACCCCAATCTTCTCATTAGTTACTCTAACAATCTCTGGCCCTGTAAGCTTAGTCTCACCCGCTTCTAACCAGCGTAAAGGAGTTCTACACTTTCTACCATACAATGCCTCAAAGGGTGGCATTTTAATGCTAGAATGGTAGCTGTTGTTGTATGCAAACTCCACTAATGGCAGGTGTTCATCCCAACTACCTCCAAATTCCATTACGCATGACCGTAGCATATCTTCTAATGTCTGGATCGTTCGTTCACTCTGACCATCCGTTTGTGGATGATACGCTGTACTTAGCTGAATTCTTGTCCCCATTTTCTCTTGTAAAGCATTCCAAAAGTTAGAGGTGAATCTGGGGTCTCTGTCTGACACGATAGACAACGGTGCACCATATCTTCTTAACACTTCATCTGTATACAACTGGGCTAACTGCTCCATTGGAGTAGTTTCTTTTATGGCTAGAAACAGTGCACTCTTGGTCAACCGGTCCACTATGACCCATATACTATCATGACCTCTTCTTGTTCTCGGTAACCCGACAATCAAGTCCATGGTTACATCTTCCCACTTTCCGGCTGGAATGTGTAATGACTGAGCATCCCCATGCGGGACCTGATGTTCCGCATTAACTTGTGCACAAACGACACACTTGGAGATGTACTTAGCTATTCTTTTCTTCATTCCAGGCCACCAATACTGTCTTTTCAGATCTTGATAAGTCTTGGTACTCCCTGGGTGTATGGAATACTTTGACTTATGCGACTCTTCTAGAATTAGCTTTCTCAATCCTCCTACTTTCGGTACCCAAATGCGGTTCCTGAAAGTCTTCAAGCCTTGACTATTGGTCTCAAACTGGGTTTCTTTTCCTAGCTTTTCATCTTTTAAGTCTCCACTTTCTTCAACTTTTTGCTGAGCTGCTTTAATCTGTTCTATAATGCTGGACACCAGTTCTATTCGCATTGATCTTGCCTTGATTCTTTTCTCAGGAACTTTTCTACTCAGTGCATCTGCTACTACATTCGCTTTACCCGGACGGTACACAATTTCGCAATCATAATCACTGATCAGCTCTAGCCATCTACTCTGTCTCATGTTCAACTCTTTTTGAGTGAACACATACTGCAAACTCTTGTGATCGGTGAACAGCTTGCATTTTGTACCATACAAGTAATGTCTCCAAATCTTCAAGGCAAATACGATCGCTGCAAGTTCTAAATCGTGAGTTGTGTACTTTTTCTCTGGGTCTTTCAACTGTCTGGAAGCGTATGCTATAACCTTCCCTCTTTGCATCAACACACAGCCAAGCCCCCGATGCGAGGCATCGCTGTACACTTCAAAGTCTTCCGTCCCATCTGGCAATGTAAGGACAGGCGCGTTACACAACTTCTCCTTCAATGTAGCGAAAGCTCTTTCTTGTTCTTCTTGCCAACTAAATTTTTCTTCCTTCCTAGTTAGTCGTGTAAGTGGCACTGCTATACGGGAGAAATCTTGAATAAATCTCCTGTAGTACCCGGCCAGACCGAGGAAACTTCTAACTTCTGTTGGCGTCTTAGGAGGCTCCCATTTCATTACTGCTTCAACTTTCGCTGGGTCAACTTTTATACCTTGGATAGAAACAACGTGTCCAAGGAACTGCACTTCACGCATCCAAAACTCACACTTGGAGAACTTTGCATATAGCTGTTCCCGCTTCAAAGTCTCAAGTACTAACCGCAGGTGGCTCGCATGCTCTTCTTTATTCTTCGAGTAAATCAAAATGTCATCAATGAACACTATAACAAACCGGTCTAAGAATGGTTTACAGACCCGATTCATTAAGTCCATAAAGATCGCTGGTGTATTTGTCAGACCAAATGGTATTACTAGAAACTCGTAATGCCCGTATCGTGTACGAAACGCCGTCTTCTCTACATCACTTTCCTTTACTCTGACTTGATGATACCCGGATCTCAAATCAATTTTTGAGAAATAATCTGCTCCTTGCAACTGATCAAACAAATCGTCTATTATGGGCAACGGGTAACGGTTCTTTATGGTAATCTTGTTCAATTCTCTATAATCAATGCACATCCGCATTGATCCATCCTTCTTCTTTACAAACAGAACTGGAGCACCCCACGGAGAAGAACTAGGCCTGATAAAGCCTTTATCTAGTAACTCCTGCAACTGGGACATTAATTCCCTCATCTCTGTTGGTGCTAGTCTGTACGGTGCTCGTGCTATTGGGGAAACTCCTGGAACAAGATCTATTCTGAATTCAACCTGCCTTTCTGGTGGCAAGCCTGGTAATTCATCTGGAAAAACTTCTGGGAACTCTTTCACCACTTCTATGTCTTTGTATGTCTGTCTCACTTTGTCTTCAGTCATTACATAGGCCAGGAAAGATACACATCCTTTCCTGATACATCTTCGAGCTTTAGCTACACTGATGATACTTGGCACGTGCGTTCTTCTTTCCCCATATACATACACCTTTGCTCCAAGGGTTTTAACAGACACTCTCTTCTGTCCACAAGCTATCTTTGCATCATTGGCACCGAGCCAATCCATTCCAATGATTACATCAAAGGACTTAATTCCAATAGGAAGGAGATTAAGTCGAAACTTCTTGCCATTGATGTCAAGTTCACAGTCTCGATACATATGCTGAACTTCCACAAATTTCCCGTCCGCCACCTCTACCTCAAAAACTAGGTCTAACAATTCTAATGGGACTTTTAATCTAGCTCCAAACCCATGGGACACAAATGAATATGTAGACCCGGAATCAAACAAGACATATGCAGGTGTCGAGTTGATTAGTAGAATACCTGAGACCACATCGTGAGTCTCCTTCGCTTCCTCCCTGGTGATCTGAAAAGCTCTGGTCTTCACTTTCTGAGGTTCGGTCTTCTTCTGGGCTGTTGACACCATGGTTTCTCCTCCCTTATTAGGGCAGTTGAAACTGTAGTGTCCCATCTGATGGCATGAGAAGCACTCCACTTCGCTGGCTTTCTTGGCTTTACAATCTTTCGCTTTGTGACCGAATCCGCCACAATTAAAGCAGGCATTTGATCCCGCTCGGCACTCGCCACCGTGTTCTTTCCCACATTTCTCGCACTTTTTCACACTTCCCTGTCGGCTCTGACTTGTACTCATTTTCCCTTTCTTCTTTATGTTACCACTGATACTACTAACTGTCTTCCTTTTGACACCAAAACCAGGTCCTTCTTCCTTCCTTCTTTTTCCAACATCTTCCACTGTTCGGGCAGCATTGATCGCCCCATCTAGTGTTTCGGCTTTCTTTACTTCGAGCTCATAGTTCCATGGCAAACCCCGGACATAGCGGTTAATTCGGGACCGCTCGGTAGGGTAGGATTCTCCCACAAAAGGTAACATGTCACAGAACTTCTTTGTATACTCGTCCACTGTCATATCTCCTTTCTTTATTGTTAAGAAATCTTCATTCATTTTCTCCAAATCTCGTGTGGGACAGAATTTATCTTTGAGACACGAGACAAACTCTGCCCATGACCAGCCATAAACCACATCTTTTCCCAAGCTATCATATTTGGTGTTCCACCATACCAGAGCATCATCTTTCAACTGCCGGGAGGCGTGGTTGACTTGATCTTTTTCTCCACATTTACTTGCTTGCATCACTTGTTCAATTTCTCGGACCCATCGCATCGTCAGTTTTGGCTCAAAACTACCATGGTATTCGGGCGGTTTGCAAGCCATAAAGGACTTAAAAGAACAGCCCTTCTCTTTCTTTCTGTTTTCTCCACTACCTTCTTCCTCAGTCGCCTTTTTAGAGACTTCTTGTGAAGATTGGGCTCTGGGTTCACCCATTCGACCATCGATTATGTTATGTACATCTTGTCTCAACTCAGTTCGTAAGTTATCGATTAAAAACTGAATTGCCTCCATAGTGACAGGTTGTGGTGGTGGTGGGTTTGGCTCAGACTCATCGTTTCGAATAACATGTGGTTCACTTCCTCTTGAAGAAGTGTGACTGCCCTCACCCCTGTCAGCTTGTCTTCTGCCTTCCATTACTATATAGATGAACAAATTATCTGTTTAATACACAATTCTATATAGTATTTCGTAAGCGGTAGCATGTTATCTCCTTATCTTGACTGCACTTTATAACAGTCATACTCAATCTATGCCTTCTATATTACTAAGGCGACCTACTACTACTCTTGCTAGTTTAAGCCTAGGATGGTATTCCAACCTAATTCGCTTAAACTATGGCTCTGATACCAAAACTGTAACACCCCATTTCTTGTACCATATTTAAATTACAAATATAGTTTTCAAACATATTTTACAACTCGTGACTATAAAATAGCCACTTAAATTTTTGTTTTATTTTACAAACTTAAACTCGAGGGGTATTACAGACTTAATACAGATAACCATAATTTAAACTTACAATACATTAACCGGTCCCGACTGCAACCTTCGCTCCTTTCACCTAAGTACATAGCATTTCAAAAACATAGTATACGTGAGACATAAAGTCTCGTGAGTAATATGGGTTTAGACCCAAAACTTGAAATATTAAAAGTACATTGCTAAAAACTGATTATTTCATAAATCTCAAAATAACTTTTTCTTCTTTATTTTCAAACTTGAAAACGACTTTCTTTCTTAAAACTGCTTTTCTTTCTCATTTCTCGTGACCAACTGAAACTTATGAATTAGGTTAATTAATTCATTCAACTAGCTCCCCTCGCGGGACAGAACATCTGCCCACTCGGTTTGCTCATTCTGTCTCCCCTTTGCTTGGAACGAATTCAAGCACAAGGGTATACTAAGCTAGACAACTACTTCGCGACGGGAGGTACCATCCCAGTAGTGTCTTCTGATCTCCCAATTATGTGGGTGATCCTAGTCCGGACAACTGGCTCATACTTCTTTAATTCTTACTTCATTTCATCTCAAATTGGTCAAAATGGGACACAATTTGTAAACAACTCTTATTCAAACATTTTATAACTCTTTACTAAAAAATACTTCCAAGACTTCTTTTGATATCTTAGTTCCTATAAGGAACTCCTTTCAAAATACGTACAAACCATACTTTTGAAAACCCGTTCAAAATACTAAGCCCTTGTCTAGAGCTTCTTTCAAAACTATTTTCCAAACTTTAGTATTTATAAACATTTGGAAATCATACTTTTCAGAAAATAATATTTTGCTATGTACTATAGAAATCCTCATAAAACTCACCTTGACGTTGCTACAAGTCTCTACGCTTCTCGTATTCCTTTCCCCTTTCCGTGCTCAACCACGTTTGAAGCACCACCTATACATGTATTATATATATAAATACTCAATAAATACATACTATAACTGATTTTACAGTGCTAAGGTCTCATACGTCTCAACTTTAGGTTATAACAAATGTATAACCATTAATAAACTCATTTTACGGTTTCTCCGAAATACGCGTATATTGCTACAGTACCCCCGAGGGGTCGTATTTCAGTTCCGACTCTTTTCCATGAAATCTTATCTCATATTAGACTTGTGTTTCAAATTTGGAGTTCATTGGACAAGTCTAGCTCAAATTCTAAAAATTATGGGCATGAATAGTGATTTTAGCCTCTGCCGCTACAGTAACTTTTCCGCAAGGTCGAATTACGGATTTGACCATTCCCGACATGTTCTTATACCATTATAGGGTTATGGCTAAAATTTCAGGTCAATCGGATAAGTCTAGCTATGGTTTCTAGCGTTTAAGTTATTTAAAAATTTTAACATTTTTGGTCCCTGTCTGGCCCCTGACTGAAGGCGCACTGCGCCAGGTATGGGGCGCACTGCGCCTGGGCGCACCCCGCCCTGGTCCTGGGCGCACTGCGCCTGGCGCCTGGGCAGACTCCTGATCAGTCGCGATTTGGCACTGTAGCATGCAGTTTTGAGGCTTTAAGCTCTTATTCTAGGTCTTAATCACCTGGGGTTTGTTCTAGGACTAAAACACTTGACTACTAACACATTTTAAGCCATTAAAAACACCTCAATAACTCAATTGAAGAAATTAAAGTTCTTGGCTAAACTTGAAAATTCTCAAGAATAGCATTCTACTTTCATGTTTTTAAGTTAAGTTCTTAACTAATAGCTTATTGGGAGCATTAGTTACTTAACCCACATGATTTCTAACTGCAATTACAGTTTCAATTCCATTCAAAAACCCAAATGAAGAACATACCCAAAAACTAGGTTAAAACTAGGAATTCTTACTTTGGAATCACTAATTCCAACCTTTGTTCTTGATTCCCTTGACCAATTCTTGTTCTCTTCTTCTTCTTCTCGTGATCTTGCTGCACACTTCTAGTTCTCTCCCGTGCTCTCTGGATGCTTCTAGCTTATGAGAGAATAACTCTCATATTTCATATATATATTTAATGTTTATAATTTAGTTACAATTTAGTCCCCAATCTTCATATTTCTTTCCAAAATGATCCTAAAACCATAAATCTTGCAAGGAATGTTCTAATAACTATTAACTTGACATTTTCTTGACATTTTGGTCATTTTTCATGTCAAATGACCAATTTGCCCTTTTTGGTCAAATTTCACTATTCACGCGTCAAAACTCCAAATTTCTCATAAACTTTTATTTCTCATTATATTATTTTACAAATACATATTATTACACATAATAGTCGTACAACACGACAAAAGACGGATTTTACCCTTTTTGACTTTTTCGCGGGTTCTTACATGTAATATGTAATTATATTAATTAAATAAGAAATTGAAATTAAAGAGAACATGAGATATGCGCGCATTGTATTAGGCTTCATTCTCGCAAACAACATTATAATATTTAACAAATAAGAGCGATCTTTCACTGTTATGATTTCTATATCAATATACTTTTTACTTTCCACTATTTATAATAATGTACTTTTTGTTTTGCATTTTTAATCGCAATGTACTTTATGTTTTTATGCCATTTTGGATAACTAATAACCAAAACCATCACCAGATTATAATGGTTAACCAAAACTAATCCTAACCGATACTCAATGGCTACTAAAATGTATTAACTGATTGTAATGGTTATGGTTTGGTTTTAGCCTATAACCGAACCAAACCGACCGATACACACTTCTAATAAAAATCAGTAAAAATAAGAAAATAACAAGTTAATAACTAAATATAAAGTAAGGGTATATTATGGTAAAATAGTAACTTTACACATTTAATGGCAGAGGTGTCTATGGCAAGGACTAGGGGTGACAATTATCGACATGTCCCGAAACACGACACGAACACGAAAGTCAAAAAGTTGGTTGCAATTGCAACAATTCACGACAACAGTGCTTATATGGGTCGTGTTCTAACCCGCCGACCCAATTAATTATACATGTTAGGCGGTTCGTGTGGTGTCGAAGATTATGACCTTGACACAACACGATTGCTACCCCCTAACAAGGACTTGATTCAAAATGGATTGAAACCTTAGGGGATGAAATCAACAATAAAATCTTTTCAGGGATCAATCCATAATTTTTTGTATAACCACAAGGACCAATTCTGTCATTACTCTATTTATTTTAATATTTTTATTTCTCAGAGCATCACCTATCAGTGACATCCTCCACCACCTAAAATTTGAAGATTCATAAATTTGTCAATGTCGTGACTTATCTTAAATTTAACGTTGTTAAGTTGTGTTAATCCTATTGACAAAGCTATGGTTGATTTATTGTTAACGTTTCCAGCTCCGAGGCCAGTAATACTCAAAGGTAACCCACACTAGAAATATTTCTTGGGAGGATCTTTAAGTTCACTAATTCCCTAAAAATATCAGGAATTAGATGTGCAAATTTATTGGCTTCAAGATCAAGCACATTTAACGAGCTACATTTTCAATTCTCATTTGAAGCTTCTTCAATTACTGAATTATTATCTACCTGGAAATTAGGATGGTTTGCGAATCTCATTCAAAACTTTTTGTAGATTTTGGTCACTACCAATATTAGAATTAGCCCTTAAATAAACACATCACTTAGGCTCAGTGTGGCACGCATAAGCTATAAACTAACTTATTTTTTGAGCTTATTTCAATGTAGACTGTCTCACAAAATAAGCTAACTTATTATAATTTAGGGTTTGGTAACATCATTAAAATAACTTATAAGCTAGTTTTTGACAAACTAGCTTATTGATAAGCTAAAAGCTAGTTTTTCAACTAGCATCAAATATGACATTCATGTTAGGTAAGACCACAAAACTAGCTTATTGTAGCTTATAAACTAGCTTTTCAATAAGCTACTTGATATAGCTAATTGATAAGCTAGTTTATACTCTAAAAACTAACTTTTCGGCTAGCACGCCAAACAAAACAATAAAGATTAAGGTCGCCACCAAACCAGCCCTCCTCGATTGGGTTGTTATCGGTGCTCAAGTGAAGAAACTAGGGTAACATGGAAAATTTAACGCATTTATCAGAAATGGTCCCTAGAGATTATAAGTAAATGATAATATAACATAAAAACCAACATGATGGGTGACATGGTCAATATAATGCATCTAACAGAAGGGACTCAGCGATAACCGGCTAAAGAACCAACCGTGATATATTTTGAAACCGTGAGGAGCATCCGTATCAATTTTTTTAAAACTTGGACTAAACCTAGTATTAATTGCCAACCACAGGGACGAAAACTGTAATTACCCAATGCACAATACATATTACATGATGTAAAAAGTTTCAAATGTTGTGCAACATCTGAAGGTGGGAAATGTTGGTCTCTCTATAACAATGGATGGGTTGTTGCTACATTCACCGAGTGGTGTTATGAGGTTGTCATCTCCACGTCAACATTCATGGGCTTTGACTCAGCTCCATAGTTGGGATCTGAAGCTCTAACATCAGAAAACTGACCAGAAAAAGGACTTGTTGTCTGCACATCCACTTCCATGGCAGATGCCCGTGGAGGAGACGGTGGTTGCACCTCAACTTCCGGGTAAGCAGCCTTGAATCTCGCCCTTAACCCATCATCCACCAGTCTGGCCCCACTCAACTGATTCCCAAGTGACATCCACCTGTCATAATTTGGTATAATTATAAAAATGAAACGCGATATAATGTCAAAATTTAAAACATTACCCGGCATGCGTGTTGTGCATACGAGCAAACAATTCGAGCTTTCTTGTTCTTGGACTGATCCTCTCTAACAAAGGATACATCTGAAACATATTTTGAAATTCAACAAAAAAAAAGAGAGGAATAAATATATAAAAAGAAAAAAAAAAAAAACATAATAAGATGAATGTGATTTATTGCTCTGACCTCATCTGGCTTACGACTTGTTTCTCGAACTTCTGCAACAATGACATCTGTATCGATATTCCTGTTGACAATTGGATCTCCTTTAATGCCAACAAGGCAATGTTCTTTACTATGATTCAGCCAATGACCAGTACGCCCTGTTCTTATTATCCGTTGAAGTTGATTCGTTTTCACCCAAATAATTTCCTCCACACGTTTATAACCCCAAAGTTCCAAACTGCAATAAAAAATATTTAAAACATCATCCAGCAATTTCTTTTGAAACACTACATATTTCATAAGCTAACAAAATAACCCAAGAAACTATAACATATTATACCATTCACGTCCCAGTTCCATTGCTCGACCTGTCACCCAAAGAAAAATAAGACCGTCAGTCTGCAATGCTTGGATATTTAGATTTCTCATTTCATCATCAGCCATGGTGCCATAAGGTAACTCCATATGAATGTCCCATGGTGGGTCCGCCATTATCACTCCATACTGTCCCAATATGTCCATTCTGAAGTTCCTAATGTCACAATTAATCCACTGTGATTCACCAAGCTCCACTTCTGAACAGTACTCAGCTCTCTGAGGCTTTAATGGCTTTGAAGGACCAGGAACACCCATCATCATATGTGGTACATCTGGCGTTGAATCGAGCTCATAATGCACGTACTTGCAAGTCTATAAGAAAGATCCAGTTCAAATTAGAACAAGAGATTGATTTAAAGATGAAAATTAGAAACGAGGAATTCACCTTCATGTGACGACAGGTGTCAAGAAATGAACAGTCGCCAAGGTTCATATCAGTGTGGACAGCAATTATCCGCCGGAAATGAACCTTTTCACAAGAGATGAAAGAACCAGATTGGCGTCTGCAATCTTCTTTGGTTAAAGCTGTACAGTACTCCTTTACTTGAGAACCGCCTTTGCTTTTGAACTGCAATAATCATTATATTAATCATGGAGTTAAGAAAGGTATCTGAAAAACCATTCAAAGATGATGAAAGAAGAACCTTTGCAGCAACTGCGGTTTCCTTTGCAGTAGGGCGGTGGATGAGGTCTAACAACTCCTCTCCTGTTTTTGATTTCTGCAACTCCTTGAAAGATTTCTTATTAAGTAAAGCTTCAAGATCTTTAAGATCGTCCTCCTCTGTTCTCGGTGGCTTCCCGTTTGAACCACCACCGGTGCTATTCATCGGTGAATACATCCCCATTGGGGGTGGTCTATGCATTGGATTAACACCCATTCCTCGAGGTCTCCCTAGCATCCCCATCATACCCCTCGGCCCCATTATCTGGCCGCCGCCGCCGCCTGGTCCGCCGAACTGATTAGGGTCTCCCTGCCCCATCCAACCGCCATCGCCCATTGTCCTAGAGCTTTGCTGAATCGCATTCCCACCGCTTGAATTATTCGAATTTGATTCGTTTTGTTTGCTTTCTGGCAACTCTTTAACTAATTTGGTTCTATCGATCCCCTTCACCAAAACCCTAAATCTTCCATTCACTTTGAACTCCTCTAACTGAACCCCGCCGTTATCCTCCGCCATTGATCTCAACGCCAACTCCACCGCTTGTATCGAATCCCCTCCGGCAACCTCCCTCAACGCCGCCTTCTCCGCCGCCGTAACAGACTGGAAACCATCGCTCTCCAACTTGCTCAAAATCGACGCCGAATCAATCTCCGCAAAAGGAACCCTCTCTAACAAACAAACCGCCACCATTGACCTGACCGTAGACAACGGCGTAGTCCCTCCCACATCTTCATCCCCCGTAAAACCTTCCGCCGAAGGTCTTGGGTGTAAATCATCGGAAAGTTTTGAGATTTTGATCGTAGGAGCAGGGGGCGGTGGTTGAATGCGTCGTCTAGTATTAGGGTTAGGGGCAGGAAGAGGGTTAGGAAGAGGGGTGAAAGGGCGGCCATTGAAGGAGGATACGACCTTGAGATGGAGATTAAGAGACGAGGTAATGTCTGGAACTACACCATATTGGAGGGAAGATATAATTTCGAGCTGAGAATTGCGTAGCGTTTCAATACGAGACTGGATTTGTTGGCGAATTTCTTTGATGTTTGCGATTTCGTCCGTGCTTTCAGATTGAGTCTCCATTTTTTTCTTCTGTGTTTAGTTGAAGCAGACTAGTCCCAAGGCCTTATACTAGAAAATAGTTCCTGAAATTTCCAATATATCATGCATTTTTAGGAAAAATCTTGTAAAAACTCAACATAGGTTCATTTGTTGAAGTTTTAGGCCAGAATTTTTATTTAGCGTGTTCTTTATTTGTGATATAATAATTTTCTTATGAGTAATTTATATATTCTTTTTATGTGATATTATCTATTTATCAATACTAATAATTTCGAACGGATGAATAGTAACAATTCCATTCAACTTCTGTCAGTTTTATCTAACACTTTCATCTTTCTGCCACCTCTGCTCCCCTTCTTGCGACACCTCCTATGTTTCCTTATCTATGTTTCCGCATCTTAGGACACCTCTCCTCTGCCTCTATAGCTGGAAAAGGGAGAGTTCGTTTTTGTTTTGAACATGTCTCTTTCTTCCTCAATAAAAGTTCCATTGATTTTCTGTGTTCTTTGTAGATTTTGTTGTTATTATTCTCTCATATATTGTTTCATTGCGATTTCAAGAAGTCGAGAATTATATAACCTAACAATTTGCAACTTCGTGAACAGTAACATTACAATTCAGCTTCAACCATCTCTTATTTTTCAGCTTATTTGGAGCTTTCATTGGAGGTTGGAGCCTGACATTAATGACCAGATTCCCCCACCTCATGCTTTCCTCATGATGTCATTGCTCGCTTTCCCCTTCACTGCCACCTTCTACTTCATTTGAGGCCGACTCATCCTCTCCGACTTATTCTCTTGACAACACGCATTTGGTTTGCATCAACAATTACTTCCATTATTGCATAAAGAAAAACCATTGAAGACGTTTTAACATAACAACGGGTGAACAGTAACACGTTGATAATTGTTTATAAAATCGGCATATGATATTTAAAAACAAAATGTGGTTTGCCTTACCTGTAATAAGGAGTTCATTTTAATCACAATCATCACGGTTTGAGTCTTACTATGTTACCTTTTTATTTATTGGATTCCAAGGCGCATTCCTTTTTGTTTTTTTCTTAATTTTTTTTCATTTATTTTTTCTTACGTATTATCCTTTAATACTTTTTAATCATTTCTAAATATTATAAATCCACTTTTGGATGTATGTTTTTTTCTAAAATCTAAATTATTTATAATTGGACAACCTACACGTTCAATATATAATGTACGCTTGTCTTATATTACACAATATAATCCTGAAAGATGACTATGCTGCTATACGTCTGGTACATGATATCGATGTAACCATTGAGATAGAAACCAATCAGGATATGATTCTAGAATTGCACAACTCATGAATTCACCACCAAACTTCGATCGTATCTTATTGATCACATTGAACATTCCTTTGAATCATTATTTTATTTTATTTATCATATTTATGTTTTAAATTCCCGTTTGTAGTTGCGTGCCTTTTTAATGAAATATTATTTTGAATTTTGGTTTTATTTATTTTATTTAAGGTTGTAAATGTTATTTAACAAAAACGGCCAATGACCCCTTGGCCAAGTGGTAAAAGCGTTGCCTCCCTCTTTCATAAGAGATGTAGATAGAACTAAAGAGTAGTTATGAATAAGATAGATTTGTTGTTCAAAATTTTTTAATAAAAACGAAAATTGTCAATAAAGATGCATGCACCTCGAACCAATAGATACATATTTCCCTTTGATTCCATGTTACCTATAAATAAAATTTAGATTAAAAAGTTAACAAAGTTCTAGATCGATAAACCTTAATATACCAGTTGAATCAGAAATGGGCTTCTCCAACTCGCTGCTTCGAAACTTCCATCATGCTGCCAAACAAACTCAAATATAATAAGATATGGAAGAACATTAAGTAAGTTATCTAAATTTATTCTTAATTAGGAAATTACACAAAAGTCTACTTTTATCCGAGACGAAGGCAAGATTAAATGGAACAAACTATTTTCACAAGAATAATGGAAGATAATTTGATTTTAAATGTCATTGGTCCTATCAACCTTCTCTATGTTTTATTAGAATCGAAGCATGATAAAGTTATTTATTAACTTACTTTTCAATTTGATCGCCTTACATATATACGGTATAGTTTCTAAATAGTTATGCATTTTACTACGATCAACTAAGACCCCTTTTTAAGTAATTAGTATTTATTATAATCAACATTAACTACATAGAACTTTGGAACTAGGATCAATCAACTTACAATTAAATACAATTCTAAACCTATTTGGCATGCTATGATCTTTCTTGAAAGGCTTGTGCAATTATCTTCTGTTACTAATATTATATGATCAGACTACAAATATAAAGGAAAAAAACTAGGGCTGCAAGACACTTTTAAATTCAGTTTGGGGTGTTGATCCCATAAATTTATTATTATAAAAACAAGAAATATTGTAAGATACTTTTCAAATACATTTTCACCTTTCCTGTTGACCAAATGATGCGGCTGGAACTTATTAGTAAATGAATCAAGTATATCCGAATAAAAACAAAACTTTGCCATTTTACAAGCTGTAATATGGTAAAACAGATTACACAAATCAATAGTCAGTAGCATAATCACCTTTATGTGGAATGAAAATCATTTTGAAGTGTAATTAAACAGAGTGAATAACCGTTTAGATGGGTAACCCAATCAATATCCTTTAAATTCAAATGGTGAATATCAATATACTTGAACACAAAGACTAAGGTGGCAGATATAGATATTGATGTGACTTCGGATCAGTCATCGAGTCTTGGAGTCGATCTGGATGTGGGATTTGATGTAAGTGCCGTTAGCGAGTTCCCGACTTGAATCCTAGTCATAATTAGAGAAGACAATCGTTAGAACCGCCCCAGGGCGTGTGTCCCGGGAGCAGGCTCCGACGATCAAGTTAGTTCGGTATACGAGATGAGATGGTTTCTCCTCGCCGGAGAGAACCATCGTAGTGTATGTGTGAAGAGGGTAGTAGAGGGTGGAAGCTGATGACTTATGGAACTAAGGTTCCCTTCTTGTTTTATTTATAGGGGACAATTAGGTCAGGCCTTGGGCCAACCCAATTCAGGCCCCGCAGTGTTGTCAAGCAAGGGTGTCATGCTAGCTGTCAGGAGATGCAGCCAAGCAATGCTGCCAGGAATGGCTGGCTGGCGGGCTATCACGTCGTGCTGCCGAGCAGGGCTGGCAGCCATGCCGTGCTGTCAAGTAGTGTCGTCTAACGGCCGTCAAGTCGTGCTATGGTGCTATTCTTGTCCGCCGATGGACCCAATATCATCAGATACCTTCAATTCTTTTCACATAACGGGTGCATCTAATAATATTTGCAAAATGAATTTTACGACATGTTAGAAATGCAATTTTAAAGACTATCAAAGATAGATCAATAGTTCACATTTTGAAATTACTAATATTAATCCATTCTCGACATCAATACTGCCATGAAATTTAATCAAAAAATGTGAAACTGACTAAATAAAAAAGAAAAGAGTCCAAGACAAATCAAATTTACCATATAGAACAGTGGATGTTTCTTCACGAGTATATATTTGTAAATATCAAATCATCAAGCAAAATGACAAAGTGTTAGCAAGATACTAAACCTTTTGTAATACAGAGAGAAAGGTTGGAGGCATTTTGGTATGAGAGAGTGCTCATTGTGCAACTTTCTTGATTCACAATCGCCAGGCTAGCAGAGAGAGTGATATAAAAGGTTAGAGGCGTCGAAAGGGGGCATATACATTGATACACAAGCAAACAAATATAAACATACATATACATACTGATAAACACACATATTCGAACAAAAACATAGCTACACACACAACTGATACAAGTATGATACTTCTAATTTCTAAGATAATACCATCATAGCAGCAAACGACCATATAGAGGTCAATCTTGAAATTTGAAAACAATATTTACTGAGTTCAAAACAAAATTTCTACCAAAAACCACAAGCACATATAAACATAAAAATACATATATAAACACATATACACTATAGAATTTATGGTAGAAAGTGAGAGAGAAATATCTATGATTTGTTTGAGAGAGGGATGTGTGGTGGTGAGGGTTTATGGTTAAGTGAGAGAGATATCATGGAAAGTTAGAGGTGGCTAACAGTGAAGTGGCAGCTGTTTGTTGTTATGAATGACAGAAGGAGGTGGAGGCTAAGGTTTCTTATGGCTTGTGATGTCAATGATACAGGGGAGTAAAGGGAGAGTATCGAAGGGAAAATATGCATTGATAAGACATATTGATCAAGATGAATGAATTATTTCGTGTAAAGCAATAAAAATCCAAACCTAACAAAATATCATGTTTATGGGAATCTTTTAAGAAGAAATCCAAAAAGCCGATTTTTTAAAGTAAAAAAAGACGCTAACGTGACCTTCCACGTCCGCCACATTAGCCCAGTGAGTGCCTACATAGCACGCCTATGTGTAATGATGACCGACTTAAGTTGATAAAAGTCATAAATGAACCTAAGACTCATTTTATGGTAAAACCGATAATTTCTGTCAAATTTAAGGGGTTTTATGACAAAATCTCTAATTCTGTATAATATTATCCTTTTAATTTCCAATATGATGGCATTCAATCAATTATATGGCTATTGTACCCCTTTTGATATAAAGTTTCCAAAGATACCTAATTGTTTGAGACTTTGAGGTACATTAATTTATTACGAAAGAGGCACCATCAAATCATCAAATAACAGAATAATTTACATGTCATTTAAAATACAGGTCGACCGTCTTTAAAAGGAGGCCAAATTGTATCATGATATCAAGGAATGTATGGAATGAACTGAGCAAATTAAATGGAAGTTTGTAAACGTTTGATTCACATATACACCATTTGATGCCATTATGCTAGACAGGCTCAATATTGCAAAGCAGGGCAACCGTCGACGAAAACACCAGGAGCCGTAGGGCAAGAAGCATAAGGGCAGCCATCAAGATCATTACCCCACCAATCCAAACCAATATTCTCCAACCCTAAACAAAGATACAACAACACCCCCATAAACGCCAACCCTGCATCCAAAGCCCCCGACAGCACATAATTATGTCGTTGCCATAGATCCGGCCTATATCTGAACATCACAAACCCAGACAAAAACCCTACAAATATCCAAGCCGTGTAGTTCACCGCCGTAGCTGGCGGCATACTCCCAGTAGCACCAATCAACACCGGCATGTTTATCAACGTGATCCAATGTTGCGACGGAAAAGCCCTGTGGGCTAACCAGACCAGTACCGGAGCTATTGCTCCCATCAGAAAAGCCCAGTTGATCATGGTGTAGGTTCCTTGGTCTCCAAAGATCTTACGTGGACCAATCAAACCCCATATCACCGATGCATCGTAGAACACGTGGTCACTTGGACAAGTCCATACATCGGATGCCGACGTACAGATGTCCGGAATCGACTCCATTAACCACCATGCCGTGCACAAGTACACTATAGCCGCTATTAGGGTTCCCACTATCTGAGCCATGAACATAGATCTAGGTGGGATCTTCATGTAATGTCCGAGCTTGAAATCTTGAAGGAAGGTGACTGCTTGCGTCATGCTGATGTAACCATACACTTTGAAGCACATATTAGCGACTGGATACCCCGGGTAAATATACCCGATTATGTACTCCGTGATGATGTTCAATCCCGGCGCCTGAAATCGTTTAACTTTAGAATGAGAACAGGAAAGAAATTTGAATGGAGAAGACGATCAGTTTACCTGGTTAGTAATGGCGGTGAGGATTCCGATTGGGAGAGTGAAGAAAATGGCGATCGTACAAGCTAAAATGACGCCCCACCATGGCAACTGGAGCTGGTCGTTGTAATACTCGCAAGCGAATATGGTGAGACTAATGTTGACGGCGAGTATACACCAAAACCACCATTCGGGCACTTGCTTGTATTTGCTCATTAGTTTAGTGTGTATATCCATTTTCCTATCTTTGAAACTCGATCTACTTTGCTCCCATATCTCACTATATAAAACTAAATAATTTAGAATAAACGTTTTTGAAATAAAGGAGAAATTAAATGAAGTCTATTTTACCTTCCATGGAAGAGAAAGACATGAACGACCATGGAGGAGAGAGCAGCAAAGCCGACGCCGTAAGTCATGGCGAAGAAAGTGCTAAGATAGAGAGGTCCTTCTTTCTGATAAGCTTCGTTATCGAAGTGAAAGTTGGAGTCGATGATGGCTGTAATGTTGTATTCTTGGCCGGAGGCGGTGAAGAGGCCATCGGAAAAGAAAGGGAAGTTTTTGGCGTTGTAGACGTTGAACCAGTAAGCGAGGGGAGTGACGATATACATAACCATGAAGAAACCGGCGGCGACATTCGCGGTGGCGAACCATGGGCTAGCTAATGGGCTTCCGAGGTAGGCGGAGATACTGGACCAATCGAGCCCAATAGCACCTATACCGAGCCCATGAAGCCCGGATCCGATTTGTTGGGCCATGATTGATGAGGGGAAGATCCAACAGACCCATGAGAGAGACGTTAACATTTGGAAAATATAACCGGGGAATATGTAGTAAGCGAAACTACAAATGAAGGCAATCAGGAAGAATTGGGTACGTGTCAATCCTCCTTTGGGCCGTTTTTCTCTCTCATGTAAAGCCCTGTTAAATAAATAATAATATAATTAGCTTAATAATGAATAATTATATAATATTGGATTTTTTATGTGGTAGAAAAATAGTCAAGGACAGGTAAAGAGTGACCTATGATCAAGACTGGATACTAATACACCCTGTTTGCATGCCATTATTCGTCTTTGTCATTTTCGTGACGTTTGGTGGGTCCCTAATACTTTTGAGTTTTGTCCACTTCGAAACCTTTTTCTCAAGTCTAAACACTAGATTTTATTACTTTATATAAGTTTAATATAAATTAATAGTCACGTTTTACGTTGTTATCTCCATGCACCAAAAAGCGCCAGGACCTTTGAAATTTTTGCTTGGATTTGGTAAATTGTTACATTTACGATCATGTTTTGGATTTTAAGTACAGTTATTATATTGGTTTATTGCAAGTACATATTATTTATATTAGCATTTCGTAAGTAAATACGTTTCATGTGGTGAGTGTTATTATATTTTTTGAAATCATGTTTATTATTAAAACACTTGAAATATGTTTGAATCATCTAAAACGTTTTGCACAAAATCAAAATAATATATACATATATACATTAATAATAGTCTCTCTCTCTCTCTCTCTCTCTCTCTCTCTCTCTCTCTCTCTCTAATAATTCCTATTTTATCTCCAACTAGAAATTCGTGTAAATAAATGTACGTGAACGTCTCGATCATTAACTTTCTCAGATCCCATTTGCCATCGCATTTATGAAGGCACATAAAAGTGAGCAAATCAATACATAACATAAAAAGTAATATTATAGTCATTCATTCTTACCTATAATCCCCGTTTGGGGAAAAGGAGATTATTTATGCGTAGCGTATGTTTGTCGGTTAAAAAAGGTTAAACAACGAAGGTGTCGTCCTTTAACTTTTTGTTTGCGATTAAAAGAAATTGGTTATAAAAAAGTAACGTGTATTAAATCATATATACTTTTTTATATAATCGCAACATGTGGACATAGCTTCAAAATTATGGAACTAACTATTAGACCGAATGACGTGGTTTCGGCCTGTCTTCAGCAATGAGGAGGTGGAGGGGGAGATTCCTCTTTCCTCGGCGGCCAAGTGTCGTTGCTCTTTCCTTGGTAAACGCTTGGCAAGGAGGAGTCTTAGGGAGCTTACGCTATGTTGATGGAATGAAAGTATTTGGAAGGGTACCAGCTTTTAATTGTGTTTTTAAGATTTTTTTAAAAAGAGGAAGGGGATGAAATGGAAGAGATTGAAAGGAAAAAGATGCTATTTTTCATCAGCCCATTTTTGAGAGGGTTAGGAACGGAAGACTATCAAAAATGTAAATTCCCCTCTCATCCCTTCCATTCCCCTCCGAATCAATATCAGCAAACTCCAAGCATCTTGTGCTTTGTTTATTTATACAAAGTGCATTAAGAGATATACCTCATTCTGGATACGTCTAAATTACCTCTGGAAATAGTGTTAGTATTTTGGAGTGATGAAGTGATTGATGCCTATTGATAAATGATACGGAAGTGGTGGTGACCCAACACTTATGTAACAAGTATTTTAGGGAATGATAGGTATATCTCATATTAAACTTTTATTAATGAAGTTGAATATTTATTATCTCATTCTTTACTATTTAATATAACCATGCCACAATTTTTTTACCATTATTAATAAGGCTACTGACAAAGTTGTTATATATGATATTAACAAAAATAACCACATCACAACCTTAATTTAAAGAGAAAATAGCAAACTTTTTGGAATGAGCCATTCGAGATCCGTTTATGGTTGGTTTCCGACCTAGTTATGATAGTTCCCCTATATAAATACCTTTATTCGCGAGTGTGATACCCACCACATTTCCAAAACAGTATTCCAAACTCTTTGAAGTAGAAAAAATGGTAGCCGATGCTGAAGATCTTGTGATTTTACGAGTATATTTTTGTATCCTTTACTTGTTTCTAACATTAGTATGGCTTTATGCACCAAATAGGCGTACTTCGGAATGCGAATAATGACTCTAGAATACTATGAACATGTCTAAATGTCTTATGTTTTTTAATCAGAATACGTAAAATGTTATTTATGGGTAATTATTTAGTCTTAGATGTCTTAGGTAGCGTTTGATACATTGATAAGACATAAAACAGAACACAATTGGACTTGATATAACTGAAGTGATCAAAATTAGACTCGATGATTATTAATACAATGGTTGGTAAGGCTAGCACAAAACAAAATATGATGCTAAAATAACTATATTCTCCTCGAGAGTTCCAATTTTTTAAAAATTGTTTCTATTCCTATTAACCATGCAATGACTTTGCATGATATTTTTATAATTTTCTTATAAGAGGTCGTCTCAATTAGTTTATATATATATATATATATATATATATATATATATATATATATATATATATACACATACACACACACACACACACACACACACACATATATATATATATATATATATATAAACTATTCAAAGTGATTCAAAATAACACTGTGTTTTCCGTTTTCACCGTCCCTTTTTTATCTAAATATTTCTAGATCAATGGATGATTCTTGATTAAGAAAGGAAAAAAATCAAAATTTCTACATTGATGGAACTTGGAACTACTCGAATTTAGGGCTGATCACAGTTTGGATAATGTTATAATAAAGAAGAGGTGCTCTCTTGAAGGACACATTTTGAAGATATAGAAATAATATAGGTCTAAGGGGTGATGTAGATGCCATTGTGATCGGCACAGGACTTATATGATGAGATGAAGGTTTTAGCTGGAATGGTGATGTGTTGTGTGATTGTTTCGTGATGAGAGTGGAGTTTCACTGGGGAAGGAAAATCGATATCAGTTGTGAGTTTCGATGGTGAAGGGTTATGGGTAATTGGAATATTAGTGGTAAGGTGAAAGATGATTATGGACGATACATGAAAGAAGGATATGAGTTAAATCTATCATTTTGATTTTTGTTCCACTAAAATCTTCCATTTTGGGTGGGACTAAAATCTAGTAAATTAGTTCCATTGACTTTGTCAATATTATATTTTTTTCTTGTTCCGGCCGTGCCAAATGCTTTTAAAAAATTGTCTATTTTATTCTATTTTGTCTAGTACTATGTACCAAACGCTATCTTAGAGAACTAGTTATAATGTGCTAGGATTACTTGTCCTTTCTACTAAAACTGACCCTGACATGTCTAAGATGATTTCCTCATGTCTGAATTGCGAAGAAACTATGGAATATGATGAATAGTCCGCGATACAAAGAGACACAATCCCAGACAAAGTGACACAACGTGGCAGTTATGTGTGGTGTTTCCATGTGGATGTTTGTGGTACACTCGCTAATAAGGGTACCACAGATGATGTGGGTTCCTTATATGGTGTAGAGGTACATATTTAATATGTTGTATTTAGAGCATTGATGATTATTTAACAATATATAACCATTTACTTATTGTATGGTGACACTATTACAACATGCTACCCTACATGATGACAGGATAAATTGCTAATATTACGTATTTACGACAATATTGAACATTTAATGTAAACTAAACCATTATTTCTTCTAGGGTCTTGATGATGGACCTATGCAACTATATAACATAAAGACACATAACATATCTTTTGATATACCCATATAGGATGATGACTTCCTTGAGGTATCTAAGTTAGTTTTTCAAACCCCACTGTTACACCTTAGACCAACGAAACAACATTCCAACCCTTCGATTTAGGTGAGGTCTATCAGGGTACAAATAAAGAAGAAAGAAAATACCCCCACGTATGCCCCCTCCCACCACTCGGGCGATTGTATGAATGACAATATTCTCACCCTGTATAAAAATTAAAGGGTGATGCTTCGATATTGATTGATCATCCTCATGTCATCATTCAAGTGTTGATCAAATTTTGGATGATCATATATAGGGACTTTGATAGGGAGTGGTTCGAGTGTGATGTAAGTTTTCTCCGTTTGTCTATTATCATTATACAACACATATTGTGGTATGTTTATTTACTCTCTTTATACATGTGTTGATCGACAACACATTATGATATGTATATCCTTGTTTCTCAAGCGTAGGCTTGATGATGCCTGATAGACATTTATACCGACAACTTCTAGCATCGATATAATTGATTTGAGTGAGATAGTTGATGTAACCCATTACATAACTTGGGATGAATTTGGTATAGTACTCGTGTGTTTAGATTACATTACATTAGTTTATGTCGCCTATAATAGGGATGCCTATTGGTTTTTGGTGGTTTTTGGTGGTTTTAGATTTACGGTCGTTCACACTGAACTATATAAAATTGTTTTTAGGGTGAACAATAGACTATTTATAAAAATATTTGATATCTTCACGTAAGACATAATTTTTGATGCAAATTTCGTAAGGAGCATATCGGTGGAAGGTAACAATTAAGTTGTAGGAGGAAGCCCTACATTTAAAAGAGAGTTTCAAATACTTAAGGTCTATGATCCATAAAAATGTGTTGTGATAGAAAGTTGTCTATGAAAAGACTACTATATCCTAGGTGAAGGCATAACTATCTACATTTACTATTAGGGAAAAAGACACCGTAGCCCAACGAAGTTTACAAAACTTGTTTAAAAGGTCCCTAATATTTTTTTCGTGCTTTGTAAGGACATAAAGTTCATCGAAACCGGTTAATTACACCCCTTTACTTCTAAATACCAGTTTTCAGTGCCACGTATGCATTACATCCCTTGAATATACATCTATGCTCCTATGTGGATAAGCATGAATACACCGTCATTGATGGTATGCATTGCGTGGAATGTATCACACCACTCAACCCTCCTCTGTAATCCAGCCCTAGATTGAAGCCCCACCGACCATTTCATTCCTCAATCAAAAGACAAAAATTGTAGCGATCACTTGGAAGAGAGATTATCGGGAATGGATAGACCTAGATTACAGCAATCTTTGCAGAGATGATAGCAATGCACTTCCCTCTGCTTCCTGTTTTCACCTTAATTTCCTCTGCGTATAAAATCCCATAAATTTTGTAGAGAGAAACTTGGGTCTACCATTTCAATTTCAATCCTGTTGGGCGATAAAAAATCTTCTGTTCATAGTTCAGATTGAGAGAAAGCCTTGGGTTATTGAAATCTGAAGTTCAGAATAGGTGTATGTGAATTTATGTATGTAACGCATCAGAAGAAATTTGAAGTTCAGATCGGAGATAGCAATGGTGTCTCTTTTGATTTCAACCCTAACCTGCTAATTTCTTCTTTAGTTGCGATTAATTCCCCTATTATAAATTCCCTGTTTTCCTATCAACCCCCATCCACCGTCTTTTGCATCATATCCATCGTCATTGCCATTTACATCCTGCTCGTTGTTGTTATTACCATCACCTGATCCTCGTACCGGTGTCGTCTAGCCTGTGATAGTACCAAACATTCATGTATGGTTCGCACAGTTGCTGGAAAACTAAATGCCATCAAACTATCCCTTTTGTCGTGTCCAATCTCCTCAACTCGACCACTCTGATAACCTCATCCAACTCCTCCTGGCAGCTGGGCATTGCTCGACAAGCTTGCAATCTACATTCATGGCCTCCACCATGGCGTTCTCCTCGAAAATTCAGATCAAACGTAAAGGACGGGATTGACCAAAAAAGGGAAATAACTTGGCATTGATGACTTGGCAATTTTATTAAATGACATGGCATTTATAATTAATTACAAGACGTATATTTACCAGTTTACTCCTTCTATTCAGATTTAATGGCCTTTTTAACACCCAAAAATTGACTTTGCTCCCTTAAATGGCAAGAAAATAAGTTTAAGGACTTTTTTATGCCAATGTTGACTAAATATATTATATGCATTAGTAAAATGATAATTCCATCTTTGATATATGTTACATGCATTAGTAATTGATCAATAACTTATTTTTGGTATTATAAAAGGCTGCTCTCACTCATTTTTTTTTTTTTTTTTTGAACGACAAATCTATCTTACTCCTACTCCTAAACTACTCCTTGTTATGTTAGTGCCAGGGTTTGAACCCATGACCTCCTTGTTAGTATATCACCTTGTTAGCCAAGTGGACTAGCCCCAACTTGTTGCTCTCACTCCTAAAGAGTTCTCTTGCTACCTTATAATAAAAGAGCATAAATCTATAAGAAAATTAATACCAAAATAAGGATAACTTAAACTATAATTGGTCTTTGAAGTATGATGCTGTTAAACTAATGGGTATCATATTTAACGTGAGCGACGAAGCAACTTAAGAACTGAAATAGAATCTTTTGGCTCATGTCAACTCATGGGTGTCACGTCTTTTTGTACGCTTTAAGCAAATAATAGAAAATCAAAATCGAAACATTACGTCAACAATTTTAATTACGCAATTGAAAATTAGCTCTCTCTCTCTCTCTCTCTCTCTCTCTCTCTCTCTCTCTCTCTCTCTCTCTCTCTCTCATACACACACGAACAAAGTATATATGAGACTTTTATGCATGTAACGTTGCTTGTAGATTCATCTCAAAACAATGTCTTATTGATTAAAACATGTTAACGTGGGATGGAGAAGTATAATTTGACAAGTTGAAGGAGTATTTTTCATTGTCTTATTTTTTATTATTTTTTTTTGAACCGGCGATTATGAGTATTCTGGAACGCTAGAGAGGTAATTCCGTTCCCGGGCGGGCCCCAATCGTCTCCATTTCCTCCCCCTTTTACCACCTAATCCGGGAAAATCCCCCACATGGAGTCAGTCGGAGTTGAACTCACGACCTCCCACCCACATGGGTATATAACCCTGATGCATCAACCAGCTAAGCTAGGCATCAATTGCTTTTCATTGTCTTATTAGGGGTGTTATATATCCCAAACTCATGAACTATACCAATTTTTAGGTTAACTAATTGGTTGTTTTGACTTTTTATCAATTTGGTTAGAGAAACTGGCAAAATCTTTGATTTTTCAGTTTTGTGTTTAATTTTTTTGTTCATGTAATTTCGTTAAGAGTCATGAATTTTATAAAATGTTATAAAAACTACGTAAATAAAGATATGTAATATTATAATTGTATTCCACCTCGTGACGAAGTAAAAGAAAACATCATTTAACTAAAGAATGTAAATTAATATAAATAAAGAGAATCACAAAATCATCCAATTCCATTATAATATATTTTTCTAAATCATATTATCTCATTTCAAATCTAGATTTACAATGAAATGAACCCATTTGATCTCTTTACCAATTCAATCACACCTAACAAAGTAAACTGGTTCCATATAATAAACGAGTATCAATAATCGTCACTTTCTTATATACGAACTAATTAATAATTGATGATTTTTCAATAAATAACCTTTTTAGCTTTCTACACCTTTGACTTAGTTAGCTAGCTATTTTAGTTCATATATAAAACCATTTTCACTAAATAAATATCTTATAACCTTTTTCAATATTCAAATTAGCATCTAATATTTTCTTATTTCTTATTTTAAACTTAACGTCATAATTTTTAGATCGTTGGAAACGAAAGGGAAGTTTGGAGCTAATGAATATGGTTAAACATGTAGTTACCTGAACAATGAAACTTGGACGAGATTGGATGGCCACCACATTTCGGCTGGCTCCACCAAATACCTTCTGAATATTCCAGCCCATCCAAACCCCAGCACCTAACCACCACTCCTCACCGTCAGATTCAAACACCATAATTGTCTATCCTAGCAATCTATGATTTAGATTTACTTATATTCTTTTATGGAGGAATCATAATCATACCTGAGTGGTAAGAACAACGATCAATGATACAAAGAAAGTCATCTGTTGTTTGTAGAAGATCTTCACACCGGTAACCACGTGAATGGCATACACAGTACCTGCTCCCGAGTTCGCAAATATAGTGATCAGCACATGTTCTTTGACATTGAATGGGCCGGGGTTCATGGTGAACTCCCAACGTGACCCTTTGAAGAAGACACGATCAGTGATTCTGGCCGCCATGAGCTGACCGAGAGGGACGACGGCGATCTGAGCGGAGATGGCGGTGATGCTAAGAGGTTCTGTACGGTACCAGAAGAATTGATTGAGGAAAGACAAGAGGGCGCAGGAAAGCGTGCCGAGGACCCACATTCGGAAGGTGAGAACGGGAAGGGATGCATCGTCGGTGGTAGGTACGGTCAACGCCACCTGCTTGATCGGTGAATTCTCCTCCTCCTCCTCCTTCAGAGCCACCAACTCCGACGGTGATGAGGATGATGGAAGAAAGGCATCTCCGTCGTCGTAGACAGCTTGTATGAGTGGAGCTCGGATCTCATCGGAGGAATTTTCTTCCATGTGTGTGAGATGGGGTGAGGTTGAATGTTCGTTTGTGTTTGGTGGCTTCTAATCTCGACGCATCAGATATTTTGGACAGCAAAATAATTATAAAAGAAAAGGGAAAAGGGAAAAGGAAGAGAAGTATGAGGGAGGAAGAGCCACCTAACTACATGATTTCAGTTTTCAACGCAAATAACCGCGGTTGATTCCCACGTGACCCACATCAACCAAGTGAATATTCCGGTTCATGGAAAGGAAACAAAAAATCTTCATAAGGATAACGATTTTACATGAAAGTAATTATATTTTGGTTATTGTGTCATTGTGTGGTTTAATTTTAATCACTATAAATTAAAATATTTTGTTGAGAAATTTACTAAAGTTATTTGAGTTTTGATACTGTTTTTAATGTCGACATTTTTAACATTTTATAACAAATAATATAATCAAGATTGAGTGACTATTAGAACATTTTCATTCACAATGGTTAAAACAAAAATATAGCCAAAAACTGAAAAACATATTTATAAGCTTTGATTAACATTTGTTTTAGATCAACCACTTTGATATACACTTTTTTTTTTTTTTTTTTTTTTTTTTTTTTTTGGTGACATGCATGCTATAAATGTACCAAGTTTTGTATCTTCCATGAACCTATCATAAAAATCTAACTTTGGTGCAAGTATTCAGATATTCTGGTCATTTTTATGTGCACCTAAGACCAAAGTTATTTGCATGTAAAAAGAATCAAGGGCGTGTTTGGCGTGGAGTTTTTCGCAGCGTTTGATAGCTTCTAGGTTCTGGCGCTTAGGAAATAGCTCTAATAAAAATCAAAAGCTTCGTTCGGCGACACGAGCTTAAAGCTTTTACTTTAAACAAAACGCTACTATTTTAAAAGCTACTTGAAGTAGTGTTTAACAAAAAGCTCCTATCAATTATATCATTAATTACTGGAATACCTTTAAAACTATAATCAATATTTATGCAGATGCCCTTTTATGTAATTTTACATATTTTAAAAGCTTCCAGCTACTTTTGCCGAACAGTCACATACAATCTAAAAGCTACAGCTTCCAATTACCCGCTACCAGCTACCAACTATCTGTTACCAGCTACCAACTAGTTTTGCCAAACACGCCCCAAGTGATTTGGACTTAAAATGTGAAAGTTATGTCAAGGCCGATAAAACAAAGAATTTCACGTGATTCGAGTGTTATCTCGAAGGAGTATTAATGTGGTTAGAGAGATTAATTAGTTCTTAACTTTTTTCAATGGCCATTCTTCATGTTTTGTTCATGAACAAGCAAAAATGTGCTATGTTCTTGCAACCTAAGCTTTAATGGTTATTGTCATAAAAGTCTTTAAGTTTGTAATAAATATTCGGGTTTACCCTTTTATGTATTTTTTGTTCATAAAGCTCTTAAATTTATTTTGGTCTATTAAAAGCCTTAAGTTTGGAAGGAATGTTCGGTTTTACCCTTAAGTTTGATAGTTTCTATAACAGGACACAAGGGTAAAAACCAACATTTCTGCCAAACTTAAGGGTTTTAATTAAATATACATAAATTTAAGGGCTTTTATGAACAAAAATACATAAAAGGGTAAACTCAAACATTTCTTACAAACTTAAGGGCTTTTATAACTATAATCCAAGCTTTAATTATATGGAAAAGCTCTTAAGTGTGTCATGTTTAATTTTCTTCCATTCAAGACCATAGATGGCGAATTTTATGTAAAATTTGGGTCAATCCTAGGGGTGAGAAAAACCCAAACCTCATATTAAAACAATCGATAATACTGCGTATACCGAAACTGATAAATCGAAACCGCAACAAAAACTGACGTTGTGGTTTTGATATATAAAATAACTGCAAAAAAAAAAAAAAACGAACCACACTGCATGATAAAACCAATCCGCAAACCACATGAAATAAACCGAACTGCAAGTCTTATGATATATTAAATAAATTATATATATATATATATATATATATATAATTGTTACAATTCAATTATTAACATATTAATAATTAAAATAAATCTTAGAATAATAGCTTACTGAACTTGGAAGCGGGATACTTAAGTTTTCTAATTTTTGCCTTATGGTAATGCTAAATGGACCATTGCCGACTAATAATACTTAATTTAACGGTTTGGTAGTGTTTTAATATTACAACTAATATATTATTAGTCTTTAGTCTATCTTTGACAAACTAACTGAAAATATAGTTGCTAGTTGAAAAGTTAGCGGGTAGCTAGAAAGCTAGCGACTAACTGAAAAACTAGCTGCAGCTGAAAAGTTAGCTGATAATAAATGACGTTTGGTAAACATTAGTTGTATAAACTACTTGGAAAACGTAAAATGACATACACAAAATTTATCAGTATGTGTATATATATCCAGATATATTTTGAAGGATAAATTTAGAAGATTTTGAAAAAGCTACTTTAGATGCTACTGATACTAGCATTTTAAAACACTAGCTAATATGCTAGTTTATACGTTAGTTTTTGGTACGCCAAACATGGAAAATGAAAAACACTCGAAAAAAATCTAGCTTACAAGCTAGATGTGGTGTGCTAAACATAGCCTTAATCTTTTAAAACCATAAAAAGAGTCTCATATGCCCATACAATTTATGTAAAATCTAAAATATTTAATTGTGGTTTCAAACCACAGAAAAAAATCGCAAGAAAACCACACGAAAGACACATGGTTAAAAATCGCCCAACGGTATGAAACCGAACCACACTAAAAAAATATCCAAAAACCACACCGCACTATAACCACACCGCTTTTTTTTTTTTTTTTTTTTTTTTTTTTTTGTAGAAAATACCGCATTTGGGGTTTGTGGTTCACTTTTTGCCAATAAATGCACCGAACCGCAACGTGCTGAGCCCTAGTTAATCCACACAATATTTGAAGGTTCTAATCGCATGATTGGAAGGTATAAATTCTTGATTTTTCATCATTCGTATTGTGGGTGAAGTTAGGGTTTTGCCATGAATAGTTGAGATGGTTAACAATGGTAAATTTTTGTTTGTAGATGGTGTTAATAGATATTTGGTTATATTATGACACCTAAACAAGTCCTTATACTCTATTAGATGATCCAATTAAATCTATGGTGTTCAAGTGTATGACTTAGAACTCAAAAGTGTGGGTAACGTGAAATTGGAAGTCATATGATGATTAGTTACTGTTTGGGTATCATTAAACCTATGAACACTATAATTTAACTATGTTAGCATTAAGAAGAAGGGCAAGATACGAATTTAGCAAATTGATACTTATTTGGTACTAGTCAAGCCGTATGTTACTAATAGGCACCTATGGGTGATAAAGTGTAGGGTTATTGGTGAAAGCAAAAGGATACACGAAATTAGAGAATATTCCAGCCACAACATGTCAATGTGAGTAACTAAGTATGTATATGATGAAGTGCAATGCTATGTTGTATTGAAAATAATGGTCACACGAGACTATCTAGTGATCCGATGATAGTTGGAAAGAGGTCAACAAGACCGTACTTACTAATCTAAGGGTGGTGATTAAGTGGATATGTCATTGATTAAGTCGATAAATCATTGGCACTATCTAGCGATTAAGGATAGTGTGAAGGGAATGATTACAATTGAGGCTATCTAGTGACTCGATGATAAATCTCACAAATAATGAAATGTAGGATGACTATCTAGTGATCCGATCATTGTTTATCTGGAAAATATGATGGGGACAAGCCCGAATGTACGAGTAGAAGTTAATTGTTATGCTTGATATGTCTCTTTTATAACATGATGATTTTATTTTGCCATGCATATGATGGGTATGTTATGCAAAATATGTTTAGATTACATGCTAAGGTTATTGTAGATTACATTTGCTTTTTATATCTCACTATTACATATGCATATACTAGCGGTAAAGGCAAAGACCTAACTTAAACGCGGATACTGTAACACCAATTTTTTCGATGTATCGTTTTGTAATAACCCTGACTTGTATGGTATTACTTGTATCAATCTTGCTAGTTGCTAATATGGAAGTACACCACACTATGAAAGAATGTTTTATAATGAAAAGTTGGGTGTATGTTATATTAATTTTGGAGATGTCATATTTTACGAGGCATATTTATAACATGAAAAGTTTCTACTCGTACAATGTCATGCAATTACAATCACAAAAATAAAAAATAACAATAAATAAATATTCCAACAATACCGTTTTGGTCCTTGTATTCGAAAAAGTTACTTTTCTTGTTTTAAATCGGTCAACTCGAAATCCGGATCTGGTTCGAGTTTTGTGGAGACAGTTCGTCATATTGGATTAGATCTTACAAGGCCTAGAAATGGTTCATCTGACCAACATCCACCGGATGATTCAATCTGAACTGAATTGATCAAAACCAGTACGAAGGATGATTTGGTTTTTGAATCGACTCCGATGTAGACACCAATCCAATTTTTTGTGTGCATCTCTTTTGAGTTTTGAGGCCACTTTTATGGCATTCAAAATTTGTGGATGACCAATTATAAAATTAGCGGTTATTTTATACTATTATTAAGAGAAAGTATCAATTGATAAATGACATATTATATAGTATAGTCATTAGCTTGATTGCATATAAAAAATTATACTACTATTTTGTAAAGTTATCTTTAAGTTATAGCTGTATATAATTAAAATAGAACATTTAGGCAGCTTGCAGTTGACCAATTGACGGGTCGCAATCTCGCTTCATGTGCAGTATGAATTATAATTTGTAACGTAAAATAATGGAGCCCCATCACCAATCTATTTGTTTTTACATTCACTTCATTGTACGCATTAAATATCATTTTCCGGCCACATTCATTATAAACTTTAGTGTAGAGCATTTTTCACGGTAACAAGAATAAATTCTCTGCAGCAACGATTAACATACTAATATTGTATTTGTGATAAAGTGTATAAAACAAAATATATAGAATAACATCGAATGTGGAACCGCAATTAAAACAAATAAGTGTAGAATCATATTGTAATCGGATTTTTTTATCTTGAAAGTTATTCGGACCGGGTATTTCTTTTAAAAACGGTTGTAGGTTACCAATATCATTTTACATTCTATCTCCCGGATACGAATCCAATCTTCCCAAAACTGAATAATTTTTATCGAGTTTCTTAGCAGGTTCTATCCGGAAGGAATTTCAAATTGAAAAATATAGCCGTGGGGCTCGGAAAAAAATTAGGGTTTTTGATATAAAAAAAAGTCATATAGCCATTAAGGGTGTCGTTTCAAGCCGTTTGGACCCCCAAAATTACCAATTTACCCCTATGGAGTTGATATAAATATATGTTGGTTCATTTGATTTCGACATACCGTAAAAACGTCATCCCTACAAGCTTCTGCTTCTGCTTCCATCGGTAGTACGTTGTAATCTGCAAAAAATATATACAAATGCCAATGTGGTGGAAATTAAACCAACTTCTTGAAGCCAGACTATTTGGTGTAATTAGAATTATTGCATCATGAACAACAAAGAGAAAAAGGTTCCTTGTAAGGGATGTGGGAGTTTTATAACACTACAAACAACTCGACATTGGAACATCCCATAGAGAAAAGTTGCGGAGTGTTGAAACGAAGTACTTTCGATCTAGAGCAACCTAATATTAGATCGGATGCTACTTTATTTACCTAAGACAAAGATGCGGTACGCTTACATCTCGAAGTTTGTCATTTAAGAAGACCTTCTATTCGACCATTTTGACAACCCACAACTTACGAAATTTATTTGAACGAAGCTTCAACCGCATTATACTTTGGTAAGCCATACCACCCTTAGATGAGATGCAATAAAACTTGGGCTGAAGCAAAACAAAAAAAATGATTTTGAGATTCAAAATATATAAAACTTATGGTGTTTTTGTGACATATGACATTTGGATTCTGCTTTTTTCATTTCTAGCCGTCACGACCCGTGATTTAGTAATCATCCAAGCTTCTACTATTTTTTTTGGAAATATACATTTTCTCTTAGTAGTTGGGAAATTTTGGATGAAGGTCACAACCGTAACGCCTCGTAACTTAGAGCTAAAAGCTTTAACATTTAAGTGTAATTCTCATTGAATATATAAAAATTAAATTAAACTAAATAATGGTAATTGATTAAAAATTTCAAATCTCAGTTGACTAAATCAGTTGACTAAAATATTAATTAATTATTAAGCCTAAATTAACGTCTAAGGTCTTGAAAATGGAAGTTGATTTTCAATCTTTCAAGTTAAGGTATGTTCTTTAACCTAGCCATTTTAACTAGGTTTTGAACTCTTTGTAAGAATAATAACTTATAAGGTTGTACTGGAAGCATAATAACTTAGTTTGTTAAATTAAAATCTCACCTTTAGTTATTTTACAAAAAGGAAGAGTTGAGGGACTAGAATTGTCAATTAATGAAAGATATGATAGCTTAACCCTCATCACCCTTCCCTATCCTCTTTACATTTAGAATAGGATAAAAACTTTATCTTGAGAGAGGAATTCATTGAGAGTGAAATTAGAAGTCTCCTTAGAGTTCTAATACAAAATTATCAAATAGAAGCTAATATGCTAGTAATTGTTGAAGCTTAAACAGTGACATGTGCCATTCCGATGAAGGAGCTATTCCGAAGCAATTCATTCTGAGGAAGAATCTAAACCGAAGATGACAAGTCTCAGACTACCTGATTGTTAGATAGTTTGTCTTTTAGTGGGGATACGTCCATGATCACAACAACTTAGTAATGTTTTTATAAATAACAAGGTCTTTGGGTTATACAACATATGATTTAAACATAAAATGACAAAACAAGAATGAGGAGGGACTAGTTTATTAACTTATCATCTTATGGCAAGTTAATCAGAAACTAGTAAACTCAAGGGTTAATATGAAAATATTTGAAATTCAAATAATGAGGATAAGGATAGCTTGATCTAATACAAGATAAGGACTAGATAATGATGGAAATCCTAACTGACATATCTCTTCACTCTTGACCATTCCCTTGGATTCTCTCCTTTCCTTCATGACGCACTCCTTACTCTTAGCCTCCCAGTTCCCCCCTTCTCTAGCTATAATTTTGAGCTTCAAGTCATAAAAGGAGGTTGTCATTTGTTGGTTGATCATTATCTTGGGTGCTACTACAAGAGAGGAGTTTTGATTTGGGCTCTAGATCATCCAAAACAAGAAGTAAAAACAAGCCGATCCCAAAAAGTCATCAATGGTATACCATTTTTTTCTACATTCTAGTATTTTTTTTGTTGTATTAGTTTATGATCTTGTGATCCTTTAATGAAATATGGTTTTGAATGTTTGCTTCCATCAAATGTTTGGTTTTGTTTTGAATTATCACCACATTCCAACAGTGCTACAAAATCCACTAGTTCATGTTTTGTGCACAAAAGAACTATCCAATTTTATTGTGTGAAAAATGAGGTATACTTTTTACATACTTGAAAGAAACCATGTATATGAAATACACACATTAAGCTCACAGTTTTGAAAAGAAAGGAAAAAGAATTTGGCTTTCCAAAGTTTGAATGAAAACCATAAAATTTATAGACAATGTCTCTATAATCTTATGGTTAAACTATTTTTAATAATCTAAAAGTTGTAAATAAAGATAAAAAATTAAGTGTCAAAGTCTATGTTTTTGCTCTTAGTTAACACGTGGTTTAAGACATGTTTTTATGTCAAACAATGCTTAAGCAACAATATAAAATTCTGTCGTTAAAGCTGATGGAATTTACAATAAGGCTAAAATAGTGCTGATGAGGTTTTAACGACGTTTAAAGCTGTTGCTAAAGCTGAAGAGTATTTATTTTAGTCTATATTTTTGTTGATCAGTTTCAATGAACACTTTGTTGCTATCACAAAGGTGTTGAAACAAACTCTTATTGTATAAAAGTGTTGTTTTAAATGGTATGGATTAGGTAGCATGTGCTTCGACTAGACCTATGTTTATGATGTCTATTTGACATTCTTTGGGTTTTTGAAAGTTGTAATTTTGCGACCTGCATGTAGTTTTGATTATTTGTTTTGTAATGCAAAATTCTTTTTAATTGCATCGTAATATATTAGTTATGGAATTGTAATATAATAGCAAATGTAATAAAGAATCGAAGAATACCAAACGAGGATGATAGAGATTGGAATTGGAGTCTCAAGGAGTTTCACTAGACAACAAAGAGTTAGTGATAAAGCAAGTGAGATCTCAGGGGAAAAATGCATAGCATTGACACATATGTTACCGTTATTGTTTACATGTGTGTTGTGTTATTTTATTTGTTGCATGGTTGCTTAAAAAATAAAATTGGAAACACAAATAATAATGGTTAAAAGGTAGCAAATGAATTTTGCAAACAACATTGACATTTATAAACCTTTTATAAAATCAATTTAAAAAGGGTTTAAAAATGATCGTTGCCAAAAAGAAAAGTTAAAATGTTTAACTAAATAAAACAAAAACCAATTTTATAAAAATGTAAATATCATGCTACCAAGAAAAGACCACACATTTAGCTAATGGTCTTTCGGCTTGAGAATTGTTATAGCCAACACGTTGATTATGCTCAAGCCAAAATAATGTGATACTTGCGATAACTCGAGAATCTCGAATCGAGTGTCACATGGTTTTTGCATGGTTAATTTACCATCTAAGCTTGTGATCCACGACATACATGTCATGAGCAAAGTTGAGCATGAAAAGGATTAAACATGTCATTTACCGAAAATCTAAACATGCAAAGACAAGATGTTATTTTTGGTGGAAAAAAATGATAAAGAGAAAACATGTGTAAGGCCGGCCCCCTTGACGAGCCCATTGATCGACTAATGGAACTGCTTCTAGAGATGATGCCCCTTAGAACCCTACCATGACTGTTGTCGTCGAACCCCCGTGTTCTTGAGATCAAATCAGTTTATACAAACGTGCATTTCACACCTCCCAAACTCGGGATATAGTTAAAATTGAGTTCTACTTGTCTCGAGTTAACCCTGATTACACTAAAACCACCAAAAAGTCCAGGTAATCTAGATTAACATTAAAGTTGCTTTGACATGAGTATATATGGCGATGAAGTAAATTTTGTTTTTCTTAGCATCATTATCATTGTCTTAAAAATAGTTGGTCCGAATGTGTCTATCACATTGATATATAATCACCATTATCATCATCGACCATCATACAAATCTTGACTTGCTGTTCATCTTTATCACCACGTACACCAACACCATAATTCACCATTAAATTTGTGCATTTTCTATATATACTGAAACTAGTATCCAACATTTTACATCAAAAAGAAAAAGAAAACACATAAAAACTCATGCTTTAAATCATGTCTTATATATTGTACATCTAATCCCAAACTAAAATAAATATATGAAACTCTCATCAAACACAAATGCAAAATTTATCAAGTTTAAATAAAAATGGTTTAATTACATCCTATACCAACCAACTTTTATCAAAATTCCCTACCATTGGATGACCAACATTTAGTTGTACCATCTTAGCTCTTTCAACTCTGTAAAACACTACGTTTAAAGACAAAAATGATCAATTTATAACGGTCGACTTTTTGTGATGTATTGTTGACGTTCCGCAATTCGGGTCAATAAATTTAATGATTTTTTTTTTTTTGCAACATAGAGACCTAAACTCCCTAACTTATCCAATTTTCGTTATTATTGACGCTTTTTGATCCTTATTTTAAAACATCTTAATGATCTTGATCCATGTTAATTAAAATGACAACTATATCTTTTATCTCATTTATTTTACCTTTTTTTTATAAAGGTGTCATACTAATTTAGGACTACATTCACATAAAATCCAGGTAAATTTAGACATCCATGTCTAGGATTTCATAATCAATTGAGCGAATTCGAGAGGCGATTTATTTTAGAGATATTTTATCAAAAAATTAACAAAAGCATCCAACACTTTAAAAGCCCAACCCCTTGTGTCAAAATATTTGCAACCTTTCATAGCCCACTAAAAAACAGCAACATTCTTGGTTTCCTTCAATCTTTGCATTACACAACGCCATTGATGGTACCTAGCATCAATTGCATCAAGCTCTTTCTCCATTTCTTTACAAAAAACCTTTGGAGAACGAGGAGAAAGACACAAACTCGAATCAGAAGACACCGTTTTCAATGAACCTATGCTAGAAATTCCCAAACTCTTTGACCAATAACCGAAATCTATAGTCGATGAATGACTTAACGATCCTATTGAAATTTGAACAATTTGAGAACCTTCACATGAACTTTTCCAATTTGGTACAAGCTTCAAAATCATGTCATCAATCAAATTGGCTATGAAAGCAACGTCTTTTTGTAACAAGTCAAGTTGGTCAACCATCTCTTGAGCTATCGAATGTACAGTGTCAGAGTCCAAACAAAACGAAAACCCAACATTCCTCACTCTACCTGTTACGAAATTAATTAAGATATATTGTTTTAATATAGATAAACAATGAAATTAAAGCTCTTACCACTGACATCAGAAATTCTTAAGGTTAAAAAGATGGAGTTGTCATCGTTTTTCTCCCCTTTCAATCTGAATTGGTTTTTTTCGTTAACACATGACAACTTTTTATTACCTAATTCCATGGCATATTATTTTTGCTTTGTTAATTTGCGCTTCACGGGCTCATAAACACGGTTTTTACTTTTTAATACTTTCTTGAGAGAGAAATGGGTCTTTTAGAAGCTCTGTAGCAGATAAACTTTCAGATGCTTATTTATTTATTTTATTTATTTATTTATTTATTTTTTTGACCAACACTTTTCTATAAATTGTTTCACTTGTGGGTCCTTTATTTCTCCAAGACTAGCTGGCTTTATGCCCTAAAACAATCAAGATTTATACACCAATGATATATTAACACGGCTATAATATAGGGGAACTTACCCAAGTAACCTTTTTATATACTTGTGCATGATTTTTGCATTCTTTATATGGATATTCACACGTGATTAACTCCAATATTCACATTCCGAATGAATATATGTCGACTGGTTCATTGTATTCTTCATCATAGAGATTTAGGGTTGCCAAACGTAAATCTCCGATTTTGACTTCTCCATGATTACCATTGATGAATATGTTGTCACATTTTAAATCTCTATAAATAATAGGTGGATCATGACTATGGAGATAAACTAAGCCTTCGAGGATCTGTCTGGCCCATTTCTTGACAGCCTTAAGATCAACACTCTTATGCTTCTTGCGGTATCTAAAATTAGAAAGATAGATGGAAGAAAGAAGTTGATTAAATGGGAAATGAAGAAAGGAGTTAAGAACAGGGGAAGAAGACATTCTTATGTTTCAGTGTCTTAACTAAGTGAATCTCAGAGTACAATCTCTCGAGTTGTTCTGTTGATTGCAATCTATCGTCCAAAATCACTTGGTTCCAAGCAACTTCAATTCCTTCAACTTCATCAAATGCCTTGTATCTATGAATACCGGAGAAGGAAACTATGGAATCAGTATGATCAGTCTGAAAAGAATCGTTCGTAATTGGTAAGGTTTAGAAATCATACAGTCTTGAATGCTCCACTCCAGAGGACTTCATTGTACTGAAGAAAGAAAAACGGAGAACTAAGAAATTGATGATTATCCACCACTTTACAATGAAATTGAAACAAGATCTTACTCGAACATAACGATTGTTAGGGCATATTTCGACGACGTCAGTATCCTCAAGCTCCGGTTTCCGTTTTGGCTTTGTTTCCCGTTTGGCTTCACGAAGCAAATCATTTGCAGACAACAAACGGCCAACCTCAGAAGCCATGGGGAGCATCAACGAAAAGAAGAAGATACAGCAGTAGACCAAACGAGAAACTACACAGAATCTAGATTTGGTAAAGTTCAGAAAAACGCTTCGCAAGCAACAGTAAAAGAATCAATCGACGTTCGAGATTGAAAATAATTTCCATCAAAAATCTTTCTCAATGAATCATTCGAGATAATTCCTATTTTTCTTCTCATATCAACCAAGGTGCTCATTCATACACATGCAGATGCAAAAAGTCAATCTTGGCCTTGGGGGCAAGAATCAAGGGAATATCCCTTGAAATCGAGCCCCCTTTATCACCTATTAAACCAGAATTCGAGACTGGCCGGATTAAGGGTCGTAACAAACCAAATCCAATAAAAACCCTAACCCAAATCAACGACGAAATTGGATTCAATATGAAATACTTTCGAACTTCGGAGAATCATCTGGATCAAGTTACAAGCGGACGGTTATGGTTTATAAAGAATCGCACCCTTAGACGTTCTTTAAAAAAATCCTCAAGTTTCAAAAAGCAGAATTTGAAAAACTTCCGTATTTATATATGTGTGCATATATAACAAACAAATGGTTTTGTGGTGTAGTTGGTTATCACTTCAGTCTAACACACTGAAGGTCTCCGCGGTTCGAACCCGGGCGAAGCCATAGTTTTTAGAAATCGTTTTTTTTGGGGAGTGAAGTCGTAATAATTCATAATAAATTATTCTGCATAAATTATGTATTTTTGGGACAACAATTCAATGGTGTTACAGACAAAAGCAATCACCAATTCAGCTCCACAAAAAGACTCGTTTGAGGATGTAGTCCAAGTTCTTCAAGCGTTGAAGAGAGTTGATCTTGACCATAAAGAACACGTGGGAAGAAGTTGACAAGAGTGTAACTCCCGATATCTAAGCAGTCTGAAGAATCTACGAACTCATATACGGATTGTAGGGTTGCAGTACAAGGAAATGTTCTTCCTATTCGATCTCCTGTGGGTAGTCTCACGAGCACCTTCACGTATCAAACTCGTCTTCAGTACACAATTACATTAACCGCTAATTTTTATGTAGCCTAACATGCTGTTATAGATTGAGTTTTCAGAATTAATTGTTATACCTGAATCACATCAGGATCTTGTTCAGGTTCGAACCCCAACGGCGGAGCTTCCTCCTCGCTCAATTTAGCTTCACTCTCAGCTCCGATCTCAGATCCCAACGGCGGAGCTTCCTCCTCGCTCAATTTAACTTCACTCTCAGCTTCAATCTCAGATCCCAACGGCGGAGCTTCTTCCTGATCACTCAATTTAGCTTCATTCTCAGCTTCGATTTCTGTTCCGTTTGGATCTTCTTTTTCGTGGCATTCGTTAGCCTGGTATGGCATGAACAATTTAACCAATTAACGTACGTTTCTTGTTAAAGCAATGTTGGATCAGAACATACTTGATCAGTTTCAAGTGCAGATGCGGATGGAGCATCTTCTTCCTCCCTCAAAGGCGTGTCGTTTGTTTGTTCATCGCTGGTATCTACGCTTGCTGCAAGGGCTGGGGCATTTTCTTGAAGAACAGTCTGCAACTCTGTAACCATTTCTTCAGGTGATGAAGGCCCCTCAAACTACAATGAAACACCAATTAAAAAGGAATGGGAAAATATTGACTTTAGATTGGAACAAGATACCTGCCGGAGCAAAGAAAAACTCTCGCCGGTGGCTGCCATAATCACCGCCCAGAAAGGAAACCTAGAAGCGTTCAAGCTCATACTAATCTCAAGCCCCTCCTTTTCCTGAATACTATCACCCCAAGAAACAAAATGATCGTTTACAAACGCCGATAAAAACTCCGAACACAGAGTCTCATTACAGAACGATGGTGTATCAGGATGATCCGGCGAGTGCAAGTAGACAAACAACAGCTTACATTCACGCCCCGACCTCTCTACTGCGTCGATAAAACGCCCGGGGAAGAAATCTGGATGTATTATACCATACCGACTCTCAAATTCCGACAGGAAATCTCTGGCTTCCGATGCTTCCGCCGCTGCTGACACAGAAACTGAAACCGGCGGAGTCGACGATGGTTTCCGGTTACGACCGGAACTAGTGAACCCGATCATGTTTAGCCAATAAGACAGAAAAAAACCAGCCACCCATAAGCTCAGCCCAATTGACCCGGTAACTAACCCCAGGCTACCACCAATTATAGATATCGGGAGCAAGAACAGCTTCCATGCTAAACCTAGAAGAGCTAATTTCGACCGTTGAAATCTTCCGGTGGCGGAAGTTATGGACGGGTTGTTATCATTGAGACCTGTAATTGTTTGAAAGTAATCTACTTCACTCATGCTAGTAATTTACTATTTTATCGTTATGAACCCCGTTTGATTTCTGAAATTTACAATCTTTGCACTGATCATGTCAGTGTTTTCAGAAATCTAGATGCCATCTATTATCCCATTTGGTTGTTGATGAATTTTTGTGGCCATGAGGATTGAAGAACGAGAATGTGGATGGATTGGAGTAGAAGAATACTTGTCATATCGACATCGACGAAAGCAGCATGCATTCCGCAAAATCCACATGTTTTTGGCTACAAGTAAACACGATTGCCACAACGCAAGTTTTGGGTCCACTCTTCTAAAAAATTGACAATTTGTCAATAATGAGAAATGATGAAACATTAGTATATATTAATACTAGATTACAAACCCGTGTGTTACACGGTTGAGAAAAAAAAAACTTATATACTAAGAAAAACATTTTATTTTAAAAGTACGATGTTATTTATGAAATTTTTGCATAATTTAATGATAAAATCAATATTGTTATTCAACGAAAAGACACATATTAAACATGTGGTGGAAAGGTTTAAATGAGATGTTTGATATGAAAATCATACACAAAATAATTATAAACCTTGTAGAGAGAATAGAAAATTTTTGCATCTTATTTTTCTTAATATGCAATTACGAAATGAAAACTGTAATGGAAGGATGAAACTTGTAGAGAGAAAAGAGGATATATACATCCCATTAGAAGACATCACCTTTACACATAAGAAGTATGTTTCCACCAATAAGTTCCTATAAAATCAACCAATTTTCACAATTTAAAGCATTAATAGAGTGACAATTCATGAAAACTACAAAAGAAACAGGTCCGACTTACTTTTTGTGAAAACTACAAATGAAATAGGGTTGGATTAGAAATCAACCAATTTAAAAGATTTATTCCTTTCCAATTTTGGTCCAAGGGTGAAATCGTCATCTTAAAAAGATCAAACCTGACCTGAGGAGTTATATTTGATGATTCAGACACGAAAATTGCTATAGAACATCAGCTTAAGTCTGGATCATAAAAAACTTTTGTATAATAAGAATTGTTTGCTTTTTTAGACTAAATGAACCTTTTATACAAGAGTAAATAACCATTAATAATAAGATCGAGATAAACATATTACAAACAATCCACAATAACGCAAACAGAAAATAAGAAGCCACACCACGCTATGAAGCCAAAAACCTCAACGATTAATTACAATTAGCATATTCAAGACAGCAAAAAAAAAAACGTACATACATAGACCCAAACATTAACAAAAACTGCCCTTTTGTGACATGAATCTGGTTGTTTCACCTACATATTGTACGTAATGTGATTCCTAATTCTTGTTTAATACAAGTTCAAAAGTATAGTTATCTGATCAACTAATCATTAAATTCTTTCAAATACATATAACCTTTCTACAAACTAACTACTTCTATGCTACTAAACTACACCAAAAAATTTTAACCTTTGTTTCATAGATGTTAATAGTTAGTGATGTTGACAACTCATTTTCTAATTACATTTCAACACCATGACAATTGAATTAAATACCTTCTTTAAAACCATCATGTTCTCAAACTCACACCATCACACTCTTATTGAAGATTCTGCTTTTACAGTAACTTCTTCAAAGCATATGAACTGTTAGGATCGAAACATTTAGCATACGGACACAGAACTCACACAGTCAGCTCACAAATTAAGAACACAAGAATTTAACGTGGTTCGGTCCAAAACTGACCTACGTCCACGGTGGGTAACTAGGAGTTTTATTTCGTGGTGCTACTCTGCACTCTCTTAGTGTTACATGGTGTTGTGTGGTACATCTAAAATTGTTGCAGACCTTCAACTTATATAGGCATGTGTATCTACCCACCATATATTAAACAATAGAAAAGAAATGGGTTGTTAGGTCAAAGAAGAACAAATATGACTAACACTGCCACCTCTCTTTGAATTCAAAAGCTTCACACCAACCCTCTTAACAATCTCCCACTTGAAGATTTTGAACAAAGTAGTATTTATCTACCGTCCAACTCTTGCAACAATTCTTCAATCTCTCACTTGAAGCCACAGAACAATCTTCACCTGGGCTTCAACTGTGCATCTGTATTTCCGTAAACTCTTTCTTAGTTACCCCGGCCTTCTCATCAGTTAATCTGAAAGGCCCGTTAAAACTCCCATGAGTTTCAACATGTTCGTCATGACTTAAACTGCCCTTGACCCGTTCTCTGTCCCTATCGGCTCCCACTGAAAACGAACTACCGAATCCTGGAACAATCTGAGAACAAACAACAACACTCTCCATATTTAGCAAGTTACCAAAACCGAGAGACTTTTACAGCTGAAAACTGGTTCTAAATCCACTGTCGTCCTGGACCTATGATTGAAACACGACCTATGCTCCCACTGTTGCAAAACCCTGCAACTGAAACAATACTCTGTGCTCTTATTGCCACAATATCCTTCGAGTGATTTTTCTGAACCTTTCCATGCTCGTTCAACCTGAATCTTCCTTGTAGCTCTAGGCTTCCTACTTGCAAAAGGTCACCCTCTTCTGCCCATGAGATTCTGTGAACCGGACTTTGTTTCTCTTCTGAACTGGGACGGTCACTCCCTCAGACGGTAATCCGACCATATACAGCGAACATTCATCGTTCACAAGTCTTACCTTTCCAAAGTCTCCAACTTTCAGATTCTGCAGTGCTTCACTGCTGTGGGTAGCGTGAAATGAAGCACCAGAATTCTTGACCCAAGAGTCTTCACTGCCTTCCACTGAGTCCCAATGCATCAAACCTAGACACATTCTCAGAAGCAGAATTTCCTCTATTTGGACATCGACTCTAAAGAATGTCCACACCTAAACGTCATGAATAACACCGAACTTTCTGATCCCGTGATTACACCTAAGTCTGCTGACTTTCTAATCACTGCTGGATCTACCGAAAACGGATTTTCTCTTAATTACTTGATCTGTTCATCCCATGATCTGTTCTTGAACCCGTGAAACTCTGATCATCGCTGGATTTGTCTGAACGTCTGATCTTCTGTAATTCTCTAATTTTCTCCCTTTACCAATACCACATCATGAACTTTCTGACACATAAAGCCTCAATCTGCGTCTTCCACCAACTTTTCAATCTTCACTAAACGAAGCCTTGTCTGAACTTAACGACTGTTCTTCTGAACTCTGTTAAATAATCAACCTATTTAAACTACAGCGGAATATCGAACTGAGAATCAGAAACTGAAAATTTAAACTGAATCGATAAAACCCGACAAACGTTGTTGGCATTGGTTTTCGATTTCTTTAAATTTCTTCTGAGTTCAACTGTTCTTCACCGATTAAATAGAATTTTGATTCAACTGTTCTTGTCTCGTTATTTGCAAAATATAATCCCCACCCAAATTATTTTCTGGCCAAACTGCCCAAAACAAATGTATGAGTGGCTGTTTTGCGACTTTGACAAAGTTAAGGGACCAAACTGCAATTTTACTGAAGTTCAAGGACCAAACTGTAATTTTTCTGAAAGTTCAGGGGCTAAACTGCAATTTTCTGAAAGTTCAGGGGCCTGTTTTTCAAATTATGGAACTTCAGGGACCTGTTTTGCAAATTCTGGAAATATGCTACAGTACTGCTACAGGAACCGCTACAGTGAACTGCTACAGTGTCGTCTTCTCCGGCGGACTCCGGCGCTACAGTGTCGTCTTCTCCGGCGAACTGGTTTTTCCGGCCAACTTTCCGGTGAGTTTTGACCAACTTTGACCGGTGATTTGGAGGTCTTCCGGTAGTAAAAAAAATCCAAAAAATATATTTTCGGAATCTGCGGAACGAGACCTTCCCAATGGCGTAAACCAAAATCGTTTTTGAGACAAAAAATTTTCGACCCAAAAACAGAAAATCACTCTCTGGAGCTATATCAAGGCTCTGATACCACTTGTTAGGATCGAGACACTTAGCATACGGACACGGAACTCACACAGTCAGCTCACAAATTAAGAACACAAGAATTTAACGTGGTTCGGTCCAAAACTGACCTACGTCCACAGTGGGTAACTAGGAGTTTTATTTCTTAGTGCTACTCTGCACTCTCTCAGTGTTACATGGTGTTGTGTGGTAATTATTAGTGACGGAGGATCACATTTCAAGAATTTCAAGTTCGGAAGATTGCTGAAACATTATGGGGTAAATCATCGCATTGCAACACCTTATCATCCTCAGACCAGCGGCCAAGTAGAAGTATCCAATAGACAAATCAAAGAAATCCTTCAGAAGACTGTCAAGACGGATAGAAAGGATTGGTCGCTAAGGTTAGATGACGCATTGTGGGCATACCGGACAGCATACAAAACACCGATCGGAACCACTCCATATCGGTTGGTGTATGGAAAAGGATGTCATCTACCAGTGGAAATCGCCAATCGTGCCCTATGGGCTGTTAAGAAAGTCAACATGGATTACACTGACGCTGGAAAAGAAAGGAAGCTTCAGCTGTCTGAATTAGAAGAATTACGAGACGAAGCCTATGAGAATGCAGCCACTTACAAATCAAAGATGAAGCGATACCATGACGCAAAGCTTCGCTTGAAGGTCTTTGAAATCGGAGTAATTAGCATTACAGATTATGGTGCAATCGAAATCCGGGATGTGAAAGGTGGACAACCGTTTAAAGTCAACGGCCATAGACTCAAACTATACATCACTACAGGTACATTCCAGAAGCTAGAAGTGGAGACAGTTGAATTTGTAGCAGATATTCCAACATACACTCCATGAGGCAGGTAAGTGCACGTCTGGCTGAAGACGTTAAACTTAGCGCTTATCGGGAGGCAACCCGATCATCATTTGTATAAATTTGCATGTCATTCTTAATTCTTTACATTCATGTTATCACGATATGAAGAAAGCAAGTGTGGGGTCAATTTGGTAATCTTGTAGCACCGCGACGCGGGATCTTTGAGTCCGCGGCGCGCGTGTTAAATTTTTCCGATTACACTTGAAATCAGATTTTTAACGCGACGCGGATAGAAGCTTCCCGCGCCGCGGCCTTATCTTAATTTGAAATTAGAGATAATCCTGAAAACAGAGTTTTGAATGCCATTCCAAAACCCCCATACTTGTATATAATCAGAACGTGATAATTCTTGCTTCTTTTCACCGTGGTAAAATCTCTTCGTGCAAGTAATACATCTGCATTGTCTGTTTCTTCACAGCAAATCAAGTAAGCATCCTCTTTTCATCTCTTTTTCTCTTTTCTTGAACTTAGAGTAAATACTTCTGTAAATTCACAATGTTGCAATCATCTGGTGAAATTGACAGTGAAATTAGGATTAGACCACTATGCTCTGCAAAACCCAATGTTTAGAACTAGGAAAAATGGCTTAGTAAGGACGTAATCTGCGAATGTTTCACTGAACTCATTCGCCGCGCCGCGCCTGTTACAGCCTGCGCCGCGTATCGTGAAAACTCATATAGCGCGCCGCGGGACTATATACGCGCGACGCGTCGAACGTCTGGACAGAACAGTAATTTTCAATTTTTGTGATTTTGTAGAAACAATGTCTTCTTCAGCTAGTTCGGAATCAATTGATTGGAACTCCCTGGCCACGGGAGTGGGTAGAACACGAGGTTATAGCTTTTATAACCGTCGATCTATTCAACAACATAAGCGAATTCTTCCTGCGAGATCGGTCAACTGGGAGTTGACCACGGAGTCTGGGATTATGGCACATTTGCAATACTGGCTGGTACAGACGGGTTATGACAATGATGAACTTATTTATACGTGCCGAGCTATCGAAAACGCGGTCAACATGTCTGAACCAATCTACCGCGAGGTATACTTGCAGTTCCTTGCAAGCTACCACTTTGACCACCAACCGGTAGGGATGGACACTGAAGAGATGGTACAGTTTCGTTTGGGCAACCACAACCGCAGCTGCAGCTTACGGGAGTTCGGGTATCGGATCGGGCTTTACACTGAAGAGGAGTCTGAGGCGCCAGGGTTTGACTTATTCCACCGGCGGGCTAATTACGCCGCCGACGACTCGTTTTCCCCTGGTGATTACTGGAGCACCATTTCATCCACATGGTATCATGAGAATACCGTGCGTGAGGGATCGATGCACCTACCTTCTCACCGGATGCTACATCGGTTGATCACGACCATGATCTGGCCGCGTGCTGATGAGGAGCGAGTTACACCGCGTGAGCTGCACCTCATGTGGTGTCTGACCCGGATGTTGCAGACATGCAACATGCCATACTTCATTGCAGACTATTTCAGATGGATCACCGACGCCCCGCTGCACCAGACTGCTCTCGGTGGAGGGCACTATGTTATAAGACTGGCCCAGTCTTATGGGTTGCTGTCTGAGCACACCACCCGGGGGCTGACAGTTATTCCGCCAGTTCCTTTCAGCCCGCCTACCACCTTATCGAGGGATGTGATCTACGTTGACGATGGTGTCACGACATCTGAGCAACTTCCATTCCCGGCCCTCCGGACCGAGCCATCTTCCTCAACATCCAGGAAGTGTCAGCGAGTAACCGACAGTCTACCTCGCAGCCTTTCCCCTGCTACCATGGAGTCCCGGTACCTGGTGGACAAGATGCAGGCGATCCAGCAGACTCTGCAGATCCACCAGAGAGACCAGCAGGCACAGGCGGTTGTCACTAAGGAGATGAACAGACGGACCGAGAACATGCAGGATCAGCTCCTGTGGCTAGCCGATTGCATGATCACTTTCATGGCTAAAAGCCGATGTGCCCCACCGAGACCACAACCAACAGTCCGGGATGAAGACGAAGAGCCCATGGAGGAGGATCCAGAAGAAGACCCGGAGGAAGGTGAAGAAGATGACACTGCACACAACTAAGGGTGTATTTATGAATGTCTTTTGTCTTTTCTTAGTTTTGTTTTTTATTTTTATTTTGCATAGATTTTTTTTCATACATTTTTAAGTAAATAGGAATTGATTGTTCTTAGTTAACGAAAATAAGCCATTGGGCATTAGGAAGTTGAATAAAAATAATAGGTTTTGTGTTGGGTGATTGTTTATGAGTGCTTGAATGTGGCTGAATTCTCTGCAATTACCGCGCCGCGGATCTCATATATGCGCGACGCGGTCATTTTCACTTCCACAACAGTATCAACTCTCGTAATTACCGCGACGCGTAGATCTCAATTGCGCGCCGCGGTCATTCGCAACACATAAATTTTAAATTGTTTGTTAAGTGATGCATGATATACCAAAAATTGAGAAGGAGTTGTCTCAGACAAGTGTGGGGTCACCGTACCCCCTCCACTTGTCTTGACCACCGGCGTGTTTTACTGTAGCGCTACAACTCCAGCATATGAATCAGGGATCCGATTGTACGCATTATACCTGTGACATTGAGCACCAAGCAGTCTACCGTCCAAAAAAAGGGGTAACTCTTTCTCCCTTGTTTTGAATTAATTTTTGTACAACGGGGACGTTGTACGGTTTTAAGTGTGGGGTGTGGACGGTCGAAAGAGAATTTTTGAAATTTTTTTGCAGAAATGATCAATTTTTCAATTTTTAGCAACTTTTTCAAAATTTTTAATGAATTGCAATTTTGAAATGAATGGTTTATGATTGTGATAGCACTAGTATTTTTCAAGAGATACTATTTGATTGTGATCATGCTATTAGTTAGTCAAATAAGTTGAGTTTTACGAGTTAGAAGATTGAGCTGTTTCAGGATTGGAATTTAGGAAGGAAAAGTCAATCTGTGGCCTTTGTTGTTCGAGCCGGTAGGTCTAAAATGGGTGGCCTTACGCACCTTACCACCTAAGATCGTCTGGTCTGGGATGGTATTTCTGAAAGCTCGCTACACGGACAACATCGAAAGTCATGGACAATTCCTTAATGGCCTTTAGAATCTGAACGAGTAAGTACACTTCATTGTGGACAGAAAGTTTGTAATCAAGGGTTCTCTAGAAAGTCATGAATTCCAAAGAACAACTCAATTATGTTTTCACGAACTATTCCACTCTAGCTCGGGGGACAATAAACTTTGAAACTAAACACAGTCAAAAATTGTTCGATTCTTTATTATAATTTGTTAAAAACTCTCTTGCTTGGGGACAAGCAAGGCACAAGTGTGGGGTGTTTGACAACGCCTAGTGATATCAAGTATTTTAGGCGTTGTTGAGCCCTGTTCTTGGTAAAATTATATCAAATATGCATGGGTATTCTCACTTTTCGTGTCAGGACTTGTCTGGAGAAAAGGAGTAAAAACAGGGACTAAAGATGTACAAAAGGAAAAAGTATGGAAAGAATGCAAAATCAAGAGAAACACGTACGCGCGCCGCGGAATTCTCTTCTGCGCGACGCGGGAGTAAGGCGGTGGAATACATTTTGAATGACGAAAAAACGGGGAACGGATAAGTACGCGCGCCGCGGATTTCCATTCTGCGCGGCGCGGTCACGGGAAATTTGCAACTATAAATAGAGGCATTTCCAGCCGAAAACCCTAGCAAAGACCAGGTGTAAACATCGACCTAGAAGCTCTTTGACTCGAGGATTAATTTCAGCAAGCTCATAATTGGTATTTCATGTTTTTGGATTTAATTTCCTTTTTAGTAGTGAGTAGTTTTGTAATTAAAGTCTTTGGGAGTGACAACCACTGACTTTGAGCCTTTAGGTTTCTGATTTTGAAGCATTTGGTTACTGATTCTGTAATTGGAGTTTGGTTTTGGTGAATGCAATCATTTGGTTACGTTTAATATTGGTTTTTCGGTATTTCGGATGTTAGTTTGTGTTTTGATTGTTGGATTATGATTGGATCGTGTTTTGGACTTGGTTGGACTGTTTTCCTTTGCTGAAAACAATAGCTAATTAGGTTAGGGTCAAGCATTAAACCTTGGCTAGTAACTGTTCTATTGGACTTTAACTAGCGGTAGTTTTATGCTGCTTGGTTTTGCTAGTTTGAATGCCTTCAATTGCTTCTGATTCAGCGATGTACTTCTGAGTTCAGAAAGTAACTAGGTCATTTGGACATAGTTAAACTTGGCTTGTGAGTTTAAATATTGTTTTGAGATAGGAAGATAGAAATTAGTTCCTCCGACTATAGCTGTGACACTATCAGTTGGCAATCTCTCATCTAGGCTAACCACGTAGCTCCTGTGGATCGACCCTGACTCCACTATACTAGTGAATGTTAGGTTATTTCTTATTTTTGACCGCATGACGACCTCTGCGTGCACGTCAAAACCTAATTTAATTAGGGAAAAAATCAAAAGGTTAGAAATTTGAGCCTATGATTTTACCTTGAAGATATGATGAAATTGATTACAGAGACAACTCCAAAACATCAAAATATCCACAAATTCGAGAAGATGGAATAAGGGAAGTCAGAGTGTTGTAGATGAACATCGATCGACATGTTTCCCTTTTTCACACCCAATGTTTCTTGAGTTTAATAAAATTAAAAGGCATTGAAGATAATGGCACGAGAACAGGCAGCGATGATGGTGTAGATACCGTGTTAGAGACGGGAGAGCTAAGGATTCTTGGTAGTGATGGTAACCGCTATCGGTGTATTGGGAAAGACAAACATGGTTTAAGCGTGACCTAAAAGAGAATGAGAAGAAGGATCTAAATCCGCCATCGGTGAACCAGTTGTTGTGACATAGAGTATGAACGAATGTCAAATTTATTTGACAGTTCTTGAATTTTTTAGACCTAATGATTGTTGATCATATCACCATAACATGTAAGTTCCTTGTAATTTGTTGTAATTTGCCAGTTTTTTAATTCATGGGAATTAATTAATATTTCTCCAACTCCAATTGACCTAATATAATTTACGATAAAATGGATTTCTACCCAATTTGTGCAGCCTGCTTGCACTTTGTTACCAACATATGCATGATTTTACCGAATTGGTTGCATAAATCTGTATTAAAACAGTGAAACATGATTGCATAAGTTGGTTAAATATATGAATTATTTTACCAAATTGTCTGCATTATTTTATCTTGTTTTCTTTGAATTAAAGTGTTAGTAGAAACGAGGAAACACTCGAATCAACGATATATTTGAACAAGTAAGGGGTCACAAGTTATTGATTCATATATTCACTAAGGCCTTTCGGAGTGGGTGCGAGCTCATATGCGAGCTCTCACTTTCTATGCGGGGAACACCACCCCTACTAATAGTGCTTGCACTTTTGGCCTCGCACGGTGTTACAACGTTGCACGACGAAGGGAAAGATATGGTAAGTGGCTTGTACATTAAACATAATTACTTGTACCAAATGTGAGGGGAAGTGAGTGGTAACCATTTCCAAGGGTGAGAGGAGGAGTGATAGGTGCTGACTGAAACGCTGATGTATCAAGAAAAAAGTGAGAGCTCGTAAGAGTCCACACCGAATGGCCTAAAAGCTTTATGACATTGCATCAATTATTCATCTTTTCACAATTATTTCACATTTGATCCGTGCTTAGCTTTCAATTGTTCTTCATGTTTGTTATATAGGTTACTAGAATTTTTTTTTTTTGGCAGAAACTCGAGTGTTTGTTGTAAATCCTATGCTAGCAACATGTAAGCTATTTTGGAGTGAAATACTCAACCTGGTTTCATTTTAGGACCAAAATGCATTATTATTTTTTGAAACGAGGTTGCATCGTTTTTGTCAATTGCATAAATTGCTAAAAAGGCGAAACAATGTTGCATAAATTGGTTAAAAATGTAAGTATGAAACATTGTTGCATACCAAGTGCAAAGGTGAATCATGATTAAATAAGCATTCAGCCAGTGTCACATCATGAAGTAATTGTTTTTGATTAATATGTTGCATATTTTGGCCCTAGAATGAAATGTGGTTGCATATTTCATCTAAAAAACCATTTGGGAAATAAATTAGAACAAAAATGATGAAACATTGTCATTAATGAGCATTTAACCCTTTAACCCTTTCCTTTTAGTAAACTTCAAACCTAAAATTACCAGCGAAAGTTACTTTCCCCATCTTCATCATTGTAAGGAAAGAATTTGATGATCTTGATTTTTTTTAAAGGAAGTTCCGTATTTTTTCCATTATAAAAGGCATTTAAAACATTTCGAGAGTCAGGCCTAGATTTTGTTTGTAAATCGAAGTCCGCTCATTGGCATTTAGATTATTTTTTTTACTTCGTTTTGAATGTAAATAACCTTTTGGAGGCACAATAGTTGCAGCCATTCGCCTAATCAAGGAACGTGGAGTTGACAACCAACATATCGAAGTGGTAAATTAAGAAGCATATCATATTGAATTGGTAAATTAAGAAACCCTTATTAGAATTCCCATATATTGAAAAACAATAATCTGTTTGCAAATTTTATCTTTTAAAGTTAAGTTGTTTATTTTAGGTATCTGCTGTGGCTTGCCCATCAGCCCCAGCCCACGAAAAGCTGAGCGACAAGTGTCCCGAATAGACTATTATAAAACATCTAAAATCGATTAACATTTGATAAGGGGTATATTCGTCTTTTGTAATTGACTTCTTTTATGAGTAACTAGGCTTTACCACTTTTCTCTCATTATCAATAAATAACAAAATTGGTCCCGTGTTTTCTGATTTTTACCGTGATTAGTCCAAAATAAAAACCTTTTTTCAGTTTTTGCCCTTATTTCAAGGTTCCATATCCGTTTATGTCTTTATTTTAGGGGTGAGCAAAAACCGAACCAGAAATCGAACAACCGAAACCAAACATAAAACCGATGGTGTTGTTTTCTAATTTCCAAAAACCGAAAATTTAAGTTTGGTTCGGTTTTTAGAATATGAAAACCGAATTAAAACCGAAACGAACCAATTGTATGCAATAAATAAAAAATGCAGGTAGTAAAAGATGTGAATTCTCTTTACTTATAACTTTACCTCTTAAGTGAGGGGCGTCCTACATCGCTCAATGTATGAAAATTTAGCTCAAGTATTTGGGTTTGGATCCGATAAAAAACCGATAACCAAGACCTCGAACCGACCGGTTTGGGTTTGATTTCAATTTTAAATATTTAAAAAGTGAAAGTATTGGGTTTGGGGTCAAAACCAACCCAAATCGACCCATGTCACCTACTTTATTTCAAAGTTTCGGGTAGAAAGTTGATATGAAACATTGAAATAATACCCAAAATTTAAAAAAAAAAAGTTTTATATTTGGTCTATACAGTAAAAATAGGATCATGTTGCAATATATTTCTGCCAGACGTACATTCTTTTGTTCACACAAGATTCCAATTACTTTTATATTAGCGAACGAATTTCCCAAATTACCTTCAACAATAACTTAGGAAGACTCTCAACACATTATGTTATACAATAGGATGTTGATAAAGCCACTCCAGTCTATTAAACCATATTAATTCTAGGCTAGCATTATGCTTTAATTATTAAATCTCTTTTAATGAATACATTAACTTTTTTATTAAATTATTATTATATAATCAATTTACGTTCTTGTCTCCTAATTTTCTTCACGGTAATGGGCTGTAGCCCATGTTCTAGATTTTTAGGGTTGGTTTATACATTTTACGGTTTTCGGTATTGTATCCTAATTCTTTTTCACCACAAGCCATCGCCGACGATGGCAAGATGGTGGTGTGCGGCGGTGATGGCAAGGCTTAATCGGCGACGGAGAGGACGGCTTAACCACCACCTGATGCTTCCCGCTGGCTGCTGCAAGTGGGGAAGGCGACGGTGTCCGACCACGGCGATCCTCCGATGAACAGTAGCCTTCTCCGGCTCCAGTGACCAACGGCTTTCTTCGACGGACAGCGAACGACGACTTTCTCCGGCGAACAGAAGCCTCCGGCTTTCAACGCCTCCGATAAGCCTCCAGCATGCCTCACCGAGTGTAAAAAAAAGATTGAAAACAGATGAATCGTACGTTGGTGTGTTGTTATTTCTTCATCTTTTTTATTCTTTTTTTTTAAAACAACCCCAACCTTATAACTCATCTCGAATTGCAATAACGAATCAGCAGCAAAATCACCAACTATCAAGACGAAAATTCACCCAAAACAACCAAAGAAATCAGCTAGCATTTTCGCCCCAATACACACAGGGTAAATGTAACGCCGAAATATGTTTATTATATAATTATAATAAAAAAGGGCAAAATGGTCATTTTACCTCAAAAGGGTAATTTGGTCTTTTTGACAGAAAAGGACATGTTTGGTAATAATATTTTGAGTCTTGGACTTAAAATGTTATAAAAATGTGATTTTTGTCATAAGTTGTGTAAATTGTGGCAAAACTTTGAGATATGCAACTTCAAGGACCAAACTGTAATTTCTGGAAGTATAAAGCTTGGAAGCTTCTTCCATTTGTGCAGAAATTTGTGAGTTACGGGAAGGGTTCTTTGAAAGGGAGTTTGCAGAAATTTTGGAGTAATCTTGAAGAATTGAAGTTGCAATTTGATCTTTGGTTTCAAAGAGGAGAATTGAAAGGTTAGTTCTACAAGTTCTTGATTGTTATTCTTGATGAGTTGTGTGGAACTCAAAAACTGCAATTGCAGCCATGATCATATGGTTAAAATGATGAAAATACTTCCATTAAGTCATGCTAGTAAGAGTTTAAGTCAAGAAAATGGAAGTAGGATGTTATATTTTGATAAATTTGAAGTTTTGGGTTGTTAAAATTTAGAACCCTAAATTGATTGATTGTGTTTTGGGGGGTTAAAAACCTTGTTAAAATGTAAGGTTTTAGCCTAGGAATAAACCCCAAATGATTAAGTCGTGTATTAAGGGTTTAATAAGAGAAATTGGGAGTTTTTAGCATAAAAATCGCAATTCTGGTCTGTCCAGCAAAGATCGGGTCCCGATCTCCATGAGATAGGGTCGCGATCCGTAGGGACGCGATCCCATGGAGATAGGGTCGCGATCCTGCGCTGCATGGAAAATGATCAGATTTTTCATGCTCTCTGTTAAGGTTTGGCTCAATTTTGAAAATTGATGCTAGGCTTATCCGATTGACCTGAAATTTTGAACATAGGTTTAATATGGTATGAAACTTCATACAAAATTGTCGGAATACGTATACGACCTCCCGAAAGTACTGTATCCGAATACGTGTATTTCGGGACGTATATTGGAAATTTTATAAGAATGGTTATTGCTTGGAATTGGTTCTATATTAGACTCGTATGCATTAGAATCAATTAAAATGATTATTAACCTATAATCATTGTGGAAATGAATGAATTATAGGTACGGGACAAGATCTCGCGAAAAACATTGAAAGGCAAGAACCGCTAAGAGCTAGCTGTAGCAAACCTTCAGGTGAGTAATCTTGATCATATCTAGTATGATATATTGGTGCTGCCTTGTTGGCTAAGATTACTATAGTTGATACAAAACGGTGCGGCCTTCGGGCTATGTCTCCGATGTGGCTTTCGAGCTATGACTCCGGTGCGGCCTTCGGGCTATGTCTCCGATGTGGCTTTCGAGCTATGACTCCGGTGCGGCCTTCGGGCTATGTCTCCGATGTGGCTTTCGAGCTATGACTCCGGTGCGGTCTTCGGGCTATGTCTCCGATGCGGCCTTCGGGCTATGATTTTTGTACGGCCTTCGGGCTATGATATTCGGTGCGGCCTTTATGGCTATGATTATGGTGCGGTCAATGATGACCATGACTTAGGGGATAGAAATTGTTTATGAGTTTAATTGTTGTTATTCTTTGGTATATGCTTATCTGTTTACTTGATTACTCATTGGGCTTTGTAGCTCACTATTTATTTGATATGTCCCTGCAGGTGAGCGAGACCCTGCAAAGGGAAAGGATAAAGTCCGTGACTGAGGACTTAGGATCTTGAAGTGACAGCCCGGCTTAAAGATGTATAATATTATGTATTGTACTTCGTGATACACTTGTACTTGTATTGTATTAACTAATACCCCTACTTGTGTTTTGTTTGTAAAATATTTGGTTTCAAAATGAAAAATTTTTGGGGTGTTTTTGGTTAATAAGTCGGGTGTTACAAGTTGGTATCAGAGTCGTGGTTTAAGTGAACTAGGTGTCTTAGATTAGATTCCTGGACTTAAACCTTGAGAGAAGAACAGATAAATAGACTGTTAGATATATATAAGCTTGTTATTATATATGTAATCTAACGGTTTGCTGAAAATTTTGAAGTATGAGAAATACACGAAGCAATCCTACTGGTGTGAATTCGCGTGGAACTGCCAGAAGTGGACCAGCTAGGTCACGCGGCTCTGCTGGGCGAAGAGCACCAGCACGGGAACCGGTGTGACAAAATCCACCTGATATTCGGGCGATAGTAGAAGAGGTGGTTAGGCAAATGCTGCCAGCATTATCGAACAATCCTAACCCGAGTGGCAACCCCAACCCGAGTGTACATCCTGATCCTACTGAAGAGGCTGCAAAAAGTGTTCATGACAGACAGCCAGAAAACGAAAGCCAGGGAGAAAGTCGGGCCCGGGCAGTGAAAGAAACACAAGGTGGAGAAGCCTCTACCAAGAAAATTGGGTGTACTTATAAATCCTTCCTTGGTTGTAAACCAAAGGAATTTTCGGGGACGGATGATCCAGTCAAAGCTATGGAATGGATCATGCACATTGAGAAGGTGTTCCGAGTAAGCAAGTGTGCGGACGATGATAAAGTGGAATTTGCCACGAACCAACTTATAAGCGGTGCACTACATTGGTGGCAAACCTATTACAAATCACTGGATCTTGATTCATCCCAATCGATACCTTGGGAGCAATTCAAGACAAAGTTTAATGAAGAATACTGTTCAGAAGTGGCTATTCAGAAGTTGGAGGATGAATTCCTACACCTGGAACAGGGTTCTCGATCTGTCCAGGAATATACTCTTAGCTTTCTGGAGAAAGCTAGGTTTGCTGAACACCACATTTACACTGAAAAGAGAAAGATCGACAAGTATGTTCGGGGGTTGACAACCCGAATTAGAGAAATCGTGCAACCGTTGAAATTAGTTACTTTCCGGCAAGTGGTGGATCGAGCCACCGAAAGGGAGACCGAATTAAAGCGACAAGAAGACGAAAAGAAAGCCGTTGAAACAAAAAGAAAGGCGGAAGACCAAGGTTGGACGCCTCAGAAGAAGTCAACACAATCCGGTTCTAAGGGTAAAGGTCAAAGAGACGATAGAAAGTGGTGTGAAAAATGTAAGAAAGGGCACTCCGGGAATTGCCGAGTCAACACTACATCCACAAGTTGTCGAAATTGTGGAAAACCGGGGCATGATGTTTACAACTGTCGGGCGGAACGTAGGTGTTTCCAGTGTGGAGCTACGGATCATCTTCGCCTGAACTGTCCCGAGTTGAAGTCAATAGCAATCAGTGATAGACCCAGGATTGAACAGGGCGGAAAGAAAGAAGAACCAAAGAACAGAGGACGACCGGTGGCCTCGCGAGCTTTTCAGATGATGGTGGAGGAAGCCCGGGAGAAAACGGATGTGGTGACAGGTATCTTCACTCTTAATTCCATACCTGTATATGTTATTTTTGATCCGGGGGCTACTCACTGTTTCGTATCGGAGTCTTTGTTGTCTCGCTTGAATGTACCGTTAACTCCGATGGGTGAAAGTTTAGAGGTGGCTATAGCCGACGGTAGATATGTTTGGGTATCCGAACACCTTGAAGGTTGTCAGCTTAAAATCTACGGGACCGTTTTCCCTATAGATTTGAAGCCGATGACTACCAATGAATTTGGTGTGATTGTGGGGATGGATTGGTTGGCGACAAATTATGCTAACATGGATTGCAGAAATAAAAGCCTCACAGTGTTGTCACCAGATGGGAAATTGATGAAGATTCAGGGTGAACGACCTCGGTTGCGGATGCCAGTTATCTCCTTTGCTCAAGCCCGAAGCTGTATCAGTAAAGGAGGGATGTCCTACTTGGCTTATGTATCGGTGGCTCAACCGATTAAAGTGGGGGTAGCTAATGTGAATGTGGTGAATGAGTTCCCAGATGTGTTTCCGGACGAACTTCCAGGGTTGCCACCAGATCGACAGGTTGAGTTCACGATTGAACTAGTTCCGGGAGCTGCACCTGTTGCCCGAGCTCCATACCGTTTAGCACCTTCAGAGATGGTGGAACTGCGCAAGCAACTGGAAGAACTGCTAGACAGGGGTTTTATCAGACCGAGTACATCGCCTTGGGGAGCCCCTATCTTGTTTGTTAAGAAGAAGGATGGGTCAATGCGCATGTGTATTGACTATCGGGAGTTAAACAAGATCACGGTGAAGAACCGGTACCCGCTACCCAGAATAGACGACTTGTTTGATCAGCTGCAAGGCGCGTCCTACTTTTCCAAGATTGACTTGAGGTCGGGTTATCACCAGTTGAAGATAAGGGAGTCAGACATTCCGAAGACAGCCTTTCGTACGAGATACGGTCATTATGAGTTTTTGGTGATGCCTTTTGGGTTAACCAATGCTCCAGCCGTATTCATGGATCTTATGAACCGGGTGTGTCGGCCGTTTCTTGATACCTCGGTGATCGTGTTCATTGATGACATCTTGGTGTATTCCCGAAGCCAGGCGGAGCATGAGGTACACCTGCGACAGATGTTAGAGCTGCTTCGTCAAGAAAAGCTGTACGCGAAGTTCTCTAAGTGTGAGTTCTGGCTAAGGGAAGTTCAATTTCTTGGCCATGTGATTAATGCTGAGGGAGTGAAAGTAGATCCAGCAAAGGTTGACGCCGTGATGAAGTGGGAACCACCCCGAAGTCCAACTGAAATACGGAGTTTTCTTGGTTTGGCAGGCTATTACAGAAGATTTGTTGAGAATTTCTCTTCGATAGCTGCTCCGTTGACCAAGTTGACCAAGAAAGGTGAAAAGTTCACGTGGACCGAAAAACAACAAGAAGCATTCCAGAAGTTGAAACAAGCTTTATGTGAAGCACTGGTGTTGGCCTTACCACAAAGCGGAGAAGAATATGTGATTTATAGCGATGCATCTAGAATTGGTCTTGGTTGTGTGCTAATGCAGAAAGGTCGGGTCATAGCCTATGCGTCCCGACAATTGAAAGACGCTGAGAAGAAGTATCCAGTTCATGATCTGGAACTAGCTGCTGTGGTTCTAGCATTGAAGTTATGGAGGCATTATTTATACGGCGTGAAGTTTGTCATTTATACGGATCATAAGAGCCTGAAGTACCTTTTCGACCAGAAGGAGCTTAGTATGAGACAGCAAAGGTGGATGGATCTACTGAAAGATTTTGATTGTGAAATTCAGTACCACCCTGGTAAGGCGAACGTGGTGGCAGATGCTCTTAGCAGAAAAGAAACTCCTCTGAAAGTTACGTCCGCATGCATAGGTGTAGTAAGCAGATTACCCGAAATGATCCGTTCAGCACAGGAAGAGGCGTGCAAGCCTGAGCATGTTAAAAGTGAAAGAATGGTTGGATACTTGAAGCGTCTGGAAGAAAATGCTCAAAAATTGAAGACCTTTAGAGGACGAATATGGGTCCCAAAACAAGGGGAAGCGCGGAAGTTGCTTCTAGAAGATGCACACTACAGCCGATATACAGTTCATCCGGGCAGTACTAAGTTGTATCGGACGTTAAAACCAATGTATTGGTGGCCTGGAATGAAGAGGGACATCGGAAGGTTTGTGGAAAGATGCTTGACTTGTCTGCAAGTTAAGTCAAATCATCAGAAACCGTACGGGGAAATACAACCATTGCCGATTCCAGAGAAGAAATGGGACCATATTACCATGGATTTTGTGACGAAGTTGCCGCGGACACCGCGAGGTTATGATGCTATATGGGTGATTGTGGATCGATTGACCAAATCGGCACAATTTATACCATATAAAGAAAAGTACAGGGTAGATCAACTGGCGAAACTCTACATTGATGAGATGATTTGTCGGCATGGATTACCAGCATCGATTGTATCGGACCGAGACAGCAGATTTACTTCCCATTTTTGGCAGAGTCTTCAAAAGCGATTGGGTACAAAAGTACTTATCAGTACCGCATATCATCCACAGACCGATGGACAGAGCGAAAGAACGATCCAAACTTTGGAAGATATGTTGAGGACTTGTGTCATAGACTTCGGTGGAAGCTGGGAAGATCATTTGCCTTTGGTGGAATTCGCGTATAATAACAGCTATCATTCCAGCATACAAATGGCCCCGTATGAAGCCTTGTATGGAGCACCGTGCCGTACTCCGACCTGCTGGACTGAAGTTGGGGAAAAGCCGTTGGCTGGACCCGAAATTGTAGCACAGACCGAAGAAAAGATCAAACTGATACGCGAAAATTTGAAGGTAGCTCAGAATAGACAAAAGCAGTACGCGGACAGACGGGTGAAACCGATAGAGTTCCAAGTGGGAGATATGGTAATGCTCAAAGTATCCCCTTGGAAAGGCTTGATTCGTTTTGGGAAGAAAGGAAAGCTGAGTCCTCGCTTCATTGGACCTTTCCGTATATCCCAAAGAGTTGGAGCCGTGGCGTATAGATTGGAGTTACCTGATGAATTTCATGGTATACATGATGTATTTCATGTGTCCCATTTGAGGAAAACGTTGTTTGATAAGTCTCAACAAGTACCTCTTGCTGAAATTGAAGTGGATGAAAAGTTGAGATACCCGGAACAACCCGAACGGATACTAGACCGCAAGACAAGACAGCTGCGGAATAAGAAGATTAGCATGGTGAAAGTCCTTTGGCGTCATCACAAAGGTTCCGACATGACGTGGGAGACCGAAAGTGAAATACGGGAGAAATACCCTCAACTATTTGTATGATTTCGGGGCGAAATCTCTTAAAGGAGGGGAGAATTTGTAACGCCGAAATATGTTTATTATATAATTATAATAAAAAAGGGCAAAATGGTCATTTTACCTCAAAAGGGTAATTTGGTCTTTTTGACAGAAAAGGACATGTTTGGTAATAATATTTTGAGTCTTGGACTTAAAATGTTATAAAAATGTGATTTTTGTCATAAGTTGTGTAAATTGTGGCAAAACTTTGAGATATGCAACTTCAAGGACCAAACTGTAATTTCTGGAAGTATAAAGCTTGGAAGCTTCTTCCATTTGTGCAGAAATTTGTGAGTTACGGGAAGGGTTCTTTGAAAGGGAGTTTGCAGAAATTTTGGAGTAATCTTGAAGAATTGAAGTTGCAATTTGATCTTTGGTTTCAAAGAGGAGAATTGAAAGGTTAGTTCTACAAGTTCTTGATTGTTATTCTTGATGAGTTGTGTGGAACTCAAAAACTGCAATTGCAGCCATGATCATATGGTTAAAATGATGAAAATACTTCCATTAAGTCATGCTAGTAAGAGTTTAAGTCAAGAAAATGGAAGTAGGATGTTATATTTTGATAAATTTGAAGTTTTGGGTTGTTAAAATTTAGAACCCTAAATTGATTGATTGTGTTTTGGGGGGTTAAAAACCTTGTTAAAATGTAAGGTTTTAGCCTAGGAATAAACCCCAAATGATTAAGTCGTGTATTAAGGGTTTAATAAGAGAAATTGGGAGTTTTTAGCATAAAAATCGCAATTCTGGTCTGTCCAGCAAAGATCGGGTCCCGATCTCCATGAGATAGGGTCGCGATCCGTAGGGACGCGATCCCATGGAGATAGGGTCGCGATCCTGCGCTGCATGGAAAATGATCAGATTTTTCATGCTCTCTGTTAAGGTTTGGCTCAATTTTGAAAATTGATGCTAGGCTTATCCGATTGACCTGGAATTTTGAACATAGGTTTAATATGGTATGAAACTTCATACAAAATTGTCGGAATACGTATACGACCTCCCGAAAGTACTGTAGCCGAATACGTGTATTTCGGGACGTATATTGGAAATTTTATAAGAATGGTTATTGCTTGGAATTGGTTCTATATTAGACTCGTATGCATTAGAATCAATTAAAATGATTATTAACCTATAATCATTGTGGAAATGAATGAATTATAGGTACGGGACAAGATCTCGCGAAAAACATTGAAAGGCAAGAACCGCTAAGAGCTAGCTGTAGCAAACCTTCAGGTGAGTAATCTTGATCATATCTAGTATGATATATTGGTGCTGCCTTGTTGGCTAAGATTACTATAGTTGATACAAAACGGTGCGGCCTTCGGGCTATGTCTCCGATGTGGCTTTCGAGCTATGACTCCGGTGCGGCCTTCAGGCTATGTCTCCGATGTGGCTTTCGAGCTATGACTCCGGTGCGGCCTTCGGGCTATGTCTCCGATGTGGCTTTCGAGCTATGACTCCGGTGCGGCCTTCGGGCTATGTCTCCGATGTGGCTTTCGAGCTATGACTCCGGTGCGGTCTTCGGGCTATGTCTCCGATGCGGCCTTCGGGCTATGATTTTTGTACGGCCTTCGGGCTATGATATTCGGTGCGGCCTTTATGGCTATGATTATGGTGCGGTCAATGATGACCATGACTTAGGGGATAGAAATTGTTTATGAGTTTAATTGTTGTTATTCTTTGGTATATGCTTATCTGTTTACTTGATTACTCATTGGGCTTTGTAGCTCACTATTTATTTGATATGTCCCTGCAGGTGAGCGAGACCCTGCAAAGGGAAAGGATAAAGTCCGTGACTGAGGACTTAGGATCTTGAAGTGACAGCCCGGCTTAAAGATGTATAATATTATGTATTGTACTTCGTGATACACTTGTACTTGTATTGTATTAACTAATACCCCTACTTGTGTTTTGTTTGTAAAATATTTGGTTTCAAAATGAAAAATTTTTGGGGTGTTTTTGGTTAATAAGTCGGGTGTTACAAGTTGGTATCAGAGCCGTGGTTTAAGTGAACTAGGTGTCTTAGATTAGATTCCTGGACTTAAACCTTGAGAGAAGAACAGATAAATAGACTGTTAGATATATATAAGCTTGTTATTATATATGTAATCTAACGGTTTGCTGAAAATTTTGAAGTATGAGAAATACACGAAGCAATCCTACTGGTGTGAATTCGCGTGGAACTGCCAGAAGTGGACCAGCTAGGTCACGCGGCTCTGCTGGGCGAAGAGCACCAGCACGGGAACCGGTGTGACAAAATCCACCTGATATTCGGGCGATAGTAGAAGAGGTGGTTAGGCAAATGCTGCCAGCATTATCGAACAATCCTAACCCGAGTGGCAACCCCAACCCGAGTGTACATCCTGATCCTACTGAAGAGGCTGCAAAAAGTGTTCATGACAGACAGCCAGAAAACGAAAGCCAGGGAGAAAGTCGGGCCCGGGCAGTGAAAGAAACACAAGGTGGAGAAGCCTCTACCAAGAAAATTGGGTGTACTTATAAATCCTTCCTTGGTTGTAAACCAAAGGAATTTTCGGGGACGGATGATCCAGTCAAAGCTATGGAATGGATCATGCACATTGAGAAGGTGTTCCGAGTAAGCAAGTGTGCGGACGATGATAAAGTGGAATTTGCCACGAACCAACTTATAAGCGGTGCACTACATTGGTGGCAAACCTATTACAAATCACTGGATCTTGATTCATCCCAATCGATACCTTGGGAGCAATTCAAGACAAAGTTTAATGAAGAATACTGTTCAGAAGTGGCTATTCAGAAGTTGGAGGATGAATTCCTACACCTGGAACAGGGTTCTCGATCTGTCCAGGAATATACTCTTAGCTTTCTGGAGAAAGCTAGGTTTGCTGAACACCACATTTACACTGAAAAGAGAAAGATCGACAAGTATGTTCGGGGGTTGACAACCCGAATTAGAGAAATCGTGCAACCGTTGAAATTAGTTACTTTCCGGCAAGTGGTGGATCGAGCCACCGAAAGGGAGACCGAATTAAAGCGACAAGAAGACGAAAAGAAAGCCGTTGAAACAAAAAGAAAGGCGGAAGACCAAGGTTGGACGCCTCAGAAGAAGTCAACACAATCCGGTTCTAAGGGTAAAGGTCAAAGAGACGATAGAAAGTGGTGTGAAAAATGTAAGAAAGGGCACTCCGGGAATTGCCGAGTCAACACTACATCCACAAGTTGTCGAAATTGTGGAAAACCGGGGCATGATGTTTACAACTGTCGGGCGGAACGTAGGTGTTTCCAGTGTGGAGCTACGGATCATCTTCGCCTGAACTGTCCCGAGTTGAAGTCAATAGCAATCAGTGATAGACCCAGGATTGAACAGGGCGGAAAGAAAGAAGAACCAAAGAACAGAGGACGACCGGTGGCCTCGCGAGCTTTTCAGATGATGGTGGAGGAAGCCCGGGAGAAAACGGATGTGGTGACAGGTATCTTCACTCTTAATTCCATACCTGTATATGTTATTTTTGATCCGGGGGCTACTCACTGTTTCGTATCGGAGTCTTTGTTGTCTCGCTTGAATGTACCGTTAACTCCGATGGGTGAAAGTTTAGAGGTGGCTATAGCCGACGGTAGATATGTTTGGGTATCCGAACACCTTGAAGGTTGTCAGCTTAAAATCTACGGGACCGTTTTCCCTATAGATTTGAAGCCGATGACTACCAATGAATTTGGTGTGATTGTGGGGATGGATTGGTTGGCGACAAATTATGCTAACATGGATTGCAGAAATAAAAGATTTTTCATGCTCTCTGTTAAGGTTTGGCTCAATTTTGAAAATTGATGCTAGGCTTATCCGATTGACCTGAAATTTTGAACATAGGTTTAATATGGTATAAAACTTCATACAAAATTGTCGGAATACGTATACGACCTCCCGAAAGTACTGTAGCCGAATACGCGTATTTCGGGACGTATATTGGAAATTTTATAAGAATGGTTATTGCTTGGAATTGGTTCTATATTAGACTCGTATGCATTAGAATCAATTAAAATGATTATTAACCTATAATCATTGTGGAAATGAATGAATTATAGGTACGGGACAAGATCTCGCGAAAAACATTGAAAGGCAAGAACCGCTAAGAGCTAGCTGTAGCAAACCTTCAGGTGAGTAATCTTGATCATATCTAGTATGATATATTGGTGCTGCCTTGTTGGCTAAGATTACTATAGTTGATACAAAACGGTGCGGCCTTCGGGCTATGTCTCCGATGTGGCTTTCGAGCTATGACTCCGGTGCGGCCTTCGGGCTATGTCTCCGATGTGGCTTTCGAGCTATGACTCCGGTGCGGCCTTCGGGCTATGTCTCCGATGTGGCTTTCGAGCTATGACTCCGGTGCGGCCTTCGGGCTATGTCTCCGATGTGGCTTTCGAGCTATGACTCCGGTGCGGCCTTCGGGCTATGTCTCCGATGCGGCCTTCGGGCTATGATTTTTGTACGGCCTTCGGGCTATGATATTCGGTGCGGCCTTTATGGCTATGATTATGGTGCGGTCAATGATGACCATGACTTAGGGGACAGAAATTGTTTATGAGTTTAATTGTTGTTATTCTTTGGTATATGCTTATCTGTTTACTTGATTACTCATTGGGTTTTGTAGCTCACTATTTATTTGATATGTCCCTGCAGGTGAGCGAGACCCTGCAAAGGGAAAGGATAAAGTCCGTGACTGAGGACTTAGGATCTTGAAGTGACAGCCCGGCTTAAAGATGTATAATATTATGTATTGTACTTCGTGATACACTTGTACTCGTATTGTATTAACTAATACCCCTACTTGTGTTTTGTTTGTAAAATATTTGGTTTCAAAATGAAAAATTTTTGGGGTGTTTTTGGTTAATAAGTCGGGTGTTACAGTAAAATCGACCAGACCCACAAAGTTGAAATAATTCCAGCTCTATTCGTTACTTCTTCTCATAGTCAAAAGTAACACCAGCATCTGTAAATTAAATGATGGTATTATTGTAAATTCTGGAATTTATTGTATTAAGTATGTCTGCAAGTTATTGTAATACGAAGATGAAAAATTGCAGTAAAATATAAAAGATGAAAAATTGCAGTAAAATAAAAACAAGAACATGATGGTTGGTGCTCAATGTCTTGACATCTATGGTGGTTGGTGCTCAATGTCTTGTCATCTATGGTTCACCGAAGGGCCTCAGATTATTATAAATGACAATTAGCACTCTGAAGTTTATGTGGTTTGTGTAACTTGCCTACAAAATTGTCCCAAAACACAATATCACTCGCTATTCCCTCCATTTCAATTCTTACAGAATACTAAATCCTCTATCATCGGCTTCAACAGTAAGTTTTCTCCGGTTGATTTTCTTTTTATCAAAACAAATCATTATTTATCGTCGAATCATCACTTCGCCTATGCTTTTGTATCGGAAATTCGTATGTGGATATCTAATTGTTTAATATTTTGGTATTTGCTAACGAGATTTTTTTCATCTCCAATCGGTGCTTGGTTTGCTTTTACAAAAAAATCAATGCGACAAGGCTGTTGAATTTTGATAGAGTGTCGACATTTTTTTTAATTGAGGTTCTCTCAAATCACCACCTCCTGCTTACCCTAATCTACATTGAAATCGATTACGCTGCCTTGAGGATATTGCTTTCAAATTTGGATGTAGATAACCAAGCCCACCAGGGATTGTATAGAATTGGCCACAACAAAGCCCTAATATCCGTTTGTGAAGCCTCCACTGCCTGACTTTAAAGAACGTGGGAGATACTGATGGAGTGAAATGGTTATCGATAAGATGGACATAATTGAAATCGAGTTTCATTTATGTTTAAATTCGTTTTGAGAGTTCACAATCAGATGATTTTGAAGGAAACGGAGTTGGAGGAGATGTTTGACCTATTATGTGCTTGCTATTGTATCCACGTCTCTTAGTTTATTGAATTGTACATTTGTCATTGCTATATTTGTTCTGAACTTAGTATAACAATAAGTGCTACAGAACTTAACAATTACATTATTCTAAATTGTTATTTAGGGATATTTGTTGGCACATATGTATTTTATATGGTTATAAATTGAGTAAATCATATTATATGGCTTCATTGCAGGACTTGCCTTATTTCTAGAAAGAGACGAGAGTTCTAGAAGTATTAACAATACGCCTTTGGAAACTCTGTTTGTTCAACTTTCTTTAACTCATTTAGGGTTTGAGACTGTAACATACACTCAGGTAAAAGTTCTGGTAGCTTCTTGAACTTTGCTTTGGTAAGTCTTTTTTCAGGTTCTTTACAAATTCCTTCATTGAAAATTTGATGATAAGATTTTTTAAATCTATTATATGGCATGGCAGTAAGGGATAAATTATTTTACAGACCCATAAACTCTTAAGCTAGAATCAATTGCATAAGGTTAAGACAAACGATGCTTACCATAGTCAACATTAGTTTTATAAAACCTACTTAAATTAAAAATTAAGAAAGAAAGAGAAGAAAACAATGGTCTAAGAAAAAACACAAACTTTGGGTGCTAAATTGAAAAGTGCAATCATATGTAGTATTGAGGTGTGTAACCCATCTGTTTTTAGCATGATAAGGCGTTTTGGGTTTAATATTCGCATGAGGTGCACAATTGTTTAGTACGTTTGACATTAGCCACCAAACAGTTTGGGTTGTATTTGTTGATCATCATATTATAACCAGTTTATTCTAATGTTTATCATATTAAACTTTTGAAAAGATAAGTATCTTGCAATTAAATTGTTGGCACTTTGGTAATAAACAACGTGAGACCTGCAAAAGGATTATTCAAATAAATGTTTAATATTATTTATATGTATTTTCCGAAATGAAGTTAATTTATATAAAGATTTAGTTTTATTAGGAAAATTCCATGGCTTCGTCTATTATACTAAAAAAAACATCCATATATAGATTTGCTAAATAAGTATATTTTGTCTCGCACATATCTATGCCATCTCATGATTCAATACTAAACCTCAGGAAGACATTGCTTGAAACTATCTTCCATGTCTAAAAATAAAAAAATAGTAAGTCTCTTTATAGATGATGGATTAAAGTAGCAAAACCTGATGTATTAATATTTTTCATTTTTTTTATCACAATTAGATATTTATTTTTATGCTCTTAATCTATTTAGTTTTAATTGTTTGATGATGGTTTAGGCATACGAATATTCCACCCTTTAGGAAAGAGGCATGTTTCACACCTGCAATTATGCTCTTTGAAAACTCAGGGAGTTTAATCACGACGTGTCATATGAACCGGCCAGTGGGCAACAGTCTATTACAGATTTCCTAAATATAGGTGATGGCAATAACTACCGGGTATGTTTAAAGAAGTATATATTTTATATTTTGATTGAATTTATGATCTTGAGTTCTATAATTTATTTCTAATTCTTTGTTTCAATATTGGTGTTATTTGAAAGCAAGATTGTTAGACTGACATCAAATGTCTCTCTGTGACACTTGGAGAAGATATAAAATCTAACCATCATTCTATCGCAATACTTTAAAACTAGAAAATGACTTCATATATTTGCATGTTTCACCAATATTAGACAACCTAGAGGTGACAAGATTTTTCTTTTGCATGTTCAGTTTACAATCAATATACCTTTATCATGTCATGTTGTCATCACCTATGTAACAAGTGTGGCTTTAATATCATGTTGAATTCTACGACTTAACTAATCATGGTTTGTGTTAGTGAGTTGTTTTGAAGATGATGGTAATTCAGGGATGGAAGGAGGAGAAAGATTTGGAAGCACGTGTTTTGTGAAAGAAGGGATGATAGGGGCATTAATAAAAAAACTACATGCCTAAGTAGTTAATGCAGTTCATGGGATCCTCTTGGATAAGGAGATGTAAGCACTTCTATATTAAATCCACAATGTTCTTTTTACCAATAATGGCAATGTAATTGTGTTTTCATGCCCAAATTAACATTATCCTTTCATTTCCTTATCGAAATCCCCTCCATGGGCTGTGCTAAGCACGGCCTTCCGACTTTCCTAGTGTATATATATATATATATATATATATATATATATACTACCTTAAAAAGGAAAAATGGTTTCTAAACATGGAAACTCTTAAAATTAAGAGGTCCAATTGATTATGCATAGTGTACAATGCTATTAAGCATATCCATTTCTCAGCTTATGCATATACGTATCTCGCTGATTCCATCTAAAAATCCTATGATCCTATCTCAAACTTTTCAACAACTTCCAGTCAAATGCACAAATCCGGATCGAGTCAAGTTGAATATTCCCGGTATACTGGAAAAAATCTCGGCAAACTCGTACCTTACATCTCCCGGCCTATTTAGGTTTTCACAAAGATGCACTGCCGCAGTGAGATCTCTCCTTCGCCTCCATTCTTGTAAAACCTAGCCTCGCCACCGTAATCACCTCTCTTATTTCATAGCAGAAACCACAATCACGAATCAAACTTCTCACCAGCACGACACACTTCCATCCAATCATAGTCGTCATCGGAACCCTGCTTCTCCTTCAAGTCAGTTTTATGGTAAAAACACTTTTTTCATATTCATATATTTGTATATTTGAGTTCTTTGTTTCGTTAAATGCGTAAATATAAGTTCTTTGTGTACATCTCGAACATTATAGTCGATTCTGTTTATGTGTATGTCGTTTGTGTCCTGATTATTTTTTATGGTGCTTAATCACTGGTTGAAAGAACATTGGTGTTTGATTCAATGAGTCCTTAGTGCAGGTTTTTTGTAAATTCAGTACAGCTTCAATGAATTTGATATGGGTCATCTTAGAGGTTTCCCTATCTCTTTCTTTGTCTCTTTATGTGGGTAATTGATCAGTTTTTTTTGTTCCACCATTTCCGTCTAACCATTTAATGCTTAAGTTCCCTATCTCTTTCTTTGACTCTTTATAAGTTCTTTGTGTACATCTCTAACCAGACGTTGCTGTACAGAGCAGCTGGGAAGGAGGAGTGGGAAAGGTCACTTGATTTGCTGCCGGTGAACCGCCGTCGAAATGTAAACGAGCCACTTGTTGCCTTCGGTCCACCAGGATCAAGTGGTGAGCTCAACGTCAGTGTGGTCATCTCTCCTGTTGCCCTTGATTTCTCGTAAGTCATATGATACCCCCTTACTAAAAAAGATTAGATGTAAAGTTGACCTAAAAGTTCAAATATGCTAAAATTCACTCTCTATCTTTGTTGGGTTATTGATAGAATTGAAGCATTCGGAAGTCCGGAGGAGGTGGGAGAAGCTATCTTCCTAATACGAAGACTTATTAAATTGCCACTTCATAATCGATTTATTAAATGATCTCTCAACCTCCCTCAATCTCTCTCATAATCAAAGATTCTTACCGCTGCCAATCTGTCATCTCTCCGGTTCTTCTTCACTTTCACGTTCCTTCTTCATTTGCCGATTCTCCCTGCTTCCACCATAACAAACCACCATTGGAAATTCGCTGCAGCACCGTACCAAATGACTGTTATCACTTGCTGTATCAGGTTTCCCCTGTTCAATTTTTGGTTTCACGTTTGGACTTTTGGTTTTATAGGTTCACAGTTTGGATTTTTGGTATTACAGGTTCACAAATCAAATTTTGGTTTCTCATGATCACTTGACACATCACCGTTTCTCATGTTTTTGCATCAAAGGGGGAGTACAATCTTCTTATGTTGGACTCCTACAGTAGAAACGTTTTTTCTTACATATTGGTATTATTGTTAAATAGTTGTAAATAATAAGTAGAAACTTTTTTTGGTTATAGCTTCTTGATACCGTAGGTGACAAGGGTCTAGAAGCATTCAGATCGAAGTAAGTGTTACTTGAAGAACTATGTGTCTTTCTTGCTGACCCATTTGACTAAGAAATCTTTTTTGGTGTGACCAAATCCGAGTTCGTCTCTGTTTCCCATGGTTGACCAAATCCGTGGTACGTCCTCTACTTCAATCACCAAATGACAAACCCAGAAGTCGCCACCATTGCCCAAAGTAGCTCAGACTTCACCCACTTCCATCTCTGTATGACTGTATCATCAAACCGGGTCAACCGGATTGCCTCAGAAAGAATCCATGGAAGAAGCCTCCTGTTCTATTGTCAAAACCTGCACCAAACTCCAATGTCGTGTGGTTGTTTCCAGTCTGTTAACTGATTACACCTTCAAATACATTGAGAAATACTTAAAAGACCTCGAAACTCTCGTGTTTGCTTTTGCGGGCAGTTCCCATTTAGGGATAAAGTATCTGGTTTCGAACTAGACTTGCACAATAATTCACAATTGATCCTCTAAGCAACAGTTCTAACTAGACTTCCACAGCATATCAGGACCTTTTTGTAGGTTTCTTACACTAGAACCTTGTATGTATGGTTCTCTATGCATGTGGCTTTGTATGTTTATTCTGATTTGGTTTTATATTCGGTTTTTGCAGGCATATTTGTAGCCGTATGCGTGTCACTATGTGTGCGTCACTTTGCGTATATGTGAGTATTCAACTTTTTGTTTAATTATATTGTCAAATTACATTGTTAAGAAATTTTCTTTTCAGATTCTTGGAATAGATACAGACCACACTATGGATACTCTATGCCTGACTTGGTGGCATCTACTATAGACGTGAGTTTATTAGATAATGCAGGAATCTATTTGATTTATTTTTTGGTTTTAAGTGATATGTTGTTCATATCTTATAAATTAACAAACACTACAACTTGTGTAATTTTTACTCTTGATTACTTTGAGAAGGTGTGATTGCAACCATGGCATACATATTCTTCTTTTCTATTAAAAACTTTTCGACTCGAAGGTAATGATTATGTTGCAAGTTTAAAAAAGATATATTATAAAAACTAAAGTATATTTATGTTGTATGGCTGCAAAGGGAATGATGCGTGTTTTGGATAGTGATTTGTAATGGATATTTTCACGAGTAATATCCAATCAGTTTCCTATGGAATATGGCAAACTTGATCACCCGACTGTTCACCACTAACAAAGATGAAGCTAAAGAGACACTCACCCTCACATGTCTAAAGTTTCTATTCTTTGCATTTGTCCGCCTTTTTACTTATGTACATAAAGCATTATACTAGCATGCATCTGAAATTTACAGAATATTTAAATATGATGATACCCTTGAAAATTGTACACAACTATTTTCGAGTCTTCTGCCATAGTGATGTTATCCTCTTTATTTGATTTTTTTACAGATTTGATAATTTAAAAATCCTTGACTCTCTCTAAAAGAATATGATGGTGTAAAGAAAATAAGACAAAAGAAATAAATTCAATCTATCCCCTTGGCCTATCAGGACCAAAAGTGCAACCAGGGACCAAAATTGCAAAAATAATTTCTTTATTTGAAAAATAAGTTCTTTTATTCTTTTTGCAATAAGGGGCTGACTGAGTTTTGATGTTTTTGTGGTTTATAGTTATTCATTTTCATGTAATTTTGTTTTAATTATTTTTTGTTTATTTTGCATTGAATAGGTCGATTCCCATAGAAAGGCTATTGCTGCAATTGTTACTCGAAGATTTAAGAACAAGATCATTTTGTTTCTAGATTCAATGACGGGATAGTATGTATTTTTGCGATGATGCAAGCTTTTTATATTATTCAACATATGTATTTTTGGGATGATGCAATAGGGGACAAAAAATACAAATATAGATTGATTCACTTCTTCATTGTAGGTAATATTAACGAACTTAACAATTTCAAAAGACGGAAAGGTGACATTCACACCATCGACTATTCACTTTTGATTAACTGTTTCATTGAGTTGGAAGGTGGCATTCACACCATCGACTATTTATAGCTTATTGGGTCTCAATTATAATTAATATATATATATTTTTTGTTTTTGGTAGTGAATGACAGATATAGGTGTTGCTTCTAAGACTGTTTTTGGTATCTACAGGCTGACAGATATAGGTGTTGCTTCTATTGGTAGTTGAGTTTGTTTTTAAGAACCGACTATGTTGAAAAAGGGTTTTATTAGCAACCAACCTTCTAAAAAATTGTTTTATTTGGCAACCAATTTTCTAAAAATTTGTTGATTTAGCAACCAACTTTCTATGGAAAGTTATTTTTGCACAACCTAGAATCATAGCTAACGGATAAGGCCCCTATAACACATTAATTGACAAAATGAACCTTATAATATTGTATTATACAAAATGGCCACATATTACATAGTTTCCTAGAAATTACCTTAAAATTGCACAATATTACATAAGGATCACTTTAAATGAAAAAAATTACGTATATGGCCCTAATAATAAAGGAATTTACACTTATTGAGTTATTGCCATGGATTACATAATTCTAAATAAACAACCTTATAATTCCAAAAATTACATAAATATCACTTCAAATGTTTTATTAATAATGTTGTTAGTGGGTAAATAACATAAATGAGTCTTTAAATATAGTGATTTACAAAAGGCCCATAGATTACACAATACTCCAGAAACTACCTTGTAATAATATAGATGAGTTTAAATATAGTGAGTCTTCATATGATGATTGGGATAAGATTACGTTAGAACCTGTCAAACGTGTCGTGTCGGGTTAGTGGAACCTTACTCCCTCCCCTCCCCCCTTCCCCTAATTTTTAGCCCCCGCCGCATTGCGCGGGTACACCACTAGTATATATATATATATATATATATATATATATATATATATATATATATATATAGATTTAAGATCACGTAAGAACTAAATATTTTATGAGAACATAAAAACTAAATATAACTTTTGATCAAATTTAATCAACAGCTGTGATTAAGATGAGATTTTTTATTTTTTTTAATAAGTTAAATCCAGATTTAATTAATATAAGGATAATTTAGTAAAAAAATTATTTTTTTTAAAAAATAACTGTTATTAAAAACTGATTCCACAAAAATAGTTCTCTCTCCTCCCTTTAACCATCCTTTCTCTCTCCCAATAACCTTGTTCGTCATCTTTTCTTTTTCGATAACCCGCTGTGGTGGATCGAATTCAAGAACATCGCAAACACATATTAACACCAATTGATTTCCGATAACCCTCTTCCCCTCATTCCGTTCTCCGATCTATTTATGTGTGCGTGGTTGGGTTGCATCCAAGCTCGGGTCTTGATATTTCCGTCATCGTCATCCTCATCCCTCTGTGTTTTATTCGGCGGTTGATGGATTGCGTGGTTGGTACAGATATTTGCAATTTGCGCCCAAAGAGAGACAAAGTCCGCTCACCGTACCCTACCCCTACACCCAAACCCCAAATTTCTATAATAAACTCTTCAATTTTAGCGTTCATTTTGATCCAGTTTTCTTCATCACCATCGGTTTCTCTCACTGCTGTTAGGGACTCTCTATCTCTATCTCAAATTCTATCCGTATCCCTATCTATACCATATTCTCAATTCCAATTTCCTCTTCACTAGATGCATGCCGTATTTTTGTTGACAAAACTAGATTCACGGCTAATTTAGGGTTTTTAGTGACAACGGTTGATTAGTTTATGTTTTTCCATCTCGTTCTGTATAGAATTGTGATTTACGCTTAATTGAATTTTTTTCATTTTGTTCAGTGGTAGATTTTGTTCACTCTATTGCTTTATTCCGTTCCTCTGTTATTTCATATCTCTGATTGGTGATCTGTCGTAGTTTGAATTTGAATTTTCATCTCTCTCAAGAAAGAGATATTCTTAGTACTTTGACTTTGAAGACACAGAGCTATTATTGAACTTTAACATTGATTTGAATTATGAAAAAGGAGTTCAATTAGTATTGATGATACAATTTGAACTTTATAACAAGCAGTACATATAATAAACTCTTCAAGGGTAATTGATATTTATGATAACCCTCTTCCCCAATTATTCTCATTACCATTCTATCTGGATCGATCTTTATGCGCAGGTCAAGAACCTTAATTTGTAAAGGCAGATGCTTCCCGTTGGTAAAGTGGTTAATGGAATACTTTGATGAGGTCAGTGTAACTCGTGATCTTCTATAGATTGCATCTGTTCACACATTACCATGTGTTTTCCCCAAATGAATCGTTTTCTCAGATTTCTCCAGTTTAAACATTGTGTGTTTGTGTGCATCGATTTGCGAAATTTCTGTGATTTTAGTTACTTTTGTTTGACGTTGATTGTGTGTTCTTGTGAGTTATTGACTTCATTACATAATGTACTCTTTAGGGTTTTATCTTTAAATCGAAGTAAGCTTTGAAAATATATGGTAATCTAGTTGATGTTGTCAACTTTGGTGAACATATGAGTGCACGCAAATACCGTGTAGCTGGTGGTTTGAGAGTACCTGCTTATTAATATAATCATGTTGTTGAGCTACTTGGATATTGTGTAGATGGTGGTTTGAGAGTACCTGCTTATTAATATGCTTCAAATGGATCTCTTCACGATATTCATCATGGCAAGTTTTAATCTTTTTTTTGACTTATTGAGTTACATTATTAGGACTTAATAGTTATGATGTTTGTAAATGTAGGAAGGAAAGGTGACAAAGGTGCACAACCAGGTCCAATTCTATCATGGTCTCAAAGAGTTAAAATAGTTGTTGGGGCTGCAAAAAGGCTTGAATATTTTCACCAAAAGCACACCCTCATATTATTCACCGAAAAACCACAAAAAATCGCAAAACCAAAACCGAACGAATAAACCGATAGTGTGTAAAACCGTACCACACCATTAGTAAAAATCGCATACCAAAACCCGCACCATAGCTATTGTGGTTTATAAATCGAATCGAGCCGCATAAAACCGAACTGCGCTTCAAACCGCAAACCGCACCAAATACAAAAATTGAACGGTGCGATTTTAATAATCTAAAAACCGATTTATGTGATTTTCGGTGTGGTTTAACCCTAAGCGCACCATGATCAACCCTAAAAAAGGCATAACATAAAACTCGATGTATGCCTTTTACAACTTATCATGATCTTCTCTCATTGTAGGTGCTCTACAAAAATCGTATGGAGACTCTTACACCTCTATGCGTTCCCTTCATTACCAGCTGACACACGAGAAATCGACAATCTTCAGTAATGAAGTTAGTATAAAGGGAGTCCCGACCTTCAGCTACTTTCTCCTTTGACTAAACCGCAACCAACACCACCATTTGTGAAAGCATTGCCATACAGTTTCTCTTTCAAAAAGATAAACAAATCGGAAGAACATGCAGGTTGTGATACTTTCTGTAACGTCTTGATTTTATTACATCTTAAATGGTGTAATATTTTTATAAAAACTTAATGTTGAAAAATCTCATATTTCAAAAACTTTGTTTCGTTGATGACGTTACGTCATATTTTTAAAATCTTGGTCCCAACAAAACCATTTGGGTGTAAAAATGTTTGAACGACTACGATGGTTACAACTTCATATCAAAACTAAATCATACAAAGCAAGCTAGGATTACAAACCATTTCATCGGTCAAGGTTCACTTCATCTAAGATTCCAATTTCTTCAGGTCATCTACTTCATTTTATCACTCGTGTCTAAAACCTGGGATACATGACATAAAATCAAAAATACATAAGACGAAAATGTCTCGTGAGCTACATGAGTTTTAGACTTAAAACATTATTGAAAATGTTTTATAGTCAATATTATATAATTGACACGTTTCTTTTAAAAATCCTTTGCAAAATAAGTCATATAAATGACATTTACTTCCCAAAAACTTTTTTACAAAATCAGCTCATAGGATATTTGAAACTTAAACAATGTATTCAATTCAATACGTGTCATACATAATAGATGCATATGAAATGCATGATTCACACACCAATGCAAAGCTCGCGGCTTTTCCTACCCGCGTCTTAGGTCTAAAAGACCAGGACACATTCGTGACAAAAGCTCGCGGTTATGTACCGCGCCTAGAGGTCTATAAAGACCAAAGTTCGCCAAAATAGGAGAACAAATCACCATATAATGATGCCTAGAAGACTTCTACTTCACAACGGGGGGTACCATCCCAGTAGAGTTTTGTTGTCCCGTTACAGAAACGTGTCCGAACCTTATTTGACTCATATGCATTCACACTCTATGCATGCATAAAAAAGAACACTGATTTTGTACAAGAAATCGCGCAAGGCCATGAGATGCATGTACAATAATCTAAACATTAATAATTTAATTCTTTCATAAACATAGTAGGCTTGAAGCCAAAACAATCTTTCAATAACAGAGTAAGCTAATGTCATAACATAGTTTTGTAATCATTGTAGGCTTGATGCCAAAACATTCTTTCAAAACCATCATATAAAACTTTCATAATCATAAAATACGTAGAACGATTTGCATATCATTTAATATTCAAAAGCCACATAAAAGCTTTGTCATCAATTTGCCACGTATCCCATAATGGGAAAAAGCCACATGAACTCACCTTAGTAGCAAGGTACGTCTAGCTACATTAATCCACATAACTCTAGTCCTTCGTTGCTTCCAAACATGTGTGACACCCTATCATTTATACACTTATATATGTAAACAGTTTTAACATGTTATGCCATATAATCATATCTTTCAAATTTTGACCCGAACAAAAACTTTCCTTTTGAAAATGGTAATCAGGGCAATTAGAACTCCATTTGCATAACCAGAGAGAAGCTATATAAAATATCAAAAGCTATATTACATAAAAAATGACTAAGCTTCTCTTTGCTAATTCCTAAAAAGCTAAAATCCTGAGCCATTTAGTCTTCGTCAAAAAGCCAAAATAAGAAACTAAGCCTTCTAGACTATTATTCTATAACCTGGAATGCATGTCTCATAAAAGGAGATACGGAATACTTTTGTCTATTGATTGAGTAAGCATCTTCTAGTTAATTGAGTTGATCCAACTTTAAACAAATCTATATCATTCCAAGTAAACCTTTTGGTATGCAACAAAAATTGATTTTGTTGTTGCTTCGTGAATGTTAATGCATTTTACCTATGAGCATTTGATCCAACTTTATACAAATCCATGTCATTCCAAGTAAACCTTTTGCAATGCAATAAGAATTGATTTTGTTGCTGTTTTGTCCAATGTTAATGCATTTTGCCTATGGGAAAAAAGTTAACATAACCAGAAAACCAAGGACATTTTGTTAATTGCGGGGTAAGGTTAGCACAAAACTTTCATTTTTAAAACATTTTGTTTTCAAACCAATTTGCATTTCAAAGTAATTTTCTTTTAAAACATTTGTTCGATCCAAATGATTTTCCCATCTATTATAACTGAAATTTTCTCAAAACTATAAATATACTTTCATGCATTTATGCAATGTAATGTACTGCATGGTTCCAAGAACACCATTTTGAACTGTCCATCGAGCTTTTGGTTGAAGTTGTAGTAGGCTCTTGACTTAATAAGTCAACAACTGAGCTTAGTTAAACTTTTTAAACTTGTGATCCAGTCATTGATCAAACTGTTTATCATGATCCGTCTTTCATCAAACTAAGTTGAAATAATGACCAATCCATCACATTTTTGTCACTACATTTTTGTCACTATTGTTGCAAGACAATTCATACACCCTGGATAGCTATTAGGATGTTGTCAACCACTACTTTGCAACAAGAGGTACCATCCCAATATCGTCAAAGTCCAATTAAGGACTTTATCTAGACCCTGTTAACAACTAATAAATGCAATTCAAAAGTTATGTATACATGAGCACACTATAAGCAGGCTTTGTTTTCAATATATTCAATCATTCATATGACATGTATGCAATGTATAATTAAAACTTCTTGCATATAAACTTTTTATAAAAACTAATAACACAAAAGGGCACTGTTCAAACATGTAACTATTTCCAACTATATAAATGCTCATGCTTTAAAAAACATTTGGAAATTTGTGACATATATCCCCCAAAATGGGTAAAATACTCTACTTACTCACAATTGAGTTTAGGTTAACTAATTGCAATCCCTTTGATCCTTTCCTTTGTCCTTCTTTATTCTTTTTATGTTTTTTTTTTTGCTCTTATTCAATAACATGCTTCAATCCTAATGAATTGTTCTAATAGAATTTTATCAATTAATGATATGATTTACATATGTAGATTAATCATACATAACCAAACCATTACTTTATCCTCAATCTCTTTTTTAATCCATTCTTATAATGGCAGCATGCCATTTTTCTCATAAACACATCATTCAGTTAATACAACTTTATGATTAAGGATCCATATAAGAGGTTGTATATAATTCATGAACCAAACATGGTAATGATGCTTGATAAAATGTTTATATCACTCAAATCAACTTTTAAAATTTATCCAAGATTTCTTTGCTTCCAATTTTAATTTAAAATCATCAATTCTTTAAATTTGCTCAAAATATGTTATTATTCATGAATAACACATTTTCACAACGCATTGGATGATTATCTAACATTAATTTCCTCATAAAATAATATTCATGTGATAATCTACAAATTTAAGATTCTAATAATGTGATTTAACTTATTAACATGTTAACAATATTTAATCTTCCATTAACTATCCTTATTTCTAACATGCAAACACTTCATAAGACTAGGGTTCTTGAAATGCTTCATTTAATTGCAATTTAAAACGATAAAAAGAAAGGAAATTGGTGGTTACCTTTATCGCTTGCTTGAATGAGAAAGCACTTTGTAGTAATATTGATTTCTCCTTGAATTGAGCTTGCACACACTAAAACACATAGAACACACGAACTAAGTGTTCTAGTTAGTTTATGTTGAAATAAAGACTTAAAAATGGCCCAAAAATGATAATTTTCGTCAAATATAGTATGGAAACCAAAATAACCCGCTCCTTAATCCATTGGAGCTCCAAGATCCAACCAAACCCACCTTGTGGACTAGCCACACTCTACCCATGCCCTGCGACACGCATCATGCGTCAATAGGGTGTTGCTCAATTTGCACATAAGGTACTCATCCACGATAAGGTCGTGCTTGTTCATTGCCTTTCCATTAATTTGCCAATTTCTTGCAACCTTTCAGCTTCGAAAATATTTTTTCTCAAATTTTAATCAAGCATAGCTTCTTCATAATAACTCCTTTCAGCTTATTCTTTTTGCTACTTATTCTTTGTTGTGTTGGCTATATTTTGAAATGAAGAAACCACATATTTGATGCACTTAAGCATGGGTTTCTTAGTCTCAAACATAGTAGTTTGTAAACTTTAGTTTTCGAAATGAGGAATATACAATTTTCTTAAGTGTTTACTTTGATGTGTCTTCTAGGTAACAAGGTTTGGGATGCATGGATATAGAGAAACAAGTATTTGTTAAAGTGTTTGGAGACACTTTGTTTAGTTTTACTGTTTGGCCTTTGTTTAGTATTTATACTTTCTATGATGTGTATGATGCTTAAATGAACGTCTTTCACAATTTTTATTTCAACATTTTGACGTTATTTTAATGTTTAAAAATTTGGGATTTTTTGTTTGCAGTTTTTGCCTAAGTTTGTATTTTCAAATATATAACGATATCCTCAATTGGACCTATTTTGCGGCATCTCACATTGCAATGGATTAGTGTGGCGGGAGAGGCGAATAGTCCCTTTCATTGCTATGTTGGTTTGCCAGCCTGCCTATTTGATGTTGTGGGTTGTAGGAGTGATGTCCAGATGAATGGAAAATGTATTTGTGTGTGTAGAGGACGGGTCAATTTGTTGGAGTGATGCCTGACGGTTTGGGTTTGTTTTTTTAAAAACCAAAAATTTGGGTTCGGTTTTGGTTTTAGGAATGTAAAAACCGAAAGAAAACCGAACAAAACCGATTTCTTTGAATTATGTAAAAGGATATATATTACGTATATAATACAAGGAAGTTTTGCACAATTTGAACAATAAATTCAGCTAGCTTATTTGGTTAGCGTGCTTACTTTCTTTGTTGAAGGTCTTGAGTTTGAATACATCACCTATAATTACATATTTTGAGTAGGGGCCACTATGGGCCCCATAGTGGTTCCCACTTGAATTAGAGAATGCACACCTAGCTATATCTCTAATAACATGTTACAAAACATACGCGGCTGATTATTCCATTTAGGAAGAAGAAATCGATGCCGAAAGGCTTTGTTTCAATCGTATGTATTGCAAGAATGGTCTGGTGAAAATCCCTCGTACAAGGTAATACATTAGATGAATTAATAACCAAGCTAACTATGACACCTCTTGTTACGTATAATTACAAAAAAAAAAAAAAAAAAAAAAAAAAAAAAAAAAAAAAGAACCCCGAATAATATGGGAGTACCAAAACTTACATTAACTATTACTATTTTCCAACATATTTATATTATTCAAAACGGTCATGTCATTTAAAACATCACATTCACCATGTTTTCTTTACTAAAGGAAAACAAGTACAGGGTCGTAGACCCAGAGGTGGAAAACAGTACTGAACAAACTTTTAGATTGGCTACAAGTTAGTGCAAATCGAGGCTGTCTCCACTGAATTATATACATACAATACTTCACTTTGGTTAAATAAATGACTTTCCTGTCTTTAGTACTTTACCATAAAAAGCCAAAACAAACACATCAGAGTATACCCTAGGTCAAGGAACTGCCTATGCCTGGTGTATCAGGATCCCCCTGTTGCTGAACCTGCAAGCAGTGAGATTGATTATGTTATCAGATCTTTGACTTCTGTCGTAAATGTTATATATACTTAGACACGTTGAAGGGCCGTTGCGCTCTCTTCATCCGAGGCAATCTTGCTGGCATTCGGATTGTGTTTGGGCTTCATTTCATTATCTTCTGGTTGCTTAAACTGAGCCGACTTTGCTAACTCCTCAACTGCTTTCACAATGTTTTCTTCTATCCTTGAAGCGGTTTCCATCAGTAAAGACGCAAAACTCACAAGAGGAATGACTTCCATGAGGGGCATTATTGTCATTTCACTTGGAACCGTTTGGTTTTTCTCTAGTGATTTTGGAGTTACTGGCTCATCTTCCTTGTCATCATGTGGTTGGATCAGAAAATCTGGAAGGGATTTCAAGTCATTTTGTAGCTCTTGAACCGCGTTTTTCATTTCGTCAACAGCCATATCTATCTTGGTCGATCTTGTCATTGTACTTACACTTGTTGCCAGCTCTCTTATCACCCTCGATGCGCTTGAGCTTAGATTCGTACATGAGGAATCGAGATGATTCTTTATTGATTCGGGAACCTGTTTTCACAACCATTGAAAACTATTTAGATATTTTTGTCGAGTATTGTTAAGAAACAGGAACGAATTCAGATTAAACTTCATAAGGGCTCACCTGATTCTTGGAATCCATGCAACTAGTGAGTGTTTCAATGCAATACGCACAACTGCGCGATGATGCACCTATTTTGAGGTAATTCTTCCATGGATGCCGGAAATTGAACTGACCATGTGCAGGCTCCCATCTAGCAAAATTTGCCTGCATCAAAACATACTGAACGTTATACCAAATACCATCAAAGCAAGGAACTGATTCTTCCGCTAATTGCCCGCTTTACATACCATAGCTTCCTCGGAAGCTTTTGAATTCAGCACGCATTTATAACCTTGCGATGTTTTCTTAGATTCCTCGTCGCCATGGCCAAAATAGTCAGCAACACAACCTTAATGAAAAAAATTAGATTAAAGGACGTAAAATTGCAAAAACTGCTATGATATTATTCTATATACGTTATAAGTACTCACAATCTAGAGATTTTGCAAGCTTATCCATGTTCCGAGGGATCAGAAGGTGGAGCTCCGTGCCAGCCCAAACAGGGAAAACAAGCATGCTGGTGATAATGCACAGACAAGTCCCTATGATTATGGTTGATAGCCTATCGTGGGCCACATGCAGGAGATGATCAATTCGATACCCCGAGATTGACACCAGGCTGTAAGTGAGAATGAAGATGGTGCAACCATAGTCGAATCTAGCTTTCACCACAGGGATAAATCTTGAAAAAGTTGTAGCCGAAGCTGTAAGAAAAATCATAAGTTAGCAATTAGGCTATGCATATATCCAATGATAGGTATTTGATTTCTTGATGTTACCTAATATGAAAAGAGAGATTCCCATGATAAATGGCTCAAATTGGTGTCCAGAATGGCTAGCAACCCAATGGACCCCAAGTGCAAGAAATCCAGCCAGAAAAGTGGCACAGATTCTGTTCAAACACTTGTACAAAGTTCCACCTGCAATATGCACACACATTAGCGTGTTTTTGTAATGAAACAGAAATCTTCTAATGGGAATGTTGAAAAACCTACCAACAGTATATTCGAAGACAACAACAACAGTCATAACGGCCCAGATGGCACTACCTCCGACACCATCATACAAAGGTCTCATATAGTAAAACAATGACACGACCACCAAAGCTACGCCAACTTTAAGACAATGGAAGAACTTTCTAGGTTCATCGACCCCTAAATCCCATGCTTTCTTCAGGAACATCCAAACTCGCATCACAACCCTCATGATCAAACCCTTCAGTCCATCCCATAGTCTCATGGCTCCATACTTGTGCTCTGGCTCCAGCACCATCGATGATCCATCACCCACCCTGATACTCCATTCAACTCCATTCTTGTTAGTCATTTTTACAAAAAGAATGGACGAGGGTAGAACAAGAGCCTGGTGAGAATACTGTCAAATATAAGATATGCGGTGCTTTCTGTGGATTCCATAATGACATCCAGGTTATTTATACAGAAGATTTGCTGATCACTTTCTATATATGGAACAAATATTAAAAAAGGAGGAAGCTTTTCTCTATGGCATAAATAAAATCAATTTAGATCATCTTTTCTGGTTGGGTAGGTCAAGATAGGGTGCATGACATATATATGTCACTAATCTAACAATGCTCAACACTCACAAAGCACTACAAATCGATGTTGTATCCTTACGTAAGGCACTAATAACGTTGATTTTCTTCCGAGGATATATATTACAATTAAGATGATCGTTTGTATTGGTTGAGATTCATTTTTTTTCACCAAATCTTTAGGTAAAGTCGTTTGTGTGGACATGATTCACGACAATCTTAATAAATACTTTCTGTTTCATGGTAAATAGTTTATCATTTGAACTTCCCCTTTGGCTTCCGTGTCAATGGAAGTAATGTAAGTTTACCAAATAGATGACAAACAGAACCAAGTCCACCACCACAAATTATAACTGCAATTGATGTGAAAGAAAAGACCCTCAAAGACTCAACTGTTTCTATCAGGACACTTGTAGGCTGTAGCTTTTAAGAACTCAAATGTTTCTTTCATCCAGACACTTGTAGCTTTCTTTACTTTTAGAAATGCTGCAGCCGTGCAGATCCTGTCCTTGCATCCACATGCCCACACCGTACAGGCTAATTAGTGCTGAATAGATAATGCATTTAAATGTGTTAATGGGATCCTAGACGGAGTTTCTTTCGTTGATATTTTTTACTAGAAGCTACCCATCTGGTTTCTTACCTTACTCGTAGTATATTAGAAGTAAATAGAAAACTAGTTCTTATCATAGACAAAGACAGCATCATAAAGTTGTTGTCTTTTTGCACTAACTTTTTGGGTGTAATATTGTATCTGATCTCATTTAATATAATATTGAAATCCCTTGTTGGTCTTGTTTGAAAACTAAAGGAATTAGGTCATGAATGGTAAGTCTCCTTTTTAACATAAATTTGTAAAAGGGAAGAATTTATCTCATTGGCTTATTTAGCCTCTTCACTATGGAATGGGAATACCACTTATCTAGCTTTTATGCACTAAGTTGAAAGGCAAACCAAATTATCAAAAGCAAGAAACAAACGACAAGTTTAGCCTCAGGACTTATATTCAATCTGCATCTTCAGTCTACTAAGAATTTATTTTTACGCTCTTATCCAAAATCCACAAGTTTTGTTTCATTTGGGTCCTAGAACTAACGGTATTAGAGAACATCAATTGGATGGTGTACATGTATTATGGGTGAGGTACGCTGTGCACATGATCAGTACAAGAGTAAAAAATGAAATTTGCTATGCTTTCTAGGATTCCCTTGTTCAAAAATTAAATATCTTGGAGTTAATATTTGAATGGAGAATAAAACCAATTTCTTTTTTACTAACTGAATGACAATGCAAAGTAAAGATAATTTATAGATTCTATTTATCACATACATAATTTCTTTTTCTTTTTTTTTTTTGAACCGGCAAATCCATCCTACTCTAATTCACCTATAATCCACCTATTCCCCCTAGCGGGGATTGAACCATCAACCTCAAGGTTAGAGGGTGACGCCTTACCACTTGGCCAAGAGGCCATTGACACATACATAATTTCTTTGACTAAGGGGCTGTTTGTTTTTTATCAAAAGTACTTCTAACCTCTTTTGTCTGCGGGCTCGCAGACGCGCGCAGACGTTTTCTAGTGGCAGACCGTTTGTTTTTTTGCAGCCCGCAGACCTTAAAAGGTCTGCACGGCCTCTTTTGCTAGAAGTGTTTTATCGGCCTCTTTTAACCTCTTCCAAAAAGAATACGTATTGTGCCCTAAAAAAATTGAACTCGCTACTTGTCCCTCCCATTCCCGATTACCGACTACGAACTCCACCCTCCGATTAACGACTGCCGCTGGTTCCTTCCTCTTCCCTCCGGCGCGGTGTCGCTGCTTCCTTCCTCCGGTGACGTTGCTGTCTCCGGGCGGCGCATAACTGTCTCCGGTTGTTTGTCTCCGGCTGCTTCCTCACTCCACAAAGGTAATCCTGTTTCCTGATTTGCTTCTTTGTCTCCGTTTACCCTATTTGGTTCTTCTTGTTTCCTGATTTGTTGAAGAGTAATCCCGATTTGTTGGTTAATATTGTTGTTGAAATTGTTTCCCAATTTCTTGGTTAATATTGTTGTCTTCTTGTATCCTGATTTGGTTTTTTTTTGCTGAAATTGAACATTAGGAGGAAATTGTTTCCTGATTTGTTGAAGAATAATCCCGTTTCGCTTATCTGTCTCCGTTTTCATTGTTTCCTTAAATTGTTGCTGAAATGGTGAGTTGTTGCTGAAATTCTGTAATTTTAGAGGTTTTTGTTGTTGTTTATAGATAAAATTGTTGCTGAAATGGTGAATTGTTGCTAAAATTTTGAAATTTTAGAGGTTTTTGTTGTTGTTTATTGCTCAAATTGTTGCTAAAATTCTGAAATTTCGAAGGTTTTTGTTGTTTTTTCATGCTGATTTTGAGGTTTTTGTTGGTTATTAATGTTGTTTTTGCGTTGTTAGCTGAATTTGTTTGGTTGGTTGCTAAATTTGGTTTATGTGGATTATTTTACAATTTGCAGACTTTAAAAAACAAACAGTCTTCGTTTTGCAGACTGCAGACATTTGGTCAACCTCTTCTTCTACAGATGTCTGCAGATGTGGTCCGCAGACTGCAGACATTTTACCTCTTCAAAAACAAACAGCACCTAACTCTTTTCGGTTACTAAGCTTTTCATTTGTCAAACATTTTACTTGCTAAATTCTTTATTGGTATACTCTTCCCTTGCTATCTTTATTGCTAGGCTCTTTCATATTTTAGTAGACTACATGAACCTAGACACAAAAGTAAACATAATATAAAACTTCTCTTTGCTCATTAGTCACAGCCTTTCAACATTTTTCTTGAAATCTTGTGCACTAAGTAGCTTTATAAAATATTCGCCGTTTGATCTTCTGACTATAATAGTGATTATGAATATATCGTTCACTCGCAAGTTCATTCAAGAAAATTTTTTTAGAACAACAAACCCTTTATTAGAACCAAAAGAGACTAGCGATGAGCTAGTTACACAAAGCCAAATAGTAAGCCTCGAAGGTGTTCATATTCCACTCAATCTCCTTTCTAACCTTCGATCTATTACACATCGACTAGAGTACAAGACGTCTACCTTGGCTACCTGTAACGCCTGGTTCTCCGTATAAAGTACATCCAAAATTTTTGTAAAATTTACGTAACATCTCATTCAAAAATCATCATATAAAACTAGGTGTACAATACACGATCACAAGTGTACCAAATGGGATATACAGTACATATACAAAAGATAGTATATCCCGAGCCGGGGCGCTACATTCAAAACATCTATCCGCCCTTTATATATTCTAGGTATCCATCTTCTTTTTTCCTTTATCTAGATTGCTAGAACATGTAACATTAGTCAAACGCATACAGAGTAAGTTTTTAAAGCTTAGTGAGTGACCTTAACAATATAAATAACAATCCACACATATAAAAGTTGGAATACAAGAATGAAAAAGAATGATTTTGGCTTGAATCTCCCAGTGGGCACGTATTGCATTTATATGAAGATAAGAGTACAAAGAGATCCACAATTTATGGAACGGATAAAGCTACAACAAACTATATTTGAATACAATAGATAAAACTCTACTTATCTGCATATCTAAACTACCGTATTTTACATTCCCCCTCAATCTTGACCATGCCAAGGTTAAGATTGCGCTTCATACGTGCCAGCATATCACGAGTGGCTGGTTTAGTAAATCTATCTGCCACTTGATCCTTTGAAGAGATAAACCGAACATCTAAAGCACCCATGGCTACTCTTTCTCTAACAAAATGGAAATCAACCTCAATGTGTTTTGTTCTTGCGTGGAAAACAGGATTTTCTGTCAAGTACGTAGCTCCCAAATTATCACACCACAGCACGGGTGGTCTTGGCTGTCGAACACCAAGTTCCTTCAACAAGGACTGCACCCATATAACTTCAGCTGTACCATTTGCTAGAGCTTTGTATTCAGCCTCAGTGCTTGAACGAGACACTGTAGGTTGCTTACGAGAACTCCAAGATATTAGGTTTGGACCAATGAATACAGCAAATCCACCTGTGGACCTGCGATAATCAACACAGCCAGCCCAGTCTGCATCTGTAAAAACACTGAGAAGTGTGGAATCTGATTTTCTAATATTTAAGCCAATGTTAAGTGTGCCTCGTATATATCTAAGTATTCGTTTTACTGCTTCCCAATGAATATCGGTAGGTTTGGAGAGATACTGGCAGACTTTGTTAACTGCAAAAGATATGTCAGGCCGTGTCAATGTAAGATATTGCAATCCCCCAACAATACTCCTGTATTTAAACGCATCATCTTCTTGTAAGGCTCGTCCATCATCTTTTCCAAGCTTCTCTGTGACTGACATGGGAGTTGAGACACTCTTACAATTCTCCATGTGGGCTCGATGTATAAGATCAGAAGCATACTTTTGTTGACAGAGGGCAATTCCCCCTGAATTGTGAGTGACCTCAATTCCAAGGAAGTAATTAAGGCGACCAAGGTCCTTGATGGGAAATGAAGAGGAGAGATCATGCAACAATCGATCCACAAGAGACTGAGACGAGCCAGCAATGATAATATCATCAACATACACCAGCATGTAAATAGAATGTACCCCACGATGAAAAATGAAGAGAGACGTGTCTGCTTTGGAAGCCGAAAACCCAAGATGAAACAGTTTTTCACTAAGTCGAGAAAACCAAGCGCGTGGGGATTGTTTTAGACCGTAAATAGCCTTGCGGAGTTTACACACATAATCCGGGTGGTGAGCATCTTCAAAACCGGGGGGTTGCTTCATATAAACCTCTTCATTTAAGTAGCCATGCAAAAAAGCATTGTTGACATCAATCTGACGAATATGCCAACTCTTAGATACAGCCAAGGCGAGTACTAGACGAACTATAGCAGGTTTAACAACGGGGCTGAATGTGTCTTGATAATCAATACCATATTGTTGGGTAAAGCCACGAGCAACTAATCGAGCCTTGCGTTTATCAAGTGACCCATCAGATTTAAGTTTCGTTTTGAAAATCCATTTACAGCCAATGATATTTGCCCCGGGTGGTTTTGGTACTAAAGACCAAGTATTATTATCCCGTAATGCACTGAATTCATCTACCATGGGAGGCCTCCACTTAGGATCCGATAATGCCTGCTTGTATGACACAGGTTCAGCAAGAAAAGCACGGCGATTAAGATTGTACCGTATAGTTCCATCCGTGAACTGTTTAGGGAAAGTCTTCCCGGCTTGGCTACGGGTGGTGACCCCGGCTGGACCTGCTGAGGGGTGAGAGGTGGATGGCGGATCAGGGAGGTCGGATGGCGTTGGGACCATGCTGGCAGCGGACTCACCAGTTTCTAGAGCAGCCGGAGTGGCGGCCAGAGTGGAGGCGATTTCATTAGGCGTGGCAGCTGGTAGAGGGGGCTGAACCGGATCAACAGCGGGTGGCGAGGCTGTTGACATGGATACGGTATCTGGCGCAGGTGAGCTGCAAGGAATAGTTGGAATTGTCGCTGCATTAACAGGGTTAGCCAATAACAAAGAGGTATCATAATTTCTCATACGATCATTCATAACATTGGGCTCGGTTTGAGGAAAAGACACACTAGGAGTAGACGGAGATGTGATAATAGATTTGGAAGTGGCAAAAGGAAACCGAGACTCATCAAACACAACATCATGAGAGATATAGATTCTACCCGTTCGTTTGTCGAGACATTTGTACCCCTTATGAAACGAGCTATAACCCAAGAAAACACACAAGGTGGATCGAAAAGAGAGCTTGTGTGTGTTGTATTTGCGCAGAATAGGCCAACAAGCACACCCAAACACACGTAAAAAGGTGTAATCAGGAATAATGTTAAGCAGACGAGTGATGGGTGTAGTGTTCTGAATGGTTTTGCTGGGCATTCGGTTAATCAAATAACAGGCTGTAAGAAAAGCTTCGTCCCAATAACGAAGAGGAAGCGAGGAGTGGGCTAGTAAGGCCAAGCCAGTTTCAACAATATGGCGATGTTTTCGTTCCGCCATACCATTCTGTTGGGACGTATGCGGGCAAGAGACACGATGAGATATTCCACATTGTTGAAAATATTTATGAAGTTTGTGGTATTCACCCCCCCAATCGGATTGTATAGCACGGATTTTAGTATTTAGCAAGCGTTCAACATGTTTCTGAAAGGTATAAAAAACTTGTTCGACATCAGATTTATGTTTGATAAGATAGATCCAAGAATAACGACTGAAATCATCAACGAAACTAACATAATATCGAAAACCACCACTAGACACTTGAGCTGGTCCCCAAACATCCGTGTGGATCAGGTCAAGCGGTGATGAAGTGACATGCAAAGAATTAGAAAAAGGAAGTTGGTGACTTTTTGCACATTGACAAGCATCACACACTACAGACTCGTTGCTAGACCAAAACCCTAAATTATGAGACTGCAAAAGAGACTTGACTACTGCTGATGTGGGATGACCGAACCGATGATGCCATTGAGACTGAGAAACTTTGACACTTGATCCAGCATATCGAGGAGCATGCTGAATGGGCACAGGAAAAAGACCACGCTTGCTCTTACCGGTTAGGAGTGTTTTCTTCGTGTGTATGTCCTTAACAAAGAAAACATTGGGGTAAAGTTCAATGAAAACATGATTATCAGTAACGAGTTTATCAGCAGAAAGAAGATGTTTAGTAATTTGTGGGACACGAAGGACGTTTTTGAGTAAAAGGGGACGACCAAGGCTTGGAAGTTTTGAATGACCAACATGAGAAATTTTCATACCTGTGCCATTGGCTGCCTGCACTTGATCTTTCCCATGGTATCGCTCATGCATGGACAAGCGATCAAGGTCACTTGTAAGATGGTCTGTTGCTCCGGTATCAAGGTACCAGTTTGGATCGTGAGTGTATCCGCCATAACCACCAAAAGTAGCATTATTTGCACTTCGACTCTCCTCGCCTTGGTATGCATAATTGAATCTGTTCCTGCAAGTCAAAGCTATATGTCCCGGGATACCACACACTTGGCATCTGGGACCGTTGCCACCATAGCTCCTCCCCCTGCCACGTCCTCGGCCACGAGAACCATTATTTCGATAATTGTTACGTTGATTATTATTATTATTGGGACTTTGATTGTTGTTTTGAGATCGCCGTGAGTTACTTGAATCTTGCTTCGTGACAGTGTTAGCGGAGGAGGTAAATTCGGCGGTTCCGTTCATTGCTGTGGTTTGAGCCTCATGGGCGATAAGATAAGAATAGAACTCAGAAAGTTTGACCTGTTGATTGTTACTTAGCACTGTGATGGCTGTGAAGAGATCTCCGTGTCCCGGCCCTAGACCGGCGAGGATATAGCCAATGACTTCTTCGTCTGTCATCGGATGCCCAATATTGGCCATTGTATCTGCCAATGATGTCATTTTCTGATAGTACTCGGAGGCTGTCATGTCGCCTTTCTTTGTATTGGCTAATTGTGTACGGATCTGAATAGAGTTACCTCTGTGTTGGGCAGAAAACATGGTTTGGAGAGAGACCCATAGTTGGTTGGACGTCTCTACACAGCGGGTGAGTTGTGACAGCACCTCCTCTGTCATAGAAGATAGCAAGCCACCGAGAATAGCTTGATCTTGAGTGACCCACGCCTCATATGCAGGATTATCAATCTGTCTTGCTGCCTCGCCGGTGCCGGTGGTAATCTTCGCCTCCGGTGCTAGTATGGAGCCATCGAGGTATCCAAAAAGTTTGACACCCCGTAAAGTAGGAACTACCTGAGCTTTCCATAGAAGATAGTTCGTGCGAGTCAGTTTGCATGCAATTGCATTTGTAATGGTTGAAGATGTTATGGATGTGGCCATGTCAATCGATGACCAGAAGGTTTGAATGGGAGATAAAAGTTTTCGATAAAGGCCCTGTGAATCAGGCTCTGATACCAAGTTGAAATACAAGAATGAAAAAGAATGATTTTGGCTTGAATCTCCCAATGGGCACGTATTGCATTTATATGAAGATAAGAGTACAAAGAGATCCACAATTTATGGAACGGATAAAGCTACAACAAACTATATTTGAATACAATAGATAAAACTCTACTTATCTGCATATCTAAACTACCGTATTTTACAATAAATATATACGGAAGAAACACAACTATACAAGCATCAACATTTTCTTTTTTGTCAGTTTCCAGTTTACCCAACCATACAGGCTCCTAGCCACTAAGGCCTAACGCAACCACTAAGGAAATCGCTCCAGCCACTTAGGCAATCACTCCAGCTACTAAGGCACGTCATTAGCCACGAAGGCAATCACTCCCAGCCACTTAGGCAATTACTTCAGTCACTAAGGCACCTCACTAGCCACGAAGGCAATCACTCTTGCCACTAAGACACCTCACTAGCCACACAGGCTTCCAGCCACTAAGGTACATGCATTAATACACAACACATTTCCAACCACATTATATGGGGGAAGGAAAAAGGTTACTCACCTTATGATATAGATTAATGGTATTGTCGTAGTACGTTAGCACAATGTTTGGAATGTCCCATAGTTCCAAAACAACCTACATTGGTGTTACACGTGTATATAAGTACTTGTTTATTATTTATACATTTCAATATTGTTATACAACTATTAGGTATCATGTTGTAGCTTTATAAATCAATTCCCACTTCAAACGAGCAAGATATAATTTCTTAAACCAATATACGCCCCGTGTCCACACATAGGCACGCTGTGTTCATGCAACCTACGCATCGCATCTCTCTGACTACGCGTCGTGTAGTCACGACAACCAGCCCTTGTCCGAATCGATTCAGACCTCACAACAGTCAAATTTCTAGCTTCTTTGAACGGGTTTTAACTTAATACAACCACAAGGGTCACAAAATTCGTTTTCTCTACTACAAACCCTATATATTTATCTACGGTTTAAAACCCAACTAACACTTAACCAAAAAAGGATTTTACCTTGATTTCAGTAAATTAGAACGATCTCTTGGATTCCTTAGCTTCAATTTTGTTTTCGTTTCAATCTTTCGTTTCCAAAGCATCAAAATCGCCTTTCCAAAGGTCTATTCCACAAAAATAGCGGCTTAGGGCTGAAAAAACCGACTTAACTCTTACATTAGACTAAATTTGTTTAACTCTACACGTCTAGTAGATATGCTCAACGCGCTGCATAGTTCCACGCAACATATTCCTTCGCCCCACGTGTCATGTTCAACCCAATTTTAAGTTAACGTGGTACTTTGCATTTTCTTTCTTTTATAGCATCCTACTTACTACGCGCCGCATCCAGTCTACCATATATACATGACGCGAAGGCTAAACAGAATCACAAATTCTTTAAATTTGTCTTGCCAATTACCAATTTACACAATACCACACTAATATTTTATTCTAGCCACACACACATACACACACACACACATATATAAATATATATATATATATATATATATATATATATATATATATATATATATATATATATATATATATATATATATATATATATATATATATATATATATATATATATATATATATATATATATATATACATACATAACACTACACTCTACGAGATATTATATTATGAATTCTTACTAAATAAATTAAAACTTACTTATCGAAAAATACGGGGTTACAAGCTCTCCTCTATCAAGAGATTTCGTCCCCGGGATCATGCAAATATGTTTGGATATTTCATCCTGGTCTTGTCCTCAGGCTCCTAAGTCACGTCAAGTATACTTTATAGTAGTAGGTAATTTATATAAGTTATATCATTTGTCATATTTGCTCATTTGGGTTTTCCCTGCTACATTATATATACCCATTATATTATCTTTAATATTTTCTATCATACTTTATCTCATTACATAGATATATCAATCCTATGTCATCAAACTTTTTGCATATATCCCTTACCAGACATATTTTATTGTTGGCGTCAGCACTAGGTCTCCTAGTCCACTAGTTCATGTTAACTTATAACATATCGATATATATATATATATATATATATATATATATATATATATATATATATATATATATATATATATATATATATATATATATATATATATATATATATATATATATATATATATATATATAATTTTATATATATATATATATATATATATATATATATATATATATATATATATATGTGGTTAACTTGTATTAGAGAATCTTATTACTCATAGGCATATCCTTACTTAAGTGTGGACAATTACAGAAAGTAAACACATGATTCCCTAACAATCTAGCCTTGTCTTAGACTAAACAGTGTAACCATACTATATGTCTAAAACCTATCCTAGAATCTTAGGTTCATCAACCTATCTTCTGATTCATCTTTTCACAACCCTTACTTTCTCGCTTACGATCTTATCGTAAGTCTGTATTCTCATATAAGCCTCACACAGTTTAATCATAAGTTCGAGTCTCGACACCTAATTCGCTTAAACTATGGCCCTAGTACCAAATTGTAACACCCAATCTCTTCTACACCTTAATTGGTGTAATATTATATAAAACATTGTGAAAAAAAAATTCATTCTTTTAAAAACTTTTGTCATGACATTAAGTCATTTTTTTTTAAATTTTGATCCCAATAAAACAATGAGTTTAAAAGTATTTAAGCAACATTGGGGGTTATAAAATCATGTTGATACAACCATAGTAAAGCAATGAAACATTTAAAAGATAATGTCCCAAAAAATTAATCTAACATTCCTACCAAAAGTTCGGCATGACCTTTGGCTAGTCGGATAAAATCAATACCGACAAGACTCAACCAAAATAGCCCGAATGAAACATGGGACATACTAAAGCATTGCAACAAAACTACAAGGTAATTACTATACCATAAACAAGTGTCTCTCAATACATATCATGACTATACCATATCAGGGAATAAATCTATCTTCTGATCATCTAATCTATCTATAATCCACATAATAACTTCTAAGTTCTTCATTTCTTTCACCCAATGCTAATCAACATATTCCTGGGATAGATAGCATTAAAAACAATAATACGTAAGACAAGATGTTTCGTGAGATACAAGGGTTCTAGACCTAACAATATATTAAAGTAAATTGTCAACTTGCAAAGTATATTTTTTAACTGAAGTTCATTAATTGGTACTTGGAAATCATACTAAAAAGTTATTCACATAATCATTTGGAAATCATGTTAAAACTTATATCGCCATTACATGGGTTTTAAACCCAAACAAGATTTGAAAATAGATTCAAGTAAAGTTTTTCATTTACATAATCATATTGCAAAACCATTTCATATACTTAATACTTACGATTCAAGCATTATACTTTATAACTTCAATACACATTAAGTGGTGAACATTACTAATGATACATGCACCCCCGTATCGGTCTCTCCTACATAAGACATAACACATTCGTCTCATGAGGTTGTGCTTAAGTAAGGGTCTCCCCTTCGTAGGATGGAACACGCCAATCTTATAAGGTTGTGCTTAGGTTCTCCCCTTCATATGATGGAACACACCAATCCTATAAGGTTGTGCTTCTGATTTCTACTTCATGATGGGAGGTAGCATCTCAGTAGAGTCTATGTGACCTTCCCTTCTCAAGTAAGGTCCAGTCCGGACATTCACTTTGCATGCCTTCAACTTGACACATAATGACATTATCATTATCAGCATTTTAATTTACATTCAATAAATTAACCTTAATTCAAGGTTTTAAACATACTTGCTTCATCATTCATAGGAATCAATTAATTTACTTGAGTTTCATTAACTTAATGGAAACTTGATCAAAAGCTTAGTAAACCATTAGGCAAAACTTACAACATATCATACTTCACATTTCTTTTAAATAATCATGCTTATAGTTTGGCATTAATACTTGTTATATTTGGAAAACATTTATCATTTAAAATTATTTATTTCATAATCGTAAAAGAAAATTTAACACTTGTTTGCTATGTACCCAAAAAATATCCACATGTACTCACCTCGGTAGCTAGGTATGTCTAGCTACACTAATCCACATAGTTCATGACTTGAATTGCTTCAAAGCATTCTCCACTGTCTTCAAATCTATCAAATAGAATAAGACTCAAGAACATTGGATCACTTTTCAGCCACAATCAGACTAATGGAGTCGTTTCCTAACCCTGCTGACCATCGACAACAGCCGCCGTTCATTACTGATGCCGGAAACGACGGTCTTTCCTGAAAATCGTACCAGCAGCCTTTGTTGTTGTCATTCTCACTGTCTCCATTAACCTTTCTTTCCCTCTCGTTGAAATGACAAGCACGCACACACACACACACATCGATGAGATGTGTGTGTTGCATCTCGTTCCAAATTCTTTTCCTTAATCTCCATTTTGACGAAAATTAGAAGCGTACTAGACCAAAAACAGGACTAAGGAGAGATCTGACTTTGACTTAGTAAAAAATGGTTAATTCCGAAAATGCCCTTAAGATCTCATGCCTTAGAAAATTATTTTCACTAAGGATAGATCTGACTTTCACTAACACCACATATTTCATATGTGTTTCCATATCCAAATTTAACGTCTCGAAAATTATTTTCAACCAACTTTGCAAGTAAAATTTTGTTACCTATCATATGTCTACTATACTCCCTATCTATGTACCATACATCTTCATAATCTCCACCTTGAGACACAAAAATGTCTTACTTATAATGCTCATGCCAAATGACCAGGTTTGTGATAATTATTGCATTAAAAATAGTCACATTCTCGTCATATTTGGTATCCACATCCACATCCTCTTTGTGAAAATCTAGAATTTTGTTCTTGATTCACTTTATTCCATTTATTTTCTTTGCTTGTAGAACTGCCTCTTCCACAAGCATTTGAAAATATTCTTGTAGAGTTTCCTCCTCTTCCATGACCATAATATAGACCTTTTTTATATTTGAAATCTTCATATTTTTATAGGGCTTCAAATTGAGAGCTTGATCTAAAATTACTTCCTTCGTCATGTTGTTAATCTTTTTCATGTGATTGCAACGAGTTGATAAGATCATTAATGGTCATGGTGTCTAAGTCTTTAGATTCTCCAATGGCTACCACAATGTAGTAAAATACGGAATATAAATCGAATTTTTTCATTGACACAAATAGTATCTATATTTTCACAGTTTCTTTTTAATTGATTAACCATTGGCAATACCTGCAGACAATAAGAGCATCCACAATATGAGCTTTTTTAAGGGCTTTTTCAACTTAAAAAGCTCTCAAAAAATGAAAAAGTTATAGTGAGAGTTTTTTCAATACAAAGCTTTTTCACTTAGCTTGCTAATTAACAAGCTCTTACAATGAGCTTTTTCAATTATGACGCATTTGATTTAAACCAATTGTAACTAGACAACATATATAAACCATCAATATAAGACATATTGAAAAAGCTCTCCTATAGTGGACACTAAGCTAGCATTTTATTTTTGATTTTTTTCATGAAAAATCTCACCTAAAAAGTCTTTCTATTGTAGATGCTCTAATAGAAAAAGAATCTTACTCTATTTTATGCAATCTTTCAAACTCCCCTCGAAAATCCTTTTTACTTTTTCTTCTTCATTGAAACAATTTTCTAAAATCTCTCATGCTTGCTTGGTCGATGTGACACCCGCTAATTTCTCGCAAATGGCTTTACATGATTGTACTACTTCGTATGTTTGAAACAAAGCTTGATGATTTTTTCTCCTTGATCTTTTTAGAGGCTTCTTTTAAGCTTGTGCTTACTTTCAACTCTGTTATATCTCTTCTCAACCATCTATCATTCTTCTTGAGATCCAAAAAGAGACTTCACTTAGATACTTCATTTTTATAATTTTCATATGTTAGTTGAGGAACGAAAGAAATATAGTTCATTTTACGAACAAAGCTATATACCAATATGTTGAAAATTTTGAATTTTTTAATAATTTTTGGAGATAATATTTGAATGGAGAATAAAACCTTTTTCTTTCTTTTTTATACAAGTTAAGTAGTCTATAAATTGTATCTAAACGAAATTCTCCCATACCTTTATATTGTTATCTAGTTAGTGATAAAAGTTTAGATATTATCTTTAAAGTATTGTATTATTCAATGACTGCAACACCATAAGCCAATTTATTAAAAGCAAAAAAATAAACTACAAGTTGAAATTTGCATCCCCCCCCCCCCCCCCCCCCCCCCCCCCCCACAACCAAAAATAAATACATCTACGTCTTTCAATCTTAATTTTTTTCAGGAAACAGAAGTTCGAAAAAAAAAAAACCCATGCAAAACCTGAGAAATCAGCATTGACATATGCACTTAAAGTTAAAATCTATTTGCCATGAAGATGATCTTCTAATAAGATTTGGGTTGAAATTCTTTCCATGTGTTCTTTTCTTCTGATTTACAAACATTAAAAGGATGATGAAGAGGAGTGAAAATAAGGTTGAAGAACTTCTGCTGATTGCATAGCGTTTAGGACCAGAAAGAGATAATATATTTGTTTTGGATCAAAAAAGTTCCAAAAGGGTTCTCAATGGACTAAACTTGCAAATCATTACGAGTCCAAATTTTGTAGTTTGCTCAAAAGCAAAGTCTTCTACTTTTCACACTGTCCTCATCCTCCAATTTTTTTAAGTAACGTCTCTTTCCAATGTTCCACCTTACCACATATTAGCATTATATCACCAATAAAAAGGCTGAATAAGGTCTTGAAACTTTGTCCTGTCTCCATCCATGGTAGGTATATATGATCTCCCATTTTCACTTTTAATATGAACGTATCATATTTCTTACTTTAGTATTCTATTATTTTATGGCTGAGATTTAAGTATGTTTTGTAACACTTGGCAACTAGATGTTATAATATAATACCACATGGGAAGCACACAACATAAGTTTGGTAGATGTGCCTTTTGATCTTTGGACGTTCTTGGCTGCATGCACATTAAGCACATTTTTCTTTTTGATTAACGGTTTATTTAAAGGTAAACAAATGCAAAAAAATACTAATATGTAACAGCAATCAAAGCCAAGATGGATATAATCACAAGATCGGTGTCAACCTACAAACTACATCGGTTCTTTCTTGTTAGTTTCAAACTATGAACATTTAATTTCTGAAAACCTCTGGAAAGAAACCAACCAAAAAACACTAAAAAAAACAAAACAAAGAGTAAAAAACCCAAATCGCCCCTGTCTCTACTACGAAACTAAAGCATAGGTAATACACGTCCACATCTTCATTTTCCAACATGGGGCAAAAACCGCCACTAATCTTTTTTCTTCAAAGAATACCAATCATGGTAATCACATACATCCAGTACTAGGTGAATGCTCATGGTATTCTTACAAAACAAGGTTATAAGTTCATGCCATATCCATTGTCTGCCAAGCTTATAGGAAGTTGTACCCCAGAATGCTGGAAATTGTTGTGTAGAGAATTATTCCCCGTTTGCATAATCTTGTTATCAAGATGATTATCGTTAGAACCCATTGTTTGTAGAAGTTGAACAAGCGCTCCAAATATTTCATGCCTCGTTACATGCCTTTTCGCCTATAAAATGAAATCAAATTAATTAAAAAGATTCAAATTTTTTTTTTTATCTTTTCTCTCTTCTTTTTCCATTTTGTGAGTGTTTTTTTAACTATGTTTTACCTCGGCTTCAACTATAAAGCGTGCCCATATTTTTTCTTCGCGAACTTCCATGACTCCTTTCAAGATGGTCAACCCAAAACCCCGGATTATGTCCACTATTTCAAGAAAGAACCCATGTTCTTCACATAGCATCTGCACAAGAAATATATTTCATTAAGATTTTCACAAAGTTAACATACTACAAAAATGCATCCAGGTGTTTTTAGTTTTTTGTTTTACCTCTATGAGCATTTGTCCAAGGGTACTAAGGTCCTCCACTATTAATGGACAAATCATCGTTTGGTTTCCCAATTCGCATGCCCATGTCACGCCATTGTTAGTTGGATCATTGGAATAATTCTCCTGAATAACACCGTTATGCTGAGAAAAAGAAAACAAAAAAACAACTCAGTATTTAAGTTATGTCTAATAAACTCAAAAGACATTATGAAAATTTGTTATAAAGAGGACTTTTTATTACCTTTGGTTCGTCAGCCTGTTTGATTCTGTCAGCATGTTTTGTTACACTTTGCAAGAAAAGCATGTGTTTGATTGTTCGATCCAGCAAACAGTCAATGCTCATCTGTAAAATCAAGAAACCAATTAATTACATAAGTTTTTAATCTTTTATTCTCTTTTAAAAGTACGAATATTTCTGATTAAATAACATACCTTTTCACCATTTGGGATCAATTCTCTTAACTCAGCCATACGGTCCAAAATCATTTGTCTATCTTTGGGCCGGGGTCGTGTCCCCGGTTTAGCCTTTTTCTTGGCGGGTTTCTGAGATTCGGTTTGCTTTTTAGCTTGCAAAATTGTGCTTGAACCGTCCATGCTATAAGCATCACCTACCCATACACCTGGCTCGGTTTTAAGAATATTCTGGCCAAGATTCTTGTTATATACAACAGGCTGTAAAGAACTCATTTCCCATATCGAATTTCCTGTTTTCCTTCTTTTACACGACACTTGATCTTCAATGCATGAGGTTGAGGGAGTGTTGGAAGTACCAGAAATACCCTCGAAAAGCTCTTTGATCCCAAGATTCGAGAACAATCCATTCTTTGGAGCAAGGGTAGTAACGTCATTTAAGTTTTGGGTTGGCTTCGCCGCCGAGATGCACCGCGAATTGTAAGAATCGAACCCTAAATGGTTTTCATTTATGGAAGGTGTTACGATGTCTCCCAACTCACCTGTACTTCCAAAAAGGTCAACATCGATACCGGAAATAGTCAAAGATTTGCCCTTTTCATCGGAATTCATGGGAAGAAACCCCGCGACTTGGGGTAACAAGTGGTCGTTTGACATTAGGCTGCCGAATGTAACATTGCTTTGACCAGGGGACTGAGGGTAAAAATGGGAATTATGGAGATCTGTTTGGAAGAATTCATCAGGGATTCCGAAATCCATAGGTAAATCGAACAAATCCTGATGTAAATGCGTAATAGACTGATCATTATCGATTTGGGGAAAAGCTAAAGGAGCGCCCCCTCCAAAATTGGAATCTTGGGATGAAATCAAGGAGGCGAACAATCCATTTGGGGAAGACGATGAAATTGCAGGTCCATTACCGTTTACGATTTCATTAAACATTCTTTTGGTTTGATTTATGAAGTCTGTCCTCTCAAGAATCTGTAAATTAAAATAAAACCATTAGATCTAGACAAAGTATGTTGACGATATACATGGAAATTATAAGTTGAAAAATTTTTTTTGCTAACCTTCTGTGAGGACCCAAATTGTACCACTCCTTGTGGTTCCACAGGGATTGCTGCAATTGTCTGCAAGATGAAAGTAACAGAAAGATGTAAATTATGGTTCGTGCATGCTTTGGACCAAGATCGTTGTCGCATGAATAGGAACAAGAGGTACAACGAAAGTGGTACCATCTTAAAACCCAAGTTAAACCAAAATAAGTACCTTTATACCCGAGGAAAATTGGTGACAAAATTTTGAATCATCCTGAAAATAGAATCAAAAAAGCATTAACAGAAGTTGATGGGATTATGATTCATATATGGACAATTAAAGGAAAATAAAATTTGTAACATGCTAAAAAGAAGAATTAATTCATACCCGAAACATATCCCAGATCGAACCCGAAGAATTCTGTCCAACGTAATTATCTTCGGAGGACATCCAAAGGTGCTTTTTAGTAAAAGCAGCTTGTCCAATTAACCTAAAAAAATTAAGAAAGTAATAATTATTATTAGCCTCGAAAGATTGGGTAATTTTAGAAAAGTTTAATTTAGAGCCAAATTAAGGAAAATTTTATCGTCGTTTTACATAAAGATTAAGAAAAATGAACATACCCTCCTCCAAGCATGGGAGCTTGTAGATGCAAATCATGGATCAGATCTCTGATTTCGTCCTCAAAAAAAGCATCTTGCATCGTCAACAATCTGGGAACAAACAATATATTTTTAAGGGTAAATTAAAAGAAAATATTTAATTTCATCAGATAAAACACACAAGCAGATCACGGAAAAGATACACTAATTTAAAATCGAATCGGTTTGGAAATCTTGATTTAACGAACAATTAAGTTGGGGAATATTCTGATGGTGGAATTAATGTATGGATTTACTAAATTCACCCGCATTAATGTGGTGATGCTGACAAGATCTCACCCTCAAACCAAACCTAAATTAAAACATTAATTTTGTCACTTTCTTGATACCCACTTCCATGAAAACTGAAATTAACAAATTCTTTCTGAGACAAAAATGGCTGTTCTTTTCAGAATAATAGTGGAAATGCATTCCGGATAACAATAATACAAATAAAGAAACAAATGGTACGCAGAAAAATAACGAAGATATGATATTCGAATGTATGGTCAACCCACCCAGAAAAATAATACACAAGATTAACAGGAAGACGAGAAATTTGATCTGATGTTTGACGGCATATATGACTTTACGCCAGGAAATAACTTTTGAAGATTAACTACATACGTATACATACAGACTCTATATCTATATGTGCGTGTGATAGAGAAGTAGGGAGTCGTACAGAGAATTTGGCTGGTCAAATCTCCAGAAAACGCCATAAGACCATCCATAAGAGCGACAGAGATTCTTGAGCACATTTTGAACAGTTGAATCTTTCTGTGTTGTACCCATTTGTGAAAAAAAAAAAGATCACAAATCAATCAAAAGGAAAGTGTTAAATCTTTTATCTTTCAAAGACGACTCGAGCGCTAGCTAGTTTTATCACCGGAGGCAAATTCTGCAAGGAAACAAAGAAAAGCGAGGTCCTGTTCTTCTTCGGCGCGACAAAGATTGCAAAGGCCAGAAAAAAGAAACCGCACTTGAAATAAGTGCTTTGGGAAAGTAATTGGAATAGTTAAAGCTTCAAAAAACAAGAAAGCAGGTGTGATTTACTAAGCTTACGTCTGTGTGGGAAGATGAGGTTTCAGAAAAGGTAAAGTTGAGACTTTGTTTTTCCGAAAATGAAGAGATGAAGGGTTTCTGATGTGTTGTTATTCTTTCACTGCCAGAAACAGTTTCTGGGTGTTTGAAGCTAACATTCAAGGAAAGATTAAAATAAGATATAGAAAAATAAAAGAAAGAGAAAGGCCTTCAAAATGTCCGTAGAAAAGCTGTTATTCTGTGAGAAAACAAAGCTAAAACACTAGCTATTAAAGGGATCTCTGGTATGAGTCAGGACGATGCATTTTTTTTAGGTGGGGTGGGGGGGTGGGGGGGTAAGGGTAGGGGGTTGGATAGTTGCCTAGGTGGGGCAATGTGGGGTTTTGTCTTTGAGGAAGAAAAGACCAAAAGAAAAACTCCGAGCTCAAAGGATTACAAAGATCTTCTACAATTTGTGTGTCGTCTATTTTGTTCTTTCTCTCTCCCTTATTTATGTGTTAGTTACACAAAAGATCCCTAGACTATGTTTCATCATCTGCTTTTTTGTGCTACGATTTACATATTGTCTCATTAAGCTTTCCAAGAATCCTTTTTTAGGTAAAAGATGTTTGTTTTTTGTTGTATCACTTGACAACTTTGTATCCCATAACAGTAGATATATTGTCTCAACGTCCATATTGGATAAACTTTATTCTGAATCATTAGTCACAGAAAACGCTATATATTTCATTTACTTTGTTAAAAGATGAATTTGATCCAAATTTAAAGTATATTTGTCGAGAAACATTGTTCGTCATGAACAAAAAAAATCGTATACACATCGTATGTTGCCTCAACAATGTGTAATATGGTAGGTGACGATATCATGCATGTAAAAAAAAACTAATTTGTGGTTGATCGTATTATGTATGTTATAACTATGATATACTAATATGTTGTTTAGTTACATGTGTTAAATGAAATAAAGAAAAATATAGAGGTGCGAAGGTTGCATGATTTTGGAGTTTTATGCCAATTAGATTCTCATGTACATAGGATCCTACTTATTGCAACCTAATTACTACAAATAGAAATATATTGAGCGTTTTATGCCAATCATTGCTGACAAAGACACATAATATTCCTCAATTAAGTAAAAATTGATCGGTTTTGTTTACGAAATTAGTGAACACAAATTTAGTAAAAAATATTGATTATACAAATATCATTTAGTAATAAAAGAGTTTATGAGACATATGGGTAACAAACTATGTCCAACTAGGCGAATATCATAATGTAATTAAACTTTGACATATATGTTATTAATAATTATATCATTGTTTTTAACTTTAAATACTTATAATTATTAAATTAAATTGTAATTATTTTAGATATACGATAAAACAATACACATATAAATGTCATCTCAATAACTTCTATTTATAGCTTGTATATGAAAATAAAATTATATTTATGTTTTTATTGTTAATTATTATAAAATTTAGTATAAATTTTATTTAATATTATTATCGATTATTGTTATAGTTATTTAAATTTAATAGAAGTTATTTGGATGACTTTTTTAGTTTCAATCTTGATTATTTTTTCAAATATCAATAATTTTTCTAAGCAAACATGATATATACTTTTTAATTTTTTTGTATTGATAAATATTATTATATTTAATTTATTAAAAAACTATTTGTTGAAAAAATTATAAAAATATATTCTGTTAAATTATTTTATTAATTTAGAATTTTAATTTAAGTTTTTACATTCAACATTACTTTGGTTAATCAACTTACATATATACTTTTAATATTAATTAAATAAATGCTCATTTGACTATTTTTTATTTTGATCATTATTACTATTTCAGATATTACTATTGTTTTCAAAAAAACTTTATAAATTTTTTATGTTATGTTTATTTATAACTATTATTATTTTAATTAATAAAATCACTACCACTTTTATTGATTTTATTTATTACAAAAATAGTTTTAGTCAAAATTTATTAGTTTGATATTTCGATTTAGGTTTTACGTTTAACTTTCTATTTGAAATTTTTAACTATTTGAAAAACTAGTATTCGGACAATTGTTTCAAGTTTATTCAACATTTCGATTTATGTTTTGAATTTAGCATCATTTTAGATCAAATATGTTAGATTAATAATTACAATGTGGTAGTATTAAAATATAATATGTTACATCTAATTTAAAACAATATATTAAGTATGTTAAGTTGAAAGTTGAAGAATTAAGTTTAGATTATTTATTTTATTTTTACTTATCTCACATTAATTAACTAAATTGTAATCATTATTTAGAAGAAATTTGTAAAGTTATTAAAGTTTCAAATTGATGTGGTGCAAGCATTTGTGCTTATATATATATATATATATATATATATATATATATATATATATATATATATATATATATATATATATATATATATATATATATATATATATATATATATATATATATATATTATATAAGTCACTCGTAATTTAATTGCACATCATGCTTTTAAAAATCAATATCTATAATTACGGAAATTAACCTTATACGGTAAAGAACCATCACTTTTGTACCTCTTTAATCATTTTATTTTTTATACACGATTTGCTATCAAACTCGCATTTTTGTTCATCAAATACCATTTTGATCGGCTATTATAAGTCTAGCCGGTTTACATGTTCAAGAAACATCAAACTCGAATTTTTTGTTCAACAAATACAATTTTTGGTCTATGTAATATGTTTGACTATTTGTTTATGCTTTACTGTTGTTTTGATATTTGAGTTGCCATCTCAAGAGGTTTTGAAACAACTGTAGGTTTCAAAAATATTTTTTTATTAAATATGAGAATTTCTATAGTTAAGTAAAGAGTCTTGACTTTAAAATTTAGCATAAAACTGTTTTTAAAATGGCTAAATTTTGGAAATGCCACAATCATAGTCCCCAGATCATTATGACAAGGCCGCTCAGCGCAGCCTGTTAGTATGCCAATGAGAACAGGAGGGTCGGACGCCTGAAGGAGTTCTACTATACCACACTATCGATACAGTTGCATTAGATCAATTGGGACTAGTTGGTCTGTCGGGATCCGATTAATGCACTTCGACGTGAATAGGAAGTAGCTCATTTCTTGTGCCATGACACATAATTTAAAAAACATATTTAAAACTATTCATAAAATGTTTCAAATATCAATCAACATTAAAGCTATATTTGACAGGCTAGCTAAAAAGTTAGTTGTTAGCTGAAAAGTTACCTAATAGCTGATAAGATAATTGATAGCTGAAAAAATTGCTAATAAAAAATAATGTTTGATAATAATAAGCTAGCTGAGAAATTAAAATGTCGTAACAATACCATGTTAAATAATGAGTTTTTTTATAACTAATTAATGATATATTTGAAAGAATTACTAAAAAGTTCAATAAATTTATTAAAATGCTACTCAAAATAGCTTTTTAAAAATATAACTTACAAGTTATTTTTTCCATTTTCAAACATTACAACCTAAAAAAATTCCAGACATAACCTAAGAAAATTAAAATAATAAAATAATTAAAAATAGAAAAAGAAACATTACTAGGAAAGATGAACGGGACACATAAATTTTAACGAAAAGACCATTCCATAAAGAAATATATCCTTCAAAATTTGTAGACGAAGAGACAACTTTATTTAAGTAACCGTAAGCATGTCCTCTAAACCAATGTTTTTCTAATATTCCATTTGTTACATATTATAACCATTGACCTCTATTAAGATATTCTATAAATTCAAATATTGTGGCTAAATTCAGTGTACATGACATTTATTTAAACATAGAATTCAATAATTTATTTGGATATTCAACAATAACATCACCCGTTGTACTGACTTCATATTTTAATTGTTTGATAAGGAGACGATTCAAAATTAATTTGTTTCTTGTGATTTGGATGCATTAGATGGTGTTTTTTCTCTTTTAAAAGATTTATAGATTATTTTTAAGTTGACAACACATGTTTAAATGATATATTACAAAACAAAAAACTTAATCTAATGAATTAAGGTGGTATGTGCCAACATATATTTCAAATGATAAGAGTTCTAATATGGCCCTAATTCTATTGACATCTTATGTATTAGCTTTGTCTTTTTTGCATACAAATTATTTATTAAAATTAAGGTCGTAAAAATCGTTTGACGGTAGTTTGGCGGTCGAGTGGATTAAGGGATTAATCGGATTAATCGGGAATTAATCGGAGACCCTAAACTATTAAGGAACTCATTTAAAAATATATAAATATAACAAAAATAGCAAAGTTTAATACATTTTATTCTGAGTTACACATCAAAAATTATACATTTGTTTATTTTTATGCTTTAATATTGATTTTTTCAGTTTTATTAAGTTATTAGAGATTGTTTGTGTCGTCATTTAAAAAGAAAAAAATTAAAAAATTAAAAAATGACCGCCAAGACCGATATTTGACCGATTTTTGCAGCAAACCGTCAAGCTTGCCGATTAGGCTTAATCGTAATCGGTTGAAAACCGCCAAACGATTAATCGTCGATTAATCGGCTGCCAAGGCCGATTTATGCAACACTGATTAAAATCATCTATCATATTAGTTGAGCAGCAACCTTCACTTTTATTTGTATTATTAACGTATTTATTTAATCATCTTCTATGCTTTAAAAAGTCATATCTTATTTACAAATGGAAGCAAGATCTTCAAGTGAGACCCTACGTATTTTTCAGGGATGCAACCGGTTTCGGAATCGGACCGTACCGGATAAATCAATGATTGAATAATGATTATAATGAGGACCGAAAACCGGACCAGATGTGTGTAACCGGTTCCGGGTATGGGCCGGTTAAATCAGGTATTGGAATCGGATTAACCGATAAACCGGGTTTGGATATGGAGCCGGGAAAAAAACCGGAACCGGTTTTAGTTTTTAAAGAGAAGACAAATATGATACATTGTGCTTGAAGGATATTAAACCAAAAAATGCATAACCATAGTGTAAAGTTATGTTCTGATTGTGAACTAAATGCTGAAAAATATCAAGTCAATCGGATCAATAACAAAGAAGTTATGCTCGTTTAAAATCAACACATTTTTTGTCAAGTGCAGAAACACAAAAGACAGATTTGATACCGTGTTTGAATGCATGTAACTAAATGAATATAAAACCAAAGAAGGCATAATCATAGTGTAGAATTATCTTCAAATAGTGAACTAAATGCTGGAAAAAGATCAAGTCAATCAGACCAATACTAAAGAAGTTATGCCCATTTAAATTCTACTCATTTTCTGTCATGTGCTGCAACACAAAAGGCAAATTTGATATCTTGTGTTTGAAGAGTTGTAACTCAGCGAATATGAATCTAAAAAAGGCATAATCATAGTGTAAAATTATGTTTAAATTGTGAACTAAATGCTGGAAAAAAAGCAAGTTAATCGGACCAATAACGAAAAAGTTATGTCATTTAAAGTCAACTAATTTTCTGTCCAATTGTGGAAAAAAACAACCATTTGAATGGAATAACAAACTACATTTAACTTCAAACATGTCAAAAACACATTCCAAGTCATTAACCTATTAAGTTATCAACCAAAATAAACATATATCATTAATCCATTAACCAATAACGTTATGAAGTCATTAACTCATCAATCAATCAAGTCATTAAGTTATTAATATTAAACCAAATACAAAACAACTCGGTAATATCTATCGGCTCTTTTTCCATTTCCATCTCCATTGTTTATTGTATTTTCCAACTCTTTGGGGGACCTCATCGTCTTCTAAAACTTCTTTAATGTTGTACACAGTCACCTTTCTTGATTTTCTCACCCAATTTTGGGTACAAACCAAAGTCTCTACTATTTTTATGGGCAAGTTTGTTTGATATACATCTAATATTCTAGCGCTTATACTAAAAGCCGCCTCGGAAACCACAATAGAAATCTGAATTCCTAATACATCTACCAACATAAAACAACAAATAGTTAAAATATAATAAATACTCTAAAAATGATACAAATATTTAAAGATACACCTTTTGCCATGCGAGACATGATAGGGTAACGTGATGCGTTTTTTTCAACCAAAATTAAATGTCAAAGTCGTTATAGTGTTTAGTTTGCTACTCGTTTAAGTATTAAGTCAACTCTGAATCCCTTGGACCCATTGGGTTCTCCTCTTCTACTAGGAAATAACCAATGAAGTCATTTCTATAATCAACACACACTACATCTTGAGTAGCATGTGTTTGAAAATATTCAGATGGCTTCTCTGCTTCTAACTTTTTCTTTATACAAATTAAAAAAATTCTAGACTCTCTTTTGATATCTAGTATTAAGGACATAACATCAAAGAGGATGTCTAGTTAGGCTATGTTTGGCAACATCTTAATTTTTAAGTGTCTTAATTTTTAAGATCTGTATGTTTAAGATGTCTTAATTTTTAAGAGGGTCTGGATTTTTAAAATCTGAATATTTAACATACTGTTGATTGAGGCCTCTTAATTGTTGTGTTGAATGATCAAAATGACCATTTTACCCTTCTGTATTATTTTTTCTAATAAACCACAATAATAATTATAATAAACTCCTAAAATCTTTAAAGTTTTCAGCACAAAACCTACTGAAATCAATAATATCGGGAGTGTGGATCGACCTTCCCAAATCTCACAAAAAAGAATATGAATCGAAAGTCGGAGGTCGAAGATTAAACCAATGGTGGTCGACGATTTTCAGGCGGGTGAAAAAGAAGACGAATCGAAAGTCGGAGATAGCAGCAACACCGGTGTTGGAGAGCAACAGCAGCGTCGCCGACTAAAAGAGAACATGCGAGAGAGGAAGCTGTCGGCGAGAGCATCAGGCGGGTGAAAGGTAAACAAATCGAAAGTCGGAGACAGTAGCAACACCGACATTGGAGAGCAGCAACAACGTCGCCGATTAAAATAGAACCGACGACAGAGGAAGCTACCGGCAAGAGCAGCGACAGCGAGAAGAGAAGAAGCGTAGGAGAAGAGGTGGGAGGCGACTAGAAGTTTTCTCTCGATTTCTCCCAAACCATATGTTGTAGGTGGAAGAGAGGTGGGGTATTTTTGGAAGAGAGCGTGTTTCTTTTTCAATCAAACGTGCCCTAAAGTTTAGCGAGTAAGAGGGTTTTTTAAGATTAAGTGGTAAAAATTAAGAGTTAAACAAACGCTTTGAATCTGTCTGATTCACAGCTTGCCTCTTAATAACTCAATTAAGAGGTAAACAAACAGGGCCTTAGACATGCAATTCTTTTCACTTATGTTGAACCTAACCAACTTATCAAATGAATGTCGAAGAAGTTTATTCTCAAGTCATGGGTCCACTATGACGAGTAATCAATGTTGAATGACCGACACTAGTAATCAAAGATCTTCTTTGGCTCTGAACATTGAAGTCGTATACAGCTTTAATCAGAAAACTTTTTTGGTTCTGTTGAAGACTTGAATACGGCCCTTAAATATTGAGTGTCGAAGTCTTGGCCCTTGAAAATTATAGTGAAGTACAGTCGATTGCTTGAAGTCCAATGATGAATGTCGTAGCCTTTGAAGTTCGAACTCTATGAAGTTGTTAGTCGTACCAGAATTGACATCTTTTATCTTGATGATACTCCAAAATTGCTTATTCGCCGTGTTGAATTGTTCATGACTAGGGGTTTCACGTAGGGGTGTGTGCGGTGCAGGTAGGGGTATGTGTGTGTGTGTGTGTGTGTGTATATATATAGGGGTGTGGGTGCGGGTGCGGTTGAACTGTTGTTTTGTGACTATAAAACGTAAACCGCACCACGGAGTTTCAAAACCGCATTATGTGGTGTGGTGTGGTCGGTTTATGCGGTTTGTGTGGTTTGGTGCATATCTGATATTATTAATTGACCATTCAATAACCGGTTCCGGTTTTAAAATACCGAACTAACCGGTTTAAGAGGTCCCCCAAACCAGTTTACTGATTACTGAAGAAGGTCTTTTATCACACCCTGGGAACCGGACCGAATAAGCTAGGCCGGTCCTAACTGATTCTGGTTCCGATTCGATTTTCCGGTTAACGCACTTGTCCCTAGTATTTTCAGTGTTCATCTCAATTATTCATGCAATTACACGTATTATATATTTTCTCGTTGTTCAAAGTGACGCAATTTAGACCAGGCTTTCATATGGAGTAGACCGGACCATGCGGAACCATGAGGTAGTGTAGACCGTCGTCCTCAAATTGTATAATATTTGAGTTGAATACATATGTTGAAATTTAATAAAAATGTAAAATATGATTTTGAGTGACACTACCTTTTAATGATGATATTCGTTCTGCTTGGGTCTAGTAGGTTTTGAGAGTTAATGTTTATCTTCTTATTAAATAAGTAAGAACGTTTTTAAATTTTGAAAAGGTCGTATAAAAAATATAAAATATGACTAAAGTTGAGATATTTTAAAAAGATAACCTAAAATCAACAAGTAAAATTAATAAAAAAAATGTATTGACGAAAATACTCCTACAGAAGGTGCTAATAGTATTATAGTAACACCCTTAAAGATTTGAAGGCATTTATTGGTAGATTAATAAAAGATACATTTGTTTCAAGTAGATAAATCAACATACATGATACAATTCATTCAAGCGAATTTATTTACCAACAAATATTACAATATTGATCACAAATATCGCCAATTTAGTCCAAAGTTACATCAAATTGATTGTTCTATATTTCTGCAGTATAAAGAACAAGCCAATATATATTTAACTGTTGAGGAAAAAAAGATTATGATATTAAACATATATTTAATGATTGTGCTTGCTGTGAGATATATAATTTGCTGTTGTTCAAAAACAAAATTAAACATATATTTAATGATTTTCAAATATAATTTTGAATAGTAACTAAAATAACCCGTAAATATCGTTATACCTTTTTTTGATAGATGATGTATGTATGTGTCTCTTGAAGTAATCCATATTTCAACAAGGTTTTACATAAAATAGGCAAAGGTAACCCCGCCAATTGGAATTTACTTTTGTAGGAATCCAAATTGACGAATAATAAAAAAAAAGTACGATATTATCGATGTATGAAATAGTTTTTAATTACAGAATATTTCGAGAAGAAAATTTTAAGAAAAAAAGGTGAAGACGCAATAATGAAATTGATGAGTGGTCTTGGGAAGTGATGATCGGTGGGTGTGGCTCAAAAGCTGTAGGGTTTGTAGGGATGCATTTTCTGATGCCATTTGCCTACATATTGTTGTTAGCCTTCACACCTTGGTCCCCGTGAGCTCCATCTCAACCACCACTAACAATCACGCACCACCGCAGGTACGCAGCTCCACCGTCTGCTTCCCTAGGGATGGATGCAACCACAAAAGGATAAGGCCGGAAACCTTAACTGGATAGTAAAATTGTATTCATTCCTAACTTTTATTCCTATTGTGACAAATGTCTTAAAATATTATTATATTTATTAAATATGACACTTGTCACTATTTAACATTGTTAGGAATATAATTAGGAATAAAAGTGAGGAATGAATACAATTTCTCATATAAGAAACATCCATACAAGTGTTACCTTTATGTTGTCAAATATTGAAATTATGAAAATGTTGCTATCATAAACGACTTTATATTTAATTATTATTATTTTCTAAAAACATCTTATGTTTTTTCAAAGTTTACAATTTGACATTTTTAACTGATTTATCGGGGATCTCGGTTTTAGACAATGTTACTATCATAATAGACCGTATATTTTTCATTTTTCCAATTTGTCATTTTTAGTAGGTTTAATGGTAGTCTTTCGGTTTTAAACAAAAAAAAAAATTTTGGAAAATCCAAAAACATTTTTTTCCCAAAAACCATCAAGTTTTATTTTTCAAAAAAAAAAACCAAGTATTCGACAAACTTTTTATTTTGAACTGATTTTTTCGTTCTTGCTCATAATTAACATGTTTTTCTTGTTGTTGGTGTTTATGTATTTTTTATTGTTTTTAACATTAATTGATAGAGTAGACATTTGATTTTTTTTCAAAACAATAAGAAAGATGTTGTGTCCAATTATCGTTTGCAAAATGCATATTATATATATATATATATATATATATATATATATATATATATATATATATATATATATAGGGTGCTCAAAGATTGTAGCAAATTAGGAATAATTGTGTAGTCTAGCTCAAAAAATTCTAACGAAAAAAAAACATGAAATATTATATTATATTCCAAACATAGATTAATGTTTGGAATGTGTCTTTCCGTTTGATTTTAAAACAATATAACATACCAATTCAATTTAGACCACAATTCTTCACTTGCTATAATCATCGAGCATCCTGTAAATAGATTTTGATATACATTTTGAAGATAGATTTTGATATGCTTGGAGACTGTAGCAGGTGAACAACAGTGGTCTAAGTTGGTTTGGTATGTTAGAGTTTTTAGGAATCAAACTGAAAGATAACTTTTAAACACCAATCTATGTTTGGAATCTAATCTAAGCTTTCATGTTTTTCTCGTTAGAAACATTTTTGGCTAAACTAAATAGTTATTCTTCATCTGCTATAATATTTAAGCATCATACAAATACATTTTAACATGCACTTTGCTAACAAGAATTGGACACGACGACTTTCTCTTTGTTATTTAAAAGAATCAAATATTTTATTAGATTTCACTGTTAAAAACTATCAAAACACATAATCGACAACAACAAGAAGTGTTAAAAAAGTCAAATTGTAGGAATTAAAAAAAGATCAAATCATAAAAATTGAGAAAATATAAGATCTTTTTAAAAGCAGTAATAATAATTCAAGATTCAATATAAAAAATGTAATATATAAGGTGTTTTATGATAATAACATTTTATGATACCTAACTGAATACTCACATTCTTGAAGAAATTGTTGAATATTAAAAATGCCTAACTGAACATTATGATATTCTTTAAGAATGTAATAACAACTAATAGCCCATCCTTATTTCTTGAAATCGAGTTATTAGTCCAAGAACATACATGGGGCTTTGCTTTCCAGATCTTGTTCAAGGCAACGAAATCTAGAGATTTAGGGAAGGACAAGAGAGAGACAGTGAGAAGATGTAGATAAAAGGTGATGTTGATTTCAATACAGGTACAATGATGGTGACAAAAACTAGGCGGTTGTGTGAAGGATGAACATGGAGATGAATAGAAGGCGGGTATGGTGATATAATGAACAATAGCGATGAACGTGGTCCAAAAACCGAACCGAACCGGACCGCAACCAAATTGGACCGAAACTGAATTAGGATTTTTAAAAATCGAAGACCGAACCAAATATATATATTTGGTTCCGGTTTGGTTCAGTTATATCGGTTTTTGGCTCGGTTTCGGTTTTCATGATCAAGAGTAGTGTTAGGGGTAAGCATTGTTCGGGGACCAGACCGAAACCGAATTAGCATTTTTTAAAAACCGAATATGTATATTCGGTCCCGGTTCGGATCAGTTTCTGTCGGTTTTCAGTTCGATTCGATTATTCCGGTCCATATGCTCATCCCTAGTGAACAAGGGTTGTGTAGGGTTCTTCTAAAACCGAATGAATGTAATATTGATCATACTTGCATAAATATAGGCTTTTATTTTGGTTATTTAATTAAACTTCCAAAATTAAAGGAATTTTATTTTGGTTACGTAAATAAATTATCAATGAAGTTTACTATAATGCCCTTATCAAATGAATGGACAATATATGCTCATACAGTCACACAATATATAGAGTTTATATATGAACACACACACACACATACACACATATATATATATATATATATATATATATATATATATATATATATATATATATGTGTGTGTGTGTGTGTGTGTGTGTGTGTGTTGGGGGGAGGGGTAGGGATACATTTTAATGAACATTGCAAAAAGGTGAGGAACAATGTGAATAAATATTAACCCTTAATTAGTTTGAATAAAACATGCATGATTTAGAGAATCCGTAATAGGAGCTTTTTCAGAGCCTTTTCAAATTGAAAAAGCTTATTGCCTATAGTGGGAGCTTTTTCAAAATGTTTGTTAATCTGCAAAGTATTCTCAAGAGATTTTTCAATTATTGTGTGGGTCCAATACATTTCTTGCAAATTAGAAATTGACAACTCATTTAAACAACTTATAAAAAGCACATTGAAAAAGCTCTATTATAGTGAAGCTTTTTATAAGCTTTTTCATTTGTAGTTTTTTAATGAAAAGACTATTATAAAAAGCTCTCCTATTCTAGCTTCTCTTAAAGAGTTTTGGGTTTGTTTAGTTATTAATGATATGTGGATACTTATTGTAACACCCCACATTGTGTATCCCCTTTGGGACATTCGGGAGATACGTAAGTACGTTCTTGTTGCAATCGAGAGCGACCAAAGTCAACTTGATCCAAAGTCCTTAAACATTCAAACACTTATACCAAAATTTTAGCATGTCCTTTGGGTAAACTATATAAATCCATATCAACATGACCATAAAAATTAGCCAAAATAAAACCTAGCACGTACTAAAAATATTACAATATAACTACAATGGTTTTACTAAACCAAAAACAAACTCTCCGTCCATTCGTGGTATGACTATACCGTCTATAGGGAGACAATTTATCCTCTAATCATCGATTCTCTCCATAAGGTCTTGTGTGACTTTTATACTGCTCAGCTCTTCTATTAAATGATAAACAACGTATTCCTAATTTACATGGCACTAAAATAATAATATGTTAGAAAAACTTGTCTCGTGAGATACATTGGTTTAGACACAAAATAACATTTCCAAATTATAATCTAAACTTTAATTTAAATCCAAAATCCATAACTTTCATTTTAAAACTAATATCATAATATTTTCCTTGAAACACATCTCACAACACTTTACTCTATAACACATTATATCAACTCTTACTTTAAAACATGTTACTTTCCAAAATCATTCATAAATCACTACTTTAAATCATATGTCATGCTTATATGTAATGTATCCAATGCATGACCACATTCCAATTCAAAAATTGTTGATCATCTCGCATCATCATTTTGTTTGTTCTTTTGAGCTGACAGTCAGTACAACATCATTGGTCCTTATACAAAGGACTATGTAACAAATGATGACACTCTGTAAGCTAACTATAAAGTGAGAAACGAATCAACTTATCATGGAGTCATAATAAATAGACATCTACTACGTGAAGGAATGTACCATCCTAGTTGAGTCTTGTAGATCCTATTCTTGGGACATTGTGGGTCTTTAACATTCATTCCATTATATACATTGCATATATTCTTAAGCACCAATTTTGTTATCATTTCAATCATACATTGTAAAAGGCAATGCATAATGCTATAACAATGCAAATCTTTCTACAATAGAGATATTTTCATAATTTCTTTAACAATTTCATTTATATTTCATCAAATATATTAATATGTAAATAGTTCATTTGTTCTATCATATCATACTTTACCATATACAAGACATCACTTACTTTCAAATATATATTACTCTTATAAAGAGTTTATGTATTTTCAAAAAAAAGTTTTACTCTTATAAAGAGTTCGTTTGCTTTACCGTAAGACTCTTATCCCAAGTATCAATCTTAAAGTTTGAAAAGAAGTTATGCTTGGCATATGGAGGGCGTTAGCGACGCTAACTTGATGGGTAGCGACACTAATGAATGTGATAATCGTATTAGGGATGGCCAGTGGGGTAGCAGCACTAACTCATATGGCTAGCGACGCTACCCGCCATTATTGCAAAACCCTAGTTTCAGACCCTGGGCCCTATTTAAATGCACAAAACCCTAAGGAAAGCATCTTTGATTAGCCTCCACTTCCTGAGACAACCCAAATTTGCATTCTTAGCGTCCTTTGTGTTCTTGCTCTCATTTTTGGGGATTATGAAGCTTACTTGAAGAGGAAGAAAGGAAGCTTTGAGTCAAGTGGTGTGCTATAGTTGAAGATCTTTCTTTTGCTTCAATCTCTAGACCATTGTAAGTCATAAAAATCCTTACTTGATGGTTCTTATCATAAATCTTGGAGTTAGGGTTAAGATAAGATGGTTTTGTGGCTTGGATGTTGATATCTTGGGAGCTTAGAGAACTCCAGGTCCTTGAATCCATCCCAAAAATTCTCTGTACCTCTGGAACCTTAGTTGTGCAAAAACCCTCATGCTTTCATGCAAGTTTCATCAAGAGTTTTAAGCCCTTTTGACCTAAAAGATGGATTTGACATGCATGAGGCATGCCTGTCAATAAAGTTTGGATTTTTACGGATTATCGGACCTAATGATGAACTTTTGGAAGCTTGGGGTTAGATTTTAACATATTAAGTGCTTCACAAAAAGGTTGCGATTTTCGTGGTTAGTGCCGCTAATCTCGGTGGATCCCGTTTTCTGGCTCATGCTCCTTAACGATGCTACTTGAGCAAGGTAATGGGTTGACTGGGGGTGTTGACCTCGGTTAGTGTGAGACACTGATTCGTATCCATTGGTCGTACATCTAGCTAATGAAATTTTTTGCTGGTCTATTGCATTATAGATTGATATATCAATACGAGACATGATCATGTTATTTTTATCTTATATATCAAACGTTTTTCAAATTTCTATTTAGTATTCTTAATACATCATCGATAATTTCTAAATATAGGAAGTTATGCTTGATAAAAAGACAAATTAATGACAAAGCAAGGGCTGAGGGTTCAATATTCAAGGAACATCTAGTGAATGAACTCACTACCTACTGCTCTCTATACTTTTCATGTCGATTAAGACACATCAATAAGTGAGAGCCATGAAATTTTGCACCATAGCATCCTATATTTTTAAGTGGAGAATCTCCACTAAGTGTATATGTCTCTTCATCGAGAAGCTTATATGAAAAGGGTGGAAAACAAAGATTCAAAATCATGAAGACCTTGACAATGTGCACACTTATATTTTACTAAACTATATAAAAGTTAACCTTTACATCATCAGGTTCGATGAAGCGGTTCAACAAATACTTCTAAATGACTTGGTCTATAGTCTTAGAGTTCCTAAAACGTATAAACAATTTAAGTAAAACCAATTCAATAATAACAATTCATATTGGTGTGTTATTAACCAACATAATACGTGTGTGTTCTTCAATATAGGTAATGTTTTACTCATTTGTTGGAAGTGATAAACAGTTGCAAATTGTAGTAAGAAAAACATCATAGTATGCTCAGTCTCACAATTGATACTTTGTAAATGATTATAAGCTCCAAATTCAGGAATACTGTAAAGAAAGTGTGATGTATAACCCTAAAGTATGCATGAGAGGGGAGATGTCTAATAATGAGAGTCTGACTATTATGGCCTTTGGTTAACATATCAGAACATGAGTATTTTGGCAGTAGGTGTTCAACTATTTTACTATTCAAATATACTTGGTTTGAAAACAAACACAATATATTAGTTATAAATAGTAAGCTCATTGATGTCAAACCCAAGTCTCGACTTCAAACTAATGACATGTTTGTCTTCGAATCAGAAACATAACAAGTGTTTTATATATCATAGCCTACCAAGACAAGGGATACAAAAGATCTATGTTCGGGTATCAAGACAAAACCAAAAGGGGTATGATGTCACCAAAGCTGAGAATGAAGTCATGAAAGTGGGAACAGAAAAGTGAATGGGTTAGTTTATATTGGCAAACTATTTGGGTTCCCTGAATGAAGTATCTAATAATAAATTCTTGTGCCTAGTCACAAATACCAAAACAATTGAGTAAATCACTGATAAGGAGGATAAATAATATGATATGGAAGAACTTGAAAAAAGAATTTCAATATGATAAAGAAGATATAGAGGACGATGGAGATCAACTAGTTTATTATGAACACTCTTTAGATGAAGACAACTTGATTGTAAGGAACACTATTTGTTATTGTACACTTTTAATTATTTGTAATTTATCATATAGTATGTTCACTTCCAATTATTTTCTATCATATGGTTTATTAATCTTATATTATTGATTTGACCATACTTAATCTACTAAACACTTGATACACACACGCACACGCACACACACACACACTCACTCACACACACAAATATATATATATATATATATATATATATACATATATATATATATATATATATATATATATACATATATATATATATATATATATACATATATATATATATATATACATATATATATATATATATATATATATATATATATATATATATATATATATATATATATATATATATATATATATATATATATATATATATGTGTGTGTGTGTGTGTGTGTGTGTATGTCAAAAAATAGGCATGGATGCATCCTTTTTTCGAGAAATTTATCATTAACAGACGGTGGGAGATCGGGAGGCAAGACATGAGATGACTCTAGTGCTAGTAGTTGTGGATGTGGTGGGCTTCCACTCTTGACTCTCGTTACTGGTAGGAGGATATGTCATGTTGTATTAGATAATGCTAGCATGATGGTCCCTCTGATCTCATGTATGATAAGCATGAGATATTCCAACATATTAATCCATACGGGATTGGTATATTCCAACATATTAACCCTATATATTGGGTTTTTTTTTGGATTAAATCTCATTTTTTCTAACATAACCCTTACATTTTTTATCTTTTCGAATTAAGCCCTTGTAGCCGGTTGACTGGTAATATTTCGGTTTAGACAATTTTTCTCAAATAAAATCTCAATGGCTTTCCCTTAAAAAACCTTCAACTTTTTATTCAAAAAACCTCTTACATTTGGAAAACGTTTTTGTTTGAACCAACATATTGTTTTGGCTCATGATTCGACTGTTTTTCATGTTGTTGTTGTTGTTAATGGTGTTCATGATCGTTTTGAATATTAAAGTTAGATGGATACATTTGAATTTTTTCAAAACAAATAGAAGGGATCGTGTGTCCGATTCTTGTTGGTAAAATGTATATTAAAATCTATTTACATGATGCTCGAAGATTGTAATGGGAAATGAGCAACGATCTAAGTTGGCTTGTATCTTCGACCGCTTGGAGTTCAGAAGTTGTATTTCTATTTGATTCTTAAAGCAAGAAAATATGCTAAGCCAACTGAAACCATTGGTCTTCACCTGCTACAATATTCTAACACACTATAAATAGATTTGATGCAGAATTTGCTAACAAGAATCAGGTATGAGAATTATTACGGATCAAATCACTCATATGATTGTAATGTTTTACATTGAGAAAACTTGAAAGTTGAAATTAGATTCCAAGCATAAATTGGAGTTTGACATATTAGATTGATTTTAGAATCAACATAAATTATAGTTTCCAATCTCCACTCTATGCTTAGAATCTAATTTCAACATTCATTCATTTATATTAGAAACATTTTTTCAATCTACGAAGTGCTTTGATCTATTATAATTGTCATATTTGATTCTTGTTGGCAAAATGCATATAAAAATCCATTTACTGAATGCTTGAAGATTATAACAAGTAAAGACCAGCGGTCTAAGCTGGCTTGGCATCATAGCTTGTTTTAAGAATCAAACAGAAAGGCAACTTCTGAACGCCAAAAGGTCCAAGATTCCAAGCCAACTTAGAACCCTGTTATTCACCTACTACGATCTCTAAGAATTCTATAATAGCTTTTGATATACATTTTCCAATGAGAATCGAACACAACATCCTTTTCTTTTGTTTTGAAAAAAAATGTCTCAATCCGATTTCAATGTTGAAAATTATCAGAAATACCATAAACAACAATAACATGAAAAATAGAGAAATTATGAGCCAAAACAAAAAGTTGGTCAAAAAACAATGTTCGCCAAATGTGAGAGGTCTTTTGAGAAAAGGTGAGGTTTTATTTAATACACACACAAACACACACACACACACACACACACACATATATATATATATATATATATATATATATATATATATATATATATATATATATATATATATATATATATATATATATGATAGCGTGCCATCTGGCAATCGCCAGCGCGCTCCTCGAAAACTCCCCGAAGACTAAGGGTCACCACTCCTTCCAGGATGGCGTCCTACGCCAGAGGGATTCCAGCCTGTCCCATGAACGCAACGTGTACGCTGAAAAATCCAGCTTAGAGTGGACCTTGTAGCGCGCTCACTCACAACGTACGATATCCGTACCTGACAGAGATCGTGCGCCTCCCACGTATCGTACCTGGACCAATAGGAGACGTGGTAGGGGACAAAGGGTTGATCATCCAATCAGCGCTCCTGTCCCCTCCTTCTCTCGCAGGCACCCTGTCGGCCAAAACAAGACCTGTCTCATCTATAAAAGCCCTCACATGGCTCACGGTAAAAGGATCGATCTCTCTCACATTATACACACACTAATTTCTCATCGCCGGAGAACTGACTTAGACATCAGAGCGTTCTCCCAGGATCTACTCCCAGAGGACGGCTAACGGGCTTCCTTTTCTTATGATTGTGTTAACAGGCTCACACTCATCTGGACACTCAGTCCCCATTCGAGGACAATCGGAGTCTGAGAATGCATCAATATATATATATATATATATATATATATATATATATATATATATATATATATATATATACATATATGTATATATACATATATGTATATATATATATATATATATATATGTATATATATATATATATATATATATATATACATATATATATATATATATATACATATATATGTATATATATATATATATATATATATATACATATATATATATATATATACATACATATATATATATACATACATATATATATATATATATATACATATATATATATATATATATATATATATATATATATATATATATATATATATATATATATATATATATATATATATATATATATATATATATATATATATATATATATAAGATGGAAGATTGTCGGTAAACCAGCTAAAAGGGCCAAACCGATTTTTTTAAGAAAAATGTAAAGGTTCTTTTAGAAAAATAAAATAAATTTGAGGTGTCATTCGATAATATACAGTGTCTTTTTATGTAGTAACTCTTAAACATACAAACCATGAATAGTAATAATGCAATAGATTATAGTTTTGAGATAAATATTAAGGATATGACTTTGTCGATTAATAAACTATCACTTTGGCACACATTTATTCATTTTTTCTATACATGATTTACCAATAAGGATGAATTTGTTGATCAAGAATATCATTTTTGACCGATTATTGTAGATCTACCCGGATTACTAGTTCAAGAAACATCATCACACTCACATTCGTTGTTCATTAAATACCATCAAGCTTAATTTTTTTTTTTTGACATAATGTATCGTTAAACTAACTTTTGTACACATTTATGCATTTTTAGTTTTTTGGTCATCAACAATTTTCCAGTCATCTTTTCTGACCAACACAATTCTAAGGAATGAAGGAAATGCAATATTACATGTTTATGTTTCAAAATGTTGCAAGGTGCACAATCTCCTCCATTAACCTTACCCACACATCCTTCTCTCACAATTTTACTCTTAAATCATGTGCCACCAATAACCATATCCATTCAAAGATGCGGTTTTATGGCTAAAATCTAAGTTTGAATTGATCACAGGTTTGAACCGAATTTGCTGAGGGTTGAAGCTGATTTTAGATTCCTTAAATGGTGGTAATAATGGTTAATGGTTGAGATGGGTGGTTCTGGTGACGAATGGTAGTGACAGAAAGGGTGTTTGTTGCTACAGGTGGATAGTGGAGGTGAGAGATAGACGAATGGTAGTGACAGAAAGGGTGTTTGTTGCTACAGGTGGATAGTGGAGGTGAGAGATAGACGTTGTGATGGGAATTGATGATATTCGTCGAAGAAATTGATCAATGACATAGTTTAATGGCAAATTCTTATAAAAGTTTAATGGTAATCGTGAAAAAAAATGTAATACATTGTCAAAACAGTAAACTTCGAATAGCTCGAATAAATTGTGTAAAATAATAACTAAACATATAAAAAATAGTTTATTACCTTATAAAATCAATCTTCCAAAATATTACTTAAAATATATACTTAACATCTTACACCACGATAATCTTTAATTTAGCATTTTTTATTAATTAAGAGAATTAGTTTTAAAATGAAATGTCGATCATAAAGTATAAAAAGTACATACGTAACATTTAAATTAATGGCCAAATATTTCAAATCAAATAAAGTTCATCACCGACTTCTTTTCCTTTTTGATAGTTTATTGGATTCCCAGTTGACTCGTCCGCGAGATAAAGACGTACGAATCTTCAATATGAAAAAGAAGAGATTTTTTGTTTCTATTTCACAAAGATATATATATATATATATATATATATATATATATATATATATATATATATATATATATATATATATATATATATATATATATATGGTCTCGTTCCGGTGAGTACTCTTTTTTCGATGAGGACTCGTAAGGACACCTTAAAAAATTGAAAAAAAATACAAATCATAAAATCGAGAATAATATTACATCATTATAAAAAAAATTGGAAAAAATAATTTGGATCATTGAAAAACAGTAATGATTCAATTTTTTATTTTTATTTTGTGGATCATTGTTTCATTATAAAAAAATAATGATCCAAAAGTTTTTCTTTCGAATCTTTTTCTCCAATATAGTATTATGATATATTTTATTATTTATATTTTTATTTTATTTTATTTCAATTTTTTAAGGTGTCCTCACGAGTCCTCACTTTAATAAGAGTCCTCACCCGATCGCTTATATATATAAATATATATATATATATATATATATATATATATATATATATATATATATATATATATATATATATATATATATATATATATATATATATATATATATATATATATATATATATAGACTTACGATCTTTTGAGAACCAACTTCACCTCGAGAACTCCCAACTCCTTTTGGATCAATCTTATATCTCCCAAACCAATATTTTTTTCAAAATACCGACCCCAGAGGCCTCTTAGACGCTCAAAATGGGTCCGGGGCATTGAAATTTTTTTTCGAAAAACGACTTTTTTTTTTGAAAATTTTTTGTACATGTGCAAGAAAAAAAAGTTTGCACATACGTACATTTTTTTCAATTTTTTTATTGATGTCTTTCTAACATATATTTAAGGCGTTCTGTAAAAAAAATTGGAAAAAAAGTGTACCTATAAAAAAGTTTGCACATGTTCAAAAAAAATTTTGCACATGTGCAAATATTTTTCAAAAAAAAAATAGTTTTTTTGAATTTTTTTTCAAAAATGCTTAAATATGTGTGTTTTAGGCCCCTATATTTTTGGTTTTTCGAAAATTTTGACCATTTGGGAGTTCTCGAGTTCTCAGGGCATAGTTGGTTCTCAAAAAAACCCAACTATATATATATATATATATATATATATATATATATATATATATATATATATATATATATAATAGTTTTGAGACTTGTGTATTACACGGGTTGATTAAAAAAATGTTAAATAAGAATATTTAAACATCAAGCATTGTACTAACTTAAAGTAAATAGCATACTATCTTTAAAATAAACAAAAACACATAAAATTGAGAATATAGAAATGTAATAGAAATATATAAAAGTAGAATGCTATAATACACAAATAAATTGAAGTACATTGCTATATCTTGCAATTAGTGCTTAAAAAATCTCGATTTACTATTGAAAAAAATACAAAAATACTTAAAATAAATTCACAATTGCAATTTGATTTTTGAAATCGTAAGACGAAATTTGGAGTTAAATATTTAATTGACAGTTTCGTATTAATAAAAGCGTAATTAGGGGAGATAGAGTTGTAACCGATCATTAAAGAGTAGTAATGAACAAAGTATTTTATTTTTTTTGGGAAAATTTCATATATATCCTTAAAAACTCATCTAATTACGTATATATCCTTATGAAATTGCAAATTACATATATATCATTGGAAACCTTGAAAACTCTCATATATATCCAGATTTTTTTTAATAATTAATAATATTTTTAAAATAAAAACAAGTTCTATCTAAATCAAATAATACCAAATTTACTAAACTACCCTTATCCATAATCCAATCTCCATATCCGATCTTATTCACGTCTTCACGATCACGACTTCCAAATCATTCGTCTCCTTTAGAATTGGAATCCGTGAATATCAAATCAGATATTACTTCCACAATCCAACACCAACCACCAATAAACTATCTCCTCAGAGTAATCTTACTCTTTACTACGATTATATGTCTTTCCAAAATAATGAAAATCATTTTTTTCATATTTAAATTCGATTTCTGCAGTTTGAGTACTGGTGAAGATGGCGGCAACGCTCGCCGGAGATGATCTGGCGAGGTAGATGAGCAGGCGAGTGAGTTTTTCATCCTCCGGTAGGAGGAGCTGGGCTTCCGCTAGTATCAGGGAGGCTTTCTCGGCGGCACCGGGAGGTGGTGATGCTTTTGCCACAAGTGGGCGCCATGATGATGAAGAAGAACTCAAATGGGATGCTATTGAGAGGCTCCTTGCATACGATAGATTAAAAAGAGGAATTTTGAAGCAAGTTCTAGATAACAGACGAATCGTTCATCAAGAAATCGATCTCACAAATCTTGGACCTCAAGATAAGAAGCAACTTATGGAAAGTATACTCAAAGTTGTAAAAGAAGATAACGAAAAGTTTCTTAGTAGAGTTCGAGCTTGAACCGACATGGAAAACCAATTAGTCGTTAGTGATTTCTTTTCAAATTTCTAAGTTATATACTCATAATTAAATAATAATATTAATCGTGTTACAAAGGGTCGGGATCGATATTCCCAAGATTCAAGTACGCTACAAAAACTTGTCGATTGAAGGTGACGTTCATGTTGGGTCCAGGGCTCTTCCTACTTTGCTAAACGCCACCCTCAACACTATGGAGGTTTGTCAATTAGTTAATTTCTAGTAATAATACTTCATTAAATTCGACATTTTCTAAATTTTTTTACCAACAGGGAATTCTCCGATTTTTTAAGCTTGTTCCATCGAAGAAAAGGGTCGTTAAAATCTTGTGTGATGTGAGTGGGATCATGAGGGCATCGTGGTATGTTAATTTGGCGCCATTTTTAATCCTTTCGGGAAACGAGAATTTTCGATATTATTTTACCGTGTTTTCATTTTCAGGATGACGTTACTTCTTGGGCCTCCTGGTTCCGGGAAGACAATGTTGCTGAGGGCACTTACCGGAGTATTGGATTCAGACTTAAGAGTCACAGGAGAAGTTACTTATTGTGGTCATCGGATGTCGGAGTTTATACCTTAGAGGACTTGTGTGAAGACTAAAGACGTGAATAAGATCGGATATGGAGATTTGATTATGGACAAGGGTAGTTTAGTAAATTAGTATTATTTGATTTAGATATAATTTGTTTTTATTCTTAAAAGGATTATTAATTATTAAAATTTTTTTGGATATATATGAGAGTTTTCAAGGATATATATGTAATTTGCAATTTCATAAGGATATATGCGTAATTAGATGAGTTTTTAAGGATATATATATATATATATATATATATATATATATATATATATATATATATATATATATATATATATATATATATATATATATATATATATATATATATATATATATGAAATTTTCCCTATTTTTTTAAGAAATTCAAAATCATGAGAAAATGACATGTGGCCAAATGAATGTGGTGGTGACATGTGGCTTTGAGTTAGTTATTTATTAGGATATATATATATATATATATATATATATATATATATATATATATATATATATATATATATATATATATATATATATATATATATATATAAGGTTTTCTGCAAACCATGAACTAAATAACCTAAGTTCACATGAAACCTATGAGGATCTATGTTTTCTTCTAATTGAACGTATAACAAAAAACCTAGAGGCCAATAAAAGAAACTAAAGATCAAAACAGAAAAACCAACCTTAATTTTTTGGAAGCTGAGCAGCAAAATTATCCTGCCTCAAATGAAAGTCACACACAAGCTGAGAGGATTGTGGATCGAAAATTCCAGAGAGAATGTAGGTTGAAATTGGCGAAATTCATATGGTGCCTGGGATCCCTATTTATAGTTTCCAGATGACCAGTTGATAAGCCTTAAGGATAAACCTTTTTGAATTCAAATAAGATAAACCTTTTATCTTACAATTCAAACTCCTAATTATCCTTTTATATATCAAAATCGATTTATATATATCTATATATAAAAATCGATTTCCACACTGGTCACTCCCACTGTCACTTACTCAACTATTGAATAATTACAGTTTCAGTCCCTGCACCTTTAATTAATTAAATTAATGCTCAAATTAAATCCAATTAATTCCAGATTAATTTCTAATTAATTAATATAGTTTCTAATTAATATATTATGACTTTAATATATTAATAAACCATATATTTAATTTCTGTTGATTTATTAATCCCATAATAAATCAACCTTTCTCTCTACCGAATTTTCTACCAAACCTCTAGCCATGAGGGCAACCCAAATGGACTGTGCTTTTATTAATTAGGTAAATACTAATTATTAGTCATGGCTTAGACACCTAATCCAACTATATATATATATATATATATATATATATATATATATATATATATATATATATATATATATATATATATATATAATATTTACTTTAATTTCGGTGAACACTATGAGGACAAATCTGGACCTTTAACCTTGAAAAATGGGTGACTAAGATTCATTGTGAAGAAATTGACACATGTTAGAAACTTGGGGGTAGTTGTCTAAAAAATAAAACTAATTGATGGATAAGAAAAATTACGAAGACTAATTTAGTGCCAATGACGTCCAGTTCAACTGGGCTAAGGCACCGGGTTATATACCCGCGTGGTGGGAAGGTCTGGAGTTCGACTCCTACCGGCTCCCATATAGGGGATTTTCCCTAGGATAAGGCTTTGTAGGGAAGTGGCCTTTGCGCCATAGGTAATTGCCAACCGCCCTGGGTTGCGGGGCTCTTACCCTCATATGAAACCAAATAGCCAAGTTCTAAAAAAAACTAATATAGTAACCCCATTGCGACATTTGTCACAATCTCGTGTGCTGCGTTTTTTTATTCCACAAACTTTTTTTGGCCATAACTTTTTTTTCGTTGTGAAATTTTTTTTGAAAAACCAAAGTTCTTAAAATTTATTTCTCTACAAAACAAGCAACATCATGAAAATTTGAAAAGAAAAATATTTTTTATTTTTTATTTTTATAAAAAATCAAAAATTAAAAAAAAGTCTTCAAAAATTATGAAAATTTAAGAGTTCATTGTAGATATTATAATAGTAAGTTTACAAAAAGAATTTTTTGAAAAAAAGGGTTTTTAAGTGTTTATTTTTATATTTTTAAGTAAAAAACTAATCAAAATAGCAAAAAATATACATGATCCAAAAATATTAAGAACCAAAACATGTTTTATGATTCAAACTGTTACAAACTAATTATTTTATAAATCAAAACTTATCAAAATAGCAAAAAGATAAGCATAATCCAAAAATATTAAAACCAAAATATGTTTTATGATCCAAAACTTATGATCCAAGATTCAAAATTCGTTATGATTCAAGATCCAAAATTCGTTATAATCCAAAACGAGTTAAAAACATACAACGACAAAAGTAAAAAAAATGGGAAAAAAAAACGAAAAAAGAAAAAACTAAAAAATAACATGAAAAAAAAACTAAAATAAAAACAAAAAACTGAAAAAATAAAAAAACTAAAAATAATATTTAAAAAATAATAAAAACGAAAAAAAACTCGGCTAAATAATGTTGTACGGACGTGAGCAACATATGATTATATCCTTGAGTCCGTATTACGTTCCATGGACGCGCGACTCATGCGATTACGTCAAATCCAATAATTACTTTTAACGCGCGACTCATGCGACTCGCAGTCCTCACCAAAATTTAAGTCCTCACCGGATCCGAACTATATATATATATATATATATATATATATATATATATATATATATATATATATATATATATATATATATATATATATATATATATATATATATATATTCACGATTTTTTATTATGTTAAAATACATTAAACTTAATAAATTTCTTTATTATTTAATATGTTTTACAATATTCACAATATAATAAATTTTCTAGTTATTAAACTGTAAATACTATAACGTAAAATTTTTTTTCTTTAAAACACATCAATATTGATATATAATAACAAATAAAGGATAATTATATATTATTATGTGTTTGGTAATTTTATTTTGATAAAACACAAGTGTTAAAAATAAAATATACAGTATCATTAAACTGTGAATTAGTGGTTCTCAACCTTTTAGTGGTTATCATTTGAACCCTTCCAATATATATATATATATATATATATATATATATATATATATATATATATATATATATATATATATATATATATATATATATATATATATATATATATATATATATATATATATATATATATATATATATAGAAATGTTCAAAAGAGAACCATTAAAGAATTGAAAATCGTGACAACCAATCTCGGTCATTGATGTAATTCATCGGAGGGTTGTATATATACGCTGGTTAACCAATATTTGTCTGGTTACATTTGATTCTAGTTCTCTTTCTTTATTTCTTTCATTCTCTCTCTCTCTCTCTCTCTCCCTATATATATATATATATATATATATATATATATATATATATATATATATTTGCAAGTTAAGGATGAATCCGATTACATGAGTCGTAATATACTACAGCTACGCTAAGTACATCAGGCTAACTACAGTTCTTCGTCGTCAACCCTTCGCCGAGGAGACTGCACAGAGACTAGACCCACACCTGCAACCGGCAAACCTTGGTGCATAGCACACGCCCACCCCAGAAAGACGCCTTGCAAGCAACTGACTGGGTAAAACCTAGCCCCCGGGTACACACAACACCGACTAGCAATATATATATATATATATATATATATATATATATATATATATATATATATATATATATATATATATATATATATATATATAAGTAGGATCGTGAAAGAACTCAAAATTTGGTAAATACCGTGATGACAAATCTGAACCATTAATCTTGAAAAATAGGTGGCTAAAATTCAATGTGAAAAATGACACATATTAAGAGTTGGGGGGGGGGGGTGGTTTGTTATCTAAATATCAAAATTATTAGGTGAATAAGACAAATAAAGAAAGATAATATGGTAATCTGGACGAGCCCCCTCACCTTATTGCGACTCTTGTCACCAGAATTGGGATCCGGTAAGAAGGAAATTTTTGGAAGGAATGTACGAAGTTTTTTATTTACATATTTTTTTCGGCGAACTAACAAAATGAATCAATAGATGATGCAAAAATAACATGATTCACAAAAAAAAAAAAAAATTCTTAGAGAAACAACTTAATGATTCATTTTTACGGTGATTTTGTTGTTATTCAATAAAGTTGTCTGTAACGTGAATAAAAACTTGATTTACTAAAAATGATTCATCAATATGTTTTTTCAGGAATTTTTTTCTATGAATCAAGTTATTTTTTATTCATCTAGTGATTTATTTTGGTGGTTTGTCAAAAAACCAAGTAAATAAAAAACTTTTTATCTTCTTACCATAATTTTACTTATTATTTGATCCTTTTTCCTTGTCACCACATGGTTTGGTAGTTTTTTTATCCGTCCACTCTGTTTTTTGGTCATAACTTTTGTTTCTTTAACATATATATATATATATATATATATATATATATATATATATATATATATATATATATATATATATATATATATATATGTGTGTATATATATATATATATATATATATATATATATATATATATATATATATATATATATATATATATATATATAAGAACCTGAAAATTTTGGTAAAAGTCATAAAATGAACATATGAAAAGTTGGGTTTGAACGAGGGCGTAATAGTAAAATTGTCAAAAGGGCAAAATGGTCATTTGGCACACAAATGACTTTTATGTAAAGAAAATATAATTATGGGGTAAGAATGAAAGAAAATAAACTTATAATGTTATCAAATGAAGTTCTTGTGCCATTTTGGGAAAAATAGAACTTTAGGGACCAAAGTGTAAAATGGCTAGGTATAAAAAGGAGAAAAATCTTCTCCCAGTTCATAGAACACGAGAGAGACTTCTAGAGAGTGCCAGAGGGAGCTAGGATGATCGGGTCTTGAGAGTTTTGAAGAATTGGAAGAAATTAACTTGGAATTGAAGAATTCCAAGCCATATAAGGTCAGTAATCTTGTTTTTAGGGTTTATTAACCCATTTCCCGTGAGTGAGTACTGTAGCTTCGTGATTTCAGTGGCTAGAGGAGGATTATCCTATGATTCCTAGCCTTAATTGGCGTCTAAATCAATATCTTAGCATAGTTCATCTATCGAAAGTGTTAAAAATCAAAAAATGAGAATTTGAGCTCAAGAACCCTAACCAACGGGTTTGTAAGAACAAGTTGGTTTCAGTGGTTCTTAATGAGTTTAATATGTCTTAATAGAAGTAATAAATCACTCCAAGTTGTTAAATTAGAGTAATTTCAGATTTTGGGTAAAAAAATGTTAAAAATGGAAAATCTTTGGAAAAACTTGGAATCAGTGATTCCATGGTTTAAAAACAAGTAAAAGTAGTTGGTTTATGTTTCTAATCACATCTTGATCATTATCCAACATATGGATAACTTAAAATCAAGTTTGGTGATTTCTTGTGTAATTGAACCCTAGAAATTTGAGTTTATGATTAAAGTGTTAATTTGACATAAATATTTAGTTAGAATGAGTCATAAATGATGTTTATGTATGAAGAAACCATTGGAAGTGGTTTCCTAATAATTTCAATTAATAAAATGGAAGTTTGAATAAAAACTAAAATTTGATGGGTGGAATGGAATTGGTGATTCCATGAATGAAACTCATGGAAATGGTTAATGAAAATCATGAATTTGTAATTAACAAGGTATGTTTTGGGTTGTAAAAACCTTGAATTAAATCATACATTGGTTATATAAGTATATAGGTAGAAAATGGACAAAACTAGATTTTAAAATTTGAGTTGATGTGCATATGAGCTTCCTTAGAGCTCTTGTGACATCCTATGGTCTTAATCATTAAGTCATGAACTAAACAAGACTTAATAGAAGTGAAAACATGTTCTTAACATAATAAAGGGTCAATAGAACCTATGGTCAAAATTTGGTGAAGTTTGGAGTTAAAACGAGCCCGATACATGATTTTTAGTGAAAAATTCAAGTTTTTGAAGGATCAGGGAGTTACACGGCCGTGTAACTTTTATGAGCAGAATTACACGACCGTGTAACCTACTGGAATGTGGTAAAGAGTCTATTTTGCCCCTAGACATGTAGCCTTGGTCTCCAATTGATCCCATAAGTGTTATAGAGCATGAAAACATGAAAAATGAGTCTAAATTGTGTAAGTGACTTTCCAAGGGTATAATGGTCAATAAAATGTCATTTAAAAGATAATAAGAATAAGTAAAAAGGTGTGTTAAGGAATGAATATCACAAAAAATATTGTGATATGAGCCTAGTGGAACATAACAAAGTAGTCCTTATATGTTGTTAAAGTATAACATGTTATTAATAAAGTGTGAATAAACTTCTTAGGTACTTAAGAAGTAAAAGGGCAATGAATGGAAGGGACAAGGAAGGGTGTAATTATAGTTAGACTTCTCTAACTAGCCAATGTGAGTGATATGTGGATTTTTGAGTACATAGCAAGACAAGTTTTATACAAAATGTTTTGAGAGTCAAAATGGTTTTATGAAAATTGATATGGTTTAATGAAAATGAAAGTGATTCTATGGAACTGGAAATGGTTTTGTGAAACTGGAAATGATACTAAAGTAAGATAAAAGTGATTATGTGGAACTGGAAATGGTTTTGTGAAACTGGAAATGATACTATGAAATAGTAAGTACAATGTGTACAGAAATGATAAATGAGAAATATAGAGAATTAATAAAGTGATTGAGCCCTGTTGATGAGTTGAGAAGTATCCGGATAAAGATCACGGGCTGCTGCGGTAGGGGTGGTCAAAAGACACTACTGGGATGGTACCTCCCGTCGCGAAGTAGTTGTCTAATTGGTACCTTGATGGATGAATTCGTTTCATGCTGTTGAGGGAGGAGTTATACGGGTGCGTCTCGTATAAAGCCTACGGGTGCGCTCGTAGGAATGTGCTCACAAATGAAAAGGAATATATATGGGTGCGCTCATAGGAAATTGAATAATATGAAAATTTGGAATGTTTGAAATATGGAAAACTATTTTGGGTCTAAACCCATATTGCTCACGAGACATTATGTCTTACGTATGTTTTTTTAAAATGCTATGTACTTAGGTGATCAAACAAGGAATTAGAATAGTCGAGTGTGGGACGGTAGCTTTCGTTGTGTAAAGTATATACTGTTTAAATTGTGGTATTGATACGGAATAGTAATGCCCCATATGTATAACTAAATATTTTGTATTATAAAGTCTTGGTAAAAAAAATTGTGTGAAATTGGGGTGTTACAATATATATATATATATATATGTATATATACATATATATATATATATATATATATATATATATATATATATATATATATATATATATATATATATATATATATATATATATATATATATATATATATATATATAACAATTATAAAAGTTTTGAATCATAAAAAAATTAAGCATCATAATATTTTTAGGTCATACTATCTTTGGATCATAAAATTTTGGATCAAAACGTTTTGAATAATAGTATTTAGGATCATATCATTTTCAATCACATGATTTTGGATCTATTATATATTAATTAAATAAAGTTTTTGTTCATAACAATTTTGGATCATTATATATGTCGAATAATTTAATTTTGAATCATAAAACATATAATTAAAGATCATAAAATATTTGAATCAAAATATTTTTAGATCATAACAAGTTACGGATCATAAAATATTGAATCTTAAGTTTTTTACATCATAAATATTTTGAATCATCTCATTTTAGATCATATTATGTTCAACATTTAAAAAAAACTTGTAATGTTTTAAAATAAAGTTTGGTATCTAAAAAACTTTATTTAAAAAAATTCAAAATGTTCATAATGTATGATATATATGAAACCTTTAAAAGAATTTTTAATTTGAAGAAAGAAAATTTACACGTGCTATTTTTTATACAAAGTTATAATTATTTAAACAAAAACGTTCGTATCCTCAACAATAATTTTTTTTGAAAATTTTCTTTTACAAACTCATTAAAAATAGTATTATGAAGAAATCAATTAATTGTTCTTTTGAATTTGGATAAAAAAGTTTCCGTTATGTTTTATAAAAACAAATATTTCTTAAAATTGAAATATGAACTTTTCAAAATCAAATATTACCAAAATGTTATATTATCTCGTGATGTTTTGACGATAAATAAAATTAAATTTCATCCAATTATTTTTTCAATCGTAAGACTAAAAATTGTGTCCGCAGTCCTCACTAATTGTTGAGTTTTCACCTAATCATAATTATATATATATATATATATATATATATATATATATATATATATATATATATATATATATATATATATATATATATATATATATATATATATATATGTTTTTGTCGTTTTTGATCTTATCTCTATATTTATTTATTCTTGTTGTATGTGATCTTTTTGAACGAACAAAACATATTCAAAAGTACAATGTTGTATGTGAAGAAAATTGTGACATTTTGAGATCTTAGCATTTTTTTTTTATAACCGAGGACCCCACCCGATCCATCCTTTGGATGACCCTGATGAAGCAACCTCAGGGCCCACACACACCTGGTAGCAGGGTGGTCCGGGTCAATCACCTACGGGGTAGAGAGGTGGCCAGTGGCCATCCCCTAATTGAAACCTAACACTCCCTATAGGGAAAGGGAGGGAGTGGGATTAGAACTTGGAACCTCTTTATGGGAGAAAAGAAAGAGTCCAAAGCCTTATCCACTAGGCCATCAAGGTGATGGTTTTGAGATCTTAGCATTGAAAAAAGAACTGGCATAACTATTAAAAAAAGTATTATCTTGTCATTATATTTTATATTGACATACCCTTGTAAACATATCCTAAATAATGGTAGTCACGTAGAGTATCGGGGTTTTGTATGAAGATTAAAAAACAAAGATCTTTTGTACGACGCACCGGTATATGTGACGTTTTTTTCTGGGTCAAAATAATCTTTTTCAAAGTTTATGGGTTTTACTTGTTACATTTGTTTTGGGTAAAATGCTTCATTTACGTTAACGAAAGATATAAAGAGCTAATGATTTGTAGTGAAAGTGTGGGGCATGAAAGTGTAAACCCTAGAAAACCTCAAGGAACATCCATTATTTGGCATAATAGATTTGGCCGGGGAAGAATTTTGTGTACCTAAAATGATATTTCTTTCCACTCCACTTGATACGGGACCTCTTGAGGCTAAACCCAAATCTTCATGTCTGGAGTATGAGAATCTTGACTTTGGTGGCGATTTTAACACCCTTCAAAATCTTGTTTTTTTCCACTTCCACTCCTTTAATTTTTAACCTTTTTATTTCACTTTTCGGTATTTACTACTCATAATTAGCAACCAAATCAATCGCAAATATCGTCCTCCCATCCACTCATAACCCACCATCAACAAAAAAGAAAACCTCACTTTAGAGAACACTAATCCATTGTAGAGCTAGCATACTCATGCCTATTAAATGATTAAGAGAGTCAAGACATTTAAATGGTTGGGTTATTATTTGAAATCTTGACCGTAAAAAATCGATTAATCATAAATTTCAAATATATAATTATATTATCAATTGTTAAAGTTATAATATACTGTAGATATACTGCTTTTATATCATTATGTTACTAAAATCGATGCTTAAAACATATTAGGCACAGCAAGACGTAACAATGACATTATCAAGCAAGTGGTGATCAAGAATTAACATATTGTTATAAACTTGTTCCAGATTAGCTTCATTAAGCTGGGTTAGGGCAATTCAATGGATGCTTAATTTAATAATCGAACTGCTTGCTATGAGTAGTCGTGTGTTTAGTTGCTACACGAGATATGAGCGCATTTAGAACTTAATCAAGAAATCGAGTGGATTATAAAGCATGAATTCGGAGGACTTCTAGCCATGCATGTAAGGTGGTATTGTTGGAGTAAAATTAATATATTAATCCAAAATTGGGAAAAAGAAAAGTAAAACAAAATGGAAAGAAAGATAGCCTCAAAGTGATTGCAAAGTAGTGTCTTTATACATGCATACATTGCTTATGAGTTATGATTGTTGCCCCCCTTCAACCTACACACGCTTCATCATAACCGTTGCCAAATTTAAGTCAACTGCATCAAGATTTCATAACTTCTTTCGTTTAATCGAACCAATAATATTTTTTGATCAAGTAACATTTTATAACTTATAAGACCTTATTTCAAGCACATGTGCATAACGTCAAACAACTGACTCTTGGACAATTGAAATTACATGTTAGTAAAAAATTCTATGACAGACAGAATTATTTTACTTAACCTTTGGCTAGCTTTTCAAATGCAAAGATGAAGTTATGAGTGTTCATTCTTTATTGGGAAACATGCCAAATGCAAATGGGGACCAAATATAGGGCAAAAGACATTCGGTTTCAAGCCAAGGTTTACTGTTTCACATCATTGTGTTATGTAACTTAGTTTACAGCTAATATGTATGTGCATGGTGCTTTTACTTTAATTAATTTCCATGTTTTGACTTATAGTAAAGTTTCCATCTCGGGAATCTTAAGCACTAACAGCAATAGTTCAAGCAACGTATCAACATGATGACCGCTATTACTTCTTGTATTAGAGATAAAGAAAAATCTTACATTACTTTGAGAGGGAACTTTAATTCATTTCTGACGTTAGTATAGGATTCTTTTGTATATCTGAATTAGTGAATTGTTCCCGGTTTCCTACTAATCCTATTTTTCATGTTTTTATAATGACAACCGTTTAAAAGATGGATCATAAGCACCCTTTTATGGTTTTTGACATACACACATGAGACACCCACTCACCCACATAAATACATGCATACATTACAAGAACTTAGGGCAATAGGGGTGACGAATGTTGTCGCTAATAAGGTGAGTTGTCGCCGCTATTGCCATAAGCGGCTACAAGACGTCGCTAATATATCGCCACAAATACCTCGTCGATAATGCACATTGGCTGTTGCACATAGTATCGTCGTTATTGACTGTGGCTGTATTGTTGGGAGAGAATATGAACACGATAATAACTACACACCCAAATAGCTAGGAAGTAAATCAAGAACAGAGGAACACCATTGGGGCAATGTTGGGAGAGAATATGAACAGTATATATATATATATATATATATATATATATATATATATATATATATATATATATATATATATATATATATATATATATATATATATATATATATATATATATGCGAAAGTTCAACAAGGGACTAATATAAATCATGGTACCAATGGACTAATCTCATCCACACGATTATACACTTTACGGTGGACGTGCATCTACCGGATTATAAAAAAACCAACTTCGTTTTTTTAATTTTTAGGGCTTATTTTTTATCGAAAAAAAATCTGAATATATAGAAATTTATAACTTTTTATCCTTTATAAATAGAGATCCATATTGAAAAAAAATCTGAACTGTTATTCTGTTCACTGTTGACACACACAATTGCATATGATATTGTCATATGAATTTGAATAAATTTTTGTGTGAATGTGAATGGAATTATCTTATGAATCATAGTATATTTATTATAAATTATTAAAATGTTGAATTGTTAACAATTTTCTAACTAAATTAATCATATTCATATTTCGGAATATATTTAAAATATCATATGATATTGATGTATGAATCTGAGTAAATTGTTGTGTGAATGTAAATAATTTATATTGTGAATGAGAGTAAAATAATTATAAATGGTTAAAATGTTGAAGTAGTAAAAAACTGTTAATTAACTTCTCAATACTATATGATTTTGATATGTGAATATGTATAAGTTTTCGTGTAATTATGAGTAAATCCATTTGTGAATTAAGTATATTACTTATAAATGGTTAGAATATTGAAATAGTAAAAGTTTTAAAAGTAAAATAATTACTCATATTCAAATTTTTACAGTTCAGATTCACATGTGAATCTGACATGTTATTATGTTATTCTCTGTTGGCATTCATAATAACATATGATATTGTCAAGTGAATCTGAATAATTTTTTGTGTGAATGTGAATGAAATTAACTTATGAATCATAGTAAATTCATTATAAATGATTAAAATGTTGAAGTGTTAAAAATTTCCTAAGTGGATTAATTATATTCATATTACAAAATATATTTAAAATATCATATGATATTGATATGTGCATCTGAGTAAATTATTGTGGGAATGTAAGTAAATTCAATTGTGAATTAGAGTAAATTCATTATAAATGGTTAAAATGTTGAAGTAGTAAAAAGATTATTATTAAATTCTCAATAGTATATGATATTGATATGTGAATATAAGTAAATTTTCTTGTAAATATTAGTAATCCACTTGTGAATCAAGTAAATTACTTAAAAATAGTTATAATATCGAAGTAATAAAAGTTTTAAAAGTAAAATAATTACTTATATTCAAATTTTTACAGTTCAGATTCACATGTGAATCTAGACGAGCTGTACTTATAAAAATAATTTATTTTTTATATATCAATATGGATGTCTATTTGTAGAGGACAAAAAATTATGAATTTTGGTATATTCGGTTTTTATTTTTGAAAAAGAATAATGTCGAAAAATAAAAAAAACCAAAAAAATTAAGTGGGTTTTTTATTATAATCCTCTACATGTGCGTCGACGTAATAAATTTACAACCTATTTTTTGGCTGCTATAATTTTGATTCCGGCGATCGAGATTAGTCCCTTGGTACCATGAATAATTTTAGTCTCTTATTGAACCCAACCCTATATATATATATATATATATATATATATATATATATATATATATATATATATATATATATATATATATATATATATATATATATATATATATATATATATATATATATATATATATATATATATATATATAAGCGATCGGGTGATGATTCTTCTTAAAATGAGGAGTCGTAAGAACACCTTAAAAAATTGAAAAAAAATAAAAAATATATATAAATAATAAAATGGATCATAATATTATATTAGAGAAAAAAATTCGAAAAAAAACCTTTGGATTATTATTATTTTTTATAATGAAATAATGATTCAAAAAATTAAAAAAAATTGGATCATTACCGTTTTCCAATGATCCAAATTCGTTTTTTCCAATTTTTTTATAATGATATAGTACTATTCTCGATTTTATGATTTGTATTTTTTTAATATTTTTTTCAATTTTTTTAAGGTGTCCTTACGAGTATGTGTATGTGTATGTGTATGTGTTTGTATATGTATGTGTGTGTGTGGGTGTGTGTGTGTATATATATATATATATATATATATATATATATATATATATATATATATATATATATATATATATATATATATATATATTGAGTGTGTATAGAAGAATGAGAAAGCGAGATGGGTGTGCGGTGTATAAACCCCGCATAGTGTGAGTGAACTACGGTGACTTCCCCAAAGGGGTAGTGTACTACATGGTGACTACCTCATACCGTCATACGTAGGACAATGTACCATGCAATATACTCAGTCCTCTTGGTCTAAGGCTATACGGAGTGGTGCCTCCTAGAAGTGGTAGATATGCCTGTCAGGTTGGCACTACTTAGGAATCCATCCAATATTGTTATTCTAAGTTCCTATCAAGGATTGGTGTCTCTAAAAAATAGTTAAAGTATCTAATTTTTTAAATTAAAAACATTAAGAGTAATATACATTACATTAAATTAAAAAACATAACATTAAAATTAGAAAAGCATTACTATAAAAATAAAAAAACATAACATAAAATACTTAAAAATGGCAACCCAGATAAAATGAAGTGGTGTTGACATTTTAAAAGATTTTTAAAAGAGAAGATTGTTCGTGTCATTGGTAACTCTCACTTCCTCTCTTCTTTCCCCCTATGTCTTTGTTACATTTATTCCCTATCGCACTCCCGACCATAGCCCGACTATGCCTTCTCCTCTTTTCCGCTCCCCTTTCAATCGTTAACCGTTGAAATTTCCTAATTTCCTAACCTTTAAGAACAAGGTTAAACAGGTTGTTGCTTCTAACTAGGACCCCAATGTGAAACACCCGACTTATTAACCAAAAACACCCCAAAAATTTTTCATTTTTTTCAAACCAAATATTTTACAAACAAACATAAGTAGGGGGTATTAGTTAATACAATACGAGTACAAGAGTATCACGAAGTACAATACATAATATTATACATTCTTCAAGCCGGGTCATTACTTCAAATACTAAGTCTTCAGTCACGGACTTTATCCTTTCCCTTGGCGGGATCACGCTCACCTGCAGGGACATATCAATAGAACCGTGAGCTATAAAGCCCAATGAGTAATCAAACAAATAAACATGCATATATAAGAGAATAACAACAATTAAACTCTTAAACAGTCTCTGTCCCAAAAGTCATAGTCATCGCTGACCGCACCGTATATCATAGCCATAAAGGCCGCACCAAAATATCATAGCCCGAAGGCCGCACCAGAATATCATAGCCCGAAGGCCGCACCAGAAAATCATAGCCCGAGGGCCGCACCAGAAAATCATAGCCCGAAGGCCGCACCAGTTTAGGTTCAATAACCCAATATCATGGTCCTAAGACCGCACCATTTAATGTCAAAGGTAGTAATCCTAGCCAACAAGGCTGCACCAATATATCATACTAGATATAGTCAAGATTACTCACCTGAAGGTTTGCTACAACTAGCGTTTGTTGTTCCTTGCCTCGAAATGAAATCCGTAGGATTTTGTCCTGTACCTATAATTCCATTTATTATCAAATTATTATAGGTTAATAACCATTCCAACTAACTCTAATGCAATAGAGTTCAATACAATATCATTATAAACAATGTCTAGTTAATAAACTTCCCGTTTACTAACTTTTTATGAATTTTACTATTCACGAGGCATTCGAACCGATCTACAGTGCCCCCGAGGGGTCGAAAACTCGATATAAAAATTTTCCCAAACTTTTCAGACCATAACGAGCCTATGGTTCAAATTTGAGCTAAATCGGACAAGCCAAACAAAAGTTAGCATTTTTGATCCCCTGTCTGGCCCCTGCCTGGAGGGCGCACTACGCCAGGGTCCCTAGCGGCAGTGCAGGTCTCCTGGCCAGTCGCGATTTATGCACTGTAGCTTGCAGTTTTGGTCCATAAGTTCTTAATGTCGTTCTTAATCGTTTGGGGTTTGTTCCTAGGCTAAAACCTTACATTTTGACAAGGTTTTCAACCATCAAAACCCACCCAATCAATCATATGAAGAATTAGGGTTCTTATTTCTAACAACCCCAAAACTTCAAATTCATCAATTATAACAATCTACTTCCATTTTCTTTAGTTAAGTCCTTATTAGCATGACTTAATGGAAGTATTGCATCAACTTAACAACATAATCGTGACTGCAAATGCAGTTTTTGAGTTCTACAAAACTCATCAAGAACAACAATCAAGAACTTGAAAAACTTACCTTTCAAACTTCCAATTCTACCCTTTGAAGCTATATTCCAATTATGCAACCTCAATCTTCAAGATTTCTTCAAATCCTCTGCAGAAAATCGCACAAGAAACTCCTCCCGTATGTGCCAAAATTCTGCCCAAAATGGAAGAAGCTTCCAAGCTTTTATACTTCCAGAAATTACAGTTTGGTCCCTAGAGTTGCATATTTAGGACTTTTGCCACAATTTACAAAATTTAATGACAAAATCACATTTTTATAACATTTTAAGTCCAAGACTCAAAATATTATTACCAAACAAGTCCTTTTCTGTCCAAAACACCAAATTACCCTTTTGAGGTAAAATGACCATTTTGCCCTTTTTATTATAATTATATAATAACATGTTTTGGCGTTACACAATGTCCCTGGTCATTAGATGTACAAGGTCTTCCAAAACTTGAAAAGTATAAAAGCTCCTATTCATAAACTATTAAGTAGTCATGGTAACCTTTTCAGAAAGGTTATCTCCCTCTGTACTGATCCTGATATAGTCCAAATTTCTCTTGATAGGGATCCCCATAATAGGGACCTCCATGAGGAGGAGTAGTACTGGTACCTCACTGCTTATAATGATGCTTTTCTGGACTAAACAAAAATCTAAAATTGACTGGCTCCTCGAGGGAGAGAAAAACGCTGCTTTTTTCCACAAGTCGGTGAAGAGTCGCAACTATCATAATCGTATCGACTCCATCCAGAACAATCATGGCAACTAGATTTTTGGGGATCCCCTCCCCAATCATTTTGTCGCCCACTTTCAAACCTTTCTAGGTTTTGCTCACCCTTCTTGTGTTATTCGGGACCCAACTTCCCTCCTTTATAATAAACTCAATTTTGTTCTGTCTGGCTTTATGCTTACTCCTGTTATATATAAGGAGATTAATAGTGTCCTGTATCAAATGTGTGATGTCAAAGTCCCTAGTCCTAATGGATTTCCAGCTAAGTTTTCAAGTCTGCTTGGGATATTGTGGGTTCGAATGTTTGTTCTGTCGTTAAAGAGTTTTTCTCCTTTGGAAAACTCCTAAAATTGATTAACAATATCGTCCTTGCTCTCATCCCTAAAGTCGATTCTGTGTCTAAGGTCACTGATTTCTGCCCCATTGCTTGTTGTAATGTTTTTTACAAATGTATCAACAAAAATATTACGAATCGTTATCAAAAACCACCCTATTTCTATGGTTAATGAAAACCAGTCTGCTTTCATCACTGGCCATCTGATCACTAATAACATCATTCTTATCTCAAAGCTCATGCATGACTACCATAGACATAGAGCCCCCCTAAGTGAGGAGCAAAGCATCACCCACCTTTGCTTTATCGATGATCTTATTCTCTTCTATCATGGTGATTGCTCCTTGATTCGTATCATCAATGACTCTTTCGCTAAATTTTCTGAGGTCTCTATGCTCCATCTTAATGAGGCCAAACATGAAGCTTTTTACTACAATGTTGGTAAGAGGACTAGATCTACCATCGATCGTATTATTAGGTTTCTGAAAGGGTCATTCCATGTCAGATACCTTGGTGTCCCCCTCATCACCACCATGCATGCTCAAAAGAACTGCAAAAGGCCTTGTTGATAAAGTCAAATACATGCTTCATTACTAGAAAAACAAGTCTCTTTCTTTTGCTGGGAGACTCCAGCTCATCCCCTTTGTTCTATCATTTATGCAAAATATATCGGGCCTCGATTTTTATTCTTTCAAAGTCTTTCTCTAAGGAGATTAAGAAGATCATGAAGGGATTCCTCTGGTGCCATTGTGAGTTGAAATGAGTCAAAGCCAAAGTGTCCTAAAAAAACATTGTGTCTTCCTAAACCCAATGGTGTCTTGGGTTCCAAAATATTGCTATCTAAAATATTGCCTTATGACTTCCTACACCTAGAGACTCCTTTCTAAAAAGGACTCCCTCTAGGTTAGGTGGATCCACTATTACCGCCTTTGTGGGCGTCAATTCTAGGATGCCCTTAAAAAACGTGGTACGGGCTATGCTTGACGCAATATCTTGGATATGTGGAGTAAGATAAGGGACTTTATTGTCTCTTTGATTGGCAATGGTAGCTCTATCTCAACATGGTATGATAGTTGGCACCCTGAAGGTCCTCTCTTTCAGTTTTTGACTACTCGCTGCATTCATTGTGCAAGTTTCATGCCTGATTCTAAGGTCAAAGACATTATGCTTAACACCTGTTGGGTTTGCCCACATCTCTGGCAAGACGCCCACACTGCTTTCCTTCCTCAATCTCCCCTTTTATCTCCCCTCACACCCCTGATAAACTCCTATAGAGGACCTCCGATGGTAAGTTTACTCATTTCTCGGTCCGTACTATCTGGAATACTATTCACCATTCTGATTATCCCATCGACTGATACAATCTTATCTAGTTCTCCCAGAATATCCAAACATGCTTTTTTCCTATGGGTTGCTCTGAAAGACCGTCTCAAAACTCCAAACAAAGTCATAGGCCAGGAGTCTAACTCTAACCTCATTTGTCCCTTCTACGGTGATTTCTCATATTCCTTCCATCACCTCTTTTTTAAAAGTTCTTTCACTTCTATGGTTTGGCATGATCTTCAACATGTCATGAATTTCTTCTACCCCATTATTCACTGGTATGATATCACCAATCTTCTCAAGCACATCTCCAAGGGTAAGATCATCTGGTTCATTATCTACAAACTTGCGCTTGCTGGAGTTGTTTACCATATTTGGCAGGAAAGAAATAACGCGATCTTCAAGAATAAGAGAAAATCGTATCATGTTGTGGTCAATACCATTATTGATGGTGTTCTTTGTAGACTTTTAAGTATTTCCATGAAACCCTCCCCTAATGTCCTCATGTCTAAAAAGGTTCGGTCTCTCCCTTATGTGGAGGGCCCCTCCTTTCACTTTTCTCTTCTCCCATTTTTCCTCATTGGGGATGCATGCCTCCCGGGGTGGTTTTCTCCTTTATTTTTTTCCTTTTTTTAGGGTGTATGTCATTATTGGCCCCTCCTTGTTTGAAGGTTGTTTATATTTAGCTTCTTTCTGAGCCCTTTAACTATTTTATTTCCTTGTATGTTTTTTCTTGATTGATGGGGACGCCACTTGTTTTATAAAAAAATGATAATATATATTGGTATTTATAGTATTAATATTATATATATATATATATATATATATATATATATATATATATATATATATATATATATATATATATATATATATATATATATATATATATATATATATTAAATTCCAAAAAATACATAAGAGAGATAAACGGTTGAAAGTTATCGTTGATGGGTGTCGTCTAGCCAATGCCACCAACACGACATTGTGTTTCTTAATGGCATGAGCTGACACCTAAAATACCACCGACGTCTTAGTGACCACTCCGCTTAACCTAAGTATTCAATTTGGGAAGTGATCTATACACAATAATTTTTAGTCATACACAATAATCCGTACTTTAAATATGTTGGTACCAATGTAATATGAAATTTTAAAAGGTAGTATTGGTCTTGCTCGGTTTTTTTCGGTCCCAAGACCAAACCCGAACCCGAACCCAAGACCAAGTCCCCTAATATGGTCGATCATCGGTTCTCTTTAACGTCTTTTCTCGGTCTCGGTCCAACTCAAGTTCTCCCAAGCTCATCCCTCTTGTATATACTAATCACTCCCCATTTGGTTTGGAGGGGAGAGAGAGGCAGTTAACTCGAGGTCAAAACTGTCGGTTAAATATGAAACATGTAAGCCACGATTTTTCCGCTTACTTTTACTTTCTAACCCTGTAAATTCATTGTTTTTACTGGCACACAGGTAGTGGTTTGGTGGGCCACTACACAAATTCCACATGATGAGCGGTCCCCTCTTCCACGCCACGTCACTCATTACCATATGATCATGATTTTGACATCCTTTTTCTTAAATTTCATTATCGCTTCTTCAGAGTTGTCATTTGCCATCTTTGCAACTTAAATTAGTTTTTTTAGTAAGGAGATGAATATCATTTTAGCCAAACTTCCGCCAAGTATATTTCTGGGCTAAGAAATATTCCAAAAATGATATGAAACTATAAAAATCGTCTAAACATCATTGTTAGAGTCTTAGAGAGCTACGTTTCATAAATAGATCTACAAAATTACCCATTTTTGCGTTGTTCCATCATATATCATTGTTGGAATATGTTAATAAAATAAATGTTATAGATACAGAAATTAAAGGGCCAATCATAAAGTTTATGATGATACTTAAACTTTACTCTTTTACTTTAGAAATGTAAATTGTTTAATTATATATATATATATATATATATATATATATATATATATATATATATATATATATATATATATATATATATATATATATATATATATATATAGAGTAAGGTTCTTTTGAGAACTCAAAAAATCATGAGATCTTGAGAACTCAATCTAGACCACAAGATCAAAAAAGTGAAAGGCTAGGATCAATAATGGCAGTTTTGTAATTAGTAGTGAGTCTAAGGATACAATTGACTTTTTAAACATCACTTCAGGGATAGTTTGGGCATTGGAAAAAACAACTGATCCTCTAAAATAGGAAATTCCATGAATCACGCAGACGTTACCATCTCTCTTTATCCCTATGCGCAGGTAATTCAAATGGCGACGACGACTGTCTACCTCCACACGGTGGCTTTACCTCCGTCCAGACATCCACTGTTCGCATTAGCTTCTCCTTGGCGACTCTCGGCCGACACCTGTCTCGCTGGCGCATGCACTTGACTCGCCGGCTCATCGGTTCGCTCATATAGTGCAATCCGGTAAAGTTTTTGTTCTCTTCTTATATCCGATGTCGACTGATAAACTTTCTTCTCCTCTCTCTGCTACCTGCTCCTTCCTAGATCAAAAGTCGATTTGATTTTTGATTTTTTATTAATCGATTTTTGAATAATCGATTTCTGAATAATGGTACATTGTGCTATTGTGAACCCTAATTTCGACATTCTTGATTTCGCTATTTCAATCCAAACGACTCCAGGAGACATCGCGACTCCCAAAGACTTGCAATATGTTGTCCAGATCCACTAATTTAATCGTTCCAAATCCAAAGTTGCCAAGTTCGAACCGAAGGCCACACAGACCCAATTTTTACAGATTTTGGTCTTGAAGGAACACTGGCATCCCAACTTTTACAGATTCTGGTATGTATTTGTAATATTCCTCTTATTCACTTACTACCGACTTACAACATTCCAATTACATTCATTTCCACATGCCTGTTTACGAATAGTGATCATAATGCACATCAAGTGTTTGTTGAAATGTCTGAATGGATTTTTGCTAAATATAAATGCCAAATTAGGTGTACGGTTTTTCCATTGGTGTTAAATAGAATCAAAATGTGTTTTTAGCAATGAATCTTTGAGGTTTGTAATGCTTTACCTGCTTCGCCATATTCTTTCTGTCATGTTTCTATTATTTTGTTTTTAAGATTGGTTTAAGTCATCGAAGTGGTTGTTGTTTGATATGGAACAAACTATGTTGGTTCATACAATGTCAGATCCAGTGGTTCCTCGAGTCAGTACAAATTGTTACCGGTGGTTCTTACAATGTCTGATTAGTTGGTTCTTAAGATTTTTGAACCGGCCCCCAACCGGTTGTAATCATAGCAAATATCTTATAAACCAATATTGCTTTTCAAGTTCATTTTTGCATTGTAATCATATATGAATTTTATAAACTCAGTTGTCATAAAACTTAGTTTTTTTACATTAATACTTATAATCAGATCAATATATGCATGTGATAGGTTGCTCAATGAATATCTTTTTCTTGAAAGAAGTTGGGCTAAAGATGAAAGTACTCTAAAGGTACTATTCAATTCATTGATTTTTTTAGTCAAATCTGAATTCAATATGCCTTGGACCACCACCTAAAAATGAAAGTACTCTAAATGTTTTAGCGATTTGTAGTTACATTGATCATTGTTGCTGATTTTGATTGTGATTTGGTAATTGCTGATTTTTGCATACTTTGTTATTTGGTAATTGCTGCTTTTTGTAAACTTTGTTATTTGAATATTAATACGTGCACATGCGGTTTGTGATGTACAACTTTGTATGTATAAATGCACATATGTACACACGTACACATGCATATATACATATGTATTAATTAGACGTATGTGCACATATGCATATGTATCAATTTTTTCATTTACACATGTATGTGTATTTATATATATGCATAAATAGATGTGCAGATGTGCAATGTGCTAAATGTGAATTCATGCAGGTGCAGGTGTATATGTGCAAAAACGTGTGTGTACACATGTGTGCATATGTGATTACATGTGCAAAACGTATGTGTACATATGTGTGCATATGTGCACATGTGCATATATGCATAGGTGTTTATATGCATATAAATGTGTATGTGCACATATGCATACATATATGTGCATACATGTATATGCATGTGTATAAATGCACATGCATACATATATGTGCATATACGTGCATATGTGTATATGCATGTGTATGTGTGCACATATGTGCGTATGTGCACATATGCATATGTATATGCATGTGTATGTGTGCACATATGTGCGTATGTGCACATATGTGCGTATGTGCAGATATGTATTCATTTTTATTTTTTTAATATACATGTATATTAATTTTTATTAATGTTATTGCAGATTTTGGAGAATTTATCCAGCAAATTGAAGAAATGAAATTTTAAAATTTGAGAAATGAAGATATCATGAATTTTTGTTGTATTTGTTATATTTTTTTGTATGTAACGTTCATTATTTCTAATAAATTTGTATGTATCATTCAAACGGTTGTATATTATTGTTTATGATAAAATGCGTTGTTCATTTTTTAAATTTAGATATTAAAAATACGAATATGTATATATGAATTGTGAAAATATGTATATATACATCTGCGAGTATGCATATATACACATACAAATACACTAATATGTTTTTCTAATTTCGAAAATTTGTTTTTTTTTAAAAATTCAGAATTTTTATTTTTTTCTAATTTCGGAAAAAATTATTTAAAAATAAAAACGAAAATCTTATAAAATTTTTAGGAAAACAAAAATTTGATTTTTTTTAAAATTTGAAATTTCAAATCTAATAGCCTTGATTTTAGGAGTTGTTAATGTTGTTGCCTAAAATAAAAAAAATCAGAATTAAATGTGAATTGTAAAATGACAATCGTGCCCTTTTGTGATCTGACCAATCAGAATGAGTTCTCAAGATCTCATGAATATTTGAGTTCTTAAAAGAACCTAACCCTATATATATATTATTGGGGTAGGGAGAGGGAAAGGAAGGGTTTAATCCTATCCTAATAAATAAGTAACTCAAAGCCACATGTCACCACCATATTCATTTGGCCACATGTCATTTTCTCATGATTTTGAATTTCCCTAAAAATTAAAAAGTTCATTAATGTTCTTTCTAAAAAATAAAAGTTCATTAATGTGCTTTTATGAAGGTATTTTATTATATGTACTAACATTTGTAGCGTAATTATGTTGCCATAATGCGATTACTAATTTTGTTAATCTTAATAATCTCTTTAAGATTGCTAATTTTATTTTTTGGTTATTTCGATTACGATGACAAATTAATAACTAATTTTCTGTATTTAGGATTATATTTTTTCTTAAGAAATAGAAAGATATTTTCTGGTAACTTAAATAATTTGGTGGTTACATATCACTACAAAATGTATTAATTTTAATAAACAAACAATATATTATATTCTAATACTTAGTTGAAAGTATTTTTCTTATTTATATTTTTCCTAGCCTAACTTATGTGCCACAATTGTTCATTTCTTTTTTTATTGCAAATATAAGAAACCCGTTAAAAATTTGGAAATATAGAAGAGAACTCACAGAAATCAGAAAATTCTAAGCATTAAATTGCTTTGTTTTGCTTGATGTATTGGCTTGTAATTTTCTCTCTACTTTAGTTCTTAACACTTGAACCTGATCGATTTTTTGTTCTATTTTTCAATTTCTTGACCTAAATCGTTTTGTTTTGCTTGAACCAGGTTTGTTTTGTTTTGGTTGATGTATTGGCTAGATGACTTTTAGCCCTAAATCATATTGTTTGCTTCACTAGGTTCAATATCTTCGTGTTTTAGGTTCAATTTTTTTGATAAAATTACTGATGCTTGTGTTCTTCGATCCTTATTTCTTTCTTTCTTTTGCTTAGTTTATGTTTAGGTTTTGTATTAGGTTGTATCTAACTTCCTTTCACTCTGTTTACATAGTTTTTGATAATTATACAAAATGACCACGATAGTATTGTTTTTTTAAATATAAATGTTTACATATTCATAATTTATATATTTTTATATCATCTCATGTAATACACGGGTCTTACAACTAGTACAGAATAAAAATATACGGTATAATAATAGAATCATACATTTTGGTAACTGAAACATAAATGTTTGTGTGTAATCAAATGAATCTTTATTTATAAACATATCTGTGTTGACACTCTACATTTTATTTTTATTTTAATTGACTTATATTATAAATTATGGAGTTTTAAAACCAATTTCTGTCATAAAAAAAACAAATATTTGAATACAAAGAATATACAACTACAGTTAAAGATATAAAATGTTTCCATAAAAAACCACGTAGAATTTTTTTTATTTAGAAAAATACATGATCAAGTCATTATAATACCTGTATCTTTATCAAAATATTTTAAGAATTTTTATTGATAAGCCATATTCTTGGATTCGAGGGACGGTTAATGTCACTGTTAAAATTTAGATGGGGAGTTGGGTGCCCCACTTCTATTTACTTAGGTAAAATAATGGAATCAACATTGGATGTGACGTTTATATATATATATATATATATATATATATATATATATATATATATATATATATATATATATATATATATATATATATATATATATATATATATATATATATATATATATATATATATATATATATATATATATATATAGTTCAATTGAGAACCTAAAAAAGCCTAGGAATCTAAGAACCCATTTTATGAACTTTTTTTCTACACAATATTTTTCAAAAAAAAAATACCAAAATTTTTGTTATGATGCATCTAGAAGATATCAAAAAAAAATTTCAAAAAAAATCATTTTTTTTAATTCTTTTTTTCATATGGGTTTAGGGTTTAGGGTTTAGGTTTAGGGTTTAGGTATAGGGTTTAGGGTTTAAGGTTTAGGGTTTAGGGTTTAGGGTTTAGGGTTTAGGTTTAGGGTTTAGAAATCTCTTAGACACTTTAAATAAAAAAATTGGATGCAAAAAAATCATTTTTTTTTATTTTTTTTCATATGGGTTTAGGGTTTAGGTTTAGGTTTAGGGTTTAGGGTTTAGGGTTTAGAAATCTCTTAGACGCTTTAAATAAAAAAATTGGATGCAATTTTTTTTAAAAAATATTGTGTAGAAAAAAAGTTCCTTGGTTCCTAGGTTTTTTTAGGTTCTCTCATGATCTCGACCATATATATATATATATATATATATATATATATATATATATATATATATAGAGAGAGAGAGAGAGAGAGAGAGAGAAAGAGAGAAAGTTTGGATCTTGTAAGAATCCAAAAAATCACAAGAACATGAGAATTCTTTATGGACCACAAGATCAAAAAACAAAAGGTTAAAATGAAATGTGATATTCTCGTAATTAATTACAAATCCCATGGTATATTTGGTAAGAACTTAATTTAGGCATTATATGAATTAAAATAATATCATTAAAATTAAATTCCTAAAAATCAGCAAAATAAAATGGAATATTATTTCTTTCTCTCTCACATATGGGATAAACTAGATCAATTATTCCTAAACAATAAAATGTCCTACATGCTACAACTTCAAGATAAATTTAGAAACACAAAGAAAGGATCCTCCTCAATATCTAAGTTCTGTCATTACTTCAAAGACCTAGCAGAAACTTCAAGATAAATTTAGAAACACAAAGAAAGGATCCTCCTCAATATCTAAGTTTTGTCGTTCCATCAAAAACCTAGCAGAAGCCCTTGAAGATTATGACTCCAAGATTGATGAAGTCTAACTTGTTATTCAAATTCTGAGACAGTTACCTTTGTCCTACCATAAAATTGTTGATGTAATCACAAATACAATGTCGTTTCCAACCTTCTTTGAGGCTCAAAAGAAGCTCATCTTAGATGAGTCTCAAGAAGAAATGAATGCCCTTTCCGGTGACACGCATCTCATTATGTCTACTATATTATACTCCTCAATGTCGCAAACTGGAAAATCGAAGATTCGGTATAATAAAGGAAAAAGTAATGGAGACGACTGCTTCTAAAGGGAGGGGATAATTCTAACATCTCTGCTAATTGTAACGTTAGAACTTTATCTCTTATAAGATATATCATTCTATTCTGTGATATGCGGCCTAAGCGTTTATGTTAAAACATAGATGAAGTCTGTATTTCTCAATTTCATTTGCTAAAAAATTTTCATTAACATTACAAGATAATAATGATTTCGGAAAAGTGTTCTTTCATGTTGTAATTTTTAGAGGTATCCATCCAAACAACCATAGCCAACAATATGAGAATTGAACCTAATAGTTATATCATTGTATCCAAACATAAAAGCATAGCCAACAATCACTAACTTAGATATAAATGATAAGTTTTGAGAGGTACTCAATATGTAAAAAGTATTATAAAGACAAACAATTACCATTTTCTAAAAAAATGAAGGCGATCCAACTTCTTCTTTGTTTAAATCTTTAACGTTCCCAATTTTAATTGTTCTTTGATTTCAGTTCACTTTCTAAATTGTATGGAATCCATGTAATGATTTAGAAAAGTGTATCACAAAACCAAAATCAATCCATTATGAGTGGGTATATTTATACTTAAGGACTTATAAATCATAAAATATTCGTGTTACATTTATTTGCAAGCCATTTTATGAATGTAGGATAGTTTTATTGATTATGTGGTTTCTTATGATAGAAATCAGAACGAGTTTATTGTCAGGATGGATTGCTTGTACTTTCACTTGACTTTTGGATCTTACTTGACTTTCTCCCCGCATTAACATGAGTATTGTCATTCATTTTGATAAGATCCATGTATTTTAATTAAATATATGCAAAGATGTTACTAATGTGATCTAGCGGCATAAGAACGATTAAAGCATATCAGTATAGCTACCATTAACACCAAAATAGTAGGTCTTATAGACACCTTGTTCAATTTTCAGTTTCACTTTGGCTAAACCAACAATTGAATGTTATGGTATCTTAAAAATTATACTACACTACAAAAATATTGCAATCACATTTGGGTAGAAATACAACACTTATGCATGTTATGCTTAAGTTTACCACACAAGTCATTATTCAATTAGCTTTTGAGTTATTTGAATAACAACTTAAAACAATTGCTTAATGTGGTTTTAATGAACTACAATGTCAAGCTTAAGTAACATTTTTTGGTCAAGTCACTCAAGTTTGACATTCATTACACTTACCACTTATCTTTTAGTATTAAATATAAGCTAATAGAAAATTATGATTTAATCCTTTGATGAGTCAGAAACAAAACAAAACCTGTTTAATTGCGTTAAAATTGGACTTAAGAAATCAACATATAAAATCTTCAATTATGGTATAAATTTTTATATCGTCTATAATGGTTTAGTTGCATACGTATATTTAAAATGTCCATAATGAACAATAATAAAATTATATGTGCTAGATATACGTATGGAATTGGTATTTAATGTTTTTAAACAATTAAAACATCATTGTAAAACAAGTAATATGTTGTATAAATTTTGATTAGGTCCAGCGTAGGTTGTATTATGCTAAATGCCACTAAGAAGAGACAAATTAAGCTCAAACTAAATGAACCTGTTTTGATCAATGCAGTAAACTAGTATATCAGACCGTGTTTATATGTAAAACCGATAATTTTAAAATTACTATTGATAATTACAACACCAACTAACACTAAATAATCATGAAACATAAGCAGCATAGAGTGAAAGAACAAACTCTGGGTTAAAAGAAAAACTCTGGGTTAAAAGAAAGTGTTATATCAGCAAGATAATTTAACGTTAACAAAAATTGGGTTTGAAAATCACATTTAAACTAACAATAAATAAAATATGTAATGTTTAACAAGCATTGCTTTCACAGGTATTAGACTCACAAATATTAGAGTCACGTCATAGATTTATTTTAGAAACCAATCATTCACATATTTATGACATTGATTCATCTTCTTCAAACAACAACATTTACCACAAAATCAATAATGGAATTTGCTTTTGTTTTCATTTTAATTGTAGAACAAACATGAATCATACAATAACTTTCAGTTAGAAAATGTCAATATTAGTGAAAAGTAATTTATTCTGAAACACAAATAGTGTTATATAACATCGTTGATTCTATACAAATTGAAATATAACCGAATAAAGCCAAATGATTCTATACAAACTAAGAAAAATAAAAAAAATTCCATTATGACATTAGAAATAAAATTAAGAATAAAAACCAAGTAAGTTAACAATGCATTATGACATCCAAATAATTTTATACAAAGTAAGAATTAAAAAGAATACAAACTAAAATTTCAGTGTAAACTAGTTTATTCAGTTTGTTTTTATTATAAAATAAGAATAAAAAGATTAAACCATGGCAGTTGATGATTTTATGCATTACGACATCCAACAATTTTAACACTCAATTCAGTTTTATTAGAGATATTTGCTATCAAGAATCAAAGCCCCAGACGTTATATAATAAAATTTAAGTTCCGAGTTAGAGCGTGATTTTTTGTTTTTTTCTTTTGTTTTTAGTGTTTGAATAAGTTTGAGCATTATTAAATAAATAAACCTAAACTTTAAAATTAGGGCATACTAATTTTAAGTTTAATCATGATCTGATACCAATATTGAATTTAGATGTATAATCACATGATCAGTTCAAAATAAACTTGGATGAATCTTCAACCAAATGAAGAATATTTACTTGAAGATGAGTACAATGATAACTTTGTGCTTGTTTATGCCAATTTTAAGATTTATTTTCACTTTCGGTAATAATGTCTTACATATCAATCAACTAATTTTGAAGGAGATAAACATTTAGAAGTTCCAATCATATACGTCTCTTGTAATTATGTGTTCAATTCATCAATTACACCATATGTGTAAGTTATGTAACCACGTTAATTTAGTCTCTCAAATTGTAGACAAATATCATCCATCTTACTACATAAATTTGAGTGTGAAAACCTTATATGCCACTATGATAGATGTTATGATGCAAATATAATTGTATCAAACATGTGATTAACATTATAAAATTGACTTAAAACCACACAAATAGATTATTTTCCGACGCTTTACGGTTGGAAACACATTTCGATTTCTTCATATTAATGTACAACTCAACAATATAATATCAGCTTCGGAGTTTTTGACTCTAGTTTGTGTTTATTATCGAAAACAAACATTGTTTATATTGTTTATAGATAATATATATATATATATATATATATATATATATATATATATATATATATATATATATATATATATATATATATATATATATATATATATATATATATATATATATATATATGATTAATACGTAAGTTCCAATATCTCCAAAAATAACAAGGACCCCACGTCAAATGCAATTGGGCCAAGTTGAACTAAATTAAAATATATCCATGCAACTTGGATGGCCTATACAATGAACCAACCCTCATTCATATCTATCCATACTTTCTCTATTTAGCAATACTTTTACTTTCTTAAATAAATACCCCTTTCCATCATATTATGTATTAAATACAGGTTATTACTACAATAATAATACCATTTTAATAAAATTAAGGGTATGTGACAATCATATATCAAAAGATCCAATCTAGAAGTAGGATGCTTTCCCTTTGATTGTTTTTGGCAACTGCCTAAGCTATTGGCAACTCAAAGTTTAATGCTTGATTTTCCAATCAAAGACAAAAAAAGACACTTGCATCAGCCAATCATCTATTTAAAAGCATGGGTAGTTTTGTCTTTTTAGAGTTTATCCTTTTCTAGTGTATTGTTGTCCTCCCATGGACACTTGGATATCTCCTCTGCAAAACAAAGCAATAGCTCATCTCACGAAACCCTAATTTGTAGCCCACCTGTGCTTATCCTTTTGATCATCTAAATCCAACCCATCTCGATTCAATCTCGTTCTCTGATGTCCGTTTCATCAAGTTACTTTCTTGCTTTAATGTTCGAACGATTTCCCCGTTCACCATGTTTGGCGAATCAGAGATTTAACAAGGTAAAGATTCAATTCTTTTTCTCCGAATATCGGTTGTTTGTGTCGATGTTTAATTTTGCATTTTTATGAATATCTGGATTCTGTTTCCTTATGCGTTCATTTGCTATGATGACGAAGATCGCACCTTCTAATCTAGTATTAGTTCAGCCGCTTATGAGAACTATCCGAAAATGGGATTTTTTTTTCGATTACGTAATCAGCATATCTGTTCAATTTGTGTTGATCACTTACATCGACTTGGCTATGATCAGCATATTTGTTCAATTTGCGTTGATTGTTTACTTCTAGTTTACAACAATGAAGTTGTGTTAATCATATAATTGTATAACTAAAGATAAACTGCTAGATATCACAAGTACAGAGTACTTGTGCCACCCCACAAGTAAAGTACGCTTTTTTGCTTTTCCCAATTTTCAAGTTTAATCACCGTCCAAAGTCAAATATAGACTTTTGGGACTATGGAGCAGTATAACTTCTATGAATAACAACAACTAGTACTTTCGTGGTGATGTATGCCAATGAAATAGCATTGTACTTCGAAAAATTCTACCCAATTATAGCATTGTGCTTTCATAAGTACCTATATCCGTTAATGTTCTTGTTCTTGTTGTTGATTGTTCAATTCTCAAGGAATCAGCAGGAAAAAAAATGTTGGCCTTTGGTTTCTCTTTCTGAATATGATCAATTGAGTTAAGTCATGGTATTTGTGAGATTTCTATGTATGGTCTCTTTCTTAACTCATATATGAATAAATTATCTTCACTTACATTTCTTTTCACTTTTGTGTTATCATGTATTCATTAATGTAATAACGTATTATTCATAAAAAAATAGCAACCTACATTTCAATTCCAATACAAATCCTTCAAGCTTCACATGTGCATTTTCTTTTTCATTGCAGAAAGCATGAAATCGGTAGCATACTTATCTAACACATGGAAAGTTGGAACCAATTGTCCTTTGGGCTTAACAATATAAACACGAGTGATGTCACTATTCGTCTAAGAAACACCAAAGGAAGACCCGAACTGTTCCATTTGCATTCATCAATCCTCAAAGAAAAAAGCAAATATTTTGCAGATAAACTTTCTGATCCAAATCGTGCTGATTTTATCGATATATACTGTTCAGATTCCAACTATGAACACCATGTTGACCTTTTGAGACATCTCTATCTTCCTAAAGATTCTCTCTTGGAATCTTGGAATTCTGTCCACTCTGCTCTTGGTGTTCTTCAATTAGCAACAGAATTTAACTGTCAAGAAATTACCGAAAGCTGTGTTCAGTATTTAGAAGCGGTCCCGTGGGAGGATAAAGAAGAAGAATTGATCTTGAAAGTAGTTCCAAAACTCGGTCCATTAGCAATGCCTATTTTAGCTAGGGTTGACCCCGTTGACTTTTCCGCTTCAAAAACCGTATTCCTTTCTGCTATCCGTTTCGCCACCTCACTCGTTTCACCATCACCGCCATTTGGTGATGAGTTGAAAACTTCAGCTCAAGAACAAGTGGAATACATGTTAGGGGATGATGATGAAGAGATCCCTTTAGTCATAGCAGATGAAGAAGTCAAACTAGAGTCAAAGAAAGGACTCATGAACATTTGTTCTTCATTTGAAAAAAATCTTTCTTGTTTACTTTCACAGAGTGTAAATGAAGCCGAAGAGAAGAAAGTAATGGAGTCTCTTTCGGATCTTGGATGGATTTGCAACGTTCTTTCAAAAATGGACCTAATGAAAGAATTTGTTGACCAATGGATTGACTTTTCAGATAGGGTGATCGGATTTACAGAAGACAAATTGCTAAAAAGTGGGATGTGGGGTTTGAAATTGAAGATTATTGAATTAACAGGGAAGGTTCTAGATGCGGTTGGATATGGGAATGTAATCATGCCACCTGTACGTAGAGTGGAATTAGTGAAAAAATGGCTTCCATATATTAGAAAAATGAAACCGATTCTTGATTCAATTGGGGACAATGAGAGTGGTTACCCTTACAAGATGGATGATGATTTGTGTCAGAATATTGAAGGGGCAATTGTGGCATTGTTATCTGCACTTCCATCAAATGATCAAGCTGATATTTTAGCAGATTGGATGAATGGGGAGCAAGTGAAGTTTCCTGATTTGAGTGAAGCTTTTGAGATTTGGTGTTATAGGACTAAATCTGCAAAACGAAGGTTGGTGGAGGGGTTGAATAGAGTTGGTAAAGCTGCTGTAAGCTTGTGATTGCATTCTGGTGGTTAATGTGGTTGTAAGTTTATGATATTAAAAGGTTAAAAGAAAGAACCTTGATTTATTTGTTGACTTGCTTGCAATTTCTGGTTGCCAAATTGAAAGTTTTTCTCGAATTCTTGGATTGTTTCTCATTGGTGGTGTCTGTTTAGTTGATCCCATATTTACCTTGGAATGTAGTTGATCGATTTTACCTTTTACATGGAGATGAATCAGTTGTGTTAGGCTGTGTTTGGTAGCATCCGAACCATTCAGATGTGGTGTTTGGTAGCATCCGAATCATTCAGATTCAGAGGTCTGAACCATTTAGAGCCCATTCAGATTCATTTCTCTCTCTTAATGGTTCAGAGCACATAAGCACATTAAGAGGTTCTGTTTCATTCAGATGTGATATTTTTGCGTATCAAACAGTCTGAACCTTTCAGAGCCTCTTAATCTGACCTCTTAATCATTCAGATTAAGAGGCTATCAAACATAGCCTTAGGCCCTGTTTGGTATTTGCTGACCGAGTCAGATCTGATTGAGTCAGATCTGATTGAGTCAGAGGCCTGACTGGGTCTGAGCTCTGACTAAATTCGTGTCTAACTGAAACTATGTTGTTTGATTACACGTCTGACCGATTGTTCTAAATGATGAATATGACAATTTTACCCTTTTGTTCTGTTTTGTGCTAAAATATCCGAATGAAGTTATTAATAATTAAAAAAAATCCAAAATGACATACAAAATACAATGCCAAATTCCTCATCAAATTCAAGAAAATCAATATTGAATCATACTAACACAAACAATACAAAAAACTATACAACACAACACAACGCCACAGAACTGAAGGACCAAGCTCAGAGGCAGCAGAAAATCAATGAATCCACCCAAGGGCAAAAGTGTCCAAATCTAGAAAAGAAGCCAATTTGGCAAAGCCGAGCAGGAACCTCACCGCCAAGATGAAGTAAGCGCTTAGAACACCATTAGAGCATCCGATTGTACTTTAATTCTCGATAGAGTGAAGCAGCAATTAGATTGAACCAACGAGATACATTCTTCCTTTGAAGCTTGCTACCTGGGAAAATAATCACGATGAATACTCTATATCAAAACCTTGAAGAATCGAATCAGTGTACATTACAAAACATGTAAAGATCCACTAGGGTTAAAGCATAAACAGACGCAAACACTTCAAATCAAAATTCGTATGCGTAGAAAACAAATCGATTTCAGAAAACACGGAAGAATGAAATAAGAAATTCGAATGTGTAGAAAACGAAATTAGAAATTCGATATTGCAGTATCTATCAAAACCGATCTCAAAATCGAAGAAGAAAAACTCACTGTGGCGGAGGACGGTCCTTGAGGTAAGTGTCGCTGGTGAAGGCACAGGGCGGCGCCGGGTAGGGTGGGAGAGCTAGTGGGGTGTTGCTAGTTTGGCATAAGAAGAATGATATGGGCAAAACAGGAAGCGAGCGTCTTTATTCTCAGTCAGCGACTTCTTGAAGCTGACCGAATCAGCGCTCACTTACCGAATCAGAGGCACCAAAATAGGGAAACAAATGGTCTGACTGCTGACCGAGTAAGACTTTAGCTCTTACCGGACCCGGTAAGAGGCAAAACAAACAATCCCTTAGTCTTTTGATTTTGTGGAAACGAATCTTGTATTTTAATGTGAACAAGTCAATACAATCGGCTAAAAAAAAACCTTTTGGTAATCTTTAGGCTATGTTTGACAAACTAGCTGAAAAGCTAGCCGATAGCTGATAAAAAATTATGTTTGGTAAAACTAGCAAATAAACTAGATGGGAAATTAGAATGACATAAAAGGTTATGTAAAAATGTGAGGTTTTTTTTATAATTATTAAAGGCATATTTGAGAAAATTAAAAAGCTCAATAAACTCGTTGAAATGCTAATATAACTATATTAGTCTTTTAAAAAAGCTAGCTTATAAGCTGTTTTTTGGCGTGTCAAACATGACAACTTAAAAATGCTCGAAAAATAAGTTAGCTTATCAACTAGCTGTGACGTGCCAAACATAGTCTTAATCACATGTTAGTTGTCACCATTATTATTGGACACTAACAATCTAACAATCTGATCCTCAAGCCTACTTATTGGGTGTTCCGTGTTCCGAGTACCGGTTCTATCATGGTGGCGGCTAGGCAGACCTATGTACGTTCCTTCAACGTATTTGGTCAATACTTGTGCGTATTGCAAGTGTGACTTAATTGGTGATTTTGGACATGGCTGACACAAATGCATGAATAAGGTAAAATATACTTTTGATAATCAAATATTAAAATACATATAAGATCTAAGATTTGCATGTCAAATGCAATTGGTAAATAAGTTACCTACCTAAATTGTTTAAGTAGTATCACAGGTTCTGAGATTCAAACTTGACGATAAGGAAATAAGGAAATTATTTATAGTATTTGAGGTTTATTACCCGTACACATAAAATGTTCTAGACTAAGGCATGACAAGTGATGTTCCAGCTCGATCCCTACACTTATGTTTGATGCTAAAGGTACATCAGTTAGCAATTGTTTTTTGAAAATAAAAGGTTGTATTGATGACCTCGAGAGGCTTTGTTACCTATTATCTAATAGTTGGTTTATAACCTTATCTTGACATCACTTATGGATCATTATCTCAATTAGTTTACATTTAAACATGAAAGAAATTGATAAGTTCCTCGTGAAGCTTTATCACATGTTGATAGTCTTCAAGAAAATATGGGAGAAAACGTAAGAAGGTTCTGGTTATCTAGCCTATTGTCATAAAATAAAATGTTAAGATTAGGGGAAAACCTAAGCAAAATTCAAACTATGCCAAAATCCTACAAAGATAGAGTTTGCTTTCACTTTAGGGAAATTGGTCACTACAAGCAAAATCACCAAAAGCTTTTAAAAGACCAAAGCCTCAAGAAAAGGTTCTTCAGGTACATGTATTTCTGTGATATGTATTTATGTGATAGAGGTTTATTCCATTCATTCTACTTCACATTAGATACAAGTTGTGGAACTCATGTGTGTACCAATGCGCACATGTATTAGGATGAAGCAATTTGACCAATGGATGCACATCAAAGAGTCATCAACAATACAAAAGTTGTAATAATACATTTTAAACTTTCTTTTCCTTTAGGGCTTTAGTTACCATTAAATTATTTACAATTACATTTATGTTCCATGTATAACTAGTAATACAACCAATGTTGCTTCAACCAATGTTAGTTTTGCTTATGTTATTACTAATGGTTTGATTTCCATTCGTCGTAATGGAAATTTTGTGTGAATATGAATATTCAAAATAATATTTTCTCAATTATTCATTTTTGATCAAGGGACAAAATCTTCGAGTAGAAAATGTTGGCGCGATTCATGTTTTATGTTTGACACCATATAAATAAATGTTACGTAGTGAACCAAGCTGATATTGGGTAGCACTAGATAGGGTTATCTTTCTTTTTTGTAGAACTATATCATTTCTTTGAGTTGCATAAGTGTGAGATTGTTGTGGTATGTAGATACCCATAACAACTTGACATTATCGCCACCCACCGTAATTTTAGCCTATTAGGTCGCAAAATTAAGGTGAGTATTGTATGGTAAGATCAACCCCAATACCCATAATGGAACCTTATAAGTGTTATACAAAAAGTAATGTTAATTAAAAGCAATGTGTCACATGTTGGAAATGACCAAGTTCGAGCAACTAAAGTAGCTTCATTTTTGTCTCATTCCACTTGCATGAATTTGTGAGCTTATTTGGTTAAACCAAACACAAAACCGAAAATTAACAGAAGTCAATTGAATATACCAAACCTCATTTGGTTCTATCAATTTATTCGATTTCAGTTTTTTTTCAAACACCCTTATTTAACACAAGATAACCACCATCTTTGCAATTGACCTATTACAAATTGGGAAATTACTTTTTGAACAAAAAATAGAGGAAAAATCATATATTCCACAATATATGAATGCATTATATATTTTTATGAATGTATTTCATTATATATGAATATGTGTTTTATAATACATTAATATAGTTCATAATATCTTATGTTAATTTTGTTTTTGTCCTATAGGCTATAGAGTTTTTATGATAGGGAGTATCCAAAATCAATTTCGAAATATACAACGACACACATTACAATTTGTTGAATAAGTACATCAATTTGGCCATTTTGTCCTTGTCCCTGTTCACAATATTTTTATTTTATGACATCGGTATCTAAAATTTTATCCAATTAAATTAAATCACTAAATATTACTTGCACATCGTCCACGTTTGAAAGCACACAAGAATTTTGTTACCTTTGTTTTACTTTATGTATGCTGTCAATAATCTGCAGCGTCAACGAACAATCCATCACCCTCAACACGCAGAACGGGCCGTCAACAACTACACATACGATGGAGCATCCACAGGAAACAACGATTCAACCAGTCTCTGTACCAAAACTTGACCTAGTTCTCGATAGATGGCGAATTTGTATGTACAAGCGGCGCCGCCGACGGATCTGAACAGGAATACAGAGTGGTTCACGTACCCCGGCGTCTGGATCACCTACATACTCATCCTCTTCTTTGCTTGGCTCACCGTTCTCTCCGTCTTCGGTTCTTCTCCTGGGATGGCTTGGACCATCGTCAATCTCTCTCACGCTGTGGTATTTCTTTCTATTTCTCTTCATCTACAGCAACGATTAGCTGATTATAAATATGCTAGAGCCATTTTCCTAGACTCTTGTTTCTGTTGATGAATTCATGATTTAGGGTTTAAACACTGAGTTATTTGGTTACAGCTTGCTTGATCTGATTCATCATGAGCTTTGACGGTTGCTATAAAATTGATGTGGATGTATAGATGAATTTAGGTCAGTCATAGCGTTTATATCATGCTTCTAATAGTTGCAAGCATGTTTCTGAGTTTCTTAGGTCCTGTATTGGAACTTTAGATGTTCTATAACTTCCAATTAGTGTTTGGAATTGAGGAAGATATATATATGTATCATAATCGGTTAATGCTTTACCTCCTTCCTAAGCATTTTTTCTATATCTATATTAACCAATATCATCAATAACCTGTGTATGTATGCTTTGTATTCTAGGTAGACAGAGTAAATTCATTTCAAAGCTAGGCAAAAGATGTTCTTGATGTGGTGTTGTTCCTAAGTTTTCCATAAGTATGCTCATATTTCGAGTGCTAATTTGAGTTTCTTTTAATCAGATGACATACCACTTCTTTCACTGGAAAAAGGGAACACCGTTTGCTGATGACCAGGGTGTCTACAACAGGTTGACCTGGTGGGAACAGATCGATGGTGGCAAGCAGCTCACACGTAACAGAAAGTTTCTTACTCTTGTCCCTTTGGTGCTGTAAGTTTTCCCTATTTTCTTGACCTTCCATATATATGATCATATGGCCTTTATATTGGATGTCTTTTCACTGAATGCAGGTACTTGATAGCATCTCACACAACAGATTACCAGAACCCCATGCTACTTTTCAACACCCTGGCAGTTTTCGTGTTAGTCCTTGCCAAATTTCCACATATGCACAAGGTCCGCATTTTTGGAATCAATGCCGAAGAGTGAAATTTCTCCCTCCTTTCTAAAAATTGTTACACTATCATTTTCAGTTGCATACATTACATTGCAAACGTAAACTCAGTTTTTTAGCAAATGACTTGAGGAATTTTGATTGCAAGCTGCATATTTTTCTGTCTTTCTTTTCATGAAAAAGTTAACATGCTACAAAAGGTACTTCCTAATTTGCTACTAGTTGTGTTGGTTGGTGGTCGTTTACTTTATTCACTGTTTAGGGTTGTTATAAAATTGTATTAAAATGGTTTATATGGTTTCGTGCAAATAGGCCTAAGTCATCCGATATCTCAGTTAATTACGAAAAATGGAAATAAAAAATATAGAAAAGTTGGCGTATAAATTAAGATTAGAATGCGAATTTGTATTTTGTAGATTTTGACCATGTCAATCGGCACATCATGATCATGTCAATTGTCACATCAACATAAGTTGTCCATGTCATCCGTTATAACCAGGAGGCCGACGTTTTTGGTAAAATTACGAAACTTCAAAATCAAGGGTGGCTTTTTTAAAGGTTAAAATACAATGGATTCTATAGCGTTTGCCCAACAAATATCTAATCATACAAAAATTCATTGGTTTCATGTGGTTCCAATCTTCACAAAATCTGTCCACCAAATGCAATCAAGAATCGATTATGAAAGTATTAGAGGAATTAGAAGAAGTCACCGAATATAATCAGATAACAATCAATTTTATTTTGTTTTTTCACTAAGCATTCTAATCTGAAAAAGACTACCCACTATTGTAGAAAAAAAATTCCCGGGAAATAGCGACTTCTCTTTTTATCAGTACGAGCGATAAATTAATTTTTTTTATCCATAATAATGGCGTACTTATGATTTTTTATCTATTATATCAAACTTTAACCTAAAGAACGCGTTTGTAATTTGATTTTCCATCTTCTTGCTTATCCAAGATACGCACAATGTTGTGATGGATACGTTATCCAACTCAAGTCCCAATATCTCTCAGCTCCAATTTTCAGATGACATCTTATTTGTGGGTGATTGGTCGTTTAAGATGACTCTGAATCTTATTCCCATATTTGTCGCTTTCACTTGGTGTTAGAACTGAAAGTCAACTTTTCCAAAAGCAGAGTATTCGAATTTGGGATGCTTTTTTCCGAAGCAAGTTATCATTGCCTTCTATACGAGTGTCATGATTGCCTTCATTGTATGAATTCAAGGAGCAATGATCCTGGTGTTTGATTTGATCCAATATTCGTAGGTCTTTTCGAGCCTTAAGGTTACACTGTACAATGGTAAAAAAAACTCATCGGCATTTATGTGGCACAACAATGCGGCCGGCATCATCCGGCATGGTTCATCAGCAAGTGCTAAACGACATGTTTATGCCTCTCTCTCTCTCTCTCTCTCTCTCTCTCTCTCTCTCTCTCTCTCTCTCTCTCTCTCTCAACGGCTACATTCAATTAAATAAATAAATAAAATTTCAATTCCCAAAATAAATACTAACGAATAGATTTTTTTTCTTTCAACAATAAATACACACACAACCCTCAAATAATTTTACATCAAGATCATTAAAAAACCCTCAAAATTTCTCTCAATTTCACACAACCAAAAACATGTCAGGTTCATCTCGTAGAAGAAATGATTAGCTGGTTAACATGGGATCCACGATTCTAAACTCGATGGAAAAATTATTGATATTTTAGAAGAAGAGAAAGATGTTGCTGAAAGTTCACATCTGAGGACGCGAGTCAGGTAGCTCAGACCGTTTCGTTGCACACAACTTTCTTATGTCGCATTATTTCGACGAGAATTGTGTTTATGGATGGTACAATTTTCGTTGGCGGTTTCGAATGGAGCGACATTTGTTTCTACATATTGTCACCGATGTGACGAATATGTCCGAGTTTATACAACAACGTCCCAACGCGAGTGATACAAAATGTTTTAGTTCCATACAAAAATGTGCAGTTGCGGTGCGACAACTAGCTTACGGTTCTGTATCAGACTCATGGGATGAATATTTCCAAATGTCTGAGCAGATCACACGTGAAAGCCTCGAGGAGTTTTGTAGGTTTGTCATTGTTATATACGGTCCACAATATTTGCACAAGCCTACGTTCAATGACGTGCAGACACTATATGCTCATCTTGTGCATGTTCATGGCTTTACTAACATGCTTGGAAGTTTAGACTGCCTTCACTGGAAATGGGATGGTTGTCCTACTGCATGGCACGAGCAATATACATAGGGTGATAAAGGTTACCCGACAGTCATCCCCGAGGGTGTTGCGTCATAGGATATTTGGTTTTGATATGCTTGCTTCGGTGCCCCGAGTTCAAAAAATATATCAACGTTTTGCAACTATCACCTTTACTTGACACCATTTGCAACGGATCGACTCCTAGTTGTCCATTTCAAGTAAACAGATCCACATACATATACGAGTATTATTTGGTAGATGGTATATATCTTGAGCATGTTGTGTTTGTGAAACCTTTGGCATGTCCAACTGATCCAAAACGCTTGAAATATAAAGTTGCTCAAGAAATGGCTAGAAAGGATATTGAAAGAGTGTTTGAAGCACTCAAGAAGCGTTGGCACATACTAGACATGCCGACACGGCCCCGAGATAAGGATAAACTCGCATCTATTATGTATACGTGTATTATTTTACAGAACATGATTTTAGAAGACGAGGGAAAAACAATATGCAAGTATGTGGAAAACGAACACGCCTTCTCAGAACCTGGTTTCCCAGCGTACATCCAAATAAGATGGGAGCTCCATGACGTTGGCAAACATCACGAGCTACTGGCCGATTTGGTAGAGCATTTATACCGAGTTAATCATGTCGATCTCAATGTGCCTCCGGTGGACGATATATAAGACTTTTCGAATTGACCACATTTTTATTTTTATTTTATATTCTATATTTTTTAATTTTAATGTACTATTTTTTTTTAATTTTAATGTAATGTTTAATTTTTATTTTAATAACGTTTTTATTTTTGATTTATGAATTTTTAATTTAAATGTTACAATTTGAAAAAAAAAAAATCAAATTGCATAGAATGACATCCACCCCCTTTTGTAGGTATACAAAGTCATTGCCAATTGCATCTTACATGATGCATACATAGCAGTCAATGCCTATGGGTTCGTACGCAACCATGCCGTTTAGCCTAACACCCCTTTTAGCCATAACATTAATTTCAGATAACATGTTAGCGAATCATGTTGGGTTAGCAACAAGCGAGATCGTAAACTCAACCTCTCAAGAATAAGATACGGCCAAACAACCCTCAATGGTAAGCACTCGACACACAATAATTTGCAGCAAGAAATACAAGAAGAACAAGCTAAGATCGACACAGAGAAATAAAGTGGTTCACTCGATCGCGAGATCAAGCTACATCTACACTGGAACTAGAGAGATTCTATTATAAGAATGCAATTAAATAATTACAAGTATAAATCTGCACTCAAATTATATCCACACATACTCATTATTTACTCTTGGTTGATGGAGATGTATATATATAGGAGGGTACATAAATCGAGAAGATATGACAGATCTTCTAGCCTTTGACTTTCTGCACATAGGTAAGCTAATGTGACAATACAAGGAATATGTTGTGGTAGACAAACAGTGTACAACTATAGTCAGCAGAACATGCTGTGCAGACCAACTTTTTGACACCTGCAGTCCTTTATACTTCTGCTAGAGGGATACTTCACATCGGAAGTAGCATGACCCTTTTATCGACATCTCGACTCTCTCCATCTGATCTATAAGAAGGATCTATTACAAAGCCTCGGACCGGAGCGAGGCTGCTCCTCGATCCGGATGATGCCCTTCTGCGAATGACCTTAAAGTAGAGTAAGATAATGGGTACATACCTGACTCATGATACCTACTTTACAACCTGTCGATCTTCGCTTCACATCAATGACCATCCGAGATGGAGCTCACACTAGGATGAAGAAATTGATCTCCAGACAAAGCATGACCAACAACCGCACTGGCTGTCTCGCCTCCGTTTGGCTGCTTCGGACAACTGATCTTCTTCAATCGTAGAGACTCCTCGGTTCGGATTAGGCACCACATCCTAAAAAATCTCCCACTTGGAGACTAACCAGAACTTGATTCTTCTAACTACCAAGCTGTAACCAAACTGAGTTCCAACTCTCTCTCTCTCTCTCTCTCTCTCTCTCTCTCTCTCTCCTCGTCTTCACTTCACTTTTGCGGAAAACCAGTTGAAGTCATGCACAACTTCAACTTATCCAACGGGACCACCTTGGTGAACATATCTGCAAGATTCTTGGCACCTATAGCCCCAAAACAAAGTGAGAGAAATTAAAAAAAAACTCACTTAATGAGATTGCGACGAGTGTCGTAAATGGGGGTGGGGTCTCGTTTAGATTACCATATTACATTTCTTTATTTGTGTTAATATCTTTCTCATATTTTTCCAGATACGGTTGCCGGTTGACCCGCTTTCCAGCAGAGTAAGGGGCAAAAGGATCACCGCTAGTTTCAATTTTTAGTCAAATAACCCCGCAAACTTTTAAGATATATCAATTTTTTTGACATTGAATCTTAGCCACTCATTTTTCATGATTAGGGGTCCAGATTTGTCCTCGCGGTCAACACCGAAATTAGAGTCGTTCACCAGATCGGGATTCTATATATTTCTATATATGTAAATAGTGATGCTTGTTTTCTATGGTCAAATATTGTTGCATGCAAATCATATAAACCATTTATAAAGATACGGTTTCTCAACATCGAATGAAGCACAAAATTGCATTAGGTTGATCATTGATGTTTGTATATGGTTGGATGTTGTTTGATCTCAACTCTCGGATATCAAATCGATTTTAAGTTTGGTTGATTTGGCAAACATGAGTTTTGTTCGATGAGTACGACGTGGACAGTCAAATTACATGGGTCATTGAAGATTTTTTTTGGGTAAAGAGGACGGTACCTCTGGCAAATTTTATTAATAAAAAGAATAAATACAATTGAAGGCTGGGGACTCCCCACCTAAGAAACAACAAAAAACCCATTGGGACATGCCCCAATGGGCAACATGGCTATACTAGGAACCAAAACAGATTTTGGAACCAGAAAACATAACAGGAACATAAAAAGCAAACATCCTGCAAAAAAACAAACAATACAAGTAGAGAAATATATAGTGGAAATGATGGGATAGGAGAGAAAAATGGACCACAGTGGAAAAAAGGAAGTATAACTTTCAACGTTAGGGGAGGGACCATATCCTTTTAGCCAAAATAACATTAAGGGAAGGTTTCATAGACAGACTCATTAGTCTACAAAGGACATCATCAATAATAGACTTGACAACAACATGATACGTTCTTCTCTTATTTTTAAAAATCCGGTTATTTCTTTCCTGCCAAATGTGGTAGATAGCTCCCACAAGCACAAGTCTTCGGATAACGGACCAAACATTCTTACCCTTAGAGATGGGCTTGAGAAGATTGATGATATCCGACCAGCAATTTGTGGGGAAGGAGAGGTTCATAACATGCTGAAGATCATGCCAAACCATAGAAGGGAAAGAACATTCAAAGAAAAGATGAGGAAGGGAATCGGAACAATCGCTGCAGAAGGCACAGATGAGGTTGGGAGAACCAGACAACTCCCAGCTTCTGATTTTATCATGGGTATTGAATCGATCTTTGAGAGCAACCCAGAGAATGAAGGCATGTCTAGGGATATTCTGGGAGAACCAAACAAGATGATACCAGTCGACAGGCTGCTCCGAAGGGCGGATAGAGTGCCAGACCGAACGGACCGAAAAAGGATAGACCTTACCGTCGGAAGATCTCCAGAGGAGTTTATCAGGAACGGATGTGGAAAGAGAAGGGGGGTTATGAGAAAGGAGAACCGGGTGGGAGTCCTGCCAGCAATGGGGGCGCACCCAACACCCGTAGAGGACAATGTCAGCAACCTTAGAATCAGGAGTGAATCCCGCATTATGGATGTTACGGGCAGATAAGAACTGACATAGGGGACCAGCAGGATGCCAGTTATCGAACCAAGCAGACGTAGAGCAGCCATCACCAACCTTGGAGACAATAAAGTCCCTGATCTTACCCCGCATGTCGAGGATATTGCGCCAGGCATAGCCCGTACCGCGCTTCTTGGGTGTATCCCAGAAGTTACGCCCACAGAGGCGGTACGAGTGGATCCACCTGACCCAGAGAGAATCCTTATTAGAAAGGAGTCTCCAGGCATGGGAAGCCATAAGGGCAATATTCCAAGCAGCAAGGTTACGAATACCCAGACCACCATGGGTCTTAGGGAGACACACCGTCTTCCATGAGACTTTGGCTTTACCACGCTTCATCTCACCGTTGCACCAGAGGAAACCCCTAATGAGTTTCTCAATCTCGTTAGAGATAGATTTAGGGAGAAAAAAACGGAAGCCCAATATATTTGCATGGAAGAAAGGACAGAGAGGATGAGTTGGAGACGACCGGCAAAAGAGAGAGACTTGTTCTTCCAGTCGTTAATCCTGCATTTGACTTTATCAACAAGGCCTTTACAGTCCTTGTCGACAAGACGAGTGGTGATGAGAGGGACGCCAAGGTATCAGACAGGGAAAGATCCCTCAGGAAACCTAACAATACAATCAATAGAAGCTCTGCGCCTCTCACCAATATTACAGTAGAAGGCTTCACTCTTTGCTTCGTTAGGGTGGAGCCCAAAGACCCTAGAGAATTCAGCAAGAGAGTCAAATAAGACACGAACCGAAGATCTATCGCCTTGACAGAAGAGAAGAAGATCATCGGCAAAGCATACATGGGTGATACTTTGGTCCTCACATTGCCGATGGAATTTAAAACAATCGGAGTCAGAGATGTTTCTTTTGATCATAAGGTTAAGCACCTCCATGACAAGAGTGAAGAGATAGGGAGAGAGAGGGTCACCCTGACGGATGCCCCTTTGACCGGCGAAGAATCCGTGCATATTACCATTGATGCTCACAGAGTAAGCAGCAGTGGAGACACACGTCATGATCCAGTCAATCATACGAATGGGGAAACCAAACCCAAACAAGATGGTGCGAAGAAAAAACCAGTCAACCGTATCGTAAGCTTTTTGGATATCGACTTTAAACGCACACCTGGGGGGACCACGATGACAATGATAATCACGCATGAGCTCCTGGACAAGAAGAACATTGTCAGTGATAAGGCGTCCTGGAATGAAAGTCGATTGGTTTTCATCAACGAGAGAAGAGAGGTGGTTCTTGATACGATCCGCAATGATCTTGCTGATACATTTGTAAACAACGTTACAACAGGCGATGGGGCGGAAATCAGTGACTTTAGACGGTGAGTCAACCTTAGGGATGAGAGCAAGCACGGTGTTGTTGAGGGATTTAAGGAGTTTACCAGAAGAGAAGAACTCCTTAACCGCCGAACAGACATCTGGCCCTACGATATCCCAAGCAGACTTGAAGAACTTAACCGTGAAACCATCTGGGCCGGGCGCTTTATCATCGCCCATCTGGAACAAGACGGACTTAACCTCATCATCTGTAACAGGAGTAAGCATGGCGGCAGACTGAAGAGGGGAGAGCTTATTAGAGAAGAGGGAACACGGGTCACGAATAGCAAGGGAGGGGTGGGCTGCGCCCAAGAAACTTTGAAAGTGGGAGACGAACAGATTGGGGAGGGTATCCCCAGATATCCAATTGCCCTGGGCATCCTGTATGGAGTCAATACGATTGCGAGAATTACGGCTTTTAACAGACTTGTGGAAGAAAGCAGAATTTTTATCACCCTCACGAAGCCAGTCAACCTTAGCCTTCTGTTTCAGGAACCTCTCTTCATCCAGGCAAGCCTCATTATAAGCGAAAAGGTACCTGCATTGTTCGTCACGGAGAGCCCTATTGAAAGGGTCCCGATCCAGAGCAATTTGAACTCTATCAAGCTCAGTACGAAGAGAGATAACCTTAGAGAAGAGGTTGCCCTGACTACGTAGCAGCTTACGCAAAGGCACTTTCAAAATTTTCAGGTTTTGGAAAATCTTATACATATGATGGCCGGGGATATCAGGATCCCAAGAAGAAGCAACGACATGCTTAAACTCGTTCTTATAGGTCAGAAAATTAGGGAACTTGAATGGTTTAGGCTTGAATGGGGATCTGAGGGGGAGAGAAAGCACAACAGGGGAATGGTCAGACGAACGGTAAGGGAGAAAAGTGACCGAAGCAGAGGGGAAAGAAGCAACGAAGCGCGGATTACCCATGACACGGTCAAGCTTCTTAAGAATGTCATCGTAACCGTTAGGGGACTTGGTCCAGGTGTAGAAGAGACCTTTGAAATTAAGGTCCTCCATCTCAATCCGATTCACACAGTTCCTGAAATCATCCATGCCACGAGAGATACCAGACGCCCCAGCGGTGGTCATTGAAGATTTTGGAATGTAGTTGTGTTCAAGCTAAGAACCTCTTAGTGACAACTTATTTGACGACGTCAATTTTTTCTCATTGCTTTGGACTTCTAATAGACGCATGTAACAAGTCTCGATTGACAGGTTAATTTGCTTAGGTGTGGCTAGAGCACCTTTTTATTTTATTATTATTATTATTATTATTTTGTAATTCTTATTCCTTGGTTTTCTGTCAGCCTCTTTCTAGTTTAATAAAGTGGTTGTTGGAAAAAGGTTTACAAGTAAAATACCCTCTTCGTAATAGGGTCTGGCTCTATATGATCACATGAACACCAACTAGACCATAGTTTACTGATCAGTATATTGCACTTGGTTTTTAAATGGCATTTTCAATATATATTTTCTCTTTTGCGAAGACATCTGAACTGACAATCACTTGATAATACCAAAATACAAGATTCAAACTAATCGCTTGTGGTTTCGATCCGTTTTGGTTAATTAGCATTCAACATCTCTAATGGTTAGGGCCCGTAGATCCATGAGACATGTACGTGTCCACCAAGTCCGAGAGCCTCATGGCATATGCCAGAACCTTCTACCTTTGAGATCACTCCTTTGTTGGGACACGTTAATCATAGTGTTGCATGCTTTATATGATCAATATTTTTGCTTGTGCAAACTGCAACCTTGCTGGGGCCAAATGTGTTCGTGTCCACGATATATTCAAACATCTTCGGAATTCAGTTTGAACTTCAATTCAGATCTCGTGAGAGTATCTATATTAATGTCATATCACTTTGGGATTTTGTTCCCTTCACCTTTTATAATTATTAAATCATCGTTAGTTGAATATTAATAGCGACTTCCGACCATGATTCTACTTAATTTGAAATTAAGTTATATTAAACCAATAAGATTTTTAAAGATTTTATTAAAACAAACTATAGTGACCATTAGTAATTAACATTTTCTTAAAACGACAAAGATTTTATTAAAACAAACTATAGTGACCATTAGTAATTAACATGATCACTAATTATAACGATCGAGCATCGGTATAGGAATTTTAGCATAAGCAGTTGTACTTCTCGGGAAATTCACAAACAAAACTTAGCGATTTGAATTTACCATAGATTTCACTGATGCTCATGTGACTGACCCCATGAGAGAAGAAACCCTAGTACAGCAAATACACATCAGATGTGTAAATTAGGCCTCTCAATTTGGCAAGTGAAAGGGACCTCCATCATCATGCACCGTTAATGCTCATCATGCATCTCAATCTCTGTGCCACACATATACAAATATATAAATATATATATATATATATATATATATATATATATATATATATATATATATATATATATATATATATATATATATATATATATATATATATATATATATATATATATATATATATATATAGGGTTAGGTTCAATGGAGAACCAAAATTAAACAAGGAACCAAGGAACCAATCCTACGGCCAAAATGCAAAATATCGACGGCCAGAGAGAAGGATGTAAAATTGTTAATTGGACGCGCATGTAGCGGATCATAGCAAAAAACCCACTTCGTTTTTTTATGTTTTTTAATTTTTAAGCTTATTCTTTTTTTCGAAAAAAAATCTAATTATACCAAAATTCATAATTTTTCATCCTCTATAAATAGAGATCCATATTGATATACAAAATTTTTTGTTTTTTTTTACTTCAAGTTCGTCCAGATTCATCTTGTGAACCTGAACTGAACTATATTGTTTTAGATATATTCATTCACATGTAAATGACAAATCTATCCAAATTTTTTAATAATTCTTTACAAATCACATGTGAATCTTAAGTAAATCATTTATTACTCTCAGTTAATTCAATTGTATATGATATTAAAACATTGAAATAGTAAAACATTAGTGATTTTTCTTGAATTCACATCTAAATTTAAAAATATTTTTGAATTACATAAGTTGTTATTAAATGATTAACAATTATTGAAAAAATTGAATTCATTGACCATTTATATGTGAAATATCTTCCATACAAATTTAATACAGTTTATATTCACATTGTGAATTTTAACTGCTTCTTGTTTTAGACATGTAAATTCACATATAAATGATAATTGTATCCTAGTTTTTCAACAACTTTTTATCATTCATATGTGAATTTTAAGCAAATTCGTATGTGGATCTGAATTAATTTATTTGTGTATCATCAAAAGGTTCAAAATAGTATGCTTATAGTTTAATACATATTAATTCACATATAAATGATCATTGAACCTGATTTTTTCAACAATTTTTGATCATTCATGTATAACTTTAAGTAAATTAATTTGTGAATCTTAGTTAACTCAATTATACATTATCAAAATGTTGAATTTGTAAATAATATAAATGAAATTACATAAATTCAATATGAAGTTAGTCAAATTCACAATGCAAATCTAAAAGTTTATTTAAATTCACATGAGTTGTTATTAAATGATCAATTATTGTTGAAAAATATAATTTCAATGATCATTCACATGTGAATAATCTTCTATAAAAACTTATTATGGTTCAGATTCAAATTAATTAACTGTTGTGAATCTGAACAAAAATTTTGAATATTTTTTTTCGTTTTTAGTATATTGATATGGGTGTCTATTGAAAGAGAATAAAAAATTATGAATTTTGATATATTCGGTTTTTTATTTCGATAAAAAATAAGCTCTAAAAATAAAAAATAAAAAAAAAACGAAGTGGGTTTTTTGTTATGATCCGCTACATGCGCGTCCAAGTTAGAAGTTTACAACCTTATCTCCGGCCGTCGATAAAATGCATTCCGACGCTCACGATTGGTTCCTTGGTTCCTTGTTTTATTTTGGTTCTATATTGAACTTTTATCTATATATATATAGGGTAAAGTTCAATTGAGAACCTAAAAAAGCCTAGGAACCTAAGAACCCATTTTATGAACTTTTTTTCTACACAATATTTTTCAAAAAAAAATATACCAAAATTTTTGTTATGATGCATCTAGAAGATATAAAAAAAAATTCAAAAAAATCATTTTTTTAATTTTTTTTCATATGGGTTTAGGGTTTAGTGTTTAGGGTTTAGGGTTTAGGGTTTAGGGTTTAGGTATAGGGTTTAGGGTTTAAGGTTTAGGGTTTAGGGTTTAGTTTTAGGGTTTAGGGTTTAGGGTTTAGGTTTAGGGTTTAGAAATCTCTTAGACATTTTAAATAAAAAAATTGGATGCAAAAAAATCATTTTTTTATTTTTTTTCATATGGGTTTAGGGTTTAGGGTTTAAGTTTAGGGTTTAGGATTTAAGATTTAGGGTTTAGGGTTTAGAAATCTCTTAGACGCTTTAAATAAAAAAATTGGATGCAATTTTTTTTTAAAAATATTGTGTAGAAAAAAAGTTCCTAGGTTCCTAGGTTTTTTTAGGTTCTCTCATGATCTCGACCCTATATATATATATATATATATATATATATATATATATATATATATATATATATATATATATATATATATATATATATATATATATATATATATATATATATATATATATATATATATACACACACATGTGTACGCATAAAAAAAATAGCCGGTGATTATGATTATGCACTTCGAGTGGGTTACAGCAAAGATGAGTGGATTATTTATTTAATTAATAAAAAAACAAAACACAATGAGAGAATTTGAAGCCTATAGATCATCAAGTGGATTTGAGGAGATTGATCTTTTATTCCCTTTCCTTTAGCACATTCACCAAGGGGAATGTTTAAGGCCCCGCATATGAGCATAAGCATTAGACTAAAAAGTAGGGTTCTTGTCAGGTCTTTTTCAAAGTGGAAACATGAAAACTGAAAACAATATTTTAAGGGAAACATGGCAAGGTAAAAAAAACTGGAGTTAAGTCGGAAAAAGAACCAAACCTCTTCGAGTGTTGTACTGTACAACTATCCATCTTTGTGTATATATTTTGAGACTGTTTTGATGTAGAATTAAGTGGTTGAAACTTTCAGTTGAAGCAGGTGAAGCAGTTTCAACTTCTCCATATACGTACATTACTTAGTAATCCCATCTATACTAGCTGTTCTTACACCTTCATACACAGTACACACATAGTGAATGGAAACAAACCTGCCTCTTTTATATATTCCTTCTCATCTTTGGCTTTCTGAAGATGCATGCTAAGTTTACTTTAATGCCTTGAATAGTATGTCTAAAAAGTCCTCAATTTTTTATGCAAAACAGTACAATATATACTACCAGATGAGTGGAGCTTGAAATGGAAACAATCATACAAATTTGCACCAAGAAATTCAACCAAATTAATACAAATTGTACATCATACATTATTAATTGTTTGTACCCCAAATTAACCCAATTAACCAATGATACACAATAGTTGGTTTCTCTCCTTAGTCTCCTATCATTACAATTACAGCTTTTTCTTCTTTGTCTAGCCCCCTAAAATCTGGGATTCGATATGTTTTCTTGATCATCTCCTCTTCACTTCAAATTTTCTGATCATTATGTGTACCAGTAACGTCTCAGTACCCTCTTAGTTGAAGACCAGGATATATATGATTGCTAAATATAGGTATCACTAAACACGAATATGTTTATAAAGAAAGAGGAGAGACCGAATATTAATTGTATGATCCTATCAAGTTAGTTTCTCAAGAAATCCAAACAAGTCATACCACCCACCATTCGGAGACCAGAAAAATAATCATTTGAAACGGTAAAGAAAGAAATTAAACCCCCAAAGATTGTTGTTTGAACACTATATAGATATAAATATATATAATTGTTTACCATGAGCCTCCTCCTAACATTCCAGTCCAAAAGCCATTGGTGTCACCATTCTGATCTCTATTTTGTTCAACACTATGATGTCCATCATGAGTAGTTGTTGTTGCTGTGCTTGTTTTCAGATCTTCAAATGGGAACAACAGCCTCCCACTTGAACTATCATGGAGGCTACTTCCGTACGTACCACCCCCACCATTGCCTCCCATTCCATCTAATGAAAAACTAAGCGATGGAATCTTGAATTCTGGCATGGGAATCATCAGCTGTCCTGACGAAGAGTAAACCGAATTGGGATCAGGAATTGGAATTGGCATGAAGGAATTCATCATACCCCTTGTTGTCATTCCAGTCAAGAGTTCCAGAGCCGAAAGATGAGCTGAAGAAGTGGTGGTGCCTGAGGCAGAAGTGGTGTTCTTGGTCCCATCAAAATTCGGTACTTGAATAAGCTCAGAAATAGTCTTGAAATCATTGGTTGATGGGAAACCAAGATTGAGATCTTGCCCATGCTCATGATGCATCCTAGGGTTTTGAGAAAGTACCGAAGTTGGTGCAGGAGGTACAACCAGATCAGGCAGCTTCTTTGACATTGAAGAATGAGATGATATAGAAGACGATGATCTCTTGTTCTTCCTTGACCCACCACCAACAGGAACGTTTCTAAGGGACCCACCTTCCGTCCAGTACCTTCTACAAGTCTTGCAAAAGTATCTAGGCTGCGAGAGGCTGTAATTGTTGTAGTAACAAAACTTGGTATTTGTAGAATTGCATCTTGGACAGTTTATAGCTGCTTCTTTTTGCGGCCTCGCCCTTCTTTCTAAAGATGAAGAATTTGAAGATGGTTTTGAACATGAGTTCGTGGCGTTTTGTACTACCAATTCTTCCATTGGCTTCATCCCGATCTCCTATTTAAACAAAACCAAACATATAGAAAAAGTTAGAAATAATTTGCAAAAAAAAAAAAAAAAGAGAAGATAAAGACATAAAGATCCAAACAACTTTAAGATTTGCAGACAAGTGAACAGAACAAGGCAACTGCTTTATGCTTTTCGAAAATCCATAAAAACCGGTCTTCAAGATAACTAATTAACTTGATATTTTTCCAAAGACTAATCGACCCTTTATTGCAGATATAGATACCGCTCATCAGTTAACACAATTTTTTGAAAACAAACATGAAGATCGGAAACAATATATTCAAAAGAAGAAACGACAGTTGAAGATACGAAAGACTTTGTTCTTTAGTTTGGTGATCATAACGGATATTTTAAAAAGATATACGCCAGTAGAAGTTAGAAGCAAAGCTCTAGTTTGGTTTGATCTAGATATCACGAGTCTCATGAAATGAAAATTCAACAAAAACCAAATTGAATTACCATTAAGGCTTATTTTTCTTCTGGTTTTGCTAGCTAGGTGATTAGTGAAGATCATGAAGAAGGTGTAAGGTCTAACTATGTACCTGTGGCCAGTGAGCCGTATCCATGGCTGAAGGAAGCAACTCGAGAGAGAAAGAAAAAGAGAGAGATATAGAAAGAGAGAGATGAGCCTTTACTTTCCACTGTCGTTCAAAAAGCATAAAAAGGAATGTTTGAGAGGTTTGTGTGGACGTTCTATGTGCTTTAATGCGTATATGTATGTAGGTCTCAAGAGAAAGAGAAAGAGAGCGCTCTGCCTACAGCCAAAAGAAGGATAATTACAAAAATGTGAAGATTGTTATAACTTATTTGATAAAATGATAAACTTTTTTTACATTAAATATTTATCATTATTAAGAGGACCCTAGCTTGTTAGTAATAAAATTATGAATTGCCTACGCTGTAATTAATAACCTAAAAAGTCGTCGTCGTTATTTCTATTAGTGTCAATATGTCGCTGCTAATACATTTCTGCTAATGTCTTGTCGTTATTGCTTAATTGTCGCCTATATTTGTGTCGATGCTAATGGTGTCGTCATTAATAACATCGTTAGCACTGAGTTGTCGCCTTTAATAATATTGTTCTTAGACATGTCAAATATCAACGGTCCCGATTATCTGCAAAGGTTGACCCGGATTAAGCAAATAGTGGTGTCGGCAATACTTTTAGTGGCCATATAGACATTAGGGACGACACCAAACGCATTTAACCTCTGATGTCGCCACTAATGGTTATATCATCACTAAAAGTAGCACCTCTGTTCCAGAGATTTTTTATAATGAAAAAGCTTTTAAGAAATCGGAATTTTATATATTGTGAAATAGACATATATGTAATTTGAAAGACACTTGTATATTACAAAAGACGTTCATAGATTGTGAAATATATAAAATATTTCAAATATTTTCTGAATTTTTGAAGGTGAAATTCTTTTAATAAAGCAAATTTTAAATTTGTTATGGAACTTATCGTGAAATTCGTGGCAATTTTCTGTAAACAGTCAAAAAGTTAATGGTCATTACCGTTTTCGTCGATTTTATGATTATAAAATATAATAGAATAATCATATATACCTGACAAAAGTATGCATGATGCAATATTTATAAACAAATCGACCACATTTTTGCTCATAACACAAAATAACCATTTATTCACCATTAGTCACTTGCAAAATACCTTTACGTTGAACAATTTTAACCTAACATAAAAGTATATCACACACTTGGTGGATTGCGAAGTTCTTTGGCATTGCAAAATGCTTTTTTCAGGAATGGTTTTTATCTAATATATTTAAATTGTGAAAATATAAATTTAGCGCCCTATAGATTTAACCAATCGAATGACTAAATTTTTACATTTATTCTTGTTCTATCATTTTCCTATATTATCCTACCATTTCGTTCTTTCAACAAGAATGAGATTTTGCTTACCTTCGATCACATTTTTAATTGAGAAAAAAAATTAAAAAATACACTAAGTTTTAAAAACGGTTCGATTTTGACATTGTGTTACTTTTATTTCAATTAAGTCATTAAGTTTTCAATTTTTTCCATTTAAGTCACTATGTTTTCAATTTTGTTTCAATATTAATCATTTAACCGTTCAATCCGGTTGCCAAATAATAATGTGACGTTGACATGACATGCTAACGTGACACCTAGGTGTCAAAATTGAAGTATATTGAGTTATTTGGAAAAAATGAATACTTAGTTACTTAATTAAAAAAACATAGTTTCACCCTTCTTCCATTTTTTTATTATTAATTTATGAAATTTCCAATTTAGGATTTGTTTGACAGGATCTGAATTTTTAAGATCTGGAACTTTAAGAGATCTGAATTTTTAAGAGAGGGTTTGAAAAAAATAACGTAGCCGTTTTTCACGTACCAGTACCCTACGTGTTGTGTAGGCCATTTTTCAAAACGGGTGTCACAAGTTCTCTCCCCCTTTAAAGGATTATGTCAACGGAATCCACTTAGACGTGGTATCTCCCTCTTAAAAAGGCTATTAACTCCTCAGAGTTAAGACACAACTATTAATGTGAACTTCTTCAACTTTTCTCAACTAACATTCTTGCCTCGTGAATTATTTCAATGATTCACACCAAACCGCAACTATATTGGTTACCATATGACTTAACTTGCCTCATTTGTCGGGATTTAGATATACTAATATACAATAGCATTATTGTCATACTTCATCAATAACCTCAAAATTTAATTCATTAAGATACTAACTAATGAGACGAAATTGAAAGATTCCATCCTCGGAATCTCTAACGCTTAAAATCTCCTCCTCGTCCTAACTAAACAAGTAGGGTCCTACATTTCATATGATATCCCATTTAAGTTCCTCGTACAACTATCACCAACTTGTTCTTGACCTAACACTATTTCAATGAGTCGTCTCTTTCGGTATAACTTGTCAATTGTCACATGCTCTGTAACAGGATACTAATCTCGTTATTATATGAAATCCTCTAGCGGTGCTTGGTTTTGATTAGTAGGAAAAATGATCATGTTCATCCCAAATTGACACCCTTATAACATCTTTCCTTCCTCTACATATTTCCATCATTAACCTCAATATTCATTCGTATATATGCTATCTCACGAGGGGAATTCACACAACTCCCACCTCCCTAAGTGCTTCATATTCTCACAAGTGATTATATACAACTCATCACTTTAAATATCAATTGCAACATCTCTGCATCTCATTACCAATTTACCACTCTAAGCTCCTAAGGCTTAATAATCACTACTTAACACCACCGACTATACTTAGCTAGAAATGGGCTTCCTTATTAACAACGAAGGTAGTGGTTTTACGGTTACTCGAGCCACCGTTCTATTGTCAACAATATAACACTCAATCACCAATATATCACTTTAAGGTGATCACTCATAACTATCGATGACCATTCTCGGGTGGGCATAATGTCACTAGTTATATTTGGTTATAACTTATCAACACTACTTATCCTTTTCTCACTTTCGATTTATCGACTAAGTACTACCCATCTTACATGTTTAACATGCTAACACAACTTTATTCCTTATAAGGATGTGTTAATGATACTCATATAAATTCAACAATACTAATACAAAGTTGTCATAATCCATATCTTGTAAAATCATATCACATGACTAACGTTAACTGAGAAAACAATTACTCTATTCTTAAATTTATTTCTTTTGAAATTCTAGGTCTCCAACCACCCCCTCCAATCAATAATGTTAACCCTTATCATCACTAAGGGCTTCAGCAAAACTAGTACTGTTGTTTATAAAAAAGTCTAAATTTAGACTTTGTCCGAATTAGAAGCACCAATATTAATAGTTCAAGTCCTTCAAATATCTTTTCAAGTAATAAAATCATTCAGCCAACGAACACAAAACAAATTAGAGGCACTCTCTTAGGCATTGCATTATGTGTCCTCTCAGGATAAAACAACTCGAGTCCATCGAACTCGACAATAAACCATGGATCAATAATACAGTCCACCAATCCAGGAAGCTTGCATCGCCAAAAGAGGCTCACAGAACTCTTACTTAATATCATTTGGCTTTAGAATCCACTAAAAGACTTGTTAACGTCTTTGCACTCTCAAATATTCTCATTTAACTTCACTCTGACTCAAAATCATTATTACTTTGCACATTTGGCAACATTAACAACTTGTTATACTAAAACAATATATAACGTCCACTTACATCCCTTCCATGGATGGCGATGTAGGGTCCATCAGACAATTGAATTCTTAATGATTATCAATGATAACAACACCCGACTTGATTGGGTCATAGTCCATCTATTGCAACAACAATACATCAACTAACACTAACGGGTCATAGTCCATCCACATGTCGCCAATTAAATTTATCACAATTCGCTCATTTTCCATCAAGGCCCAACTTAACATCATTGTGCACTTATATGTGTGGACATGCATATTCATGATTCCTCAACTCTAAATTTCAAAGCTTCGGACAAATTCACATGAATTCCTATAAGGAAGTCAAAAGGAGGGTACGGAGCCAACTACCTTCCACATCACGACTCCATAGAGTTGTCTCTCACTAGGGTTGTTTACAAGATTCCATTCTAACCCATTCCAAGAAAATGGGCTGCAACCTAACCCTCACTGTCAAACTAAGCTGACATAACCATGCAATCAACATATAAACCAATAATTTAGTTAATGCTTTTGACTCCAGGCTTGAGTCTTGAATCAAAGTAGCAACTCAACCTTTTCCTTGATAGCATAGGCACTCCACAGATGATGTCAGAAATGTAACCTCCTCTAATTAAGAATTCCTCCATAATACCTCTCACTACTTTCCAAAATCACACTTTCACGAAACTATCTCTCATAAATCTTAGTCATGAGGCTTGCCTTCAGTCTACCTCAAATAAGTAAGCTATAAACAGAACACTTACCAAAATCTAAAGGGCCAATCCTAGTAGTATAAGGCTAATATCACATAAAAGCCAACTAACATATAGTTACTCTTTACCTCATTTGAGTTACCATTCCAACATATATAAATTCTCACCACTAATAAATCCGGTTTGAGACTAAACACTACCTCAGGCGTCTAAATCTCTCAAACCCAAGCTCAGATACCAACTTGTAATACCCATCCTTTAACTACAAGGTACACCCTATATTTTTTAAAAAATTTACGTTGGAGTGCCCTCAAAGAACTGGATAAAACAAGAAGCTATCCTTGTCCACGATCTCCCAACATGACCTATAATAGGTTTTAAATATATTCACTCGTTTTCTCCTCATCTCAACATCCCCAGCCATATTACGGGTCTTAGGCTTAACACATAACCTCGATTTACTAAAAACAACATTATAAACAGACCCCCAAACATTTCGCATCCCACTAACCCGCACACCGCGTCTGTGACCGACTCTACACGACCATACTCCCTCGATGTGTCGCGTAGTTCATTCTATGTGTCGAGCATATCATTCCACGTGTGGCATGGTTCAACTTATGTGTCACGTGGTTCATCCTACGTGTCGCGTATATCAATCCATTCCAGACCCTATCAATCTCTTTTATGCCATTTCCAATCATACCAATAAATGTATTAAGGTCTGGGATTCTTATACTCAGTCATCTCTTATTAAAACACCTTTCTAATTTTCAATTAGATGCTCAATTTACCAAAATAATACTTACCTCCAAAACTAAAAAGGAAGAATGAATCCCCACAAATCTCCAACATCTCCTCTGTATTCCCTACGATTTCCAGCTCAGAGCATCACCAAAAATGAATTTTAGTGAAGTATCACAAAAATGAATTATTGAGATGTTTTTTCGATATTTTTTTTTTGCGAATCATGTTTTATTGTATCTTATAATGACATTTTTTGTTAGTTCGTCAAAAATAATACAAATAGATCACTTGTTACTCCTGTTACCAAAGTTTTTCTTCTTATCGGATCCATATATATATATATATATATATATATATATATATATATATATATATATATATATATATATATATATATATATATATATATATATATATATATATATATATTGTTTATATAATATCAGCTAAATTACAAAGTAATTTTTAATATTATAACTAATTAGAATTTTGGAGCATAATATCATGATGAAAAAACAAATAGAAAGCACCAGGTCGTAATTTTGTAGATTTTTTAAAATATAATATTATGATAAAACTTATTAATTATATATTACCAAGGTTTTAAATGGCGTGAGGCGTGATGTGCCGGCAATGTCAAGCCTCAAGTTTTACAAGCCTTGGCGAGTAATGACGTTTTTCAAGGCGTGATGTAAGGCGGCAATTTTATATGAATAATATAATTATATTATATATAAATATAGATTTATATCAAACATATGAGTTTTTTAGAAGTGTTTTATCAATAACTAATAACAAAAAGTTAACAAAAACTCGAATGTTTTATGCCCAATCAAGAAATGCAAGAAAAAGAAGAAAAAACAGGCCGCAAATACTAAAAACTCGCGCCAAGGCACGCCATGGCTCGCCTTTTCATGCGCCACGCCTAGCCATGCCGCCATGAGGGTTTTCGGGACGGCGGAGTCGCGCCTCATGCCATGGCACGCCTTGACGCACGCTGACGCGCCTTTTAGAACACTGTATATTACTCACAGAATAAAATAAAAGAAGAGATATAGTGGATAAATAAATGAAATTAGGTTGCTATGTTCATTTATTTAGTTGTATTCATGTACTTTTTTTTTCTAAAATATCTTACCTGGAAATTTTTCTTTCATTTATATGTTCCTCTAATTTTGACATTAATTAAAAATATACTAATATAATTTTGAATGGGAAAACTTATTGATTAGTTTGTCTCAAGAAAAATATTAATCACTTGAGTTAGTTAAAGTATAAAAGTATTATATTTTAGGAGGTTCTCTTTCCTTCTAAATATGAGTACAAACAATTGCATACTTTTAGGATGTTGTAAGTTAACCATATTATCTTTTTATTCTTTGAAAGTTTCAAAAACATCGACTATAGTGACTTCAATCCACATGATAATTTTTATTTTTTAATTGTTCAAAGTATTCTAGATAATTAATTAATTAATTAATTTCAATATATTATAACAAAACCATATATTATTGTTTCATCATACTTTACATTTAGTTTTTCCCAACGCTCGGAATCATACTTATAAATTATAATTACTAAATTTATTAACTTTATCTATTGATCTGTCGAGTAGATGGTTTTATGCATAAAATTGATGAAAAACATGTCTAGAACAATGAAAAAAATGTGAAAATCTACTAAATGCCTAAGGAAACCATGAAAAAATCATTTAATCCGGAACAAAATCAAAAGAAACATGTTTATCATATATTGGGACCAGGGAATAGATTTTCGAAATATCTAACAATATTTCACTTCATTCGAGTCTTTCTAGGCATTCCAAAAAGAATATTTACAACTATGTTTTTTTAACAACTCAGATTTTGTTAATTAGAAAAAAGCTTGAAAACGGAAAATTTATAAAAGATTAATAGTGAAAAGTGTACGAGTTTGTAACCGATTAAGAGACTATCTTATCAACCATAATATCTTCGTTTTCTTCGATAGCGGAAATGGAAAATGACTTATAAAGGTAATGAACTTTACCGTAAGTATATATTTAGTCATTTATCTTTTTTCTTATACACATGATCGTTAAACATTTTGTTTTGTACACATTTAGTCACTTATCTTTTTTTATGTACACATATGACCATTAAATTTATTTTTCTTTACAGATATGACCATTAAACTTTTATTTTGGTACATATATGACCATTAATATAAGTGACTAAATGTGTACAGAAAAAAAAATTTAATGATCATATGTGTACAAAAAAAACATAAGTGACTAAATGTGTACAAAACAAAAATTATAATGGTTATATGTGTGCAAAAGAAATATAAGGGACTAAATGTGTACTTACAATAAAATTTGTTACCCTTATAAGGCATTTTCCCTAGCGGGAAATCAATTAAAAACCAAACCTAACAAGTGGCTTGAGGCCAATGGCCTCTTGGCCAAGTGGTAAGGCGTCGCCCTCCAATCTTAAGGTTAAGGGTTCAATCCCCACTAGGGGGAATATGTGGATTTAAGGTGAATTAGAGTAAGAGTAGGAATAAGAGTAGACTAAATTTCCGTTCCAAAAAAAACAAGGGGCTTGAGAGCGCAAAACCCGAAGGATTACACGAGTTTTGCAGGTTCTAGAGGAATTTTTTTACCTATCCATCCAGCTAAATTAAAGAACGTTTTATATGTATAAAATCCAATTCTTATCGGAGTGTAATACAAATTCATTGCAAAAGTTTTGGCTAATATATTTGCAAAGATGGTTGGAAGTGTGTGGTTAGTATGGAGCAATCAACTTCCGTTAAAGACTGCCGAATCCTTGATGGTCAGAAGTTAGTTTACAAAATTGTTGATATATAATAAAAAGAAAAGGAATATGGTTGTTTTTAAAAGTCGGCTTCGAGAAGTCATATAATTTATTTAATGAGAGTATCTGGAGCATGTTATGGTTTTCTTGGGATTTGGTCCTAAATAGATTAAATGGGTTATGGTGTGTCTTACTTCCTTCTGGTCTTTTATTTAAGTAAATTGAAGTCTTACTTTAGCTATGGAAGGCCTTCATGTCACAATGGTGAATATAGTCGCTCATGATTTCTATAGAGGTGTGGCTATTGGCCAATAGGTTTGTCTATTTCTCATTGATGATGTGTTATTTATGGGGATTGGGAGATCCCAAATGAAACAAATATTGTTCGAATTTACAATGTTTTTACATAGTTTCTGATTTAAACATAAAACTGTAGTAGAGTAATCATTTTGGGGTAGTGTTGAATATCATTTAATTTGCTCATATGGCCTCAATGACTGGTTGTAGATCAACTCTGTTCCTTTTACATGTTTTGGTATTCTGGTTGAATTGAATATGTCAGGTGTTGAAAGTTGGCATGAGATTATAGAAAAATTCAAGAAAATATTGTGTATAATGGAAAGTGAAGATACATTTAATTTGTAGACAACTTAACCTTTTGAAATCTATGTTGGGGAGTATATGCATATATTTTATGTCTATTTTCAAATTCTTAGATATGTTTTTTGTATTATGGAAATCATTCGCTCTTGTTCTTTTTAGGTGGTGATTTGCTAGAACAAAACATTCATTAGGTTGAATGGTAGATGACAATAGCTTCCAAGGGAAATGGTGGCTTAGTTGTGGGAAGTCTTTATGCCCTTAATCATGCTTTATTTAACAATGACGTTAGAGGTTTGTTACAAAGGATGACTCTTATGTGTGAATGTTATAAAGGCTATTGAAGGTTCGTACGGTTGTATTGGGATAAATAGTAGGAGTCAGACTTCTTAAGGTGTGTGGTCTCAAACTTTTAGTTCATATAACAACTTACACAATAAACAAAATGTTCTTGATTCTCATCTTTCTAAAAGAATTGGTGATGGTTCAAAAACTTTCTTTTAGAACGATGTTTGGATCAACGATACTACACTTATGGAATGGTTTTATTGTCTCTTTCTTCTTGAAACTTGGAAGAATTGTGCTACTAAATATATATGGTTAGATCACTAATAGTTGGGAGTGGAGTAGAGATGGGGGGGAAGGGGGAGAAGGTGTACAAGTTTGGAATTGCTTGAGTTGTTTGTTCCTTCCAACCAAGAAAATGAATGGGTTTGAAAATTAGATCCTTTAGAGACTTTCTCGGTTAGTTCCACTAGGTTCCATATTAATGATGTAAAGTTTCCTAGTAGAAATAGAGCTACTCGATGGAATACATTTGTGCCGTTAAAAATAAACATTCCTACATTGGCGTGTTTTATTAATTCAGATTCCTAGTACACTCGGTTTGGAAATTCTAGGCATTGATTTGGATTCCACATTATGTCATTGTTGTGGTAGTCATGTCGAACAGGTGAATCATTTATTTTTTATTATATTGTAGCAAACCAAATTTCGTCTTTAGTTAGAAGATGTGTATATATTTTGTTTATGTCTGGATCGATCGTGGATGAGTTTATCTAGTTAGATTCTTGGCCTATTTCTAAGATGAAAACAGGGGTTAGATGCTACATTTATGACGACTATTTGGTTGTTATGGTCGTATCATAAAGTTATGGTGTTTAATTCTTTCAAGTTTCGAAAGGAGCAGATTTCGAAAAAATAACTTCCTATTCATTTAATTTTTTATTAATAGAAACATAAGCACAAAGTCGATTGGGTCACTTGGTTATAAAACCATATTATTGCTATTCCTTTATAATTGATTTTGGTTTGCTAGATCATTGCTTGTTTCTTAATGGAATCCAGTCGTTTAAAAATAAAGAAGTAAAACTATTGAGTCAAATAGATCCCTTGTTTTAGGATTTAGGTCTTGAAACAACACTTTGTTTCTAAACTTCCAGATAGCCCATGGACAACAACCAATCACTACATCTGTAGGTTTTTTCCAGTTGTGTTTCCTTTTAACCAATTGAATAAAGATGAAAAGTGAGCAACTTAGGGAGAGGTAGACCACCATTTTCAAACTTTTGACCTAAGTTGGCACGAATTCTGGAAAGAGGTGAATTGGTGCCCTATTGTTTTAGTAGATATTGTTTTAGTAGCTGAGCAATGTAACAGATACATGACAGAAGGAAGCTCAATCCACCTTTTGTTCAAATTAACCATCTTTAGGAGATCATTATGTCATAAACTCTACTTGAAGGAGTTATTTAATAGGAATCAATTTAGGATCTACAATATCTTAACATGCAGACATGGTACCTTCTAAGGACGATACCTACTATCAAATTAGATCACACCCCATTGATAGTAGTTAGAAACTCCCTTAATTCATGCTCTTCGGTTCATATTCTAATTTCCCTCCTCCATCACCATTGTAACCTTATTTTGGTTTATTTTGATCTTATATATATATATATATATATATATATATATATATATATATATATATATATATATATATATATATATATATATATATATATATACACACACACACACACACACTAGATGTAAGACCCGTGTATTACACGGGATGATACAAAAAAAATATTAATTAAGAATATCTAAACATTAATATTTTTACATAAAAAATTTGTTTATGTATCGTGACATCTCACTTTTGATTTTTACTATTACGACTTTACATTTTGATAAATATTATTGATTATGAGAATGTCACCGGTACTAATATCAAATTCACTATTATGATTGGAATCGTTCTTCAAAATATTATGACGTCAATTATCTCTCTATTGTCTCACAAATCACTCTACACATTAAAAAAATAATATGATATTAAAAAACAATTAATTTTGAAACTGAATGATAACAATTAATTTTGAAATTGAATGATAATTAAATCAATCATTAAGGAGTTAAAAACGTTTCAAACCAATTAGTTTAATATTAAGAAATCTAAAATTATGAGAAAATGATATGTGGCAAATTCAATGAGGATCCAGTAAGAAGTAATATTTTGGTAGGAAGTAAGAAATCAGTAATTAAGGTATGAATGGTTATAATTAAGGTAAGAATGATATATTTTTGTAACTGATTTCAGATCATTTAATCTTACATATATATACATAAAAAATATGGTTGCATCTTAAAAGACATTATTATTATTTGATGAGTGATGTGATTCCTTCCTACCTTTCTATCAAAATATTATTTCTTACTGGATCTCAATTATATATATATATATATATATATATATATATATATATAGAATTAGGATCGGATGAGGACTCAAAAATTGGTGAGGATTGCGAGGACAATTTTTGGCCTTAGGATTGAAAAAATAAGTGGACGAGATTGAATTTTATTTATCGTCAAAATATCACGAGATAATATGGCATTTTGGTAATTATTTGCGAGATTTTAAGTAATTTCAGCGAATGTTTAATGTTTGAAGGGTTAGAATGGAAAAGAAATTCAGAAAAAAAAAATAAATAAAAGAAATAAATTCGGAGCTTGACACGTGTCGCAATTCCAGCAACTCCAAACCACCTTTCTCTCTCTCTGCCACATGTCGCCCAGCCATTGGCTGCTCTTTTATTTTTTTTTCATCCGTTTCGTTTTTCGGCTATAACTTTTTTTTTTCTTTACAAAAAAAAAAATTCTGAAAAACCCAATGTTCTTAAAATTTAATTTTCTACAAAATGAGCACAATCATGAAAATTCGAAAAAAAAATATTTTTAAAATTTTTATTTTTATAAAAAAATCCAGAAAAAAATATTCTCCAAAAATAATGAAAATATAAATGTTTTTCTACTCACTATACTAGTGACTTTGTAAAAAGAATTTTTTAAAAATAAGTTTTTGAAGTGTACATATTTTAATTTTAAGAAATATATGTTTTTATAAAACATAACGGAAAATTTTTTATTCAAATTCAAAAAAAAACAAATAAGATGATTCAAAATATTTATGAGTTATAAAAGTTATGATTCAAAATTTATGATCCTTAATTTGTTATGATGTAAAAATATTTTGATTCAAATATCTTATGATCCTTAATTATATTTGCTATGATTCAAAATTAAATAATTCAAAATATATAATAATCCAAAATTTGTTATGTTTTGTTTAATTAATATATTATTGATCGAGAATTATATGATTAAAAAATGATTAATCCAAAATACTATGATTCAAAATTTTTATGATCTAAAAATGATATGATTCAAAAACATAAAAAAGTAAAAATTAAAACAAAAAAATTAAAAATTAAAAAAATAACACTAGTAGCTTCAAACATGTTGTAAAAACATTAAAAAATTAAAAATTAAAAAAAATAAAAAAATTAAAAGGAAAAAAATTAAAAAATTTAAAAAAATTATAAATAAAACAAAAAATAAAATTAAATAAGTTAAAACCGAGAATATAGGCATTTAAAAAAATTTAAAAATAAAATTTAAAAATAAAAATTAAAATAAAAATAAAAAAAATTATAAAAAAAACGAAAATAAATAAAAAAACCTCTTAAATGACATTCTATGGATGTTCGTCGCATGTGATTAGATCCCCGAGTCCGTAGTACGTTCCACGGACGTGCGTCATATGCGATCGCGTCACGTCGAAGTATTGAGTTTGACGTTTGTGTCGTTGACGAAGTGGGTGGTGGAAAATTGTCCTCGCAATCCTCATTATTTTTTGAGTCCTCACCATATATATATATATATATATATATATATATATATATATATATATATATATATATATATATATATATATATATATATATATATATATATATATATATATATATATATATATATATATATATATATATATATATATATATATATATATATGTATGCAAAAATGGATTTTTTTTATTATTTTTAAAACTCTTAGACGTTGTATATATGTCGCATTGAAGTATTTCGTTTCTCTGCAATAACTCTTTACTTGATCAATTGCTTTCAAATGGATTGAACAACGAACTTTGATGCTTGAATGTCAACTTATTTTTTTTCTTTTGACAGTTTTAGCACATTGGATCTCCACAAAAGCTCAACGAATGTCATCAAGAAACTGGGTTCGGTATAAGTTCGAGGGTTTCTTTAATTGTGAAGTAAAAATCTAGATGGTTAGTTGTTTATGGATTTTGAATGGTTTTTTTTTTTGTTTATGGGGGATGGCCGCTAGGGTATTTTTTTAGTTTCTGTAAAATATTTTAAGAACCAAGATCAGGCGGAGTAAGGGGGGACCCGAAGAATATGCGCATGCAAATCCTGAGCCCTTTTTGCCCTGGTCCCATACAGTTTACTATCGTCCGATTCTCTAATTTTTAACTCGGGTAATTCACATAGGTTTGAAATGTATTTTAGATGTTTATAAGTTTAAAAATGTTTTATATTAAAAATTAATAATTCAATAAGTATATTTTTATAATCACTAGTAACTATTGACTACTTATATAATCTAGAAGAAATTTTAATTTAATAGGATGAACTCAAATCTCTCGTAAGTACATCTCCAATAAAAGTTTATTTAAGAAATTTTCGTTCTTATAAACCCGTTTAAGTCAAACATACGACGAGAAGTTTCTTACTTTACTTCTTATAATTTTTATAGAACGGCGGATATCATTGAAAAAGTTAGCAAGAAACTAGCAGAAAAAAGACAAAGTTACATGAAACAATTTAGAGGATTACATAGTCAATCATTCCAACTCAAGAGATAATTATCACGAAATTTGAGCCAATTGAAAACACATAATTAAACCTCATCCGCCATTCTGCCGATGTTGAAGGGAATCTGCTTGAAGATCTTATCGTTTCTCGCCTTTTAATTTAACCAAATAGACGCATACATAAGAGCCAATTTCAGATTTTTAGCATTCGAAGACATCCCGCAGCAGCCGACCAAATCAATGAAGGACGCAAGATTGATCGGAGGCTGAATGAAGACCTTAGACCAAGATGAAATGCGACTCCACAACTCACGAATGAAAACACAATAAAAAAAAGGTGATCCAGGCTTTAAGGGACAGAACCACAACAGGGACAATATCGATTATCTAACTTCACTCCACGAATGACAAGATTATCGGCTAAAGGAATTCGATTATGCACAAACGCCATAAAAAGCAGTTTACCTTCAAAGGGATGGAGTGTATCCAAGAGAACTTCGACCTAGAGTAGTTCCGTCTATGAGTGCCAATCACCGATCTCAAGGATGGAATCGAGAAAACACCGTTAGAGTTGTAATTCCATGACCACTAGTCCCATTTGTTAGAGTAGGAAACATTATTGATGAGGTTGCAAAGATCATGTAGCTCGACTTGTTCGACTCCTCTTCTTAAGGGTGTTTTCCAGCACCAATTACTTTGAGTCCCAATCTGATTAGGCCTTCTCTCCAAAACAAAACAATTTTTATTGGATTTAAGGGCATATAATTTCGAAAATGCATCTTTTAGAGCATATGTGATCATAATTATATTCTATTTATTTTTACCGCTTTTTCATTACGTGATTATTAAATCAACTTTTATGGGGAAAAAAATACTTTTTTCAAGAATATAACAAAATAGCCATATTTGAGAATAGATTTCACAAATAGTCATATTTTTCACTTTTTCTTCAAAACGGCCATCAATTTTGCATTGAGATCAATTAAGGTGAACTTGGTATAGTATAATATTTTTTCCAAAGTGAATACCGTATCAATCATAGTTGGTACATAAATTCACCTACAAATATCATACCAAATATGATTAGTATCAATATATTTGGTTACCAACAAGTTTAATGTAATACGTCTCATTGGTACCATTTTATCAAAATATGAGTCGTATGTTTCATGTGAGCTACAAACCAATATACATAAACCATATAAAAGTGTTAGAAGTTATTACAAACATTTTGAATTCAAATGATACTACTAAAAAAGCTTTACACTTCTAGGTCTCAAAAGTAAGTCTTCTGTTATTCCAAAAGTCCATATAAGTGATATAGGTCATTTCTATCTCTCTTCAGTACCTGGACTACATGCTATTTAAATAAAATGACATAATACATAAAGTCTCAAGAGATACATAGGTTTTCGACACAAAACATATATATAGTTTACTTTCATACATTTTCTAAAAACAATAATTTGAAAGAAATATCATATCATGCCATTATGTTATGCAATAAAATGCATGATTCAAGCATACAAAATATTCGGGGAATCCACGTCCCCATCATCGGACTCGTTTCCTTTACTATTTAGGATGAATGTAGCAATCATTTATGTCCTTGTTCTTCCTAAAGTCATAACTTTGAGGTATTATTCGCATTACAATGCCACATCCCCTCATTGAGATAGGTGTCTAGACATACAATCAAATGCAATAAAATTCACATAATTCATGAGCAAGCACCAAGCACACTTTCCAGATGCAATCATTCTACACAATTAAGATGTTATCCCATGAGTCATTAAATTCTTATCATAAAGAAACAAGTACTAGACATAGCCTTTCACAGGAAATCATTATCCATACATATATACATTTATAGTAAAAGCATATGTTATAAAACATGAAATTTGTGACTTGTACCTAAGTTAGAAGTTTCATATCTACAAGCCTTGGTAGTTGTCTTATCTAACTACTATACATGCTCTTTTCTTTGCCTTTTCTCTTGTCACACATCATTTTTAAATCATATTCAGTTGTCCCATAATAAATCTTTAGTAATATACATTGTGCTAAAATTGTTTCAGTACTTTCCACTTATTGTTTATTCTTCTTACAATTCTAAGTGACGTCATGCTATCACATTCTTAGTGTTAATGTGATGCATACATTAAGTTTAGCTCTTAAGAATTTTTCAAATAACAATCACCCAATTCTATTCATAATTTAAGTTTGACTTCCTTTTCTTAAACACCTTTACAAAATTTAAGTTTAATCCAATACTTGAAGTTAAATTGTTGTGTATTTTTAAGAATGCATCACATAATGCTTATTTCTTATAGTATTTGTCACTTGATTTGATAATTAAACAAGTAGAACATCCATTTAGGGTTATGAGAATCTGGTTTTTATTTGGATTTTCAAGACACTTGTGTTGTACCATATTTTAGACGAAATTTGGTTTCTGAGTCTAAATTCGATAATTTTGGTTACTATTGTTCTGGAAATGGTGAAATCAGTTTGTCTTTAGATTCAAATATTATAGATATCATTTCTCTAACGTATTGTGACAAATTATATATGCTTAATATTGTTACTTCAATAAAACCTTGTAGGTAGATTCATGTTGTACTAAGAGAAAATTAAATAATGAAAACTCAGCAACCGCACAAAGGATTAGGTCGTATCTAAAAAAAGAGAATTGATAGGCTTATGTCAGATGACCTGCTGAGTAACCTTGACTTCACAAATTTAAAGATTTGTGTTGAGTGTATCAAGGGAAAATAGACAATTCCCATTGGCTTCTTGGAATGATCAATAATATTTTATATCCTTCGTATCGGTATCTATAGCTTATTCATGAAAAATCTTAGACAGTAAACGTCTACAATCATTTAAATTGGAAGTTAACAATAATGATGATAAAAAGATTGAATGTGAGATCTGACTGTGGTGGTGAGTACTATGGTAGATATGATGGTGCGTGAAAACAATGTCAAAGACCTTTTGCTAAGTCCCTAGAAAAATGTGGAATGATCCCACAATACACCATGTCAAGTTCACATATCATGAATGGTGTATAAAAAAAACATTGCAGGACTCTTCAGGATATGGTAAGGAGTATGATAAGTCACTCTACCTATGAAGCACTTAAGACTACAGTTTATATTCTTAATAGATTACCAACTAAAACAGTTGATAAAACACCTTATGACCTTTGGATAGGTAAAAAAAATTGAGTTTAAAGCATTTATGTGTAATAGGGATGTCCAACTGAGGCTACAAGCCTAAATGAAAGGAAATTTGACTCCAAAACTGTTAGTAGATACTTTATTGGTTATTCTAAACAATCCAGCGCTATAAGTTTTAAGATCACAAGACAAAATCAATCATTGAAATGGGAATTGCGACGTTGTTTGAGAAATGTTAAGTTTGAGTAGGGGAAACAAGGCCAGAAATATTATATTTGAGGAGGAATCAATATTGATTCCAAGTATTGCTTCTAATAGCATGCAAATTTTTGTACATATTGATGCATGCAGAAGTAAATCAAAAACCTCAACAAGGCAATGACATTCACTCCCCTATTCACAATGAACAAACTCAACTTGAGAGATCACACTACAGAAAGGAGAAATGCAATTCCTTCTGATCATATATATATATATATATATATATATATATATATATATATATATATATATATATATATATATATATATATATATATATATATATATCCAAGAAAATGAAGAACAAGATGTAATGATTTACAATGAACCAAAGCCCAAGTTCATCTAAAAGCCCATGCTCATCTCAAAAGGTCCATCATCCCTTTGGTGATTTGAAGGAGTTGTTCACCATTCCAACTTAGTTAGGTACTTGCGAACCACCAACACAAGCACCACACGTAGGGCAGCTAGCCTCTACACGTGCAAGTGGTGATTATCTAGAAATATAACCACACATATTTCATATTTACATCGTTACATCTTAGTCAAGTTTCCATGGATATGAGTGACCACAAAGACTCCTTAGTTGGGAAAAAATTAGTTTAAAACATCTTTTCATCATCATTATTTCAAAATCATCTTAAATGCATCATAAAAATCTTTTCATGAATGCACACACATACTTATAATATAGTACATAGCACATTGAGTTAATGCTTAAACATCTTTATTAAAAACAACACACACCAAAATAAGTTTAAGAGACATGTACTTAGATAAACTCACATTAGTGTCAACTGAAAAGTCAACAGTGATCCATATATAATCGTCGTATCTGGGAATGTCAAATCCTAGGCATCATCTCCTCGTTTCTCAAATTTCCCTATGATCCAACGTATGCAAATATATCCGCAATCTAAAGGTATCATTTAACTAGCATCATCCAATAATTAAACTTATGGCAATACGAGAACCATGTTTAATTATCTAATCTATAAATTATCTTATTTAATCATCAAGCTAAAATAGTCATCTTTAAATGGTGCTTCACTCCTTGCTTAAGGTTTTTATCCCAAAAGGCCTTGTAAAATTAAACATACATTTTTTTTACGACTTAAACTCATCGTAAAAATATATATTATTTTTAGGATAGATTTAAATTGCTTTTAACCAACAAAGTTATGCCTAAAATAAGTAATTAATTTATTAAAATATAATATTACAAAAACAGCCCATGATCTAAGAGTTTATCTGATAGCCCATTGTTCTCTAATGTCATAGTCCCTCAACGAGTCCACATGAACTAGCCCAATCATGGATCCAACGTGTACAACCCAATCGTGGAAATTCCATATGAGAATTTGATCATATGAGTCATGAGAAATTCAAAATGGTCAATGGTCAACTCACCCTATCGGCTCATCACCATCTAGGCTCTAGCGACCTCTGTACACGATCAAGAGCTCCGGGCTCCGGCGGCGACATTTTCCGGCGGTGTTCTTCCATTCCGATGATACCCAACAGGGACCAAGACCACACGACCACCACTTCCAGTCGCACCCTTCTTCTCCGGCAACACGTTTGGTCCCGATGACAAGGACCCAACGCCACCTTCCTTCAACCTCCTCGCTTCCTAGACGTGCTGCCACCGTCCCTTCTCTCATTCCGACGGTGGCCAAAGTTCCAGCCACGATCATCTCCGGCGAAACCTCGTTCCCTGATGACGACTCCGTCTCCATCGATGACCACATCTCGCTCCTGGTGATAGCTTGATTGAAACCGTAGGAATAATATACAACCATCACCGGAAATCATCAAGGAGTAGCAATGAGATTGTCTTAATGTCTTCTCGGTTGGATAAAGAACACCACTGATCATCATCATCATGAAGCCCGCTTATCCTCCGATGGGTAGTTTGGAAAACGGGAATCGACTTGCTTTCACATGACGATGAGTTTTGATGAGTCTCCATCCAAGATTTCCCTGATGATCGAATAGCACATCACGAAATTGCAACTATGTTTCTATCCTTGCACTTCACCGGAAAACCGTAGGCTGTTGCCACCTCATTTGAGACTCGCTGGTACATCTTAAGCTTCACTGAACTTCTTAGATTCCACCGTGAACCACCAGAGAAACGAACCCCACCTCTCTCTCTCTCTCTCTCATTACTCGATATCTTCTCTCTCTATTGCTTCTCTCTCTCCCATTTTGTTGGAACGGCACATTGCCTGTACATGAACCAATTAACCTATCTGCACAGCTGTATATGGAAATGCATTGCTCTCTCGTTCGTTGGAAAAAAAATTACCAAAATGCTCCTCACTCTAAAGCATTTGTCTTTGGGAGTTTCCGGAATGACCCCCAAGTCTAGATTTTGATTAATTTTCATTGGTATATTTAACTTTTTTCTAAAAATTATTGTATCTAATTGATATTATTACATTGTATTTTGACTAGAATATAATAAAGTGCATTGATTTCATTTAAAATAATTAGCAACTACTTATCTTTATAATTAAATATATTCTTACAATGGCTAATTCATAATTACAAAATTAAGAACAACCAATATGCCACAATACTAATTGGTGCATACCTTCTTGTTTAAATGAAAAGTAAAGTTTAAAAATGTGTATATGCATAAAATGGAAATTTTTAATGAGAAACGGCTGCTCAGTTATTCTAAAAAATTATTTATTCATTTATGTTTTAATAAATTTTTAAATTTCTCAAAAATATCACTTTACCAATTTAGCCTAATTATTTTAGATCCAAAAAACACAAATGTTACAAGCCTATTTTGTATTAGCTATCCAAATCCAATCAGACAGATCTCGGAGAATTTTAGGATTATCACAAAAAGCTATATTGAAAAGATCATGTAAAAATGTAAACCAGGTGACACACCCGTTCCTAAAGAAGAAAATTTTAGTCTCAATCAGTTCTTTAAAAATGACATTAATATTAGAGAGATGCATAAGGTTTCTTATGCTTTGGTCATAGGGTGTTTTATGTATGCTCAAGTGTATACATGTCCTGATATATCATTTATTGTAGGGATGTTGTGAAGATATTTAAACAATCCATGTATGACTATTGGAATGCAGCCAAAAGGGTTTTGATATATCTACAAAGGACAAAAGACTACATGATCACATATAGGAAATTAGCTGTTTTGGACATCATTAGGTATTTTGATTCTGATTTTGCTGGATGCAAAGATAATTACAAGTCTACATATGACTATATTTATATGTTAGCAAGAGGAGCTATTTTATGGAAGAGTTCTAAATAAACCGGTAACTTCTTCCACTATGGTGGCAAAATTTGTAACTTGCTTCGAGGCATCAGATCATGGAATATTGTTGCGGATTTTTGTCATGTAGATGTGTATTATTGGCTTTGCAAGACCACTAAAGTTGCATTGTGACAATAAGTCGGCAGTTTTATATTCCAATAACAATAGCAGTTCTACTAAGTCAAAGAATATTGACATAAAGTTTTTGTTTGTTAAATAAATAGTGGAAAATAGACAAATATTTATAAAACATATCGGGACAAACTCCATGATAGTAGATCCACTCACGAAAGGATTACCTCCTAAGGTCTTTCACGATCATAGTACACACATGTAGTTATTATGATTGCTGATATTTTGTTTTAGTAGGAGTTTTACATTTTATTTTGGTTATTTATGTTTTTTAAGAATAGTTGTTTATTTTTGTACAAAATTAAGAATTTGGTTTATTTCATTATTATTTGCACTTATTTGAAGTTTGATATTATTTCAAGCTAAATAGGAACTCATATGAAATATTTTTTATTTTCAAAAATACACATTCATGTTTAATCTATGTCGTTTAGTTATACATGTACATGTGACTATTAATGAGTTTAGTTATGAAACCTATAACAATACAACTTTGATCATATAATGTTATGAATAATGGATGAAATTTTTTAGGATACTAATGTTATGATACCATTTATATTAAGAGCTTTTATAGTTATAGGTACATTTAGATATTCGTGGTACAGTGAGAGAATGTTGGATAAATTTGGACCCCTTAATAAACGTATATATTATGTTATCATTATAATTAGGATTTAATATGGAATGCTATTTTTTATTGTTGACAGATTGATTTTAAATAGTAGATAATCGCTAATAAGTGTTTATCTTGTGGGTTGAGTTCTAGGTTGACTCAAACTCTTATTTATCTCTTAAAACTCTCACATTTGGTTATATATGTATCTATATAAACACATGATGAGAAGTAAATCAAATTTACGAAATACACACAATAAATTCTTGAGTTTATTTACTAAGAGATTTAGAGACAACTTTTAATATCAACTGAAAAACCAGTCCTACTCATCAGATTTGAAAAGCTGAATGCAAGAAGATGTGTAATATTATCTTGGGAATCTTGAAATTAACACCATTTGAGGATTGTATATAATGATTTTAGATTTCATGTTTTCTTGTTCTTATTTCATCACGTGAAATGTGATCAATACAAAAGAATTTTGATATTTTTTTGGTCTCCAATGAAAAGTAAGCTATAGTCTATGTCAACCTTAAAGTAACAAAAGCCCTTAGGGAATTCATGAGTTACTGATAAACATCTACGTCCTAGTGAAATCAAGTGTATTGAGACTCAAATTAAATGATGCTCTATGGCGCAATTATGTTTTGACCATGTGGAATGAACTTCAGCTTATCATTATATTAGGTTACAAACTCATGTGTTACACGGTTGATAATTAAAAAAACTTATATAATAAGAAAAACATTTTATTTAATCATACAATTTCAAATATACAAAATATAACAACAACAATGATACATGATATTACCAAAAATAAAAGTTTTCCAGATAATCTAAAAAGAATCCGAAAAAAAATCAATTTTGTCAAAGTACGATGCTTTTAATGAACATTTTTGTAAATGAGCTTCATTGTACAACACATTACCAGACAATTCTTTTCAAAGAAGAAACTATATTTTTTCAGTAAATATTCGTCAAATCAGATGGAACTTCATTACCAAGTATTTCACCCCTTTTGTCGCTTTATCATGAAGAAGAAGCGATATGGGACTTACACCTGCATTTCAATTTCCTGTGCAAATTCATACACATAATGTGTCAAGCATGGTAAAACAATTTATGTTTTAATTAAAATAGTTAAAGGTTAGATCGGAAGAAAATCATAAATCTTAAAGCTTCTTTGATAAGTTATTTTAGCAATCTTGATTGTTATTTTAGTAAAATATATGGATGGAAATTGTATTTAAAACTTGCAAAACGATGCCTCTATTTTTCTCTTTTATTTTGATTCAAATGTGGACAACGAAGTTATTCCCGCCATTTCTAGACTTTCTGTATGAAACCAAATAAATTAATTTAATTTCAAGTTCCTATGTTTTTCTATTTTATTTTATCAAGCACACAGATGGCACGATTCAAAATGCAAAGCATAATTAAGAGACAGATTACTTACATTTTCATACATAACCATATGTTGCCCAGACGTGAACTTCTATTTAGCCACAAAATACAAGATATTTGTTTGTTTCTTCATTGACTAAATAAATATAAATTTAGAATAAAAATTATCACCAAAAAAGGGTAAAGAAACGTATTTCGGATATACAGTAATGTGAATTAATCAAAATAACCAGTAAAAGCACAAATATTAGCCTTACCTGAAGCTCAGTGTTTTGGTTTCGCGCACCACACTTTTGTCATCATCACCCACCCCCTACAATGCATATTTTCAAGTTTTCATATTTGAATCATGCAAATCGATGAATATTTTGTATATGTTTTAAATTTGCGTCAAATATATGTGACAGTTAATAGCCAAAATGAACTATAACTTTATATTGGATAATTTATTACAAACCTTATAGGTCACTGAAATAGATTAAGAAAGAAGGTCATATCAGCAAAACTTATTGATTAGTTTTGCAAAATTAACACCTTAGCAACATATTGTGGCAAAAATATGAAAATAAGGTTGTGAAGTTACAATACTACCCTCAAGTTCAGTGAGCATTGTCAAGGGAAACACAACATGTTGGCGCCAGTCTTAACTTATGTTCCTACTCATGTTCCCGAACCTAATTCTTCTTGAAAACAAGTTCTGATGAGGATGAAACAGATGATGCAACTTCCCATGAATCAGTAAAGTTATCACTACTTAGTTATTAACCCGAATTTAAAGCTTATCGAACCATACAATAGAATGAATTTGGGCAAACCAATTGCCTAAATCAATTATTTCTTCAAACCTCTCATCTTTTTTCTGCATCCAATTTACTGTAGATTTAGGATATTTGTCAAATAAACATTTATATTGTTTTGTAAGATTCACAAAGCTCGGTATGGTTTATACACGTCAAGCATTGATGCCACATATGACTGTTTTGGTCAATAGTTTTAAGGGTGAGAAATAACTTTAGTAATTGGCAAGCAAACATAATAAATGATGCATATCATGACCGTTAATACACTGCATCTTGCAAATGCCCCATGAACCTGTGAAAAAAAATGAATCAGAGTGTATTATAAATTAGTCAGATCAAAATTTTTCACTATCAAAGGGGTTAAAGCGATGTTGATCGTAAGTCCCTTTGTGTAACCCCTTCTGTCAAGACAGAGCAAGATTTACCGCTCTGTTGCACCATGTCACGCCAAAAACGTAATTAACTTTCATGTGTTTGTTTTTACATAGAAAGTTTCATAAATTCAAATGATGACACTGGCACATGACCTTATTTTAAATGCTAGACTAAAAATGTTGTTTGGTAACCTACACAACCCATCTATATGTTGAAGTTGTAACTTCCTTTTCACTAACCAATACTTGATTGAATTTAATAATAGTTGATAGAAATATTCTTTAAAAACAATAAATAGGAAGCAAATAATGAAAATACCATTTATATAACCAAAATATAACTAAAGAAAAGTCAAGAGTTCTTATTTTATAGTGGGATATAAAAGAGTAAACATCTTGTATTTTATTTGGGATAGTAGAACCAAGACCTTTGAAGCTACTGATGTGAAAACCTTTAGGAAATCTATCGTCTCTCTGTACATATATCTCCTCCCGATTTCCTTTTTTTTCTTTTTTTTCTACAACCGACTTACTTCTTTGGGAAATTTGGGCCCGTTAACTTTGTGGCCCTGACACAGCCAACACTCCCTTGTGACCGAGCCTGCATTCCAAGATCATGTAACATCATTTTCTTCCTTTATTTTCCTCCAGGTTCTTCAAGTAGTTATAATTACAGCTTTAAAGATCAAATATTAGAGTTACTATAATCAACAAAATCAAGGTTTCATTAAAGTCTTTCAAGCTTAAGTTTTCAACGGTTTCAAGATCAAGGTAGGTTTTCTATTATAGCATCCAACGTTTCAATACAGTTTCTTACATAACACTCTACTTCTAATTTCTTTCAATTATATCATCCTTCTTTTTTCTATTACAGTATCTTACTTTTTTTTTTTTTTTTTGTCTGGACTAAACTATAAATTTGATCATTATGTTTAAAGGGTTTATTGGTTTAGAATAAATTACAGATTTGATCCCTATCTGGTTTGTCCATACTAAATTACAGATTTGTCCAGACTAAATTACCTATTTGATCTTATCTAATTCTGCAAGTGGCGTGTGAGTGCATTACATGGATGAGTTCAAAGTTTGATTGTTTTAGCATTTGTTGGGTAAGCAAAAAATGAAAATACATTTATTAAGAGAAAACTTGCAGGCACAAATGCACAATACTCGTACACAATTACAAACACAAACTCACATATACTCTCATTTGCGACTATAGCTTTACCTAAATGATATTCATCTTCCAACATTCTATTATTTTTCGTTTGACGCTTTCATATTAGAAATTACCATTTGTTTTATGCATCTAGCACAAAGATAAACACACACATTTTTTTGAAATCAATGTATGGGCTCAGATCAAATTAGAAGTTCTATATTTGAAACCAAAAGCGACCAAAATGCTCCACCATAAACAACCACACACCATTTGTTTGAATCAGTCTTAGATAAATTGAAGATCGGTTACACATTTTCACAAAACACTTGGTAGGGTTCTGTATGTAACCACTTTCAATTTACAATATTAAAAAGGTAGAAAATGCTAGCAATCAATCAACCAATTCAAACAAAAAACAAAATAAAAATGAACAAATTTTCATAATTCATGAACTTGTGAGTAGATTTTATTTTATAAATAACAATAGAATTTTTGTTAAATGTTTCTTTTTTATAACAGGAGAGAGAAAAGTTCATGAAACACCTGCAAGGATTTGTAACACAAGCAATTTCAGTTTACGATATTAAAAACCTAGAAATATGTACTAATTAATCGACCAATTCTAACATAAAGATGTTGTCAATGAACAACTTTGCATCATTCATGAACCTGTTAACAGATAGAAATGGGTTTTACCTTTTTGTTTTAGGTCATTGCATCGATGAAGAAGGTGCAAGCAGGAGATAGAAGGTTGCTTTAGATCACTATTTCGTTAACCATACATCATAGGAGGAGAGAGCTGGTCATGGCAAAAATGATATTTTACCCAGTGGAGATGGGTTGGAGAGGTGATGAGCGAAAGGCCGAGGTGTGGAGTATAATGCGACTAAGAGAGATAGGGTATTTAAATTTGAAAAACCGAATTACACAATTAACGCATCCAATTTTTTAGGAACCGAGTGAGGTTACATTTGAATAGATATCAGATCCAAATTATTAGGCTTCAATCAAGGAATAATGAATTTAGAAATTAAGAAAAAGGAACTAAATATATAAAATTTAGGAGGGAGTAAATTATAGGATTACTTGTTATGTTGTCACGTATCAAAAAATTTGTCTAGAAAATGGACACGTGACACATAAAGAATTCATTTATTTTAATAGATAAATTAGATATTTTAACTTGTTATTTTATCTCAAGTATTTGATCCATTATTAGCGTGAATAATTTATGAAAGTCAAGATAATAAATAATAATAATAACAATTTGACTGCTCAAAGAGTATCTGTACTGTACTAACCCAACGTATAGGTCTTGAACTAATGGAGTAAAGATATTCTGATTATATGTGCATTTGGACTTTTTAACCAAGTGAAGGGAAATGATAGAATGATTATTTCTATGTTATACCGCCAACGGCCCAAAGAATCCCGTGTCAAATAAGTGAATAACCCAAATTACTTTGGTTTTCGAAATATTTTAAGCACGTTATAATTTCAATAAATATATGTTCAAAATAAATTATATTTTTCTATAATCACAATCATATTGTGGAACATTTGTATTTTTACCGATATTGTGAAACTAGACTAAGGCTGTGTTTAACAGCATCTGAATCATATAGATTTGAACCATTTAGATGTCCGAACGAGTTAAAGGCTCTGAATGAACTGCCTCTAAATGAAAACATGCTACATGTTGTTTGGTAGACATTTGAATGAATTGTGCTGAATGATAAAATAAACCATTTTAACATTCTCTGTTGGTTAATTTTAACTTTTTGTTTCCTAAAATTAAAATGTTTTTCTGTAAATACGTTTTGATTTTGCCAATAATCAAACTTACAATATTATTTTATGTTTAGGGAGAATTTTCTATAAACGAAAATATATGCACATGCATATTTTCTTAAAAAGAAATTATAGTGTTTTGCAAAATAAAAAAGATAAAACAAAACAAAAAAAATTGTATTGTAGTGTCTCTTAGAATTTTTTAATGATAATACATTCTCTATAGAATTCTAAAACTTTCATTACATGTATTATAAAAATATATAAAATAAAAGTCTTAAAACTTGAATAACACCAACGGAAGGTGAGATTAATGGGTCCAAAGAGACGCATGTAAAGAGAAGGATAAAACTTCTTTTTGAAAACAAAACAAAAGCGCACAGCATAGCAGAGTCCTTTTCTTCAAAGTAATTTCCTTTGTAAAGTTCGTCCTTTTGAATCTCCATGTGCTGCTATTTGAGCACCACCGTGAGAAGGCTGAGCAACAGCGGAGGCCGAGCAAGCAGCAGTCAGCAGAGGCGGGAAGGAGAAAATAGTGTGCAGCGACCAGAGATCTATCACCGGAAGAGATGAATGGCGGCGCCGGCGATCGGGAAAAGGAAGAAAAAAGCAGTCGCAGTTTTTTTCTTAGTTTTTTTCTTTAGGGAAGGAGAGTTTTTACGTGGAGAAGAGAAAAGGAGATAAAAAATTAGGTTAATGGGTACATTTGTTAATATAGTAAATGGGTAACTAACTCTTGCTTTTGTCCATATTTAGGTAAGAATATTTTTTTGGTACCCTTTTACCCATTGAACTTGTGGTGATCGTTTAAAAATGGGTAATATGATCCACGATTGTAGGTTTTCGCTGATTTGGGGGTTACGTGGCATTACCGAAAACTTACATGGAATTAAGTTAAAAGGAAAATGACTTATAAGGGTAATTATGTTTTAAAATTGTTCAAAAAACATCATCCAAGTTTGGTCTGTTCAAAAAACATCATCCAAGTAGGAACTTTGTACAAAAAACACCATCCAAGTAAGGCTTTTGTACAAAAAACACCAACGAACTACATGTTTTGTTCAAATTTTACCCGATGGTAACGGCTCTTGCAGATTAAAGGATGACTTGGCCTAATATTTAGTGACATGACATAATAACAGATGAACAGTTTAATCTGCAAGAGCCGGTTACCATCGGGTAAATTTAAACAAAACATGTAGTTCGTTGGTGTTTTTTGTACAAAGGCCTTACTTGGATGATGTTTTTTGTACAAAGGCTTTACTTGGATGGTGTTTTTTGAACAAACCAAACTTGGATGATGTTTTTTGAACATTTTTGAAACATAATTGTCCTTAAAAGTCATTTTCCCTTAAGTTAAATTACGTGTTGTTGATCTTATATTAACCCACTCCTAACACTTTCATAGTCTCTCACACTGTCACACTAACACCTTCTAATCATCAATCAATGGCTTCTAGAAATGGCCTTTCGCACCTGTTTCTAGTATCGTATCCAGCACAAGGCTATGTGAATCCACTCCTAAGACTCGGCAAGCTCCTAGCTTCAAAGGGTGATCTTCTCGTCACCTTCTCCACCACCAAATCCGTCGGAAGGAAAATGAAGAAAGTCGGTGCTACTGTCTCCGGTGACCCTACTCCCGTAGGAAACTGTGGGGGCATGATCCGCTTTGAGTTCTTTAACGATGGACTTACAGATGACAATGATGTAGAAATTCAGGACCATGAGAATTACTTTTCTATGCTTGAGTAACAACAAGAAATCACTCATCAGAATTTTTAATCGCCTAAGTGAAGAAGACCGGCCGATTTCTTGCCTCATAAACAATCCTTTTGTGCCATGGGTTACTGATATGGCAGAAGACCTTAAAATACCTTCTGCAATGCTTTGGGTACAGTCTTGTGCTTGCTTTTCGTTATTTTATCATTACGAGAATTCATCTGGTCCTTTTCGAAGTCGAGAACAACCAGACATCGACGTCCATTTACCCAATATGCTAGTCTTGAAGTCCGATGAGATTCAAACATTTTTACACCCTTCATCGCCATATGGATACGTTGCCAACATGTCTCAAGTGTGCCAGATCCGAACAGTGGGCCCGTTATTCAAAAACCCATTACTCAAAACCACCGCCAATATCACCGGCGACGTTCTTATGGGTCATAAGGAGCAGGTTGCCGGAGGAGTTCTTGGAGACGGTGGGTGGGAGGGGAATGGTGGTTAACTGGAGTCCACAAGATCAAGTATTGTCCCACCAGGCTGTATCTTGTTTCGTGACTCACTGAGGGTGGAATTCGACACTTGAGGCCTTGTCAAACGGTGTTCCGATGGTGGCGTTCCCGCAATGGGGACAGAAAACACCATTGAAGTGGACATCTACATCAAGGAGTGAACCAACCGACATCGATGATGGCAACGGTTGCGTTCGATCGGTCGTGAGGTTGGGGTGGGGTAATGAAGCGTAAAGGCATATGGTTTCAACTTAGTTCGATCATCTAGGTTTTAATGGACATCGTAAACACAATGTTAACGCTACGTAATATAAGACCAACACCACGTAATTTAACTTAATTCCACGTAAGTTTTCGGTAATGCCATGTAACCCCCAAATCAGCGAAAACCTACAATCGTGGGTCATATTACCCATTTTTAAACGGTCATCACAAGTTCGATGGGTAAAAGTGTACCAAAAAAACATTCTTACCTAAATGTGGACAGAAGCAAGAGTTTGTTACCCATTTAGTTCATTAAACCATTTGTCAAATTTGAAATACAAAACCCCATTCAGATTCATGTTTCTCTCTTAATGGTTCAGAGCCCATTAAGAGCCTCTGTTTCATTCAGATGTGGTATTTTTGCATATCAAATGGTCTTAACCATTTAGGGTAAAATACGGATATGGCCGGGGTGAGAAAAAACCGCATCAATCCAAATAAAACCGCAAAAAACCGAAACCGAAAAACCGAAACAAAACAAAAACCGACGGTGCGGTGAAGTTTTACCTTAAAAACCGACCCTTCAAAAACCGAACCGCACCACTAAAATTATATATATATATATATATATATATATATATATATATATATATATATATATATATATATATATATATATATATATATATATATATATATATACTAGTTGTGTACCCGCGCAATGCGGCGGGACACAAAATGTTAGGGGCGAGGACAACGGTGTTCGGTTAGACGTTGGCTAAAACGAACAAAAACCCGTATATAACTCGAACAACGGTTATATTCCACCATTCATACAGATGTCGCATTGCTAAAAAGTGTTCAACCATCGTATGATGGATATCCATTTCAACTGACAAATTTTATTTTACATGTAAATAACAATTTTTAAAATAAGAAAAACTAAAAAATGATTGAAGAAAATTGCAACTTAAATTGACATTTATACGCCTAATAAAAGTTTATACTATTAACTATATGTTTCTGGATGTAATTGGTTTTTCACGTATTGTTTTTTTTTTCCAAAATTGAGAATAATTTATACCCGTTTTATTATTTGGACTGTATACTTATAAACATAAAAACCATGGCGATATATTTGGACTGTATACTTATAAAGATATAAAGATAAAAAAAAACCCCAATATAACTTAATATTGATGCAATTGGACATGTATAAAATGTATGAAAACATGTTTTCAAGAATAGTCTTTCAAGTATTGTTTAATATCCGAAATGTGAAGGCTTGAAGGGCTAGTAAAGTTAGCCCATTGAGCCTATATTTTGTTCGAGTCATTACCCTGCATGTTTTTTGTCCGATGATATGGAAGTGTGACGTTAAAGTAAAAAAATCAATGAACAAAAGTTGCTAATAAACTATAATATGTCACATTAGATTATTGTAGGGTTTAATTGTAACACCCGGCTTTTAAAACAAAACACCCCTGAAAAAATTTTCATTTAAAACCAAGATTTCAATACATAAAACCATAACAAAGGGGTATATTTTAATAAACACGGGTACAAGTGTATCAAGGAGAGTATAAAATACCATAGTCTCCTTTGAAGCCGGGCTGCTACATACAGCATCTACAAGTCCCACTCCGAAGTCACGGACTCTATCTTGTCCCCTATCAGTATCATGCTAACCTGCAGGGACATTAACAAACGGTATGAGCTACAAAGCTCAGTGAGTAATCAAATCTGCAAATAACATGTATCAAAATACAATAATATAATTGTCTGGATATCGAATCCAGAATCCTAGCCTTACTGGCTAACCGCATATATTCTAGGATTTCACATCCTAATCTGTAGCCTTACAGGCTGAATCATAGTATCCTGTAATTAACAAGCCACGTCAGTTATTTGCACATATAATCATATTTAATTGTTTCTGTCCCATGTTTCTTAGTCACAGTGGACTGCATTATATATCATGGCTATATAAGCCGCACCATAGGTCATAGCTATATAAGCTGCACTGGAACATTCTTAACCTTTAATTCATAGCCCGAAGGCCGCACCGTTTGGATATAACATCCAATTATGGCTCACGGGTTAGCCCGCTGTTGCCTTGGCTCACGGGTTAGCCCGCTGTTGCCTAGACTCACGGGTTAGCCCGCTGTTGTCTATATAAGTTTGGCTCATCAAAATAAACCATGGCTCACGGGTTAGCCCGCTGTTGCCTAGACTCACGGGTTAGCCCGCTGTTGTCTATATATAGGTTCGACTCACAGTGCCGTTCTTGTCTATTAAAGACTCACGACTTATCTGGTCTTGTTGATATAAGTTCGACTCACAGTTCCGTTCTTGTCTATATTAGACTCACAGCTTATCTGGTCTTGTCGTACCATTAATAGTGACTGACTCACAGTTCCGTTATTGTCTATTACAGACTCACGGCTTATCTGGTCTTGTCATGTCAAATGTATCTTTGAACCATCAATTTCGTCCCACCAATTAGTTTCAACCTGTAACAATTCAATCATCATATATCACATATGATATCAGTGAGATTACTCACCTGGATGCTAGCTGTATTTAAATCCCGGTTGTTTCTTGCCTTTGCGTGCACCACAACCATTTTGTCCCATACCTATATATTCTTTTATATACCAAATGATAATAGGTTAATAATTATTTCAGTTGGCTCTAATGCATAAGAGTCCAATGTAATAACATTACAAACAATGTCTAGATGATAAACTTCCCATTTACCATCTTTCTTTAAATTATACATTTTTACAAAATACAAGTATTTTGCTACAGTACTTTCGGGAGGTCGTATACGTATTCCGACAATTTTCCCCGAAGTTTCACATCATATTAGACCTATGTTCAAAATTTGAGGTCAAACGGACAAGTCTAGCATCAAGTCTCAAAATTGGACCAAAGCATAACAGAAGGCAGGAGCAAATCTGCTCATTTTCATGCAGCCGCTGGATCGCGACCCTATCTCCATGTGGATCGCGTCCCTACGGATCGCGACCCTATCTCCATGGAGATCGGGACCCTATCTGCCGCTGTGCAGTTTCTCTTGTCCGTTTTTCATGCTACAAATTCCCATTTTCAGCTATTAAGTCCTTAATTCTCTTCTTAAACGATAGGGGTTTGTTCCAAGACCAAAACCCTTCATTAACATCTAGTTTTAACCCATGGAAATCATATATTTCAAACATTTTCCAACAATTCCCGTTTTTGACATTTTGGTCCAAAAACCGAAATTCTTCAAAATTAATCACTTCTACTGATTATTCTCATCATTAACAACATTTGAAACTCATTAGAACTCATTAGAACTCATTAGAATCCACTGAATCATATAAACATGTATTCTAGGGTTCTTGAGCAAAGTTCCAAATTTTCAATAATAGCAACCTACTTCCATATTTCTTGAATTAAGTCCTTTTAGCATGACTTAATGGAAGCATTAAACCATTTAGACTACATAATCATAACTGAAAATGCAGTTTTCAGTTCCTATCAAATTCATCAAGAACAAACAAGCTAGAACTTGAAATACTTACTTCCAAAGCTTCAAATTCTTCAATTCCAAGGCTATAATCCGATTTTTAAGTTGAATCCTTCAAGAACTCTTCAATTTTCTGGAAAATCATCCACAAAATCATCTCCCGTAAGCCTCTAAAATCTGCACAAAATGGGAGAACATTCCCACTATTTATACTTCCAGAAATTGCAAATTTAGTCCTTAAGTTCACTTTCTTGAACTTTTGGCACTAAAATCAAGTTTTATTACAATAAAACTTTCATTCTTTATACATTTGCCACAAACAACAATATTTTTCATATTTGGTCCTTCACATGGTCAAATGACCAAATTACCCTTTTTGCGGTAAAATGACCAAAATCAGTTTTTATGACATTTTAAGTCCAAAACTCAAAATATTATTTCAAACTAAATTCTTTTCTGTCCAAAAGACCAATTTACCCTTCCAAGGTAAAATGACCCTTTTACCCCTTTTTATATATATAAATAAAAAGAGTGTCTTGGCGTTACAAATTCTCCCCTTCTTCAAAAGATTTCGTCCCCGAAATCATACAAAGAGTTGAGGGTATGTCTCCCTCATTTCACTTTCGGTCTTCCGCATCATCTCGGAATCTATATGGTATTGCCTAAGCACTTAACTATAATAGTCTTCTTATCTCGTGCTTATATCACAGTTTGCATATCATTCCTCCGGTTGTCCCGGGTACCTTATCTACGTATCTATCTTCATTTCATCTTAATGAATTTGTTGGAAATTATCAATACATAATTTCTTTCTTGTCGTCCCAAACAGATTTTAACCTTTCCAAAGGATTACTTTCAATGCTATCATATTCCTTTACTTGGAATTTTAAAGGCTTATATTCGGCGATTCACATACCACTTTATAATTTCTTAACCATTCTTCAATTTCGTTCGTACTCATCCAGTCTTTTCTTCAGTTTGTGCAACAAACTAGGATCTAGCCAACGGCTTTATCACATCTTCAATCCAATAAATCGGAGGATAACACGGTATTCCATACCATTCCTCATATAAGTCACCAAACTACAAGCATGAAAGCTGCTATTTCTTGCAAATTCTATCAGAGATATACAATCTTCTCATCTTCCACTAGGGTCTGATGTGCTATTTTCAAGCACATCTTCTAAAGTCTGAATCATCAGATCATTTTGTTCATCAATAGACGGTACTTACAGAGACTTTATTGCAAAGTCTATCACAATGTTGTCCCATTTCTTCTCTGGGGCCAACCACGAGTAAATTTCTTCGCAAGTTTCTACCGGTTTGACTTTACTTTATGTACAAGTCAAATACTTTTCATACCTCTTTCACTACCTTTCTTCTGTCCCGGCCACCAACACATAGGTTTTATCGACCTATCCAGTCTGGTATTGTTCCGGGTATACTGCATATCTAGTGCAAAATACATATTTTCAAGATGATTTTCATGTTTCCATTTGCTTTGGAATCCACATTCACAACCACCAAGGGTTTTAATTCACTGTGATATTCCAACTAACGTCTTCTAGTATCCAATCATTTATTCATTTACAGACTTGCACACTTCTTTCTGTGCTACCCGAATCAATTCAGGTAATCGATTTGCCACATTCATATATGTGAATGTAACCTTCAAAGGTTACTCTTTTCGATTCAAGGCACCTATAGCCACATCTGTACCTTTTCGAGATGGTACAGGATTTCATACCTGAAATCTCTAAGTAACCCATCTATCTCATTTATCTCATATCTAGCTTTTTTTTGATCAACTAAGTATTTCAAACTTTTATGATCCTTATACAAGGTAAGCCTTACACCATACAAGTAGTGTCTTTAAAGCTTCAATGCCAAGTCATAATTGCTACTGCAATATCATGCACTTACAGTTAAATCTGGATGCATTTCTATAATCCAATTTATCTTCTCCGCTTAGCATCATTGCTAACGTCAGAGGTTCACACAAGGTTTATTCCAAACCTTTACTAGATATCTGTGGTCTTTCTATCCACTCAAACTTTTCACTTTTCTTAGTCAACCTTAGTCAACTGAACAGCAATCAAGGAGCAGTTTTCTACAACTCTCCTAAGTTAACCCGCCAATCAAAGGAAACTGCTAATTTTAGTCAGATTCCAAGGCGGTTTCTGTTTAGTCACAACATCATTTCCACTGAATCTACTTTATCATCTCTGGCATTATTTACATGCCCAAAGAATATGAAACTTCTTTTATTCAAATTTTCATACTTGGAGGATTTTACACATCACTTACTTAGTGAATTAACTCCAATATCTGGTACAAATGTACCTCATATTCGATCTGGTCTCGAGAATATCAGATTCTCAGTAGTCAATGCACATATGCATCAACTTGTCTTTCTTCTTTTCAAACAAAGTAGGGCTCCATACGATGACACATACGGTCATAAAAGACCCTCATACAAAAAATTCTTCTAGTTGTTTTCCAACTCTGCCATCTTTACGGATGCAAATCAATACAGAGCCCGTATACCAAAAACGGCTCCCAAAATCAGTTTAATCAAACTCTTCTCGCCAATCTGGCAGAAATCTTGGAAGTTCTTTTCAAAAGAAGCATCCGAGAATTTATTTAAAGTAGTACACCACTATCACTGCTTTATTTAACTTGGCCAATATCACGTATGCCAACTACAACATCATTCTTTTACTCACTCTTTTCCGAGTTTAAGCAAAGAAAATAACCGGTATTCTCAACAACGGTCATTTACCAAGGATTTCCATCCATTTCATTTCTGATTTTTGAACCATAATGTTCATTTTTCTACAATTCATGTTAGCATTAGTCATTGCTAACCAATTACTAAGCACAATTGCTTCAGATTCACTAGTAGTTATCGGCTTCAGATTTATAGGGAAAATGGTCCCGTAAATCCTAGGCAAACTACCTTCCAGGCGTTCAATATCTAGAACATTCTTGCTATCTGCTATAGCTGCTTCCAAAATTTCATCTAAAATTGTTGATGAAATATTCCAACAAGACATCAAGTCATCGATCCAAAGCATAGCTTCTTGGATCAAATATAACATACACGAGTTATATTTAGAACAATTATATCGGAGATCATATCAGTCTCCTCACGAGCTTCTTCCACAATCTGCTGGAATGCTCAAGGTACCACTGGTTCTTTTTAACCATTCATTTCTTCTTTCTTTCCTGGGTTCATTACCCGTTACTCCACATTTAGCATGTGAGTATTTCATAAAGAAGTGATATATAGTTCCACGCTGGAACCACTTCCGTCCCATACAATAAACTCGAGCAAGTTGTCCCCATTTTCTGCAATTTCAGCATGTCAACGATAGAGTCTCAACTCTAAAATGTTCTGAGTGCTTTTCCTGCACTTCTTATGTCACACCATCTTTTCGTTCTGGTCTCCTCCCTTTAAGGTTAGACCTAATTCGTGATAACTTCTTCTAAGAAGTCCACTACTATCTTCTGCTTTCCTTGTAGTCTCAACTACTGTTCTTTTACCTTGAATATCAACCAAGGTGAGCAACCGATTTCTTTTTCTGACCACTACAGCTACTACTGCTTGTCATGTGGATTTTTCTGCTTTTTGTCCCCTTTTGCTCCTCGTTCAACGGAGTCTTGAGAAAGGGTTGATCCATTTCCTAGAGCTTCACGCCCTAAATGTCTCCCAAGAAGATTCACAGTTCATACTTCTTATACGTCAGAAGTTAGCAACAGTTAGGTTATATATGTATAAGAACAACTATATACACCTAACTATGCATCGTGTCTACTATCTCAGGGTTTAAGTCCAGGAATCTACTCTATAGACACCTAGTTCACTTAAACCACGGCTCTGATACCAACTTGTAACACCCGGCTTTTAAAACAAAACACCCCTGAAAAATTTTTCAGGGGTGTTTTGTTTTAAAAGCCGGGTGTTACATTAATATTTGATGCCTTTGGCAACTTACTCATATTGCACCCTGGGATAACTGATGACGAATTAACGACAGACAAAATTTCCATTAAGTTAGTCATGTAAGAAATAACATAGCAATACAGATAGCATATTGTTAGCAATGATTTCTACTCCTCGAAGAATCATTATAAACATAACTAAAATAAACACTGAATCTATTGATTTGCGTTAGAAACTAAATACAACAAAGAGGGTTAAATACGGATGATTGAATCCTAAGAACTTGACCAACTATGTAAAAAAGTCATGTGAAGGATAATGTACATGTAAATAAGTAAAGCCATGTTAAGGATGCACTGATGTTGGATTTGAACTGCTTCACAAGAATGCAATCATCAAAAGTCTCCCCTTCTCCACAAACACACTGCCTCACACGTTCTTCATTTGTCTCAAACTGAAACGACATTCCTCTCATCTGACAAAATCCGAAAAATTGATATAAGGGTTAAATGCAAGCTAGTTTTGTACTTTCATTGGTTTTTTTTATTATAGCATCATACTTTCATTTTTACTCATTAGAACACTGTATATTGAAAAATCCAACATATGTCCAAATACAAAACATTTTTCACTAAATTACAGATTTCAGCCTTGTAGTATGCTGGACATCACAATATTTGTTCCAACCTTGAACTTTAACATTTTTTGTCCCATGAAATATTTTTTTTATCGCTTGTTTGTTAAACTACTACTTTTATCTCTTTTTTTCCTCAAGTAGACATCGTCTACATTTGGCCGCTAGCCCACCCCAACCTCTCCAGATCTTTTGAACAAAGCCACAAAATGAAGGCAAGGTCCTACATTTTTCTCAGAAATAACAAACTAATCGATCTTGACAAGATTTTTAACAATTCTCTTGAATTTCCTGACCATGTGAGGACTATCCACTTACAGCTGCATCCAAACAACAAATAAAAATTCACATTAAAAGTTTTCTTCGAAGAAAATAAGTACATAACATACCCCTTCCTTTAGCAAGGCCTAGCATCTTTGAGTTTCACCTTGACAACACCTTCATGAGCAATACGATTAGATTTCATTAAACCGGAGTAAACATATTTAAAAGTAAAATGCTATAATTAGATATTTATATTAAAGTACAATGTTTTAATAAGAAAAATAGTTGAGAATGCAATGCACTAATATAAAGAAATAAAAATAGAATGTAATTACTCGCATGTAAATAAAAAGAAATAAATGTAGGATGCTATTATAGCACTTTGCTTTAGTCAATTTACCAAAATATAGCATAAACTCAGCCTACATAGGAACTTATAATAAAATGATACCCAACAGGAAATATCAATGTGCATGCCTGCCTTTAATATTCAACAATGAAAAATTGCAAGAAAGTAAAGAAAGAAGATGGTTAAATATATGTAGTCCAAGGAAACATCACAAGTCAAATTTTACTTTGCTCGAGTAATATTACAAATGTGCAAATTGCAAGACCAACAATGAAAAAGAAAGAATATTAGATGTAGCACTAAAAGAATGAAACTGCAAGACAAATAATGAAAAATAAAGAAGATTAGATGCGGCACTAAAAGAATGAAGAGATGCATCACTTGCATATGGTGGCAGAGAATCTAGTGTAAGACTTATGTATATGACATAAACAACGATAGTATGTAGTCTTACCCACAGATCAGAACAATTAGTATTCCAAAATCCAATATTTTCATCTTCACGATCATATATAACAAAAGTATTGTGCACAATGATTCCTGCAAATAAATATAAAGTTAATTACACTCTAATTTCTTTAGTAAGAGAACTGATAAAATAAAGAATATCGTTCTGATTTAGGGTAAACAGAGAGAAGCCGATGGATTGGTGAAATCAAATACTTGTAAAGAAAACATACCTTAAAAAGGGATCTGGAAAACAAAACCAACAACTGAAACCCCAAATTATAAATGCATTGAAAATTGAAATATCAACAAAATTAAAGTCATATCCATGTTAATTGATAGAACAAAAATGAACAAACAGATAAATTATGAAGTTTAAACCTGGAGAAGTGGCGTATCCACCTGAAATCGACAATAGTGAAACCCTTAGACAACGATCACAAAAAAGTCACCAAGGCGTTTATGTGTAGACAGATCAGTGTTCGTATTTTCAGGTGTCGAGAAGAATCAGATACCTTAAAGAAAAAACTTGAGCAAAACCCATCAAGTAAACCTTCGATAAGAATATTGGCGTTTGAGTTCTCATTATTCCATTCACGTTGATGAGAAGTGAGAAGAATCGGGGCTGATGATATGTGTCGTTGTTGAGACAGAGATGGGGAGGGGAAACAATTGAAAATTTCTTGAGCAATACCTAGTTTTGAATCATCTAGCGTGTGCAGATGCCACTTCGTGGTAGTGATAGCTGAAGAAGCGTAGCGGCTGAGAGAGACAAGGAGAGAATGAGAGTAATTAGGGATTTAGGGTTTTTTTGTTCTTCATCTTCACCAACCGATCACGAGCTCCAGGTTCACTGCAAAAAATATAAATCATAAGAGTGTGTGAGTGAGTTGTTTATCTAACCCTAATCAGATGGGCGTTTCGTTGTGATGAACGATGGAGGGATACAGATTGTAGGAGTGGATCTGATGGCGATGGTGTGATGGTCCTGAGTGGTCGCATATTAGGAATAGTGGCGACAGATCTAGTATGGTATTTAAATCAGTGCATACCTTGAGGTATTTGAATCGAAGCCATGTGTGGAAGAAACCGAAGGCCTAAAGACGTGAATGTGGAACCATGTTTGTGCCGAAGAAGAAGAGTAGTGTGTTTCTACCAAGAAGAAGAAGAAGAGTAGTGCAGAGTATGCGTGGATGGTTGAAGGCGGTGCCGACATCGAGGTGGTGCCGATGGTGGAAAACGTGGTGGCCAGTGGGAGTTTTAATGGATTCAGAGAGAGATCGTAAGTTCAAATGATATAGGGTCAAAATTTGTTAGAGCAAATGCCGGAGGGTTTGATTTATATTTTTTATATTGAAATGGTATTAGGGTCTATTAGAACACGGGATTAAGAGTTTTAATGCATTTGGAACTTGTACTTTATACATATTTATTTGGATCTCTTAATTTTAAGAGCTTCCATTTTTAGAAACCATTTTTCCCTTTTAAGGTAGTATAAGTATATATATATATATATATATATATATATATATATATATATATATAGGCAAAAGTTCAACAAGAAACTAATATAAACCATGGTACCAAGGGACTAATCTCATCCACACGATTATACACTTTACGGTGGACATGCATCTACAGGATTATAAAAAAACCCACTTCGTTTTTTTCGTTTTTTTAATTTTTAGGGCTTATTTTTTATCGAAAACAAAAATCTGAATATATAGAAATTTATAATTTTTTATCCTCTACAAATAGAGATCCATATTGATATACAAAAAATTATTTTTTTCGAAATTTCTGCTAGTTGAGATTCACATGTGAATCTGAACTGTTATTCTGTCCACTATTGACATACACAATTGCATATGATATTGTCATATGAATTTGAATAAATTTTTGTGTGAATGTGAATGGAATTAACTTATGAATCATAATATATTTATTATAAATGATTAAAATGTTGAATTGTTAAAAATTTTCTAACTAAATTAATCCTATTCATATTTCAGAGTATATTTAAAATACCATATGATATTAATATGTGAATCTGAGTAAATTGTTGTGTAAATGTAAATAATTTATATTGTGAATGAGAGTAAAATCATTATAAATGGTTAAAATGTTGAAGTAGTAAAAAATTGTTAAGTAACTTCTCAATACTATATGATTTTGATATGTGAATATAAATAAGTTTTCGTGTAAATATGAGTAAATACATTTGTGAATCAAGTATATTACTTATAAATGGATATAATATTGAAATATTAAAAGTTTTAAAAGTAAAATAATTACTCATATTCAAAATTTTACAGTTCAAATTCACATGTGAATCTGAACTGTTATTATGTTATTCTCTATTGGCATTCACAATGACATATGATATTTTTCAAGTGAATCTGAATAATTTTTTGTGTGAATCTGAATGAAATTAACTTATGAATCATAGTAAATTCATTATAAATGATTAAAATGTTGAAGTATTAAAAATTTCCTAAGTAAATTAATCATATTCATATTAGAAATTATATTTAAAATACCATATTATATTGATATATGCATCTAAGTAAATTGTTGTGTGAATGTAAGTAAATCTAATTGTGAATCAGAGTAAATTCATTATAAATGGTTAAAATGTTGAAGTAGTAAAAAACTTATTATTAAATTCTCAATAGTATATGATATTTATATGTGAATATAAATAAATTTTCGTATAAATATGAGTAAATCAACTTGTGAATCAAGTACATTACTCATAAATGGTTATAATATTGAAGTAGTAAAAGTTTTAAAAGTAAAATAAGTACTCATATTCAAATTTTTACAGTTCAGATTCACATGTGAATCTAGACGAGCTGTACTTATAAAAAAAATTTATTTTTTATATATCAATATGAATGTCTATTTGTAGAGGACAAAAAATTATGAATTTTGGTATATTCGGTTTTTATTTTTGAAAAAGAATAATTTCGAAAAATAAAATAAAAATCAAAAAATGAAGTGGGTTTTTTATTATAATCCTCTACATGTGCGTCGACCTAAGAAATTTACAACGTATTTTTTGGCCGTTGATGATTTTGATTTCGACGATCGAGATTAGTCCCTTGGTACCATGGATAATTTTAGTACCTTATTGAACCCAACCCTATATATATATATATATATATATATATATATATATATATATATATATATATATATATATATATATATATATATATATATATATATATATATATATATATATATATATATATATATATATATATATATATATATATATATATATATATATATATAATCGAGATCCAGTAAAAAGTAATATTTTGGTAGGAAGGTAGTAAGGAATCTCATCACTCATCAAATCATAATAATGTCTTTAAATATGCACCCATATTTTTGGTGTATATATATGTAAGATTAAATGATCTGAAATCAGTTACAAAAATATATCATTCTTACCTTAATTATAACCATTCATACCTTAATTACTGATTTCTTACCTTCCTACCAAAATATTACTTCTTACTGGATCCCAACTCATATGTATATATATATATATATATATATATATATATATATATATATATATATATATATATATATATATATATATATATATATATAGGCAAAAGTTCAACAAGGGACTAATATAAACCATGGTACCAAGGGACTAATCTCATCCACACGATTATAGACTTTACGGTAGTCGTGCATCTACCAGATTATAAAAACACCCACTTTGTTTTTTTCATTTTTTTTATTTTTAGGGCTTATTTTTTATAAACAAAATTTGAATATCTAGAAATTTATAACTTTTTATCCTCTACAAATAGAGATCCATATTGATATACAAAAAATGATTTTTTTTCGAAATTTATGCTAGTTGAGATTCACATGTGAATCTTAACTGTTATTCTGTTCACTATTCAGTGTTGATATTCACAATGGCATATTATATTGTCATGTGAATCTGAACAAATTTTTATGTGAACGTGAATGGAGTTAACTTTATGAATCATAGTATATTCATTATAAATGATTAAAATATTGAATTGTTAAAATTATTCTAACTAAATTAATCATATTTATATTTCGGAGCATATTTAAAATATCATATGATATTGAGATGTGAATCTGAGTAAATTGTTATGTGAATGTAAATAATTTATATTCTGAATCAGAGTAAAATCAATATAAATGGTTAAAATGTTGAAGTAGTAAAAAACTTTTAAGTAAATTCTCAATATTATATGATTTTGATATGTGAATATGAATAAGTTTTCATGTAAATATGAGTAAATCCACTTGTGAATAAAGTATATTACTTATAAATGGTTATAATATTGAAGTAGTAAAAGTTTTAAAAATAAAATAATTACTCATATTCAAATTTTAATAGTTCAGATTCAAATTTTCCGTTAGTTGAGATTCACATGTGAATCTGAAATGTTATTCTGTTACTCATTGTTGGCATTCACAATGACATATAATATTGTCATGTGAATATGAATAGTTTTTGTGTGTGAATGTGAATGGAATTACTTTATGAATCATAGTAAATTTATTATAAATGATTAAAATGTTAAAGTGTTAAAATTTTTCTAAGTAAATTAATCAAATTCATATTTCAGAATATATTTAAAATATCATATGATATTCATATGTGAATCTGAGTAAATTTTTGTGTGAATGTACGTAAATTCAATTGTGAATCAGAGTAAATTCATTATAAATGGTTAAAATGTTGAAGTAGTAAAAAACTTTTAAGTAAATTCTCAAAAATATATGATATTGATATGTGAATATGAGCAAATTTTCGTATAAATATGAGTAAATCCACTCGTGAATAAAGTAAATTACTTATAAATTGTTATAATATTGAAGTAGTAAAAGTTTTAAAAGTAAAATAATTACTCATATTCAAATTTTTACAGTTCAGATTCACATTATAAATCCAGACGAGCTGTACTTATGAAAAAAATATTATTTTTTATATATCAATATGGATGTCTATTTGTAGATGACAAAAAATTATGAATTTTGGTATATTCAGTTTTTATTTTTGAAAAAGAATATTGTCGAAAATTTAAAAAAACTAAAAAAATGAAGTGAGTTTTTTGTTATAATCCTCTATACGTGCGTCGATGTAAAAAATTTACAACCTAATTTTTAGTCGTTGATGATTTTGATTCCGACGATCGAGATTAGTCCTTTCGTACCATGGATAATTTTAGTCCATTATTGAACGCAACTATATATATATATATATATATATATATATATATATATATATATATATATATATATATATATATATATATATATATATATATATATATATATATATATATAGGGTCGAGATCATGAGAGAACCTAAAAAACCCTAGGAACCTAGGAACTTTTTTTTTGCACAATATTTTTCAAAAAAAATTGCATCCAATTTTTTTATTTAAAGCGTCTAAAAGATTTTTAAACCCTAAACCAAACCCTAAACCCTAAACTCTAAACCCTAAACCCTAAACCCATATGAAAAAAAAATAAAAAATGATTTTTTTTGAAATTTTTTGTTTGAAATCTTCTAAACCCTAAACCCTAACCCCTAAACCCTAAACCCCTAATCCCTAACCCCTAACCCCTAAACCCTAAACCCTAAACCCCTAAACCCTAAACCCTAAACCTTAAACCTTAAACCCTAAACCCTAATAAAAAAAATAAAAAAATGTTTTTTTTTGAAATTTTTTTTTTGAAATCTTCTAGACGCATCATAACAAAAATTTTGGTAAATATTTTTTTGAAAAATATTGTGTAGAAAAAAAGTTTATAAAATGGATTCTTAGGTTCCTAGGCTTTTTTAGGTTCTCAATTGAACTTTACTCTCTCTCTCTCTCTCTCTCTATATATATATATATATATATATATATATATATATATATAGAGTCCGGATCAAGAGAGAACCAAAATTTTCCTAGGAACCTAGGAACTTTTTAACTGAAATTTTTTTTTTTAAAAAAAATGACATAATACACCTAGTCGCTTATATTTAAGACTTTTTGTCAAAAAAAATTTGAAAAATAATATGTATACACGAAATGTGCATATATGCACTTTTTCGCAAATGTGTATATGATCACGTTTCGTGCATATATGCACATTTCGTGTATATATATTATTTTTTTCAAATTTTTTTTTACAAAAGGGCTTAAATATAATTGATTGGGTGTATTATGTAATTTTTTTTGAAAAAAAAAATTTCAGTCAAAAGGTTCCTTGGTTCCTAGGAAAAAAATGGTTCTCATTTGAACTTTAGTCTATATATATATATATATATATATATATATATATATATATATATATATATATATATATATATATATATATATATATATATATATATATATATACCGCACCAAACCGCACAATGCACACCCCTAGATATGGGTATTCGTTTTAGATACGTATGAATGAAGGATAATGATTTATGAAGGTAATCAAGTTTTATAATTATACATATTTAGTCATTTTTTTCTATAGTTTAGTCATTTTCTTGTATATTCGACCAACAAACTTACATAAAACATTCAAAAACTAATATTATGACTTGCAATTAAAGATTTTTCGGATTATCAATTAGTTATTTTTCTTAACAGTATAATCCTCGATGCAGAGAAGATAACTCAAAAGATGACAATTCAAAGGTGAAAGACTACTACTTTCAATGATCGAATGCCTCATTTTTTAGAAAGTTGTGTGTTAGAAAGTTGAAAAAAACAAACATCGCGTACATTGTTTATTCAAGTACGTGCAATGATTAATATAGTTTTATTTTATGTTATATTTGTTGCTAGTTCATGAACTTGGTTACGGTCAGCAAATGCATTTTTTATAACGATATTTCTTATTTCTCAATTGAATACTAATTATAGTTGACGCTCCCACAACAAATACTCATTATAGTAAATTTATTATGTATATATTCTAACGTTTTTTTTCCTCTCAAATTTTACTTAGTGGTTAATTACAAAAATGACTAAATACGGAAGACAATATTATAAAATAACCAATTTTTTTAACGATTATTATAAATTGTTTGTTTAGAGACTTGTTTAAAAGCTAATTGAGAAGTGATAACTGATACATTTTCTAGGGGTTAATGTCGTGAAAATCCCATAAACTTTGGGTTTTGGTTTTAATTGCTCCTTATAGTCTTTTTTGGTCCGTCTAAGGCTCTAAGCCACTAAAGTAACAAATTACTTGTCAAATAGAGGAATATCCCTCAAAAGAAGGGATCATCGGTTACCAAGTTGTGTTGGAGTCCACATGGGATGTTGGTCAACTAAAATGGTTCACGTGACGCTGACATGACATCAACGTTGTTTTTTCTGTCAAAAATTTTTAATTTAAAATTTAAAAATCTCACGCTCTCTCTATCCCTATCATATGTGCAATGGCCTTCAAAATTGGGTCTTCATTCTCCGTCGTTTGCTGGAAATGTATATTTGATGGTCCGAAACAAGGGTTGTGCTGCTGATTTTTGGATCGATTGAGTTATTGTTACCCGGTTCAGAGCTGGGTCTATTTTCCATGGAGATGCTATAATTTGAGAACCACAATTTTTATAACTCGAATCTTCAAGGTTTATGTCTGATTTGTAGGTAAAGTTTGAGAAAAACTGACATGGTTGAAGGTTGAAGATGAAGAGGAAGGATGAGGGAAGCACTACTAGGTAGGAGAGAGAGAGAGAGTGAGTGAGTGAGTGAGAGAGAGAGAGAGAGAGAGAGAGAGGTTTAATGGGGTATGTATGGGATGGGTGGTTTTTTAATTTATTTATTATTAGAAGAATAAAAAAAATAAATACAAAATTATAAGAAGGCATTTTTACATGGATTAATTAAGGACCTTCGGTGTTCATATTGGAAATCTCATCCATATCAAGTTTTTAATACTTGGACTAAAAATGCAACCCTAGGCAAACCACATATACCAATAATGTAATTTACTCTAAGATTTATTACTTTTTCTAATATTGATAGTGGAGTCCTCATTTAATTTTAGACTTTATCATCGGCCTTACATATTAACTTTACCATTATGTGTAATTTGTTGTTATATTAAAAAGGAAAAATATGAGATTGCAATATTTATAAATAAATAAAAAGGAGGAAAAAGATCTGTTCCAACTTCCAAGTTCCTACACGTCCAAATCAACTCTAGTCTTGATATGATCTAGTCCATATAAAGCCCAAATAAAATTTGGTGTCGAAAAAATCCAAAACAATGAGTTAGCCTGGTCCACAACTGGCTGGATCTGAACCAATCAGACCAACTCTAGGCTTCTAGGACTGTGTTCCCGAGTTTTAGCATGGAGAGAAAAGAAAAGAAAATGAGGAGAGAAAAGAAGGGAAATGAAAGGAAATAAAAATTATATTTTCGTGTTCCCGAATCGAAAAAAAATTAAAGTAAAGAAACGTTTTATGTGTTCCCGAGTGGAAAGGAAGGGAAATGAAAGTTATAATTAAGTGTTATTTTTACCAGTAATTTCCTTTCCTTCTAAATACTTCAAAATCGGAAGGAAAGTTAGGAGAGATATTAACCCTGCAATTCATTTCTTTTCTTTCCACTTCCTTCCGTAAAAAAAAACCTCGGGAACATAAAAACTTTTCTTTTCCTCCCAGTTCCACCCAATTCTCTCCCTTTCTCTCGTTAAATGAGACTCGGGAACACAGCGTTAAGGTAATAGGGCGGTGTCACTATTTCCAAATAAAAAGCCTTTGCCCACCATGGTCAATTCATTATGATAAGAAAGAAACTTTTTAGTTGCTTAACATGTTGGACACTTTAGAAATTGTGATTACCGACGCCTAATGATGGAATTGAAACCTTTATTTGGTCAAATTGATGTATAACTTAGATTTACGTCTTCTTTAATCACAAATATGTCTTGTATTTGTTTACGTGTTTATAATGACTTAGATAATCTCAGATTAATTCATTAGACATTCTCGCAAACACTTATTATCGAATTTGTCATTTTGTTGATTTGGACGATTTGATTGAAAAGGAAAGAGCTATCTTCACGGTACAGGACAATTCAACCAACAATCGCCACTAGTTTTTGGTATATTGCTTAGGTATTAATACAATATACATTGTCGTCTTTAATGTAATAAAAATTGTTATAAAGTTAGATATGTTAATTGATTTTTTTTCGTCACTTTTCTTATCATTACATCTTTAGCTTACTTATACGTCTATTGTGAATGTTTAAAAAATTACGATATTAATCTAGGTTTATGATATTAGAATATCCGTTCTTTGGAACTTATAAAAAGATATAAGTGACGACAAAATGAAAGATGATTTGATCAAAAATTTGTATTTAACTGTATCTGGCTAATCATAATGATAATGCTAACGATAATAAGTCAAAGTTTATGTGTTTTGGTTAATCACGCTAATTAAAAGAGTAACCAAACTAGCAAATTATATTTAGTATATTGAGATTTAACAAAATTTTAAAATGGGTCCATGTAAGAGATGAAAGCCATGATAAGCAAAATTCGTGAGTTTTATATCACGTTATTGACTTATTGACATTTATGTGTAGTTTGTGGGTTAATGTCTGCATTCCAACGAAGAAATTAAGTTTGACTAAAAAAGTCAAACTATTGGTTTGAACATATGAAACATATAGTGTCTTTTATACATTAGCATCATTTGTAGAACGTGTAATGTTTTAAGACTCACCAACATCACAATATCACATGCTATCATTTATGACGTGTAAGCGTATGTTACATGAGCAACACCGGTTTAAATATGCATTAGGGGCCTAAAACAAAAGGCCCAAAATTTATTTGCAATAGTGCAATAATAAGGGATTAAACACTTAGTTTGAATGATCTCGTTGTTGTTTGTGTTTCACTTTGAACTGTTTCTGTTTTTTGCTCCCCCTGCTAGTTTCTTACTACTTGGGGTTTATTAATAAAAGTTGCCGTTTCCAAAAAAAAAAACACTTAGTTTGAATTAGATTTAACGATTGGAAATCAAAAAAGTAGGGTGAGATTCCCGTGATGAAAAAGCATCGGTTTAGTCGGGTTCACTTATGTTGTCTTTAAAAGGTAATCATCCGAAGTGCAAGACCCGCAGTTTGTTTAGAATTAATGCCCTGTAAGTCTGATAGGTAGCCAATATAAAATTACATGCAAAATTTTGGGTAATTGTTATCATCTCTTTGTTGAGACTACTTGGATGAAAATTCTTACAATATGGAATTTGGTGATAGATTAAAATTTATTTTGGGTAATTGTTATCATCTCTTTCTTTTGACGCATGGTTGATTTGCTTCATCATTATTGTTTTCTACGGGCTCGACAATATGTTCTAATGGATTGAATATATTTTCAGATGTAAGTATTGCAAAAAATTCATTGTCATGTCATACATAGGTTCTTTTGTTGTTTTGTTTCATCATACTCTTAAAAGGGTGTACATAGTAAGAGAGACATTTGCAAAAAAATTATTGTCATATCACTCATATGGTATTCTTTAAATAATGACAACATTATTTTTCTTTTTTATGCAGCTTATTTGTGAAAGAGGAGCTTGGAGATTGTTTCCTTTGGTGGTTGCGTGACACACTCAAGAGAAGTATCGATTGACTACAACCTATTCTTTCAATAATGAATTGTATTGTTTCAATAATGAAGCACATTCTTTCTAGAATGAAACGTAATATTTTAAAAATGGTTTAGAATTTAGTATATCGTACTTTGTTTTTAGTGTAATTTTATCTTATATAATTCTTTCATTCTCAAGAATATGACAGTTTTCATACTTGAATTTTTATTTTGATTCTTATGAGAGTGACATGTTTGTAATTGTAATTTATTTTTATTCTTTCTAGAATGTCATATTTGAACTTGTATTTTTATGATTTCATTATCTTTTCATCCATCATTCTCTTGAGAATGTATTTTTTTCACTTTATGATTAATTAAAAACTCAGTTAAAAATCAATAAAGATTTAAAAATCTTATTACAATTGAAATTGAAATTCAAATTCAAATGTATTAAAACAAGATAAGGAAATTGGTCAAACTCAATCCTATGAAAATGAACTTTCCATAATTCAAATATTTAAAAAGTTTATACTACCCTTATAGATTATTTAAGTTTATAAACTAATTAAGTTTTTTCTTTTAATTACAATCATGTCAATTATAATTCTAACAATTTAATCTTTTAATCTAATTGACACTGCTATTTTTACATATTGACACAATAGATGTGATTTACATTTGAATCTAACATTATATCTCTTCTCTATACTATATAAAATACTAGTGGGAATGTCATTTGACACTATTTTATTCTCCATCAAGCTTCATTCCCCGCTCAATTGATCATTCAATACGGTATAATTAGAAAAGTTAATTAAATATCATAAATGAAAATCAATGAAATGTCGGTTACTATTGGATCATTAAGTGTCACAATTAATTGTTAATATTATAATTTCAAAATTTTCATATCTAAATAAGTAACATCCCTATTTATTGTTTGATATTTAATATTTATTATTTTCCAACATGTGTAGCATACAGGTTATTATATATATATATATATATATATATATATATATATATATATATATATATATATATATATATATATATGCCGTTCAAAAAAAAATTTAAATATATATATATATATATATATATATATATATATATATATATATATATATATATATATATATATACACGAAAATTCAATAAAAAACCAAAATAAAACAAGGAACCAATGAATCAATCGTAAGCATTAGAATGTAAATTATCGACGGCCGGAGAGATAAGGTTGTAAATACTTAATTGGACGTACATGTAGCGGATCATAAACCGAATATATCAAAATTCATAATTTTTATTATCTTTCAATAGATACCCATATCAATATACTAAAAACAAAAAAAAAAAATCTTCAAAATATTTGTTCAGATTCACAACAATTAATCAATGTGTCTGAACTATAACAAGTTTTTATAGAAGATTATTCACATGTGAATGATCATTGAAATTATTTTTTTCAACAATCATTGATCCTTCAGTAACAATTCATGTGAATTTAAATAAACTTTTACATTCACATGTAAATCCCATTAAATTCATATTAAATTCAAGTAAATTCGCTTATATTCTTTACAATTTCAATATTTTGATAATACACAATTGAATTAACTTAGATACACATATTAATTTACTTAAAGTTACATGTGAATGATCAAAATTTGTTGAAAATAATCGGGTACAATTATCATTTATATGTAAATGAATTTCTAAAACTGGATACACACTATTTTAAACATTTTGATCATAAACAAATGAATTAATTTGGATTCACAAATTAATTTGCTTAAAATTCACATATGAATGATCAAAAGTTGTTGAAAAATCGGATATAATTACTATTTATATGTGAGCTAACATGTCTAAAACAAGAAGCAGTTTAAATTCATAATGTGAATATAAATTGTACTAAATTTGTATGGAACATAATTCACATGTAAATGGTCATTCAATTCAGTTTTTTCAATAACTGTAAATCATTCATTAACAACTCATGTAAATTTAAAATTATTTTTAGATTCAAATGTGAATTCAAGAAAAAATCACTTATATTTGTACTATTTTAACATTTTGATGTCATATACAATTGAATTAATTGAGATTCACAAATAATTTACTTAAAAATTCAAGTATGATTAGTCAAAAATTGTTGAAAAAAATCGGATATAGTTGTCATTTATATGTGAATGAATATATTTAAAACAATACAGTTCAGTTCAGATTCAGATTCCCATAGTGAATCTCGACGAACTTGATGTATAAAAAGACAAATAAAAAATTGTATATCAATATAGATGTATATTTATAGATGATGAAAAATTATGAATTTTAGTATATTTAGTTTTTTCTTTTTTTTGTAAAGGAATAAGCTTAAAAACTAAAAATAAAAATAAAAAACGAAATGGATTTTTTGCTATGATCTGCTACATACGCGCCCAGTTAAGAAATTTGCATCATTCTCTTTGGGCGTCGATATTTTGTATTCTGACTATACGATTGGTTTCTTGTTTAATTTTGGTTATCTATTGAACCTATATATATATATATATATATATATATATATATATATATATATATATATATATATATATATATATATATATATATACTTAGGAACTAACATCACCCCGAAAACCCAAGAACTCCCAACTCCTTTTGGATCAATCCTATAACTCCCAAACCGATATTTTTTTTTCAAAAAACCGACCACATAAGCCTCTTAGACGCTCGAAATGGGTCCGAGTTGCTGAAAAATTTTTCCGAAAAAACGAATTTTTTTTTGAAAAAATTTGTACATGTGCAAAAAAAAGTTTGCACATGTGCAAACTTTTTTATACGTACACTTTTTTTCAAGTTTTTTTTATAGATGTTTTTCTAACGTATATTTAAGGTGTTCTATAAAAAAATTTGAAAAAAGTATACGTATAAAAAAGTTTGCATATGTGCAAATTTTTTTCAAAAAAAAAAATCGTTTTTTTCAGAATTTTTTTTTCGAAAATGCTTAAATATATGCGTTTTAGGCCCTATATTTTTGGTTTTTCGAAAATTTTGATCATTTGGGAGTTCTCGGGGCATAGTTGATTCTCAAAATATATTCCAACTATATATATATATATATATATATATATATATATATATATATATATATATATATATATATATATATATATATATATATATATATATATATATATATATATATATATATATATATATATATATATCTTATAATAGAAGCATATTTCCAAGCACCACATTGATTTGAAACTTCCATGTCTTTTCATATTTCTAATGATTATTCAAGATAAAAATAGAATTTTTTTTCTCTTTGTCCCACATTGATTCACATACATATATGACCTTCAATCTTTCTCTTATATAATGTCACTTATTTGCTTCCACTATCCATCAAGTTTGATAATAATATGACTTTCAAGTCTACTATTAATGATCATTTTATCATAAAATAAGTTTTTATTGAAAAGTTTTAAAGCATTCCTACTAATTTTTTTCAACTTTTTGAAGTATTGAAACTCAAAAATGAAAATTAAAATTACTCAAAACTTTTAAAAACCTGATTACACTGAAAAATTATATGTCGTTTGTAAAAAATGAAAGCGGTGTAAACATTTTTTGACTCAATAGTATGTATATACATATACGTTTTCATTTGTGAACATTTTAAAATATCTCATATAAAAATACCCTTCAAAACAATATGATTCAACATTAATAAATTATATTTTACTATTTTATTTAGATTTTTTTCTTTGTCTCATACATATCTATTTAACATTTCATCTTTCTCTTATATGATACCACTAATTTGATTACATTATCCATCAATCTTGATCATAATATGACTTTTAAGTATGTCGTAGTAAAAAATGACAATGGTGTTGATGTTTTTATATATTTACCATGATGTTTTATATATTTACCGCGATATATGTACATATATATACATATAGACACACACACACATTATAAGAAAATGTTATCCAAACAATATGTTTTAAGATAAATTATTTATCTTTCACCACAATAATTTGAAGTTTTTTATTTGTATCAAGATTGCTTTGCACATTTATATTTCAATCTTTATCGTACCACAGTTTCCAAAGTGTATTATTAATTAGTAGTCAATTTATCATAAAAACATATTTTTATCTCATAGTTTCAATAGATTTTACTATTTTGTATTAGCTTCGAAAACATTGAACCTAAAAATATGAATATTAAATTGGGTTTAAAACTATTAAAAAACGATTCGGTTGCATGTTCCTAGCGTCATAGTTCAATATGTGGTAACAGCGTTGATAACATTTTTCAATTTAATAAGATATCTATATATAAAAATTTCAAACAGTGAATGTTTGAGCATTGTTCAAAGTTGAAACAGATTTACTTATCTACATAATAAATCTTATAAGAGAGGCTATTCAATCAATGTTGATGAATTTTTATCACGTATCACATTTATTTGAATACTTTTAGAAAAAAATAGAAGTGGGCGCTGGTGGGTACCCATCCAAATTTTACGAAATCGGTCTTAAAGCTCGAACCAATAGTTCATTGAATATTTTAACCGTTGTCTAAGCCGGTTACAGTCAATAACACAAAAGAACAAATATATGAGGGAAATAGTTTTAGTCTCTCTACTTATAAAGACTTGCTTTCCCTTGAAATTTGTTAATTAAACTATGTGGGATGAAAAATATATTAATCTCTTTACTTATAGATGTTTGATTTCACTTTAGTTGTGTTTCTTAAGCGATGTGGGATAAGAAAATAAAATAAAATAACACAATATAAAAGAAAGTTTGATCCCACATCGTCATGATAAACCAACTTAAGAAAACAATTTATTCTATAAATAAATGTCTTTCTCAAAGTAAAACAATTATATAAATGATTGGTCTTTTTTTATTGTTGGAAACATTTCCAAATATTTAATTTCAAAGAAATATATAGTAAAAGTTTTATATATTTTATTTTAATGAGTTCAAACTTTAAAAGTACAGCGGGTCGATCTCGATATAAACTCTGTATTCAAAATTTCAAATTTTAAACTTTCGTGATAAAGTTTGTGCTTTTCAAAATTTCAAATCGCATAATTTGTGCGATGTGTGGTTTTAACTATATATCGTACGGTAAACACCATTAGAATATGTCTCTATTCTTATCAATAAAAGCGTATTATTCAAAATACTTGAGTGCCAATGAAAACCTTTGCAAAACTATATCAAAATACATATAATATCTCTCAATTTTATCAATGCACAAAGTGTAGCTAGATGATATTAAAATCATGTAGTTTGGATAACTATTTATATTGAACCATATTAATTCTAATTTTATTTCATGAATTGTATTCATTTATTGTAATTTTTGCAGTTTTTTGTCTTCTAAAATTTTGATACATGTATCTATTATCATATAATTGAAAAGAATAAAGACTTTTTATATAAACTTTTTTAAAATAATATGATAATAACATGTATTTGTCTATATTTTAACTATACAATTTTCTTTCTGCGCAACGCGCGGGCATTCGCCTAGTATATATATAAAATGAACAAATGGTGATGAATGAATCCAGCTGGATCAAGTATGACAAATTAAAAAATATATAATTTAAAAGGTTTACCAACCCTATCAACAATATTCGTAAAAATGTAATTTGCTATTCATGTTTTTGTAACAATTAGGTCATGGGGTATACACCCGCCATAGCTTCCGCCAAAGGCTATGGCGCCGCCAAAGCTTTGTGAACACCACCCCCACCTTAGCCGTGATGCGCCAAAGGTGATAGGGCGTGGTCACTACCACGCGTGTTAACGGCTGTTTTTTGTATTTTTGGTTACCAAATGCATTTGCTATAACACCGTCAAAGACATTTGCTATAACACCACCACACCCCGCATTTGGTGTTAAAGGTGGTGGTGACGTGGCAGTGTTAACACCATTGCTATGGCGGATGTATACCCCATGGCCTTATTATGGACGTAATTAAAAGAGAAAGTTTGATATAATATTTCAATCATGTCAGATTTGATATATTTGGAAGCATGCCCACCACAGATTTGTTTCTTTACAATATTCACCTTAAAATTTATTATTAATAAAAAACGTTAGCCATGGTTGTATATTGTTTTCTTCTTGTTGTCTTATATGGTTCTAAATACTTATATCCCTTTCTTATAAATATCATATAATTGTTTTATTTGCAAAAAAGGCTTCCTAACTTTAGAAAGAAAATAGAGCTATAGGCAAACTCAAGAAAGAGTCCGTCCCATTTCGTGACTTTTTCATTCTTTTAAAAAAAGTTATATATAAGGTTTTAAGTTCATATATAAAAAAATCATTACAAAATATTAATAGTCTAAAGTGTTTCTCAATTTATTGTCATCAAACTACATGGCCTAGGAAAGGCCAGAAGATAACTAGAGTGGGCGTAATTGTATGGGCAAATTCCAAAAAATACATTAAATTTTTTTCAAAAATTTTAATTTTCATATTATGTTATTTTTTTTCAATTAAGTTAATAAGTTTTTTCAATTAAGTCACTTTATTTTCAATTTTGACCATTTGACCGGTTAACTAGATAGCCAGCTGACGTGTCAGTTTTTGAGAATTTGATGCTGACATAACATGCTGACATGACACCGAAGTATTAAAATTGATACAAAATTGAAAAACATGGTGGCTTAAATAGAAAAAATTTAAAAGTTATTGACTTAATTGAAAAAAATAACACAGTGTCAAAATCGAAAGTTTTTTGAAAACTTAGTGTCTTTTTTGAAAATTCGTCCTATGTTTTTTAAAATGATAAATACGTCTTTTTACATTTTTAGAAGTATCAATATATTGTTTACAAGTATAAATATGTACTTTATATTTTTAAAAGTATAGATACATTTTCAGATGTATATATACATATTTTTATGCTTTTAAAAATATAAATACGTTTTTTTATATAAACATGTATATATGAATAAAAGACGTATTATCAAACGAGTTCAAGCATCTTTCTCAATATTTTCCCTTATAAACATGCTTTTGATTGATATGATACGGGATTATATACAAAACAAAACATATTTATATTTTTAAAAACATAAAAATAAGTATTTATACTTCTAAAAACATAAAAATACATATTTATACTTCTAAAAATGTATTATACTTTTAACCGAACGAACTTAAACAAACATAAAAATATGTATTTATACTTCTAAATATATAAAAATACGTATTTATACTTTTAAAAATGTATTTATATTTCTAAAAATGTATTATAATTCTAAGGAAACGAATTTAAACCAACATAAAAATATGTATTTATACGTGTAGGCATTTGCCTGCCACGTAAGCACCACATAGGATGGCTACGAAATGTCTTTGGATGCCTACAATGGAAGATAGATGCCATTCTATACTATTTGTTTTGTTTTGTTTTGTTTTTTAAATTGTGACATTTAAATTAAAAATAGATAAAATTAAAATAAAAACATTACATTAAAATTAAAATTAAAATTACATGAAATTTTAAAAAAATTACATTAAAGGGAAATAACCTAGAAAATTAGAAAATATAAAACCTACAAATTATATTTTTCGTTAATCTTGCGTTTGACTTTCAAGGCCGCGTCGTACATGTCACCCGACAAATGACTAACGTCGGCGAAAAACAATTGCATTTTTGCGAGTCGGTCTGTCTCACGATCCCGTTCCTTCGAGTATTGCATATGTTATTCCAAATTAGTACGCAAACCCGAGAATTTGGATTTTTTGAGAGATTTTGTGTGAAAAATGTAAATGTATTATAGAAGAATTGGTAGTAAAATTGTGTGCCTAAAATGGTTAAATTATAGGGTATCTATAATGTGTAATATTTAATTTTTGAAAAAAATAAGTTAAAAAAAATAAGTTTCCCAACGACTATAAACGGTCATTTCCTCCTACACTCCTTCGACGATGATATTCAATGCCAGCATCACGGGGTGGTGATGCCGGTGGCATCAACATTCCACATAGATGTTGATGGGTTTTTTTTTGCAAGATACCATATAGTATTAGTAAAACTGGAGAATGTCAATTCGCATGGGGGAAAATACTATATAGTAAATAAGTTATCAAATTCTCGGATTTTGAAGTACCAAATTAAACTCAACAAAATATGTGTGTGTGTGTATATATATATATATATATATATATATATATATATATATATATATATATATATATATATATATATGTGTGTGTGTGTGTGTGTGTGTGTGTGTGTGTGTATATATATATATATATATATATATATATATATATATATATATATATATATAAGGAATGGTGATTATGATGATGTTATATATCTAAGCTTAGGTGTAGAATAATTAAACGTCATCAGTTTCCTTATGAAAAACTTATATTTTCTTTTTCTTTAATTTAAGTATCACACCTACATGTGTCGATAATATAAAAGTTGGCGGTCTATAAAACATCACTAAAATAGCAACAAAACAAGTTAAATCGAATAGAACAACAAATTGTGTACAACGATGGAAAAGAAATTAAGTAGCTTGGACTTTTATTTTTGTTAAAAAGGTGTTTGAGTGGTTCCACACCTAAGATTAGATATATAACAACCTATATTTACTATCCATATATATATATATATATATATATATATATATATATATATATATATATATATATATATATATATATATATATATATATATATATATATATATATATATATATATATATATATATATATATATATATACTAGTGTTAAGACCTGTGTATTACACGGATTGATTAAAAAAAATATTAAATAGAAAGATCTAAGCACTAATAAATTTTTATAACAAATTGTCGACAATATATAATGAAATTTTTGGTTAATATGTTGTTGAATAAAACATTACAACATAATTGTTGATAAAGTTTGAATAATTATAACAAATTACAAGTTTTGAAAGACTTTTATGAATACAACATTTGTTGTTTTATTGGTAAGTTTACTGTTGTTGTCTAACATTAACATTTTTAATTCATATCTAGTTTTAACTCTAGACAATGCAACATACAACTGGCCATGTGTGAAGACTGGATGTCTCAATAACAAATCCACCTTTGATATATGTTGAATATTACAACAACAATGTTACATAATATTAAGATGTAGTTGTTACTTATCAAGCCATTCTAATGTCGTTCAATTCTTATAATGTTTTACAATTTAATTTCATATTTAAAGATAGAAAAATTATAATAAAATATGGAAATAAATGACATTTAAATTAAACGTCTAAAGTGTTTTTAATGAAAAGAATAAGATATAAAAGTTAATATAAGAAAAATATAAATTGAAATTTTCATTTGTTACATGTCACTAATAATATCTAAAAAATCATATAATAGCAAAGTTTCTTGAATTGAATGAAACAATTTTAAGACATACAAATTTCGTGAATTTTACTTGTAATGGATGTTTTAATAGTAAATAAACGAATAAAATTGTTATCTTTTGTATTTAGAATAAATAACTTCGTTTATATTAATGTTTATATATATATATATATATATATATATATATATATATATATATATATATATATATATATATATATATATATATATATATATATATATATATATATATATATATATATATATATTTATCTCTAAGAACGTAACATCAAAATATATTTTTTTTATTAAAAACACTTTCAAAGTTTAATTTAAATTCATTTATTTCCATATTTTATTATATTTTTTCTATCCTTAAATTTGAAATTAAATCGTAAAACGTTATAAGGATTGAACGACATTAAAATGGCTTGATAAGTAGTAGCTACATCTTAATATTATGTAATATTGGTATTTTGATATGTAATATATATCAAATATATTAAATAAAATATTTTAAATATTATATAAACTTTTATTAGTTGTCAACTACATGAGTCTATAACCTAGTTATAATAATACATTTATGCTTGATCGGAAATCGCAAAGTTAAACCAAAATCGTTAAATCCAAAGTTTAAAAATCAATTAATTTCTTCCTTAAGTTTGCATTTATTAGTAAGTAGTAGACACCATCTAATTATGGTTGGATCTAGGATGACTATTATGCCATGATTTTTTTAATCTTTTATTAATTATTTATAATATTTAATCAAAATCATATAAGTAAGTGACCCCATTTCCACACCCTCTTGACCCCACCCATCTCCATCATCCCCTTCCAATCGCTGGATTCTGCAACCATTGTAGTTTCCATTTCTCATATTCAATGTAGTTAAGTTTTAACGATTCTACAATCAAGATTTATACATGCTTTAAGAATTAAGAGTTTGATACATGTACATGGAAATATGTGTCTCTTCCATTGCTTGTTTCTTCTCTAGTTTACAAGCAGCTGCACAAAATATGAGAGACTCCAGTTAAGATCCAACCACAATTGAGGTTCCAAATAACTTTTCAAATTGCAATAGTATAACATCATTTATTATGAATAGTAACGTTTCCCACAATAGAATGTAGTTGATTCGTTGAGTAAAATAATCATTTTGAAGAAAAGGTCATAATCTCGGGCAATAAGAAGAAGTGGTAAAGATGATGTTTCTTTTTATCAAGTGAAATATTATATTCTAATTGCTATTAAATTAATTAATTAATTAATATTATTTAATATATTTGATATATATTAAATATCACAATACCAATGTTACATAATACTTTCATCAAGAGTGCTATGATTCAAGGGAATGTAGACAGATGAATAGAAATCAGGAAATTTGAGAGTCCAATCTATTGCAAGTTGATATAAAGAAAACAACTACATTTGTGGAAAAGATAATGACGTGAATACATGATCAATTGCATAATAAATGTACATGAATAGACACTTACAGATCTAAAAATTAAGTCCTTGAAGGTGTTAAAGTTTTGCTTTTTGTCTGGAACCATCCTGCTTAAGTATATATCATGAGTTACAAACTGGTAAGTTCATTAACCAATTAATAAGGCTACACATTTTGGGTTTTGTTTCATGGGTAAAGTTTTCATATTACAATATCTAAATAAATAAAAAATAGAAGTATGGTTCAAGTAATATTCTCAAAAAAACCTATAACATATTATAGGTACCAGAAGGTTGAACCCCAAAAAAGTAACTATACTTTTCCATATATCATGAAACTATTATTCAAGGAGGGCCAATGTATAGATTCTAAAATACCCTTTTACCCCTCTTCACACTTCAACATTTTAACATAACTTGGATAGATTAAGTGTGAAGAGATGCAACACAATACCTATCTTAGAGGCTAAAGAGCAACATCAAATATAAAGAGACAAAACAAAAAGGGGCAACTCGTAACCTTTGTAATTTGTTGGTTCCAACTCTCCTGAATAAAATAAGCTACATATAGGAAAACTAACAATGCTTAGAACATAAATCGAATTAGGGACAATGTTAAACTAAAAATTGCATATTTAAATAAAAATTAGAGACCTGAATATTTTTTCCAGAAGACGTTCTTTCAGTGTTGTTCGCATCTTCATTTGAAGCCCTAGCCATACCAACTGGTCCAGCCAACGCATAGTCTTCATAATGTGAATCCCGAATCATATCTTAGCTCGAACCAAGTAATCCACACCACAATATCTAGATTATTGAGTGAGAAGAGAGGAAAATATGAGAGCCAATAAATTTTTTGAATGAAAACCTTGAAATACCTCATTAGGCGTACCTTTATCACCTTTAGCATCTGCACCACAATGCACCACAATCCACGGTAAATTACATCTTACCACTTCGTGATTGGGATTTTCCCGTTTTTAGATTGTTTAGTTTTGAGTTCCATTGTTACAGAATCTCGGAAAGCAGAATCCGTAAACGCACTCAAGCAAGAGAGAAATAAGAGAAGATTGCACGCAACCTATTAAGAAAGCTTTCGAGCAATCATCAACAATGATCGCTAAATCGATTAAATAATATTCATTCAAAAATGGTAAGTTTTACCTAAGCGATCGAATGTAGATTTGATGAGCAAGAGCGTGTAACATGAAATTGCAAAGTAAAGAGAAATTAGAAACTTTAGATATGAAAAGCCCTGATGCGCATAGCAAAATTGACTGGAAAATCCTCTATCAACGGTGGAGGAATGGTCAAAAACACCTTGGGGTAGCTATTAACAGCAAAAATGTAATAATCCTTGCAAATTTGGGTTAAATCAAGGACCACTTTGATTGATCTTACCACAAACAGCTCCAAAAAAACTAAAAACGTAATTTCAGAAGGTGTAATGGTCATAAACCTTGAAACCAAATTCCAGCAAAGAGGAGACGATGAGGTAGCGGTGACGGAGGAAAGAAGAGACGATGAGGGCGACAATGGGGGAAGTGGAGCCGGTGAGGGCGGCGTGATGGTAAGCTTGTTTGATGGTGTGGTGGCCGAGTATTGTGGTTAGGGCAGCGCCTGATGATGTTGTAGAGAGAGGTTGAGAAGGAAAGGGAAAAATGTGCGATGGAAGGAGAAGGGACAGGTCTGGCATTTTCAACCGCAAAGAAAGTTATAGCTTGATTTGAGGATGGTGGTGGTAACGCTTGGAGAAATAAGGGAACCTCATTCAAAATTTCAATAAAATCCTTAAATCACTTTAAAGTTTGTAATTATCAAACAAATTATTATTTTAAAAAAAATCAAAATTACCAGAAAATGACATGTGGCAAATTCAATATGGTGATGACAAGTGTACAATAGTTACTTATTTATTAGGATATATATATATATATATATATATATATATATATATATATATATATATACACATACATACATACATACATACATACATACATACATACATGCATGCATGCATGCATGCGTGCGTGCGTGCGTGCGTGCATGCGTGCGTGCGTGCGTGCGTGCGTGCGTGCATGCATACATACATAGATACATACATAGATACATATATATATATATATATATATATATATATATATATATATATATATATATATATATATATATATATATATATATATATATATATATATATATATATATGGGGATAGTGAAATATGTGGCTGTTATATACCTAAGTTTAGGTGTAGAACCACTCAAACAACCCATTTTTAACCAAAATAAAAGCCCAAACAACTTAATTCTTTCTAAATCGTTGTACACAATTTGTTGTACCATTTAATGCAACTTGTTTATGTCCTATTTTAGTGATGTTTCTTCTTGCCGCCAACTTTTATGTTATCGCAACGTGCAGGTGTAATACTTTTAATCACTATATTATATGACACATAACATACTTTTTCATCCTTTTATAATCAATCACATAGATTACGTATATTAAAGAAAATAAAAATACATGTTTTTCATAAGAAAACTAATAAATTTTTATGGTTCTACACCTAAGTTTATGTGTATAACAACCACATATTCATTTTCCATATATATATATATATATATATATATATATATATATATATATATATATATATATATATATATATATATATATATATATATATATATATATCTTATAATAGAAGCATTTTTCCTATCACCACATTCATTTGAAACCCCCTACCTTTCAACTTCCTTTTTAGTTTGAATTTTTTTCCTTTATCCCACATTACTTCACATACATATATGATCATTTATCTTTCTCTTATATAATATAATGCATTTGCTTCCTTTCTCCATCAAACTTGATCTTTCAAGTCTATTATTAGTTAGTGATCATTTTATCATAAAACATGCTTTTATCGCAAGTTTTAAAAAATTTTACTATTTAGTTTCAACTAAAAAGTATTGAAACTCAAAAATTAAAATTAAAATTACTAAAACATTTAAAATTTTGACTAGGTTGGAAGTTATAGTATATCGTTTTTAAAAAGTGACCGATGTAAACATTTTTCGATTCACCAAGATGTATATACGTAGAGATTTTAAAATTACTTAAAACTTTTAAAAACTTGACTAGGTTGGAAGTTTATAGTTCGTCGTTTGTAAAAAGTGACACCGGTGTAAACATTTTTCAATTCATCAATATATATATATATATATATATATATATATATATATATATATATATATATATATATATATATATATATATATATATATATATATACATACAAATTTCCAATTGTTAACTTTTTAACCATCTATTATAAAGGAGATTATTCCAAAAATGTGGTTTAACATTAATATTGATCATAATATGACTTTCAAAGTCTAATATTAATTACATATCATATTATCGTACAAACATGTTTTCTCAAAGTGATAAAGGCTTCTATTTATAGGTTTTAGTTTCAAAAAATATTAAAACTCAAAATGAAGATGAATATTGCAAAAAACTTTTGAAAACTTGCTAGGTTACAAGTTTAAACTTTAAAGTATGTCGTAAAATAGTGACAAGGATGTTGTGTTGCACATATATAACCTTTAATTTTCCCTTATATGATACCACTTTTTAGGTTCTCTTATCAATCTTTAGCGTACAATTGTTTTCAAAGTCTATTGTTAATTTGTGTTTTTATCTCAAAGTTTCAACAACTATCCTATTTTGTTTTAACTTCAAAAATCATTTAAACTAAAAGATGAATATTTAAAAGAGTTCAAAACTATTGAAAAATCAATTGAGTTGCAAGTTCATAGTAAGTCGTGTGCCACAGTTCAATGTGTGATGACAATGTTTTAAACATTTTATTTTGCTTTTATAAGATTTATGCACATGAAACTTTTAAAAGGTAATCGTTTAAAGTTCAAAAAAATTTGTTTATATAAATATTATAATAGATGTTATTTAATCAATTTTTATCATATACCACATTAATTTGAATTTATTAGAAAAAATCATATCATAGTGGACATCGGTGAGTACCCGTCGAAATTTTAGGAAAATAGTCTTAAAACTGAAACCAAAGGTTCCTGGAATGTTGCAACCGATTCTTAATTTGGTTATAATCAAAAACACAAAAGAACAAAAGATATTAGAGAAATGATTTTAGCCACTCTACTTATAGATGAATTCTTTCCCTTGAAATTTGTATCTTAAGCTATGTGGGATGAGAAATATATTAGTGTCTTTACTTATAGATTTTTGATTTCTCTTCATTTGTGTTCTTAAGCGATGTGGGATAAGAAAATGACACAAAATAACACATTATAAAGAAAATTTTGATCCCACATCGTCATGATAAACCAACCCAAGAAGCATTTTTATTCTATAAATAAAGGTCTCCCTCAAATTAAAATAATTATATAGATCATTATATATTTTTTATTGTTGGAAACATTTCCAAATAGTAAAGTTCAAGGAAATATATAGTTAAAATTTTATTACTTTTTAATGAATTTGAGCTTTAAATATTTTGCAAGTCGATCCGAGATGAGATATGGATTCGTTCATCAAGTTGCACAAAATCGCATGCATTGTGTTGAATAATGCAATTTTGAACTTTTATTTATTATGCAATATCGTTGGTCAAAAATGACGATTTCTAATTTTCTCAAAGGTCATTCAATAAATATACTTCGAGTATTCTAACTATATTATTTTTTATTATAAATGAAGTCATTCAAATCAATATGGTTCAATATAAATGATTTATCTTTTAACACATCAATTTGAGGTTTTTTCCTTTATCTCACATTGTTTCACATACACATATGACATTTTATCTTTCTCTTATATAATACAATTAATTTACTTTCATTATTTAGAAAAGAGCATACTATTAATTTAAATTAAATATTTGAAATTAAAACATGACCAAATACACAATCTTTAAATTGATTTTAAAATAGATAAAAGTAAAATTAAATTTGAAATTTTACAAAAACTTTATCCAAACACAAACTGTTGGTAGACCACCAAACTTATGTGGTTTGAGATAACTTTTTATCTTAAACCATATTAATTTGATTTTTATTTGATACATTGTATTTATTCATTAAAATTATTAAAATTTGTTGTCTTCCAAATTTATGACACATGTATGTATTATCATATAATTAAAAATAACAAAAATATTTTTCTATATAATTTTTTTAATTTGGGATAAAATAGCATATATTTGTATATATTGTAACTAATTTTTTTTCTTGCGCAACGCGCGGGCATTCGTCTAGTATATATATATATATATATATATATATATATATATATATATATATATATATATATATATATATATATATATATATATATATATATATATATATATATATATATATATGTATGGAAAATGAACGAGTTTTCTTGTTCATGTTCGTTTGTTTATGTTCGTGAACATGCTAAACGAACAAATATAAACGAACAAAGATAAACAAATACAAACAAACATATATGAACATAAACAACATATAATATTGTTATGTAATGAAATACAATTAAACATATATGACATAAAATGAACTTAAATGAACAAACATAAACAAACAACATAAACGAACATTCACGAACATAATTGAACGAACGAGGCAATTGTACATGTTCGTTCGTTTAACTAAACGAACTAGAAATCGTGTTCATGTTCGTTCATTTATTAAATAAACGAACATAAACGAACTTCCCGCCGAACATCTCGCGAATAGTTCGCCGAACGTTTGGTTCATTTACAGCCCTAATAATATCAAGTAAATTACAGTTTCCATCGCTGTGTTTTACCCTTTTTTCATTTTTGGTCCAAGTTTTGAAATTTCACACTCATGGTCCCTGGTCCAGGTAAAAAGACCACATTGTCCTTTTTAATTTCTTTTTCCTTTTTCTTAAACCTATTAAATAATTAGATAATAAAAAAGAAAAATACCCCCACCACTACCCTACTACCCGTCTCTCTATCTACAAATGTTTGCAGTGGATTAAATATCAGGAATCACAAGCAATAATCGGGAATCACAAGCAAACGCCTCCGTGATTGCTTCAGATCGAGGGACGAGATGGCGGATCAGAAGATCAGAAGTAATTGGAAGGTGAGTAAACGCCTTCTTCTTCGATTTCAAATACACCAGGAAAGTTGTTTTTGTGACACCCTATTTTCACTGTTTGCAAATACCATGGTTTTTCGTATAAATACTTGAGTACAAAAATACGGTTTATCAAAAACCGATTATTTACATCTTTAAAACTGTGGGTGTTACAAATCCATACCAAATCTAACCATAGTAAGCAATAAAAGGATTAAACCTTGCGTCCAAGATAGGAGCTAACTCAAGCTCCACTCCAGCTAAACTTCATCCCATTTATAGCAATTTACTTTAATCTGGAATACATGGCAAAACATAGAATACGTAAGACAAAAATGTCTCGTGAGTTACATGAGTTTTAGACTCAAACCTTTAACTTCTTTTTCCAACTTTTATAAAATTTATATCATAAAACTTCTGTCAAAACTTTATAGTATTAACATACTATAACTTTTTTACTTCATCTAAATCATTTCATAACCTACTTTGGAAAAATAACATTTTTCACAACTTTATAGTAGTAACATACTATAATTCTTTACTTTTCAAAATCACTTCATAATATACTTTACAAAAATAACATCTTCCAAAACTTATAGTAGTATCATACTATAACTCTTTACTTTTCAAAAATAGCTTCTTTCTTACTTTCTTTGACTGGTTATATAAGCTTGCTGGATTTTTATACTTAGGGCTTTAATCACCATAGGTGATACCCCAAGTCTCTATGGCTAGAAGGAACGGATCAATCCTCACCATAGAATTGCTGAGGCGATCTACTTCGCGATGGGGCTTGTCCCCAGTAGACCCCTTACCTAACCCGGGTAGGTTGGAACATAGTTCTCTTACTAACGCTGCTTGCTACAATTACCAGTCATACAAAAACTTGCTGCTTGCTTGAACATTTCTCATAAACACATAAATTGTGGCTAGGTGCCAAACTACATCATTTTATGTCTTTATGGCTAGATGCCAAATATAGCTTTCATCACATAATTTTCATATGTTTAAAAATTATAACTTTCGTCACATATGTAAAAATATGTTTTTATAACAATCTAAGCTTTATGTTAAATCATACTTTTCAACATCTTATGGCTATATGCCATTCATACTCGAAAACATATATAGTTTGTAACTAAAACATACTTCTTAAACATCTTGTGGCTATATGCCTATCCATACTTTCAAACATGTATAACTTGTATACAAAATATACTTTCACATGATGGGTTCATAGACCAAAACATACTTTCACATAATTGGCTCATAGACCAAAACATACTTTCACATAATTGGCTCATAGACCAAAACATAACTTCAAATATAGCATTATACTTTCACAAACAAGTTAGAAATAATAATCTTGCATATAATTTCACATATAGAAATTTTTATAAGAAATCTTGAAAATACTTACTTGCCATGTACCCCAGAATGGGTAAAAATACTGCATGTACTCACCTCATATATTGCTAGTGGATTGACTACTCGTTCCTTGCATTTATACTCTTTCAACTCCCAATTACTTGACTTGCACCTATATGTAGTATATGATACATTAATTTACATTATAATTGACTCTATAACATATTAGAGTCCTTATTATACCATTAGAGGTCGGAACGAGTGTATATCTTTTAAGTATTTAACTTTAGATGAGTCGTATTCAATACGTACACTACAATATTACCATTGAGGGGTCGTATTCCACATTAAAAATTTATTCCACCACTTTTAAACCATTTTGGACATGTACTTAAAGTTTGGGATCATTTGGACATGTCTAGCAAGTTTCGGAGTCCAAAAACCCCTGTTTGAAACACACGACTCGTGCAAAATTCATGCCTAAAAGAGCACGACCCGTGTTTGCTTTAAATAACAACATATTTTGAGGTGCAGGGGGAGCACGAGTCGTGCATAATGAGCACGACCCGTGCTCTTTCTGGGCAGATTCATTTCAGTCCAATTTCAGTCCGATTTTGCACTGTAGCAGTCCGATTTTTACCCTATCACTTGCTGTTTTGACTTATTAAGAACTTGATACTTGACTTAATACTTATGGAATCATTTCATGACCAAAACCTTGAGTTTACCTCAAGTTTTAACCCATGGAATCATCCAAATCCTTGACAAATCATAGAAATCACGTTTTTGACATTTTTGGTCAAAAACTGAAATTTCTTGAAACTAGCTCTTACAACTAATTTCTTCCATCTTTTATAGTATGTTGAACTTCATAAAAACCATTAAAACCATCTTTGATCACAAGGACCCGTGAACTAGGGTTCTTGAGCAAAGATTCCTCATTTTCAAAAATTCGACAACACTTCTCAATTGAAGTGTGTTTACTTGTCATTTTTTAGTATACTTAGATGGAAATAGATCTCTGGAATCATTTCATAAACTTCATAAACCAATTGTCCAGATTCCATCCCAAGAAGACGATGAATAGTGGGTGTTCAAACTTTGATTTCTTACCTCAAATGTTTGGGAACCTTAAATTCCAGCTCCAATTCCTCGTATCCTTCCAGAAAATCACGACCTTCAGCTCTCTCCTGAAGCCTCCATAACTCTCTCATAATTTTTGAGACTTTAGGAGATATTTTCTCTTATTTATACTTCCAATATTTACATTTTCCACCCCTCAAGTTCCAACTCTTTCATTATGGCACTAAAAATCACATTTTATTACATAAAGTTCTATTCTTTACAAAAGTGGTCCTAAGACCCAAAATCTTGCAACAATGTTCCATTAACTTCCAACTTGACATTTTCTTAACATTTTTGGTCATTTTCATGTCAAATGACCATTTTGTCCTTTTTGGTCAAATTTCACTATTCATGCGGTAAAACTTCCAAATTTCACATAAACTTTTATTTCTTATATTTTTATTTCACAAATACATATTATCTTACATAATGGTCTTATAATGGGTCGAAAGACCATTTTACCCTTTTATGGTAAAATGACCAAATTACCCTTTTTCACCATTTTTCTCCAAATTCTTGGTAGTTTACCACATTTCTAAGTAATTTATTTTAAATTCTTGGTCTTTTCTTTAAGTATTTTCTCAAATATAAATTCGAGATTTTTGGGTCGTTACAACTACCTCCCCCTTATTGGGATTCCGTCCTCGGAATCATCACACAACTACTAATACCATCTTTTTTTAACCCATACTCATATTTTTATTACATCTCTTTTTACCTCATTTCCTTGATATGCAAATCTCTTAGTAAAACTCGTTCTGCAAAATAGTTTCATACTTCCATACTTTTATCAAATATAGCAGTCTACTTATAATTCTTCTCATATCTTTATTAGAACATGTGAGATTATACTCATCGGATTCTTTACTTATAAAACTTCTTTCCATGTACAATTGGTAAAGCTTTGTATTTATACAGATTTATAAACACAGTATCTTTTTTTTTTTCAATCAAACATCAATAGCTTTCTTTCTTTATATAATTCACAACATTAGTCCTTATAAACTTGTACAGTTTTACTATTGAAGTTGTTCTATTATTTTAGTCAACTTTCTTCTTAATTCACACTTTTAAGGAAAAATCATTTTTCACATACTTTTTACTCATTTCCGGTACATTATATGTATTACCTTCTCTAATACTTGTTTTATATCATTCTTTACTTGTAGTACTTTCATATTCAACATATAGTCAACTTAGATATTTATTTCATCTTCCTTTATTATTTATTAGATTTCATCCTCATTTACTCATCATACATAATGGTATCATTTCTATTACATTTTTCATCTTCTTGTGTACCCCGTGTACCATGCTCATATTATTATTTATGTTTTAGTACTTCTTTGCCAATTCTTATTTTTCACATTAGTGCTTAGTTTAGCACCTGATCTTCTGTTTACTCTTTCCTCACGGTATCTAAATTGTTTACCATGATTGATTCGAAATGTGTTTTTCTTCAATTCACTTATAGAACTTCATACATGTTGCATACTATAATTTACATTCCCATACTTACTTTACTTTTCATAATATTATTATCTTGTGGTGTATTTATGTTTCATAAACCACATTCATTAACTTCTTGACATATTCTTACAAGTTCTTAGTTGCATAATATACACATATGTATATACTTGGTTCTCTCTTGGTTTAAGAACTCAACTAGATATTTTTAACATTTTCGTCCCATGACGAATTCTTGACATAACCTTCAATTACCATTACTTCTCATTACTCTTTACTTGTTATAGTTAATGCTAAAACAATAATTTTCTTGCCTTTACATCTTTTACCATTTCTGTCATGTGTTATAAGGCTATATGCCTAACACATGTTGCTATTTTTTTCATTTAAATTCCACTTCTTTACACTATATATTTCTTTATGTCATTATATATTTCATATAAAACTTACTTCTTATGTATCTTTAGGTGATACACAATTGTCGTTTATTTTCTCGTCATCTTTTGTTCTTTTGTATTTCGAGACCGTATGCCCGATACATTATTTTACTCCTTTGCTTCATACCTTATAGTATTCTAATTAGAATACTTATTTCATAACCACTTTTATACTTTTGTACATCATATTTATATATATCCAAAAACTTACTCATGCTTTCACATTTTTAAACACATATATATACACTTCTTTGTATTTCATAGCTACTAGCCATGTACTAACCATTTCTCACAATCTTTGGATTCCTTTACCCATCATTTCTATTCGGAAGTAATAGCTTCCTGTCTATTTATTTTAGTTTTTATTTTATCTTTGATTCTTCATCTAATACTTTTTTTTTTAAATTCTCATCATCAGGTACTAGATCTAGCACCTCTTACTTAAATATTTTATTTATTCTGGGACAACTTTTAATATTCTTCTTTTAAGAATCAAATTACAAATTTACAACTCGTACTACTTCCTGTACAGTCTGCTATTACTTTACATTAATTAATATTATTTGCATAATTTGATCCACAATTACTTATCGTTACTTCTGTTCGGGTATCTCATGTATGTATATCTTCATTTGAATGCCGTTTTTTTTACAGGCCAATTCGCGCCAACAACTTCCAAATCTATATATAAATATAGCATTCAACGTATCATCTCAAAATGGTTTCCATCTGTTTATGCTGTAGTAAACAAGGCATAATATTCTTGCTTTACTTAAACTTCTTTCTTTTCGACTATGCACCATGAAGCTATTGGACTTCTGTACCGATCATCCGTCATCTTTATTTACTCTTCAGTTATCCTGCTGCTTGTCTCTTTACTTGACTCACCACTACTTACAACTTATTCAATTGTCCATTCTTTGGACACTTTTATTTATCATCTTTGTTCAATCTTGACAGTTAGTCTTCCACTCTCTGCTACAATCGTCATCTTCTATCTTCAGCTTTTCTCATAGTTTTAATATTAGCGTCTTACAACGATATTCTGCTTCCTTTATATATTTATTATTCATACATCTTTTAAAAATTTTGAAATTTTAATGGTCATGCCCAAGGCACACCACCTGCTTGCATTAAACTCTTCTTTACCACTCTTTTATTTTTTTACAATTCTATGTACTATCAGTTTACTCTGCTTAAAATTTTCATTCTTCATGTAAGAGTCTTACAACTCCTATATAGGTAATCAATACCCATATATCCTCTTTAAATTACTCTTATTCATACTTTTTCTCGCCTTGACATGCATATATTTTAATATCCTTCAATTTGTCTAAGAAATATTATTTATCACTTTATTTCTTTTACTTGACCATATTAAGTGGTATATTTATATACCCACTGCATTAGCTTTTAATACTCATAACCTTACCCACCAGAATACCATAATTCCTTTGTGATTCCACCAGCCTCAATACATACCATGTGATTATGATAATACGGGCCCATATTACCATAATCACCTATACATATTGATTCTGCTGTTACCACAAGGTTTCATGGGATACTGGTTCCTTAACATATTAACACCATTATATGTACACGATAATCACTACTAAAATCTTACTACTTTATAAACATAGTCTTTAATAAATTTAGACGGTTATGGAAAATATCATATAATTTTCCTAACGGTCAAATCTTTAATCACTTTAAACGTTAACTTAACACTTCTTAGTGTTATATATCCACTTATTTTAAATAATACATAATGTCTTAATCATTTAAGACACCATATAGCATACTTTCATGAACTAGCATACCTATAGCATGAGTTTAAGCCTAGGAGTGGAACAAGCCAATCCTAATTCGCTTAAACTATGACTCTGATACCAACTTGTGACACCCTATTTTCACTGTTTGCAAATACCATGGTTTTTCGTATAAATACTTGAGTACAAAAATACGGTTTATCAAAAACCGATTATTTACATCTTTAAAACTGTGGGTGTTACAAATCCATACCAAATCTAACCATAGTAAGCAATAAAAGGATTAAACCTTGCGTCCAAGATAGGAGCTAACTCAAGCTCCACTCCAGCTAAACTTCATCCCATTTATAGCAATTTACTTTAATCTGGAATACATGGCAAAACATAGAATACGTAAGACAAAAATGTCTCGTGAGTTACATGAGTTTTAGACTCAAACCTTTAACTTCTTTTTCCAACTTTTATAAAATTTATATCATAAAACTTCTGTCAAAACTTTATAGTATTAACATACTATAACTTTTTTACTTCATCTAAATCATTTCATAACCTACTTTGGAAAAATAACATTTTTCACAACTTTATAGTAGTAACATACTATAATTCTTTACTTTTCAAAATCACTTCATAATATACTTTACAAAAATAACATCTTCCAAAACTTATAGTAGTATCATACTATAACTCTTTACTTTTCAAAAATAGCTTCTTTCTTACTTTCTTTGACTGGTTATATAAGCTTGCTGGATTTTTATACTTAGGGCTTTAATCACCATAGGTGATACCCCAAGTCTCTATGGCTAGAAGGAACGGATCAATCCTCACCATAGAATTGCTGAGGCGATCTACTTCGCGATGGGGCTTGTCCCCAGTAGACCCCTTACCTAACCCGGGTAGGTTGGAACATAGTTCTCTTACTAACGCTGCTTGCTACAATTACCAGTCATACAAAAACTTGCTGCTTGCTTGAACATTTCTCATAAACACATAAATTGTGGCTAGGTGCCAAACTACATCATTTTATGTCTTTATGGCTAGATGCCAAATATAGCTTTCATCACATAATTTTCATATGTTTAAAAATTATAACTTTCGTCACATATGTAAAAATATGTTTTTATAACAATCTAAGCTTTATGTTAAATCATACTTTTCAACATCTTATGGCTATATGCCATTCATACTCGAAAACATATATAGTTTGTAACTAAAACATACTTCTTAAACATCTTGTGGCTATATGCCTATCCATACTTTCAAACATGTATAACTTGTATACAAAATATACTTTCACATGATGGGTTCATAGACCAAAACATACTTTCACATAATTGGCTCATAGACCAAAACATACTTTCACATAATTGGCTCATAGACCAAAACATAACTTCAAATATAGCATTATACTTTCACAAACAAGTTAGAAATAATAATCTTGCATATAATTTCACATATAGAAATTTTTATAAGAAATCTTGAAAATACTTACTTGCCATGTACCCCAGAATGGGTAAAAATACTGCATGTACTCACCTCATATATTGCTAGTGGATTGACTACTCGTTCCTTGCATTTATACTCTTTCAACTCCCAATTACTTGACTTGCACCTATATGTAGTATATGATACATTAATTTACATTATAATTGACTCTATAACATATTAGAGTCCTTATTATACCATTAGAGGTCGGAACGAGTGTATATCTTTTAAGTATTTAACTTTAGATGAGTCGTATTCAATACGTACACTACAATATTACCATTGAGGGGTCGTATTCCACATTAAAAATTTATTCCACCACTTTTAAACCATTTTGGACATGTACTTAAAGTTTGGGATCATTTGGACATGTCTAGCAAGTTTCGGAGTCCAAAAACCCCTGTTTGAAACACACGACTCGTGCAAAATTCATGCCTAAAAGAGCACGACCCGTGTTTGCTTTAAATAACAACATATTTTGAGGTGCAGGGGGAGCACGAGTCGTGCATAATGAGCACGAACCGTGCTCTTTCTGGGCAGATTCATTTCAGTCCAATTTCAGTCCGATTTTGCACTGTAGCAGTCCGATTTTTACCCTATCACTTGCTGTTTTGACTTATTAAGAACTTGATACTTGACTTAATACTTATGGAATCATTTCATGACCAAAACCTTGAGTTTACCTCAAGTTTTAACCCATGGAATCATCCAAATCCTTGACAAATCATAGAAATCACGTTTTTGACATTTTTGGTCAAAAACTGAAATTTCTTGAAACTAGCTCTTACAACTAATTTCTTCCATCTTTTATAGTATGTTGAACTTCATAAAAACCATTAAAACCATCTTTGATCACAAGGACCCGTGAACTAGGGTTCTTGAGCAAAGATTCCTCATTTTCAAAAATTCGACAACACTTCTCAATTGAAGTGTGTTTACTTGTCATTTTTTAGTATACTTAGATGGAAATAGATCTCTGGAATCATTTCATAAACTTCATAAACCAATTGTCCAGATTCCATCCCAAGAAGACGATGAATAGTGGGTGTTCAAACTTTGATTTCTTACCTCAAATGTTTGGGAACCTTAAATTCCAGCTCCAATTCCTCGTATCCTTCCAGAAAATCACGACCTTCAGCTCTCTCCCGAAGCCTCCATAACTCTCTGATAATTTTTGAGACTTTAGGAGATATTTTCTCTTATTTATACTTCCAATATTTACATTTTCCACCCCTCAAGTTCCAACTCTTTCATTATGGCACTAAAAATCACATTTTATTACATAAAGTTCTATTCTTTACAAAAGTGGTCCTAAGACCCAAAATCTTGCAACAATGTTCCATTAACTTCCAACTTGACATTTTCTTAACATTTTTGGTCATTTTCATGTCAAATGACCATTTTGTCCTTTTTGGTCAAATTTCACTATTCATGCGGTAAAACTTCCAAATTTCACATAAACTTTTATTTCTTATATTTTTATTTCACAAATACATATTATCTTACATAATGGTCTTATAATCGGTCGAAAGGCCATTTTACCCTTTTATGGTAAAATGACCAAATTACCCTTTTTCACCATTTTTCTCCAAATTCTTGGTAGTTTACCACATTTCTAAGTAATTTATTTTAAATTCTTGGTCTTTTCTTTAAGTATTTTCTCAAATATAAATTCGAGATTTTTGGGTCGTTACAGTTTTTGCTTTCCAATGATAGCTACATATGTGCATGACGAATTCCTTCTGTGATTTGCTCAAATTCTTGCAATTTTGACGTCAAATGGCATCATCTCTTGCCACTCTACCGTTCTTTATATCACACAAAACATCTTGAATCCAAAAACCTAGATTCTACTTGAACAATCTTGTTTCAATTTCTAAACAACCACTTGAAAAGACACCATCTTTGTGGAAGAGTCTGAAGCCACAAATGGGGAGTTTCGACGGTAATTTTTGGAAAAACCATGTTCGATTTTTCCGAGTCAAGCTCTAGTGAAGAAAAGGAAAGAGCTTCGTTTCGACAACGTGATTCAACAAGACAAGAAGCTGAAACTAGTTATGAAAATCAGAAAATCATACTAAGTCAACCCGATATAGTTATGGCAACTTCGTGATTTAGGTAGGTTTAGAAGAGCATTAGGCCTTTAAAAATGCAGATGGTTCATCGCACTATTGAGAAAGTTTCCTGGTGTATTTGAATCGTAGAAGAAGGCGTTTACTTACCGCTTTTCCATTTTGAAATTTCGTTTTTGAACATCTACTTCATTTGGGTCAATTTTGAAGATCTACAATATTGTGCAATTAAAAATTCTACCGTCTGAATGCAGTTTGCTTAGAGATTGGAGTTGGACAAAATCTTGTTTCCTTAAAACTTTTGTTTCCGGAGTTTTAAACATATGGTGTGGTAGCCGGCGGGTTGGAGGTGGTTTCCAATGAGTTGGAGGTGGTTATTGGCGGGTGAGAGAGAGAGAGAGAGAGAGAGGAAGGACTTTATTTTTATTTTTATTTTTATTTTTTAATTTCTTAAATAATTAATATCTTAAATAAAAAAGAAAAATAAATTAAAAATAGTAATTTTAGTCTTTTGACATGGATCAGAGACCTTGAGTGTTAACTTTATGCAACAACCATCAGTATGAAATTTTAAAACTTGGAACAGAACTGAAAAAAAAAAAGATAAACCACATGGACCAAAACTGTAATTTACTCTATATTATTTGTTCGCTTTCTAATATAAAGAATATAATTGTCTCTTACAATCAATTTTCTCCCTGAATCCTGGGCTCCTTTGAATTAGTGTCAAAAGATCCTTTTACGATTGCATTCAACACATTACTAAATCGCAAAGCTAAAAAAACAAAGAAAAAGTGTTACTAGATAAAGGTCACACTTTTTTTACTGATAAAGTGGGAGGTTTCATTTCTCGTTCCCTTTAACGGCAAAATTAAAGCTTGTGAGGCACTATCTATTCCTATATGATCGATATAAGTTTAAGAGGTGAGGATCCAAGACTGATATCGGGACAAAAATCATTTCACTTGCCGATTAACTAGAAATAAAAAGTTTCTCAAAATCCATCAAAGAGTATACATTTAATTCGTTTATCCTCAGATTTCCTGTTAAAAGTTTAATTTTCAACAAAGAAAATAACGTGATGATCCGAAAGAAAAACCTTTTAAGGTTTTAAACATGAACGCAATGAGAGACCATCATCATCATTTTTACTTTTATGGGCAACGGTGGAAGTGTAAAGTTTTCCATAAGTAGAGAGATTGGCTCCATGCCCCCCGGGTCCATGCAGCAGAACTTGTCATTTTGGCACATAAATGATAACGGCCCCACATTTTGTAGCTGGCAAATTACCATCCGTTGATGGGCCTTTCCAAACACCACAAGGCTCATTAGTCATTATGATCAGTTTTTATGTTGTTTCAGTTTTACTCACTGACCACGTTGTGTTTATTTTATTTATAATTATTATTTCGAAATTTGAATGGTCAATATCATCGCAGTGCTTGAATGGGTCAGTACTTGCTATCATTGAAACAAATTATACAATATACGTATTAGTGCAATGTTATCGATCTTTTAAAAGTGACATATCAACTTTCGTATGTACGTCTATATCAAAATTGTATGAACACTTTTTTGAAGTCATTATTGAGATTTCAGTCATTTTTATATTTTTTTAATAAATATCTTTGGTCATTTATAAATAACTTAATAACACATGAACTTAAATATGGTTATTTATAATTTAAATAAACTGAAAGCTGATGACCAAATCAATAGAAATAGATCTCTTAACCAAAGAAGAGTAGTATGGAACACAAATGGATATGCTTCCAACGAAAATGATGTAATTTATTTGTGTATGTATTAATTAGTTGCGGTAGGTCAATATGTATAGTGTTTATGTATTTGTATTTTTTTTATTGATTTGTATATCTATGTTTAAAAATGGTAAATTTGTAGAAAAGTCATTAAGTTTAAACGATATTTTGATTTTGACACTATGTTTATTTTTTGGCAGTTAAGTCACCAAGTTTTCCAATTTGTTGCAATTTTGACCATTTAGTTAGTCAAACTGGTTGTATGTTGACATGACATGGCACATGTTAGTCTTTAATGACGTGGCGTTAAAATTACGCCGACATGACCACAATTTCTTTAAAAATAATATTTAAAAACTATAATTATACGTGATAAAGGATTTTTTTAAGGATATAAATAAAATATTTTAAAAATAAGATGATATATGGTGATTGTATATTTTGTAAACTGATAATTATAGAAAGAAATTCAAAGCATATTATTAAATGTTGATTTGAAAGTAAATTATAGCTCATATATGAGTGAATTAGTTAATTGGGTTATTATATATCTTCATAGTCAATTGTGTGTAACCTTGTAACTCAACCATGTTTATTAGATCTAATCAATTAATAGCTGAGATAATTCTTTTATATTTGAATTAAAGAAATTGAAAATTAATTCTAATATAAGAAAACATATTTTCAATGGTAAATAAGTAAAATCGGGTGAGAATTTTAAAAGGCAGGAACGAGATTTTCATATACCCACTTAAACCCTCCCGCGATTTCGACTACCTTAAGCTAAGAAATTGGAATTTCAAAAATTAAACTTAGATAAGAGATTAGATGATAATAATCATCAACAAAATCACATTTTATTCTCATATACATTGATTCATCCATTGAAGTGTTTCAAAAGAATACACCTTGCAATCAGATAGGGTTTTCAACATTTGCAAACGGATTATGAAGAAAATGGAAAGAAACCAACGATCAAGCTCAAAAAATGCAAGAAAATTGGAAGCCCAAGTTCCAAAATACGGCTGGGACGACACTCAATTTAGACGAGGATGATGACTTCGTATCTCCTCCAACAGGTATGAAATTGCCAAATTTTAAGAATGAGTACAAATTTCATTTACATTTATTAACTTGTAAATACAAGAAATTTTGTTTAATTAAAATAAAAAATGAGTATAAATTTTGTTTTTAAACATATTATCCGAAAACTAGTATTGTATCTTCCTTATCAAAAAACCGCTGTATATTTACCTTGATTACTTGTTACAAAGAGTTTATGGACTGTGTCTCTTCATGATTAGATTATATTCTAAGAAGAATGTGTTTGAGTTTAGTTTTGAGTAGAATGTTTGAGCAGTAACCACATGCATTGTTTTTTTTTTAAATGAATTTTGAATATAACATATGTACGATGTACTATTAATAGATTAAAATTTTACCATAATGTGTTTGTGTTTAGTTTGTAATACAATGCTTCATATGCAGAACATACACCATTCTTTAAAAAAAATAACATATGAAAATTTCATTTGTTATGATAGTATATGGTGTTTATTTCATACCGCATACTAGTATTTTACAGTCTATCCAGAATGTGTTTGTGGTTAGTTTGGAGTACAAAGTTGTAACTTTTATGACATACACCATTCTTTAAAAAGTGTGTTGGTGTTTGGTTTTGAATACAAGGTTTGAAAAGTTACAAAACACACCATTCTTTAAAAAAATTGTTTTGTTTATCACATATGTACCATGTATTAATACATTGCATTTTGAAAGTATATTGTTATTTCTTACATATGGTTATTTCATACATTATGTGTAGAATGTGTTCGTGTTTAGTTTGAAATACATAGTTTGTAATGTTACAACATACACCATTGTTTGTAAAATAACACTTGAAAGTATATTGCAATATTGTGAAAGAATAGTGTATGGTTTAACCATCAAATTACAACACATTGACACATTCTGCCCATAATATGATGACTAGAAATTTAGGTTACATTATGGTGTATCTGGAATGGAAATATTTGTACAAAAAGAAAAAAAAGAAACCAACGCACATATGTTGTATATACGAGAAAAAATATTATGTGTAGAATGTAATTTTGGAACTTGATTTAAGTGCATTAATTTAAATTAAAGAACATATTCTGGATCGAATAGAAACATATATTACAAATTTTATGAATATTCCAATGAATTGAATGTCTATTCTACCCAGAATATGTTTTTTATTTTTTTTATTCTGGTGAGCATATAAATCTATCATATACAGATATTGTATTTGCCAATTAAGATGACAAAATAATCTTTTAATATTCCTTGTTTACTGAAATTTATTTACTTATTGTATACAGGTACTAAATTACTTAATCAAAGCATGGTAGAAATTAGAAATGGAACAATATCAAACAAAAAAAAAAACTAAAGTCTTGTCCACCGATGTTGTAGATTTAGGGAGTCGAAGCACAACCAAAGCAAAAAAGAAAAAAGGTATTCAAAGCAGTAGGAAAGATAATGAAATTAGATAAAAAAGAAAGTTCGAAAAAATGCCAGTTTATTTGAAGTTAAAGGGTAAAATGAGTGACATTCAAGACAAAGAATAATGATAAGAAAAAAGAAAAAACAAAGAAGGTGAAACCTATAGTCCTGGTTTTAAGGAGAATGAGTACAAGGATGACTCGTGGGAGAATTCGTGAAGCAGTTTCCAATTTATCACCACAACAAAAGCAAGCGGTTGAGAAGATGAAATTAGGAACTTTATTGAGAACAGGTATTGATAGTTTACAAGGTTTATTTAACTATTATTTACTTGACTCGTAGAATGATGCCAATGACAAATTAACATCGCAAAATACAACTATATTGGTCACAAAGGAATTAATTTATAAGATCATGGGATTCGAGCCATCTAGAATTTATGTGGACTCGGGAATATGGGGGTCCGGGGCAGCACCCCTGCCGGGGTCAGTGGACTGGGTCAAGGAGCCGCCCTTGTGGGGTGCGGGAAGCGCCCCGACCCAAAATCGATTTCTTATAGAGAAAGATGGATCCGTCATTATTTTCCCGGAGAAAATCCATAGTTGCGATTTTTCATTTGAGATCCGTTTTTCCCTTAGACAATCGTCATCTTCCTCATATATAATGAAAGATTGACGTTGCAGAAGTTGGTACATACAGAAACACTAATTTCTTCTCTTTAGTTCATTTGTATATTCAAAAACGCAAATGATCAATGTATTCTGTGTTTTTAAATTCTGAGAAGGCCTGTATTTAGAATTGCATTTTTGGATTATCCCAATATCTGAATTCGTGAAACCCCAGGCTACGATCGGATTATAGATTCCGAAAAATGTTTGTAAACAATCCAAATAATTGTTCTAAGTTATAATTGTTATTTTGAATTCCAAATTCTAACGCAAGCTAGACGATTGGCTGACGAAAAATGTACTACAAAATTTCAAGGACAATATGGACCACGTGTGAAAAACATGATGTTTAAATGCCAATTGCCACACGAATACTAAATGATACAAAAGTATTTTAGGCAAGAAAATAAGTGAGAACCGTCGTTTTTTTCTTTCAAAAAATGGCAATTATTATGTTCTATACTAGTTGGTCTTATATTTTTCTCTTCAAAATATGGACGCAAGAGTAAGGAGGACTGTTCATTTTTTTTTTAACAGCAAGTCCTCGTAAGATCGAAATTTTTGTGATTTGAACATGAGATCTCTCTATTGTAAAGAAATTCTTTTTTCAAGTAATCACTACCCATCATAATAATATGAGAAAATGGTTTGCTTAATGCTGCAAAAAACCGAAAGATCTAATTTATTTTTGTTTAAACACCTTTGTTTTCACAAACCCAATAAAGGGGAGTATCAGATATATACACATTAACTATGGTAGCGACTAACCAAATTTATTTTGTGAATGTGAATTCATTTATATAAAATCAATAATGCACATCCTCATTTATCACTCCCTCATATTTATGTTCATATGCAACGAACAGAATGGCGAATGCATGACAAATGGTTTCCTTCTTTTTGCACACAATTACTTTGCTAGCTGTACCAAGAAAAAAATTACAACTGAAAATAACTTATCGTTAGCCGATCTAAATTATACGAAAAATAAATATATTTTTAGTTAAGTTTATTTTTGAAAAAAACACATATGAAAATTTAATTATAAAATAGCGCACTTAGTCACTTAAAACGTAATTTATTTTATAGGAATAGTTTCAAATGAGAACCATTAAAAATTGAGAACTAAAATAACTAATCTAATTCGTACATTACTTTGATCCAACTGTTGTGAGGTTTGATCATCTATAACGCGTTCAAATTAGTTAACCCCTTATAATACACAATCATCCGATGAATTACTTCTAGAGCCGGGATTGGTTATTATGATTTTTAACCTTTTAATAGTTCTCACTTTAATCATTTCATATATATATATATATATATATATATATATATATATATATATATATATATATATATATATATATATATATATATATATATATATATATATAGAGTAAAGTTCAATTGAGAACCTAAAAAAGCCTAGGAACCTAAGAACCTATTTTATGAACTTTTTTTCTACACAATATTTTTCAAAAAAAAATATACCAAAAGTTTTGTTATGATGCATCTAGAAGATATCAAAAAAAAATTCAAAAAAAATCATTTTTTTAATTTTTTTTCATATGGGTTTAGGGTTTAGGGTTTAGGGTTTAAGGTTTAGGGTTTAGGGTTTAGGGTTTAGTTTTCGGGTTTAGGGTTTAGGTTTAGGGTTTAGAAATCTCTTAGACACTTTAAATAAAAAAATTGGATGCAAAAAAATCATTTTTTTATTTTTTTTTCATATGGGTTTAGGGTTTAGGGTTTAGGTTTAGGGTTTAGGGTTTAGGGTTTAGAAATCTCTTAGACGCTTTAAATAAAAAAATTGGATGCAATTTTTTTTTAAAAATATTGTGTAGAAAAAAAGTTCCTAGGTTCCTAGGTTTTTTTAGGTTCTCTCATGATCTCGACCCTATATATATATATATATATATATATATATATATATATATATATATATATATAGATAAAAGTTCAATAGAGAACCAAAATAAAACAAGGAACCAAGGAACCAATCGTGAGCGTCGGAATTCAAATGATCGACGGCCGGAGATAATGTTGTAATTTTCTTAATTGAACGCACATGTAGCGGATAATTCCAAAAAACCCACTTCGTTTTTTATTTGTTTTTTATTTTTAGAGCTCATTTTTTTATCGAAATAAAAAATCGAATATATCAAAATTCATAATTTTTTATTCTCTTTCAATAGACATCCATATCAATATAGTAAAAACGAAAAAAAAATATTCAAAAATCTTGTTCAGATTCACAACACTTAATCAATGTGAATCTGAACTATAACAAGTGTTATAGAAGATTATTCACATGTGAATGATCATTGAAATTATATTTTTCAACAATAATTGATCATTCAATAACAACTCATGTGAATTTAAATAAACTTTTAGATTTGCATTGTGAATTTGACTAAATTCATATTGAATTTAAGTAATTTCATTTATATTCTTTACAATTTCAACATTTTGATAATGTACAATTGAATTAACTAAGATTCACAAATTAATTTACTTAAAGTTACACATGAATGATAAAAAATTATTGAAAAAAATCAGGTTCAATGATCATTTATATGTGAATTAATATGTATTAAACTAGATGCATACTATTTTGAACCTTTTGATCATACACAAATGAATTAATTCAGATCCATAAATGAATTTGCTTAAAATTCACATATGAATGATAAAAAATTGTTGAAAATCAGGGTACAATTACCATTTATATGTGAATTAACATGTCTAAAACAAGAAGCAGTTAAAATTCGCAATGTGAATATAAACTGTATTAAATTTGTATGGAAGATATTTCTCATGTAAATGATCAATAAATTCAATTTTTTCAATAATTGTTAATCATTCAATAACAACTTATGTAATTTAAAAATATTTTTAAATTCAGATGTGAATTCAAGAAAAATCATTAATGTTTTTACTATCTCAATGTTTTAATATCATATACAATTGAATTAACTGAGATTCATAAATGATTTACTTAAAATTCACATGTGATTGGTAAAGAATTATTGAAAAATTTGGATAGATTTGTCATTTAGATGTGAATGAATATATCTAAAACAATGCACTTCAGTTCAGTTCAGGTTCACAAGATGAATTTGGACGAACTTGAAGTAAAAAAATAACAAAAAATTTTGTATATCAATATGGATCTCTATATATCTAAAACTAGACGCACACTATTTTTGACATTTTGATCATACACAAATGAATTAATTTAGATTCACAAATTAGTTTGCTTAAAATTCACATGTGGATGATAAAAAATAGTTAAAAAAGTCAGGTACAATTACCATTTATATGTGAATTAACATGTATAAAACAAAAAACAGTTAAAATTCACAATGTAAATATAAACTGTAGTAAATTTGTATGGAAGATAATTCACATGCAAATAGTCATTGAATTCAATTTTTTTCAATAATTGTAAATAATTCAATAACAACTCATGTAAATTTAAAAACATTCTTAGATTTAGATGTGAATTCAAGAAAAATCACTTATATTTTTACTATTTCAACGATTTGATGTCATATACAATTGAATTAACTGAAATTCAAAATGATTTCCTAAAAATTCACATGTGATTGGTAAAAAATTATTGAATAAATCGAATAGAATTGTCATTTATATGTGAAGGAATATATATCTAAAACAATACAGTTCAGTTCAGATTCGCGTGGTGAATCTGGACGAACTTGAAGTATAAAAAAACAAAAAAATTTGTATATCAATATGGATGTCTATTTAAAGAGGATGAAAAATTATGAATTTTGGTATTTTTAGTTTTTTTTTTTTTGAAAAAAGAATAAGCTTAAAAATTAAAAAAACACAAAAAACGAAGTGAGTTTTTTGCTATAATCTTCTACATTGACATCTAACTAGTAAATGTACATCATTTTTTATGGCCGTAGATCTTTTGCATTCCTACCACACGATTGGTTCCTTGGTTCCTTGTTTTAAATTGGTTCTCTATTGAACCCAACCATATATATATATATATATATATATATATATATATATATATATATATATATATATATATATATATATATGAATTTACGTAGCAAGAAGGTGGTTCCTATGACCCACCTATTTTTTTAATTTGTAGAAATAGTTGTATATATAAAAAAAATGAGGAACTACCTTATAATTTTTAGAGACCTACCTTATATATTTTGAGGAAAATAATGGCTTAAATGTTTGAGCCGATAAAATACCAGTCCACTTAAAATAGCCTATTTTCACAATTTAGTTAAAATTTACACATTCAATCCATTTAAAATTCAACAAAAAAGGAAAATAAATTTTAAAAAAAATGCAACATGACTACAGGAAATGATCGCGTCACAATCTGCACTTCGCCTCATTGCTTGTCGCTTGATTGACAATCGCTTTAAGTCAGACGACCCTAGCATTGTCCGACCACCGTCCTGAACCCCTAACGCAACAAAATGGGCGATCAATTTTTGAGTGATAATTAAGTGTTATATATTGAAAAAAGTGTTTTAGAAAGTATCGATAATGACACAATTATGAAATATTTCAATATACAAAACTTCGTCGGATACAATTATAAGAACTTCAATATAACTCTTATTATTTTTTTATAGGGAACCACATGATTTTCGCTTCTAAATTCACCACTATATATATATATATATATATATATATATATATATATATATATATATATATATATATATATATATATATATATATATATATATATATATATATATATATATATATATATATATATATATATATATATATATATATATATATATATATATATATCTATATAGGGTCCCGTTCCGGTGAGGACTCTTTTTTCGGTGAGGACTCGTAAGGACACCTTAAAAAAATTTTAAAAAAATTTTAAAAAAATACAAATCATAAAATCAAGAATAGTACTATATCATGATCCAAAAAAAATTGGAAAAAAAAATTTGGATCATGGAGAAACAGTAATGATACACAAAAAATTTTATTTTGTGCATCATTGTTTCATTATAAAAAAAAATAATGATCCACAAGTTTTTTTTCGAATTTTTTTTTCTCCAACATAGTACTATGATCCATTTTATTACTTATATTTTTGTTTTATTTTTTTTCAATTTTTTTAAGGTGTCCTCACGAGTCCTCACTTTAAGAAGTGTCCTCACCGGATCGCTTATATATATATATATATATATATATATATATATATATATATATATATATATATATAGAGTGAGAGTTAGGATATATTAAAAACTATAATTATTGTGTGGACGTAAGACCCAATCAGAAGCCTAGAATCACCAAGGGTAGTTTCGTAAGTTAGTATATAATTTAATTAATTAAATCTAAATTAAAACCTACAATTAAGGTAAATTTACCTATATCTATAGTAATTGACCTATAATTAGGGTAACAAAAATCATTCCCTCCTTTTATTTAGAATCTACAGTTATCTCTTATTATAATACCACGATCAGCCTTATGCAACCATCGTCGGTCACCATACAGCCACCGCCGGTCACCACTGACCGGTCTGCACATCAACCTGTTATCACCAACATTACAAAAACTCAAGCAAGATCCATAAACTCGTTGTGATTCCAGGTTCAACCTCGGTTGAATCTCGATTGAAATTATTGCGGGTTGCGATTCCAGTTTTGATTAGCAATTTTCGATTGATTCTTTGCGACTGGTAGCAAGCAATTTGGGATCCAGGTTCGTATTGTAGGTTTTTCTAGGAGTTGCCGGTCACGATTCCAATTTGTTTAGGTTTGTATTTTTTTGATTTCTCCTGATCGACTAATTCTAGTCTCCTATTTTTGAAACCCAATTACTAGAATTGACGATTTCTAGTATTTGCGATTTATGTGAGGTGGAGATATATCAATTACAGGAGGTTGGTGTTCGATTATATTTTTTGATTAGTAGAATTGACGATTCCTATTTTTTTGATTTCTCCTGATCAACTTCAAGCTTGGATTGGATAACATAACATTGTTGAAGTTGGAGTTTGATTACATTTACAGGTCATATTTGATCAGCATGTTAGGTATTTGTCTATCTTATTTCAGTTTTCACATTTATTTCATTTGTGTAATTAGTATATGTAACATACCATGTCAAATTCTAGTATAATGTTTTGTGTAATTAGTATATGTTTTGTGTAAGTAGTATATGTAACATACCATGTCAAATTCTAGTAGAATGTTTCTGTATGAGTTTGTAATTCTAGGATCAATGTTATGGATCATTCTAACATGTGAGAATATCATTCTAATGTTTCAGGGTAATTCTTTGTGCATTCAAAACACACGAGAAATCAAGAAGAAGCCCTAAAGTTTGGTTTCAAGGCAGACATTCTGACAGAATGTCATTCTAGTAACTGTGTATATTCTGTCAGAATGATCGTATATTCTGTCAAAATGAATGTATATTCTGTTAGATTCTAATATATTATTCTAGTCATGTTGATGTTACACAATACAATGTAAATATCATTTTTTAATTCATTCTAATAGAATGTTTAATTTACTTTCATATAAATCTGATTTTTGTATAATTTTGTAATTTATATAAGCATGATTTTGTAATTTATTCTACCAGAATGGTTAATTTACTTTCAAATTTGCAGTATCATTCTAATGTATGTTTTTGTAATTTATTTTAATAGAATATAAATGATTAAGAACTCGGATGAAGAATCAAAATTGAAGTTTGAATTTAAAAAGAAATTCGAATTTGAATTTGAAATAAAATTTAAATTTGAAATTTAATCCCATGAAAATCTCACATTCCATATTTGTAAAAACATAAAATGTCTATATTACCCTTTAGAATGATATAATTGGAAAGTATATAATTTTTTAATTAAAAAAAATCAATATTCTGTAATTAATCACAACCATTGATCATTTGAATTCTACGCACCAGATTTGTCCTTACGACCACACAATAATTGTGGTTCTTAATGTAACCTAGCCATATATATATATATATATATATATATATATATATATATATATATATATATATATATATATATATATATATATATATATATATATATATATATATATATATATATATATATATATATATATATATATATATATGCTTAAAAAAAGATTTTTTGAATTACTCCAACGATCACTTTCCAACGGCTATATGCCGTTCCCACAGAGACAGCCCCAGGACGCAAGACAACGAGAACGCGGAGGGGGATGGGGTGTTTACCGCGTCCCCCGATAGTGAGGTGGCAGAATACAAGGATGCGTCCTTCCTATACCCCATTGCCTAGAGACCTAGGATACAAAAAAAAATAAGATAATAATCAAATGAGATCAAAACTCATAATTTATTACACAATAGTAACATTAATCCGTTTATTAATGACGAAAGGAATAACTAGTTGATTAAAATATAAAAATAAAAAGTTGGTACCAAGTAGAAAAGTCTATCCTACATAAAATGAAAGGAAAAAAGAACAAATTTGATACGTGACACTAAAAATAATATAAGTGGGATAACATAATGTTGGAATACGATAGCATAAAACAAACGCAGCGAAAACTTAAAACAAAATCGTATTCAACCAGGATCACAGAATCATGCACACTTTTGTAACTGTAAAATCAAGAGGGTTCAAGACATACCTTTTAAATCTCAAATCTGATTTTGTTAGGATGACGAGAGCCCAAAGTAGAACTCCTCTAATGTAATCGCACCCAAGACAACGATCCAGCACCCGTTGATGTAGTATATACATTTGCTTGAAGTTTTAGCACATAATACTTAGGGTTTTGAAAGAAATCGGCCGTATACCGAGGGGTGGGAGGAGAGTGACGAAAATTAGGGTTTTGGTAGCCCTTACAACTTAGATCTAGGGTTGTATTTATAGTGCTCCTCATCCTTATCCCCTCCCTTGTGGATATTTCACTTTAGTCCTTTATCCTTACTAAGTTTCTAATTAATATACCTTTACTTTGGTATATTAATAAACTTAACCATTAAGTTTCTAATTAATATACCTTTACTTTGGTATATTAATAAACTTAACCCCTCAAGTTTATTTTCGATCTCTTTTAGCTAAATCGTCTCTTGCGTGTAACCCAAAAGGACCCTACTATTTATAATAATATTACCAACTTGTTATAACGATGGACATATAACCAACAGTCTCCCACTTGCACTTGTTATAACAACTATATGGTCTAATATTCATTAACCTAGTAAGGTGTATGTCATCCTAGACAAGTGCCGTGTTCATCTAATGAAACAGCCCTTAGGCAAGTGATCAAATATTCCTTTGTTCTACAAGATATCCATATGAACGTCTGACATGGAATTCTGTCAGTCTCAAACATTCAAGATTATGCTTCCTGATAGAGATTTGTGATGACCACAACAAACTGCACTTATTGATTCTATATCAATTCAGTTCGAGTACGGCCGTACATTTGCTGTCAACACCAAATCATCGAGGGGCCCACGGATATCGCTTCTCCTGTTAGGGCAGAAGGAACAAATAAACTTTGACTACACGGATCTCGCCCCCTCATCATGTCATATCTGGACATTCCATGTATAGCTGCCAGTTACGGACAACGTTGGAGAAAACCAAGACATAACAGACTGCAGGACTAAGAATCAATGCATCTCCGCTTGAAGAATATAAGATATTACCATCTTAGAATTACTCGTGACACATTCCATGAAGTAATCTCTAAGTACAGGTTACTCCAATACTTAATCCCTATTAAGTACACATGAGAATTAGCGCATCTCTATGCTATGTCCATCTCTATGGACAATTTACTAATTCCTCATGTCAGCCTTGAATCAATACTTACTCCTAAAAGTATGACCGACTGTGGACGTTTTGAATAATAAAATAATTATTCAGGAAGTCAATAAAACATGCAAAATTGGAACACAATGATAAACTAATGAAATGACTGCCTTCATGCATATATTAAGTTCTCCACATAATAATCTTCAAAACAAATAGAGTTTCACATTGCTTGAGTTTCAAACACAAATCAAACTAAATTAAATACACTTAAACCAACTCATTTGCAAATCTAATGCCCATCGACCTAGTATGAGAATCATGCTTGGCCTGAGATAACGGTTTAGTGAATGGATTAGCAAGATTATCTTATGATGTAACTCTACTAATTGTGATGTCTCCTTCTTCAACGAGCCTCCAGATATAATGGTACTTCCGGTGTATATGCCTTGTGCGCTTGTGAGCTCTGGGTTCTTTCGCCAAGGCGACTGCACCCTCATTGTCACAGAAGATCTCAACTGGACCATCAATGCTAGGAACAACACCGAGATCCCTGATGAACTTCTTCATCCACATGGCTTCCTTTGCAGCTTCATTAACTGCAATATACTCAGCCTCCATTGTCGAATCAGCTACTTTTTCTTGCTTGGTACTCTTCCAAGTTACTGCCCCACCATTCAGTAAGAACACGAATCCTGACTGCGAACAGGAGTCGTCTCTGTCGGTTTGGAAGCTAGCATCACTATAACCACTTACAGTGAGTTCTTCCATGCCCCCATAGACCAAGAACACTTCCTTCGTCCTCCGAAGATACTTAAGAATGTTCTTGACTGCGGTCCAATGATTTTCACCAGTATTGGCCTGATAACGACTTGTCATACTCAAGGCACAAGAGACATCAGGCCTTGTACATAACATGGCATACATGATCGATGTAACACCCGGCTTTTAAAACAAAACACCCCTGAAAAATTTTTCATTTAAAACCAAGGTTTCAATACATAAAACCATAACAAACGGGTATATTTTAATAAACACGGGTACAAGTGTATCAAGGAGAGTATAAAATACCATAGTCTCCTTTGAAGCCGGGCTGCTACAGACAACATCTACAAGTCCACTTCTTGAGTCACGGACTTTATCCTTACCCTTATTAGGGTTATGCTAACCTGCAGGGACATTTAACAAACGGTATGAGCTACAAAGCTCAGTGAGTAATCATATATGCAAATAACGTGTACAATAAATACATCCATATATAATCCTTTATATATGACACATATATCTATCATTTCATCTGTCAATATCAAATCCCGTTTTACAGCCTTTTCTGGCCAAATGTATATATCTTTCTGGATATCGGACCCAGACTGCTAGCCTTACTGGCTAATCGTATGTATCTTAGGATTTCATATCCTACTGCATAGCCTTACCGGCCTAATCGTGAGATCATGTGATTTTCAAATCACATCAGATTATTGTACACTTCATCACATCCAGTCTGTTATTTGCATACCTTTCAAATCATTTCTGTATTATTTCTGTCCCATCTTTCTTAGTCATACCTGACTATACCATATCTCATGACTATATAAGTCGTATCATTTGTCATGGCTATACAAGCCGTACCAAAACATTTCCAGCGTATGAATCGTAGCCCGAGGGCCGCACCGGTTTATCATAGCCCGAAGACCGCACCAGAATATCATAGCCATATAGGCCGCAACGTTTGGATATAGCATCCAATATCATAGCCACAAGTGGCCGCACCGTTTATTAACAGTTTCTTTCACGATCAATTATGGCTCACGGGTTAGCCCGCTGTTGCCTTGGCTCACGGGTTAGCCCGCTATTGCCTAGACTCACGGCTTATCCGGTCTTGTCTATATAAGTTTATATATATATATATATATATATATATATATATATATATATGTATATACATATATATATATATATATATATATATATATATATATATATATATATATATATATATATATATATATATATATATATATATATATATATATATATAGACTCACAGCTCCGTTCTTGTCTATAACAGACTCACGGCTTATCTGGTCTTGTCATATCGTAGTGTATATATATATATATATATATATATATATATATATATATATATATATATATATATATATATATATATGTATTGACTCACAGCTCCGTTCTTGTCATCGCAATGACTCACGGCTTATCTGGTCTTGTCTTTTACATATATTTTTACACTTGTCGTTTTCGTCCCTCGAAGCTGTTTCAACCTGTAACAATTTAATCATCATATATCACATATGATATCAGTGAGATTACTCACCTGGATACTAGCTGCATTTAAATCCCGGTTGTTTCTTGCCTTTGCGTGCACCACAACCATTTTGTCCCATACCTATTTATCCATTTCATATCAAATGATAATAGGTTAATAATCATTTCAATTAACTCTAATACAATAGAGTTCAATACAATATCATTATAAACAATGCCTAGTTAATAAACTTTCCGTTTACTAACTTTTTATGAATTTTACTATTTACCGAGGCATTCGAATCGATCTACAATGCCACCCGAGGGGTCGAAAACTCAATATAAAAATTTTCCAAAACTTTTCAGACCATAACGAGCCTACGGTTCAAGTTTGAGCTAAATCGGACAAGCCAAGCAAAAGTTAGCGTTTTTGATCTCCTGCCTGGCCCCTGCTTGGAGGCGCACTGCGCCTGGGCGCACCCCGCCTCGCTCCTGGGCGCACTGCGCCTGGCGCCAGTGCAGGTCTCCTGGCCAGTCGCGATTTGTGCACTGTAGCACGCAGTTTTGGCCCATTAAGTTCTCAATCCAGTCCTTAATCGTTTGGGGTTTGTTTCTAGGCTAAAACCTTATATTAAAACAAGGTTTTCAACCATTCCAAACAACTCAATCAATCAAAATGAAGGATTAGGGTTCTTAGTTCCAAAACCCCAAAACTTCAAATTCATCACAAATAACAATCTACTTCCATTTTCTTGAATTAAGTCCTTTTAGCATGACTTAATGGAAGCATTAAACCATTTAAACTACATAATCATAACTGAAATTTACAAATTTCAGTTTCTATAAAACCAAATCAAGAACACTTCAAGAACTTGGTTAAAATCAAGTTTACTAACCTTGATTAACATAGGAATCACCAATTCCAAGCTATGATTCCAATTCCTTACTTCAATTCCATGATTTCCTGCAGAAATCGCATCTTCCTTGCTCCTCCCGTTGCTGCATAAATGGCTAGTCAAAGAGAGAGTCAACTCTCTTATTTATACATCCAATTTTTACATTTTTAGTCCTAAAGTTCATTTTCTTGAACTTTGACCACAACAATCAAGTTTTATGCAGTGTTGTAAAAGTCGGCCTAGGCGGCCGCCTAGGCGCTAGGCGGACGAGTTCTGCCTACGATTAGTGCTAGGCGGTCAAGCTAGGCGGATTTGGTCAACGGCGGTCAAAATCGGGTTTAGGCGGATCTAGGCGGGTCTGGGCGGGTCTAGGCGGCCAGAATTTCAAATTTTCAAAATTCAAAATTTTCAATTTTTCAAAAAATTTCAAAATTTCAAAATTTTCAAAAACTTTCAAAATTCAAAAATTCAAAAATTTTCAAAAAAATTTCAAATTTTTAGATTTTTAAAATTTAAATTTAGTAAACTTCAAATTTTTAGAACAATAATATATATTATATATTTTATTATATTAATAAAATATATTTTATTTTATTAATAATTTCTATTTTTTATTATATATATATAAATTATAAAAATTGGTGACTAAGTTACGATTATTGCTGATTAAAATTGTCAAAAATATCATTAATGAATCTAAACATTTTGATGTTTGATGACTTACATATTTAAATACTTAGATTTGTCAAAAATTTTATGCTTATTTATTAATTTTGTAGGGACATATGTAATATTTAAATTTAAAAAAAATAAATTTTATTACAATTAATACTCCCCGCCTAGGCGCCGACTAGTCCTCGCCTAGACCGACTAGTCGTAGGCCCAGTCGACCGCCCACCTACCGCCTAGCGACTTCTACAACATTGGTTTTATGACAATAAAACTTTCATTTCTTACATTTTTACCACAACCAACAATATTTTACGGAATTGGTCCTTCACATGATCAAATGACCAAAATACCCTTTTGTGATCAAACGACCAAAATCAGTATTTATAACATTTTAAGTCCACAACTCAAAATATTATTACAAACTAAATTCCTTTCTGTCCAAATGACCAAATTACCCTTCCAAGGTAAAATGACCATTTTACCCCTTTTTATTATATTTACATAAAAAGAGTGTCTTGGCGTTACAATCGATCCCATTGCTGAAGCATATGGGATTCGACTCATTCTTTCTCGTTAATCACTAGAACTAGGACATTGGTCTCTACTCAATGTCATACCACGTTGCATAGGCACGAATCCTTTCTTGGAATCCTGCATCTTGAACCTTTTCAAGATTTTGTCTATGTATGTACTCTGGCTTAAACCAATGAGTCGCCTAGATCTATCTCTATACTGCATATCTAGTACAAAATGCATCTTTTCAAGATGATTTTCATGTTTCACTTGGCTTTGGAACTCACATAGACAACCACCAAGGGTTTTAAATCACTGTGATTTTCCAACTAGCTTCATCTAATATACAATCATTAATTCATTTTTCACATTTTCAGACTGGCACACATCTTTCTGTGCTACCCGAATCAACTCAGGCAATCATTTCGTCACACTCACGCATGTGGTTGTAACCTTCAAAAGATACTCTTTCTAATTCCAGGCATCTATAATCACATCTGTCTTTCTGAGATGGTACAAGATTCCATAACCGAAATCTTTAAGTAACCCATCTATCTTTATTATCTTATTTCTAGCTTCTTTTTGATCAACTAAGTATTTCAAACTTTTATGATCCTTATAAACAATAAGCTTTACACCATACAAATAGAGTTGGATTAGGTGTCTAAGCCATGACTAATAATTTGAATTTACATAATTAATAGAAGCAAAGTCCATTTGGGTTGCCATCATAGCTGGAAGTTTGGTAGAAAGTTAAGTAGAGAGAAAGGTTGGTTTATTATGGGATTAATAAATCAATAGAAATAAAAGATATGGTTTGTTAATATATTAAAGTGATAATATATTAATTAGAAACTATATTGATTGATTAATAATTAATCAGAAATTAATTGGATTAATTTCTGTGGCATTAATTAGATTAATCAGGAGGTCAGGGATTAAAGTCGTACAAATTCAATAGTTGAATTGCGGCGCGCGGCGCGCCAATGTAAAGGCCGCGACGCGCGTACATATTCGTACAAATTCAATAGTTGAATTGCGGCGCGCGGCGCGCAAATGATCTGGCCGCGGCGCGCGTACAGACAATCCGGAAAATGGGCTGCGGCTAGGGTTTTTTAGCTTTACCCTTTGGTTCCCTATAAATAGGGAACCCTAGACCTCATTATCAGTGCTCATTTCTATAATTCTCTCTGGAATTTTCGTGACCTTCCTCTGGCTCCCTGGGTGTGATCTCATTTGAAGCAGGACACTTGTGCTGCTTAGCTTCAAGATTAAAACTAAAGGTTAGTTTTTCTGATTTATTCTTTTAGTTAATTTTTTGTTTGGCCTTTTGGAATTAGTTACATGTTCAAAGTAAGAAAACATAGATCTTTTCTAGGTTGCATGTGAACTTAGGTTATTTAGTTCATGGTTGCGGAAAACCTTTCAGTGGTATCAGAGCATTTGGTTGTTTTCTTATTGAATGGATGTAATAGTTTTCCTAATTAGGGTTTATTGTTTATAAATCTTTTGGGCCTAATTTCGATTTTGGGGTTTAGGGTTTTTGAAACTCTAGCCCCTCCCCCCTTCTTTTTCGATTTTCCTGGTTAGGGTTTTAGGAGGTTTTCTATTTTTTGTAACTTTAATTGGTTAATTAAATGAATAACCTTAAACCCGGTTTGTTTGAATTCGATAATTAAGGGTTTAAGATAGGTTTAAATTGATTTGATTAATTTGGAAAAACCTATATACTTTTGAATTAATTTAATTAATTGTTTAATTAAAATATAATTCAAGGGATTTAATTTAATTTTGATTTAATGGTTAAATTTCGAAAATTAAAGGATAAATCCTAAAATATTTTAAAAGGTTTAAAATATCTAGATTTAATTAAAAGATAAATTAAATCAAATTAAAGGTTTAATTTAATTTGAAATTTAATAGTTAAATTTCAGGAAATTAAAAGATAAACCAGGAATATTTTAAAAGATTTAAAATACATCTTATATATATTATTAAAGGTTAATACTATATGTATAAGATAAATTGGTTAGTCAAATCATTAGTGGCCTCATTCACGAAGCTGGTCTATAAAGTGGGTATAAGGAGACTTCCTATAAAATGGCGGTTTAATGGGTGTTCACTCTCACCCACCGCTCGCCTGATCAGTGGAGGGTCGTTAGCCGAACAGTTTTGATAGGACCGTTTAATCATTAAAAGTATAATGATCAAAGTACTAGAACCCGTACAAGAATTCCCAATCTAGTTACTTTAGAAAAAATGTGAATTTGATGCTAACCCATGAAATTGCACATTGCACTTTATGAAACGTTGGTGGAGCGTGTGTGGGTTACCGGCACACCAATGGGGGTTCATAAAGAGTGGCAATGGGTTTCTCGGGTGTTATCATTGTTGATGGAGCGTGTGTGGTTAACCGGCACATCAATTTGAGATGATAATGGACCCCGAGAGTACCAAGCTAATTTGCATGGTTATTCACACCCGGTTTGTGATCCTCGGCATCCCAATCACAAACGGTGGGGCATATCCGAGATTAAACATGCCATTGAACAGTTCAATGAGTCTCACAGATCTAGGAATTTCATTAGACTGAAATGGATAATAGTTATCTACCTTAATGACCACTGTGTTGTGACTACGGCATCCCTCTTCACAGCATAGTTGGGGTATTTTGGATCCTAGCCTTGTTAAATAATATATATTGGGTAATTATTTAAAAGGATGAATTAAACGAATAAATTCAAATTTTATATATGTCTGAAGAAAGTGTCATTCTCCTCATTCCCCTTCTTCACCCATTTCTGAGAGCTTCAGAAAGCACCTGTTAAGTATGGTAAGGCTGACTGGCCTAAACTATGTGATATGGTTTTGCAATTAGAGAATAGTTCTTAGTTTTGCTGGCGAACCATATCCGACTGAGTGTCCGCTCCCAAACATGGCATCACACAGCAGCTTGTGATGACCATGACTCCTTGACTATTGAGTCTAAGGAAGTTCGTTGCCTTATGCTATTGATCATTAACCCCGAGTTCCGCAGGGATTTAGAATTCCTGGGGTCTGATAAGTTAGCACAGCTAGTTCAGGAAAGGTTCCGTGAACTGGTTGAATAAAGGGAACGAACTAGGATCTTCAAAGAGCTTGAAGTTGCAAGCTAGAAGGAAGTAGCACCAGTTTGCGTGTTCCCGAGATTGAGGGATACATAGGCGAACAGTATAAAACTGGTTTCCCTTTGTGATCGGGAGTTAAGCATTAGCTCAACTCACTGATCTGTTCATCCAGATGAACAGAAAGGGTAACTGGATAAGACTATCGTGGAAGTGCATTCAATGTCGACTCTGTATGAGTTGTTCATGGAGAAGCATAGTTCCATTAATTCAGCTGCTTCAGGATTGAGTCCAGTATTAAGGTGCATCCAGAAATGATCCAGATCGTCTGGACCGATTGTTCGATGTTTCAAACTGGGAATCTATAAGGCGGGACACAGTCACGGAAAGATTGGAAAAATGCTCCAAAGCCAAACCGTTGGGCAAACTCATAAATATCTTAGAATTCAGAACACCTGATCCTCATTTCCTTGATAAAGGATGTGTTTCACACATTTGCTCTGTATGCACGAACTCTGGAGGATGCGGGATGATGTCGCACAGGAGCATATTCGGATTGGATCTGGAGCTCGTGCAGTTTTTGAGTTAAGCTAGATATTTGTTCTTGTTATTGGTTTATAGATACATACGACATGGATTCGCATAGTACATTGTTCTGAGGATAATTCTGGTTTAATAAAATATTTTTCTTTTAAATCATGATTGTTTTAATTGTCCTCGAAATGTTGTGTGAATGTGTTGATGACGTAAATGGTAATAACATGAATGTTGATACATCCAATGGGATTGGATTTATGAATCGTGTTCCTTATGATTGTTAAAGTGAATTTTATGAGAATCACTTCAACCTAAGGTCCAGTTGGACAGGACTTTGGAATCATTTGACTTAGAGTCACATGCTGAATTGAGTGCTTAATAAAATTAATTGTGGCAAGAAAGGAATCGCCCAAAGATCCAATGGATAGGATTTTGGAATCAGTTGACTTGGAGTCATGTGATGATTGCATGTCTTTAACAATATTAACAAAGTCATAAATTTACATGGAGATGTAAAAGACCTTAAGATTTGAGCAACAGACACATAAGTTACTGTGTATTGCTCGAATCTTCGAACAGAACACGATTAGTTATGCTTCATGATATTTGCCAAATAGTTTGACAAATATGGCTTCGTTTATCGGAATAAGCGATTGATTGGAACCTTGAAGTGTTCAAGGATTTCAAAGGAAGTATAAGATCAACAGAACCTGAGTAACAACATAGACTGAGAAAATGTTTCACAGTTTATCCTCTTCCAAGAACACTAATGGTTATAATGTGTCTTAGGGAAGATGATGGAGCATTGATCGAAATAGTTTTGATCCTCGATGTATAAGATACATTTCCGATTAGTATTTCAATGAATTAAAATATTCAACCAGTCAGACCGTAGAAACCATATTCCGACCATATCTTAGACTAAGTAGGCTATGTTGACACTGTCTGAAATGTAAAGCTGGGATCGTCCCACTGGTACATGGAAAGTCCAGGGTCATGTAGCATTCGTCTGAATCTCATGATAAGCCTGAAACTGATCATCAATGTCGTTTTATTGGCCACTCCGGTTATCCTTTGAAAGAAGAGTACTTTTAGAAAGAACTCAAGTTCTAAGGAAACAGTGGGAGTAAGAATAATTTTGAATGAGTTCAGGGATTAGCCAAGTGAAAGAACCTTTAGTCACCATTGGGACTTGACCAGGAATTAGATTCCTGTTAAACCTGACACACCCTCTCTTCGCTTGACCAGTAGTTATTGTCACTATCATAAGGAGTTATGATTTGGCTGATATGTCGGGTAGTGGTAAAACACTAAAGATAGTACGGATAAGTAATCTGACTGCTGGAAGCATTGGTGAGCCCGGTTGCCGCCAAATAAGAGAACCTTACCGCGAGACACAGTCTATGTGACAGTTTGATTGATCTTTACAAATGGTCTAGGAACCAGTGGGAGTAATTGAATCATCAAAAGAAGGGAACATAGAAATGTACTTACAGAACATCTGGTTGAATGAGTCATCACTTGGAGTCAAGCAATTGATTCTGAGAGAAGCACTCTCAATAGAAGATGTAATCCGAGAGGATTTTGCGTGGCATAGTGTGAGTCGTCAGTGGAGCGTGTGTGGTTTACCGGCACACTAATATGGATTCACATAGAGCATGCCATTACAAAAGGTACATGGCCCCGGGATTCGTCCCATGGGCATCTCGCAAGAAAGGATATTCGGATTCTCAAAATAGGCCAAAAGATTTGGGTTTTGTGAATAGCCTGAAAGATTTCCTTTAATATGTCGGAAAGGTTTGGATTTCAGTTTTGCAAAATGTGCCATAAGTTCTGGATTTTGTAAATAGTCTGAAAGAGTCATATAACGATATCAAAGCCAGTGGGAGTATCGTTGTTATCTGCTATCATTGTATGTGGGTTACATACTGGTTCTAGGAAACGTCTCTTATCATTACAAAGTGTAATGACTTGGTGTTAAGAAACGGTTCGCTATGAAAGACTTTAAGAGATACAACATACTCAGGTGGTTGTGAACGTCTATTAGATAGATCAGAATTCTGCCAATATGATCTTGATGAGATTCAAGATGCATAACCCCAGGAATGGAGTTTCCTGTCATTGCAAACTGTAATGAATTGGCATGAAAGAAACAAAAAAGGTGCAACATGCTCACGTAGTTCATAGACATCTATCAGATAGATGAGACTGACAGTATTGACTTAGCAGTTCAGAATATGATCTTGATGGGATTCAAGATGCATAAGAAAGAGTCCCTGAAAGGAAATGGTTTCCGGAAATCATGACACAAGGATTATTGGTAATCTTAGGATTCCGAATGGGCTTGGAATGAGATTACATCAGGTTCCTCGAGACTCTTGGACAAATCAGAAGTGTTATGAACATATCCTGATGACTTAATGCTTAGAGCATTGTAAGTTGGATTCAGGATATTGCCTGGCTGAGAATACTTAATGGATTTTTGAACAGACGTGAGAAATCATTGGGAAATGATTAGGGTGATTGATTTGAAAAGTTTTTTTTTTTTCAAATCGGTAATTGTTTACACCAGAACGTGGTGCTGTAGGACTTCATGGTTAAAGAATTTCGTTGGTTTCTGATGGAGCGCGTGTGGTTCACCGGCACATCATGACACCTCGAAATTGTCTTAGGGTGTAGTCATGTAGACTAAAGACCCGAGAACCATGGGCAGTCACGGTACACATCACCGGAATGGAGTTGTGAGAGAGAATGACAAAATGACAAATTGAGATATCATCGGAAGAGTATCCGATAGGATCATCTGCAATAAAGTGTATAAGTGTTAGACACTTGGATACATAGAAAGAGTGAAAAGGTCATAGACATAGATATGAAAGGCTTGAATTGAAAGTTTAAAAGAGAATGAGAAACCGATAATAGTTATGATAAATCCGACTTGGTGATTACCTCGTGGAGACTTGGTAATAAGCAGGAGTAGCTGCCAGTCAGATTTACGTTTCACTTTTGCATGTTTACTTCCTGAATAATTGGATTATTCAAATATCCACAGTCGTTCATACTCTTAGGGAGTATGTATGAAGGAAGACTGTCATGAATTGGTTTGTAGATTGTCTAAGGAGTTAGACATAGCAATAAGATTGCTGCAACGTTCATGAGTACTTGGAAATGGAGATTTGAGTATTGGATAAGCCCGCGCTCAATGGATTGCTTCATGGATTACATCACGAGCAATGTTGAGACGATAATATCTTATGGTCTTAAAGTGGAGAGATATGAGTTATAATTTGCAAGGCGGTTGTTCATTGATAGTACGAAAACGCATCGGTAACTCGGTGTTATAAAACGTGCTGTTGTGAGTGATTTGTCGGGTAAAAGATATAACATATTAGTCGAAGCTTATTCGTCCCTTGACCCAGACGGGAAACAGATATCTGTTGGCCACTCGATGATTTTGAAGTTGACTGAAGCGCTGGCCAGCCAGGACTGAATTGATTCGTTCAATTAGAAGTCTAAAAGTCATAAGCAAAATCGGAAATCGGGAAACAGTGTATCAGACAGAGATTGATCTCAATCCATGTCTCATGTCTGAAAATATCTTGTTGGACGGAGGATGATCTGATCACTTATCTATGGACAGAACTGACAAGGTCAGAGTTCGGCAGCAGTTTCTAGGAAGCTACAGTTTGCTGATTAATTAGAGGTTAAATTGGTAATTATAGTCATAGACTTATCCAAGTGGGAGACTGTTGGATTAGGTGTCTAAGCCATGACTAATAATTTGAATTTACATAATTAATAGAAGCAAATTCCATTTGGGTTGCCATCATAGCTGGAAGTTTGGTAGAAAGTTAAGTAGAGAGAAAGGTTGGTTTATTATGGGATTAATAAATCAATAGAAATAAAAGATATGGTTTGTTAATATATTAAAGTGATAATATATTAATTAGAAACTATATTGATTGATTAATAATTAATCAGAAATTAATTGGATTAATTTCTGTGGCATTAATTAGATTAATCAGGAGGTCAGGGATTAAAGTCGTACAAATTCAATAGTTGAATTGCGGCGCGCGGCGCGCCAATGTAAAGGCCGCGACGCGCGTACATATTCGTACGAATTCAATAGTTGAATTGCGGAGCGCGGCGCGCAAATGATCTGGCCGCGGCGCGCGTACAGACAATCCGGAAAATGGGCTGCGGCTAGGGTTTTTTAGCTTTATCCTTTGGTTCCCTATAAATAGGGAACCCTAGACCTCATTATCAGTGCTCATTTCTATAATTCTCTCTGGAATTTTCGTGACCTTCCTCTGGCTCCCTGGGTGTGATCTCATTTGAAGCAGGACACTTGTGCTGCTTAGCTTCAAGATTAAAACTAAAGGTTAGTTTTTCTGATTTATTCTTTTAGTTAATTTTTTGTTTGGCCTTTTGGAATTAGTTACATGTTCAAAGTAAGAAAACATAGATCTTTTCTAGGTTGCATGTGAACTTAGGTTATTTAGTTCATGGTTGCGGAAAACCTTTCAAATAGTGTTTCCAAAGCTTCAGTACCAAAATCATAGATGCTACTGCAACGTCAAGCATCTACAGTCAAAGTTGGATACATTTCAATTATCCAATTTAGCTTCTCCGCTTAGCATCAATGCTAACATCAGAGTTTCACACAAGATTTATTCCAAACCTTTACAAGATACCTGTGGTCTTTCTACCCACTCAAACTTTATACTTTTATTAGTCAACCTTAGTCAACTGAACAGCAATCAAGGAGCAGCTTTCCACAACTCTCCTATAGTAACCCGCTAATCCAAGGAAACTACTAATTTCAGTCAAATTCCAAGGCGGTTTCTGTCTTATCACGGTGTCCTTTTCACTGGGTCTACTTTATCATCTCTGGCATTATTAACATGCCCAAAGAATCACACTTCTTTTTGCCAAATTTCATACTTAGAGAATTTTACGAATCACTTAATTTAGTGAATTAACTCCAATATCTGGTACAAATATACCTCATATTCGATCTGGTTTCGAGAATATCATATTCTCAGTAGTCAATGTACACATGCATCCACTTGTTTTTCTTCTTTTCAAATAAGGTAGGGCTCCATATGATGACACATACGGCCATAAGAGACCCCAATACCAATTTTTCTTCTAGTTGTTTTCTAACTCTGCCATCTCTACAGATGCAAATCAATACAGAGCCCGTATACCAAAAACGGCTCCCAAAATCAGTTTAATCATAAACTCTTCTCGCCAATCTGGCAAAAATCTTGGAAGTTCTTTTCAAAAGAAACATCCGAGAATTTATTTAAAGTAGTACACTACTATCACTGCTTTATCTAACTTGGCCAATACTACGTATGCCAACTACAACATCATTCCATTACTAGCTCCTTTCCGAGTTTAAGCAAAGAAAATAACCGGTATTCTCAACAACGGTCATTTACCATGGATTTTCGTCCATTTCATTTCTGTTTTAAGAACCATAATGTTCTCGTTTCTACAATTCATGTTAGCACAATTCATTGCTATCCAATTCATATGCACAATTGCTTCAGATTCACTGGTAGTTATCGGCTTCAGATTTATAGGGAAAAATGGTCCCGTAAATCCTAGGCAAACTACCTTCCAGGTGTTCAATATATTGAACATCTTTGCTATCTGCTATAGCTACTTCCAACTTTTCATCCATAATCATTGATGAAATATTCTAACAAGACATCAGTGTCACCGATCCAAAGCATAGCTTCATTGATCAAATATAACATACACGAGTTATATTCAAAAACAATTATATCAGAGATCATATCAGTCTCCTCACGAGCTTCTTCCACAATCTGCTGGAATGCTCAAGGTACCACTGGCCCTCTTTAACCATTCATTTCTTCTTTCTTTACTGGGTTCGTCACCCGTTACTCCACATTTAGCATGTGAGTATTTCATACGGAAGTGATCTATAGTTCCACGCTGGAACCACTTCCGTCCCATACAACAAACTCGAGCAATATGCTCCCATTTTCTGCAATTTCATCTTGTCAACGGTAGAGTCTCAACTCTAAAATGTTCTGAGTGCTTTTCCTGCACTTCTTACATTACATCATTTTGGTCTCTTCCCTTCAAGGCTAGACCTGAATCGTGTTAACTTCTTCTGAGAAGTCCACTATTATTTTCTGCTTTTCTTGTAGTCTCAACTACTGTTCTTTCACCTTGAATATCAACTAAGGTGAGCAACTGATTTCTTTATCTGACCACATCAGCTAACATTGCTCATCATGTGGATTTTCTGCTATTCGTCCCTTTTTGCCCCTCATTTAATGGAGCTTTGATAAAGGGTTAGTTCGCTTCTTAGAGCTTCGCGCCCTAAATGTCTTCCAAGAAGATTCATAGTTCATACTTCTTATACGTCAGAAGTTAGCAACAGTTAGGTTATATATGTATAATAACAACTATATACACCTAACTATGCATCATGTCTACTATCTCAGGGTTTAAGTCCAGGAATCTACTCTATAGACACCTAGTTCACTTAAACCACGGCTCTGATACCAACTTGTAACACCCGGCTTTTAAAACAAATCACCCCTGAAAAATTTTTCATTTAAAACCAAGGTTTCAATACATAAAACCATAACAAAGGGGTATATTTTAATAAACACGGGTACAAGTGTATCAAGGAGAGTATAAAATACCATAGTCTCCTTTGAAGCCGGGCTGCTACAGACAGCATCTACAAGTCCACTTCTTGAGTCACGAACTTTATCCTTACCCTTATTAGGGTTATGCTAACCTGCAGGGACATTTAACAAATGGTATGAGCTACAAAGCTCAGTGAGTAATCATATCTGCAAATAACGTGTACAATAAATACATCCATATATAATCCTTTATATATGATACATATATCTATCATTTCATCTGTCAATATCAAATCCCGTTTTACAGCCTTTCCTGGCCAAACGTATATATCTGTCTGGATATCGGACCCAGACTGCTAGCCTTACCGGCTAATCGTATGTATCTTAGGATTTCATATCCTACTGCATAGCCTTACCGGCCTAATCGTGAGATCATGTGATTTTCAAATCACATCAGATTATTATACACTTCATCACATCCAGTCTGTTATTTGCATACCTTTCAAATCATTTCTGTATTATTTCTGTCCCATCTTTCTTAGTCATACCTGACTATACCATATCTCATGACTATATAAGTCGTATCATTTGTCATGGCTATACAAGCCGTACCAAAACATTTCCAGCGTATGAATCGTAGCCCAAAGGCCGCACCAGTTTATCATAGCCCGAAGACCGCACCAGAATATCATAGCCATATAGGCCGCACCGTTTGGATATAGCATCCAATATCATAGCCACAAGTGGCCGCACCGTTTATTAACAGTTTCTTTCACGATCAATTATGGCTCACGGGTTAGCCCGCTGTTGCCTAGACTCACGGCTTGTCAGGTCTTGTCTATATAAGTTTGACTCATCAAAATAAACCATGGCTCACGGGTTAGCCCGCTGTTGCCTAGACTCACGGCTTATCCAGTCTTGTCTATATAAGTTTATATATATATATATATATATATATATATATATATATATATATATATATATATATATATATATATATATATATATATATATATATATATATTGACTCACAGCTCCGTTCTTGTCTATAACAGACTCATGGCTTATCTGGTCTTGTCATATCGTAGTGTATATATATATATATATATATATATATATATATATTGACTCACAGCTCCGTTCTTGTCATCGCAATGACTCACGGCTTATCTGGTCTTGTCTTTTACATATATTTTTACACTTGTCGTTTTCGTCCCTCGAAGCTGTTTCAACCTGTAACAATTTAATCATCATATATCACATATGATATCAGTGAGATTACTCACCTGGATACTAGCTGCATTTAAATCCCGGTTGTTTCTTGCCTTTGCGTGCACCACAACCATTTTGTCCCATACCTATTTATCCATTTCATATCAAATGATAATAGGTTAATAATCATTTCAATTAACTCTAATACAATAGAGTTCAATACAATATCATTATAAACAATGCCTAGTTAATAAACTTTCCGTTTACTAACTTTTTATGAATTTTACTATTCACCGAGGCATTCGAATCGATCTACAGTGCCCCCGAGGGGTCGAAAACTCAATATAAAAATTTTCCCAAACTTTTCAGACCATAACGAGCCTACGGTTCAAGTTTGAGCTAAATCGGACAAGCCAAGCAAAAGTTAGCGTTTTTTATCTCCTGCCTGGCCCCTGCTTGGAGGCGCACTGCGCCTAGGACAGGGCGCACTACGCCTGGGCGCACCCCGCCTCGCTCCTGGGCGCACTGCGCCTGGCGCCAGTGCAAGTCTCCTGGCCAGTCGCGATTTGTGCACTGTAGCACGCAGTTTTGGCCCATTAAGTTCTCAATCCAGTCCTTAATCGTTTGGGGTTTGTTTCTAGGCTAAAACCTTATATTAAAACAAGGTTTTCAACCATTCCAAACAACTCAATCAATCAAAATGAAGGATTAGGGTTCTTAGTTCCAAAACCCCAAAACTTCAAATTCATCACAAATAGCAATCTACTTCCATTTTCTTGAATTAAGTCCTTTTAGCATGACTTAATGGAAGCATTAAACCATTAAAACTACATAATCATAACTGAAATTTACAAATTTCAGTTTCTATAAAACCAAATCAAGAACACTTCAAGAACTTGGTTAAAATCAAGTTTACTAACCTTGATTAACATAGGAATCACCAATTCCAAGCTATGATTCCAATTCCTTACTTCAATTCCATGATTTCCTGCAGAAATCGCATCTTCCTTGCTCCTCCCGTTGCTGCACAAATGGCTAGTCAAAGAGAGAGTCAACTCTCTTATTTATACATCCAATTTTTACATTTTTAGTCCTAAAGTTCATTTTCTTGAACTTTGACCACAACAATCAAGTTTTATGACAATAAAACTTTCATTTCTTACATTTTTACCACAACCAACAATATTTTACGGAATTGGTCCTTCACATGATCAAATGACCAAAATACCCTTTTGTGATCAAACGACCAAAATCAGTATTTATAACATTTTAAGTCCACAACTCAAAATATTATTACAAACTAAATTCCTTTATGTCCAAATGACCAAATTACCCTTCCAAGGTAAAATGACCATTTTACCCCTTTTTATTATATTTACATAAAAAGAGTGTCTTGACGTTACAATCGATCCCATTGCTGAAGCATATGGGATTCGACTCATTCTTTCTCGTTAATCACTAGAACTAGGACATTGGTCTCTACTCAATGTCATACCACGTTGCATAGGCACGAATCCTTTCTTGGAATCCTGCATCTTGAACCTTTTCAAGATTTTGTCTATGTATGTACTCTGGCTTAAACCAATGAGTCGCCTAGATCTATCTCTATAGATCTTTATACCAAGTATGTATGCCGCTTCTCCCAAGTCTTTCATAGCGAAACAATCCCCAAGCCAAGTTTTAACACTTTGCAACATTGGGACATTGTTTCCTATGAGTAGTATGTCATCAACATACAGCACAAGGAAGACAACAACACTCCCACTAGCTCTGACATATACACATGGCTCATCTTCACTTCTCGAAAATCCAAATTCTTTGATTTTCTCATCGAAGCAGATATTCCAGCTGCGAGATGCTTGTTTGAGTCCATAAATCGACTTCACAAGTTTACACACTCTATTGGGATATTTGGACTGTACAAAACCCTCTGGTTGTGTCATATACACATATTCTAAAAGTTTTCCGTTAAGGAAAGCGGTTTTTACATCCATTTGCCATATTTCGTAGTCATAAAAGGCTGCGATGGCAAACAATATCCTGATAGATTTAATCATTGCCACTGGTGAAAAAGTTTCCTCATAATCAATCCCTTGGGTTTGAGTATAACCCTTTGCCACCAGTCTGGCTTTATATGTGTGTACTTTTCCATCCATGTCTGTCTTCTTCTTGAAGACCCATTTACACCCAACTGTTTTAAGGCCAGGTGTTTGATCAACCAAGTTCCAAACTTGGTTATCATACATGGATTTCATCTCGCTCTCCATAGCCTCCTTCCATTTGGCAGCATCTAGGCCTGCCATTGCTTCCTGATAGCTGGTAGGTACATCGTCACCTACCATTGATTCATCACCTTCAGTAATATGTAAGCATAAAATTCAGGTGCATGACGTACTCTATCAGATCTCCGGACAGGAGGTGGAGGTATGTCAGATTCCCCAGCTGTACTTGGCTGAGGCTCAACAGGTTTTTCAACCTCTGATTGAGAGCTAGTGCCAACATCAGGTCCTTTATTGGTTGCTTCTTGAAACTCCTCAAGATCAATTTGGCTCCCACTGGCCTCTTGGTGTATCAACTCCCTCTCTCGGAAGACTGCCCTTCGTGCAACAATCACCTTGTTTTCAGAAGGTTTGTAAAACAAATACCCAAAAGAACTAGCAGGATAACCAATAAAGTAACACCTCTCTGATCTGGGTTCTAGTTTGTCGATGGCTTCACGACGGACGTAAGCCTCATAACCCCAGACTTTCAAATGCGCCAATGAGGGTTTAGTCCCATTCCATATTTCAGAGGGTGTCTTGCTGACCTTCTTAGTTGGTACAAGGTTCAGGACTTTTGCTGCAGTCTCCAAGGCATAGCCCCAGAAACTGATTGGAAGCGTAGCACGACTCATCATGGACCGAACCATATCAAGTAATGTTCGGTTCCTCCTCTCAGCTACACCATTATGTTGTGGTGTTCCGGGAGGAGTCAGCTGTGAAACAATTCCACAGTTCCCCAAATGATCGTAGAATTCTTGACTAAGATATTCTCCACCCCTGTCAGATCGTAGGATCTTAATCCTTTTTCCCCGTTGATTCTCTACTTCGTTCTGAAACCTTTTGAACACCTCGAAGGTTTCAGACTTATGTTTAATCAAATAAACATACCCATATCTGCTGAAGTCATCAGTAAATGTGACGAAGTACCTTTCTCTATGTCTTGTGGCTGATCTGAACGGTCCACACACATCAGTGTGTATGAGGTCCAACAGATCCTTTCCTCTTTCAAAGTTCCATGTGAATGGCGCTTTTGTCATCTTACCTAATAAACAAGACTCACATACATCATCAGACTTGAGGTCGAATGATTCCAAAATCCCATCCTCTTGGAGTTTGGCGATGCGTTTCTTGTTTATATGGCCAAGTCGACAATGCCATAGACATGATTTATCCAATATACTTTTGGATGTATCTGAATCAACATTTAAGATTAACTATTATTTCTTCTAATGCTCACGATAGTTTCATAAATACCATTTGTAGGACATGCTTTAAAGTAAAGACAATCATTTTTGAAAACTAAAATATTTCCATTATTAAAACCAAAATCAAAACCGTCTCGATACAAAGCACTAAAAGAAATAATGTTTCTAGCCATTTCTGGCGAATAGAAACAATCTAATAAATTAATAGAAAATCCAGTAGAAAGCACGAGCTCGTAATCCCCAATCCTCTTGACAGCAGCCGTATGTCTGTTGCCCATGATCAGGTCAAGCTCCCCATGCCTTAACTTCTTACTTCTTCTTAGTCCCTGAGGTACCAGACACTTTGGGCTTGATCTTTTTGATCTCCTCCAGGTATTTAGGGCAGGTTCGCTTCCAGTGTCCCTTTTCTCCGCAGTGGAAACAAATGGCCTCATCAGGGTTTGGTGACGGCACTATCATAGAACCAGCGTTGCCCTTGTTGCTAGGGTTGGAGTTGGGGTTACCAACTTGACCCTTCCCTTTGCCTTTAGGCTTCTTGGCTTTCCTTTTCTTGATTGCCCCTTCCCTGATTGCCAATACCGGAGCCGTGGAGCTGGAGTTCTTAGATTTAGACATATTTGCCTCGGTAGTTTTTAGCATGCCGTGTAACTCCATTATGGTCTTTTCCAATCCATTCATATTAAAATTCAGTGTGAACTGACTGAATGTACTGCTCAGCGAGTGGAGAATGATATCCGTAACCAATTGCTGAGCGATCGAAAATCCAAGTCGCTCCAATCTGTCAACGTACGCTTTCATCTTAAGCACGTATGCACTGACAGCGGTTCCCTCCTGCTGCTTGCAATCTAGTAGGGAGATCATAGTGTCATATCGTTCCTGTCTAGCCTGCTCTTGGAACATTTCCTTGAGCTGGTCAGCCATGTCGAACGCCCCAGCGGTCTCAAAACTCTTTTGGAGTTCCGGAACCATGGTCGCCAACATGAGACAAGCAACCTCATCCGACTGATCTTTATGCTTTTGCCAAGCATCCCTAACAGCTCTAGTTGCATCATCAGCTGGAGCCTCAGGAAGAGCTATGTCCAGGACCCATTCTTTCTTATCATACCGGAGGGCGATCCGAAGGGAACGCATCCAGTCCAAGTAGTTGGATCCGGTCAGCTTATCCTTAGAGAGGAGTTGCATTAGTGAGATATTTGTAGCCGAATTCGAATTTGCATTTGTGTTTGGAGCCATCTATATGAAAAGTAGATTTTAATTAGTTTGATTAATCCTTAAAAAATTAATTACCCAAAATAATAATTTTACTTAAGGCTAGAATCCATATTTCACTTCTGGTGGTGAAGAGGTATGCCGTAGTCACCCCCAAAAGTTATTTAGGTAGGCAATACTCTTTGCCAACTTCAATCTCTATGAAGCTTCTAGATCTTTCGGGATTCATTGAATCTAATCAATGGCATGTTTAATCCCATCATGCTCATCCTCTCTCCCGTGACGGGTATGCCGCGGATCACGGGTTTGGATGGTAAATCGACCACGAAGGACCCACGTGACACCCGGCCCATGATTCATGAGTTATCGCAAGTATCACATCATTTTGGCCGAGTCCAATCCGACGCGTTGGCTATAGCACTTCCCACGCCGGAAGGGCCCGGTTAAATGTGTGGTTCTTTGTGGGTAGCATGAGATTTACATTTTCATAAAACGGGATTTTGTTTTGTTTTTGTTAAAACATTTTAACCTTTAATTGGCATAAGGGTCAATTTAAACTTTTAAAACCGGTTTGAAATTGCCAATTTGACTTTTGAAAAATTCCATTAACTTTTAACAAATTTTTCTTACTTGTGTATTTTCAGTAATACTTTTATCTTAAAACACTGTCCTATCAAACCCTTTCGGTAACTCCACTCGATAAAATGTGAAAGGCGGTGAGGGTGGTAAGCAATGAATGCTATTTAAAAACCGACCTCATTAGGAATCAAAGAGACCTCCTTCAACCTTCTACACATTTAGAGTAGGTGAGCCTAGTCACGGTCTGACCAATGTTTTTATTTTAAGTTATACATATAGATACAATTCTAATATATATATCATTTAAAATTTTAAGTATTCTTTGAAAATTATGATTAACTATTAATTCTATTAAACACGCAAAGATGCAGTGTTAATAATTAATTTAAACAATCATCCATTAAATTTTGAAGCATTTTAAACTTTGTGTTTAGCTATTAATCCTATTGAGCATGCAAGCATTCTATGTCAATGATTAATCTAAACAATCATACAATATTAAAATCACCATTTTATAACAAGAAATATGATTTCAGAAAATAAAACATCACGACCGCCGCGACGCGAAACACGAGAAAACGCGACGCGGTAATCAAAAGAAACCGATCATGCCAAGAACGACGCGGCGCGAAACACTAGGAAACGCGACGCGGCAAAACCCTAATGATCGTAACTTTAGAGAAGACCGCGACGCGACCATTCAAGGACCGCGGCGCGGACGTCGACAGATTCGATAATTCAAAGAAAAAAAAACGATTTTTAACAATTTTAATCGAATCAAAACAGTACAAAATCATGATAAAGTGGCTCTGATACCACTGTTGGAATACGATAGCATAAAACAAACGCAGCGGAAACTTAAAACAAAATCGTATTCAATCAGGATCACAGAATCATGCACACTTTTGTAACTGTAAAATCAAGAGGGTTCAAGACATACCTTTTAAATCTCAGATCTGATTTTGTTAGGATGACGAGAGCCCAAAGTAGAACTCCTCTAATGTAATCGCACCCAAGACAACGATCCAGCACCCGTTGATGTAGTATATACCTTTGCTTGAAGTTTTAGCACATAATACTTAGGGTTTTGAAAGAAATCGGCCGTATACCGAGGGGTGGGAGGAGAATGACGAAAATTAGGGTTTTGACAGCCCTTACAACTCAGATCTAGGGTTGTATTTATAGTGTTCCTCATCCTTATCCCCTCCCTTGTGGATATTTTACTTTAGTCATTTATCCTTACTAAGTTTCTAATTAATATACCTTTACTTTGGTATATTAATAAACTTAACCCCTCAAGTTTATTTTCGATCTCTTTTAGCTAAATCGTCTCTTGCGTGTAACCCAAAAGGACCCTACTATTTATAATAATATTACCAACTTGTTATAACGTGGGCATATAACCAACACATAAAAGGATCGATCCCTAAAACCCATATCAACTCCACCCAAATGGGTCTTCTTTCAATCACTATTAGTATATATTATTGACGAAAATGATCATTCGAAAACATGCTATTTTGATATTTCAACGTTAAAAAAACTGTGGAAAACTGAAATTTTTGAAAAGAAATTATTATTTTGAGACGAATTATGGGTATTGCAAATTACATTTAATGTTGATTTCTGATTATTCAAATTAACTATTCAATGAGGTGAAAAAAAGGATGGCTTTCTGTCTTGCATAAAGTTTAATTTTTTTTGTCTTATACCCACAATCTAGATGATCAACGACTTTTGATATTTTATTACAATTTTAATTAATTTTAGATACAATAATGTTTACTCTTTCATGACCTCAATAAAAAGTTACTTAGGCTGCAGGGAGTGGTGGCCAATGGCCAAGGGATGGCCAAGGGGTTTTTGTGGGCCAGACAATGATTGGCAGGTTTTGGCCATTTTGTAGGGAGTGGTGGCCAATGGCCAAGGAACTGCCAACCAAATTAATTTGAGAAATTACAACTTTAGTCCTTGTACAAACAGAATTCGTTTTTTTACTTAAAATTAAAACATTTCATTAAAAATAAAAAACACAAACAACTAACAATTTAAAAGTTAAACAAAGACACAAAATAAAACACAAACAACTAATCTACTCATCGTCGAACGTGTAACCCAATTTCCTAGCCGCATCCTTCTTCGCTTGAAGTGCAATTTGATACTCGAACCCTCGTAGATCGGATATGTTTCTCGTCACAATATCCATCAACTTGGTTTTGACTTTCTCTTCATGTAAAGTCTGCAAAGTGGCGACTTGCTCGTTCAATTGTTGCAATTCTGTGCTACTATTCGTGCCAGAACTACCTCCCTTCATCTTCCTCTTGGCTTGATCACGACCAATCGGAAGAACGTCAGCCTCCGGCTCCTCATTAATGTCGAATCCAACATTTGCATCAGAAGACTGAGAGTGTGTGGATGTGGAGGATTTGAAGCGTTTGGTTGCATTTATTCCAACGGCGAACTGATGAAAGGATGTTTGTTCCTTCCATTTTTCATTGTCTCGAATTACCCTCCAAAACGCTTCCGCATGGGTATTGAAAGGATTTTTGGTGCCATTTTTGTCAATATATTGTTGCCGAGCAGCCAGCATCACATCATCCATATTGGCACCACTTGGCCAATTTCGTTTACATTGTGCAAAAATCGCCTCAAATCCCTTGGCAATTTTACTTACAACACGCCATTTCGAGTATAGTGACTGGTGGGTACGGTATGTACGACCCATTCGCTGACACCATAATTGCCAAATCCTTTTTTGGAAAACTTGGGTTTCTTGGTCGTTTCCGTGAACCGCATCCTCCGATATGTCCACCCAAGTTTTTGCTAAAGCTATCACCTCATCAACTTTCCAAGGCTCTACCTTGGTTCTCTGTTTCGCTGGGGCTTTCCCTTTTCCACGACCTTTTGATGATTTTTTTGGTTGTGGTTCTTCTTCTTCTTCGTCTTCGTCTTCTTCTTCAACTTCTTGTTGTTGTTCTTCTTCTTCTTCCGAATCCGATGCAAGAAGACGTCGTGGTTGAGTTGAGAAGAATTGTGTTCCAGAACCTTGAGAGTGTACTTGTGGTGGAGAAGGTGTGGTGAAAAAATTTGGAGATTGTGTGGGAAAAGTATTTTGGTTTTGGGATAAATTGTAGACAAAGTTGGCTAAGAATTGGTTTTGTGTCGGTGAAAACAACGGCTCATCGGGTTGTGGTGAAAACATTATTGGATGATAAACATTTGTATCTACGTTTGATGGATGGTTTGGAGGTGGAGTGTTGGAAGATTGGTTCTTGGAAGATTTTGAACCTTTTTTTTTGTTTGAAGACATTTTGAGAGAGTTTTGGAAGGGATTATTGTGTGAAATGAATGAGAGTGTGTTCTATATATATAGGGGATGAAAGAAGTTTGAAAAATCTGATTTTTTTTAAAAAAAACGGCTACTTTTTATATATGGGTTAAAAGTGTAAAATTTTTGAAAGCTGCCAAATTAATTTTCTAGCCGTTCAGGGGGGTAAATTGTCATTTCTGAAACCTTTTCCCTGGCTTGGCATCTCGCCAAGCCGTTGGCGAGTTAAGCATGGCGAGCCGCTGGCGAGTGGCAGTGGAGTGGCTTTGGCGAGCGGCCAAGGGGCTTGGCGACCCCCTTGGCGAGCCCTACTCCGTGCGGCCTTACGAGAAACTTATGTGGGTCACATCATGGGATCTCCAAGTAGGATTTTATTATCATAAAAAGCGAGTCTGTAATTTGATTTTAATATATGCCATCAATTATTTTTAATTTATTATGTGGCGTATTAAATTAGATCTTTTTTTTTTTTTGTTTCAGAAAATAATATATAAGAATTCAGACTTTACAGACGTAGGTGTGGTGGGGCTAAGATAGGATACTGAATTTATAAGGAAAAAAAAAGGAGGTTAAGTCGTTTAGAAATAAAGAAAATACTATACCAAATATGACACGCCTCCTTGACCATATAAGTTTATACTTTTCAATAGGAGCAAAGTGTTCAAAATATTAAAACTGAAGGGCCCGTTTTGTAATTTTCAAAAGTGCATGTCGGTTTTCAAAAAATTAGACAAGGCTTTGTTACGTTCCGGAAAACGTGACATTATTCCGAAGGCCATTTAAAAGGCCGTCAATTCCCGTGGTCTCGTATGCATTACACACACCACATCCATAGCCTCCTCCCTCTCTGGCTCTCTCTATCAAACACACATTCGAGTGTGTTTGTGTGTGAAAAATGGGAAGGGCACCCTGCTGTGCAAAGGTAGGTTTACACAGAGGAGCATGGTCTGATGAAGAAGATAAACTGCTCACACAGTACATTCAAACTAACGGTGAAGGTCAATGGCGTTCGTTGCCTTCTAAAGCTGGTACGTCTACCTTTTCACGTACAAAAAGCTAATTTATGTGTATATTCAAGTATACTTGAAGAAACACCCTGTTTAATTTGGCATTTTTTTGACTATTTGAAAACTAATCAGAAGCACAATCGTTGTCTGGTTGAAATTATATTAAAAGAAGCAAAAGTGAGATAATGATTTAAATCAACGATATGCGAATCTGCTATTTGGAACGACATGAATGGAATAGCGTTTTTTGTTTTGACGGATTTAAGGTATGGTAATGGTTAACTAACGTTTGCTTTGTTTTGATGGATCCAGGATTACTTAGATGTGGAAAGAGCTGTAGGCTGAGATGGATGAATTATCTCCGGCCAGGTATCAAGAGAGGAAACTTCACTGCCGATGAGGATGACATCATCATCCGGCTCCATTCTGTCCATGGCAACCGGTGGTCTTTCATAGCCACCGAACTTCCAGGTCGAACTGACAATGAGATTAAGAACCACTGGAACTCGCATCTTAAGCGGAAAACGCTCGACGGCGACGGCGGGGATGAGAACCAGGAGGATCTTTCGAAAAACAACAAAAAGCCAAAGAAAAAGAGAAAAACACATCAGAAGTCAACGAAATCGAAAGTCACCGAGAAACATGATGAAATTATCCCTCAACCTGCTTCATCTTCTTCCTCACTTTCTTCATCACAATCGGCGTCGTTGACTTTAAGAAAGAACGACAGTTTCGATAATGGAGTGATGAGCGGTGCATCTTCGAGCTCCACAAGTGAGGGAGAAGCCGATTTACTCGCGTCCGATTTCTCTTGGCCGAATTGGACGCCATTGTTCGAGATGGAAGTTGCAGGAAGCATGAATGTTCAGGATAATCCGGATTTGCCATTGGACGGCTGTGATTTACTGATGTCCAATGATGATGAAAGCGAAATGCTAGAGAAGCTTTATTCTGAGTACTTGAATCTGCTTGAAGACGGAGATGGTGTGTAATAATGTAATATACTTTTTTTATTCGTGTGTCATCTAACTTTCATCAGTGAAAAGTCCAAATAAAACTGTTATGTATTCATAATCATCTGCTTTGAATTCTTGGTTCTTTTAACTTAGAATGATACAATCATCCACAGTGAATTGTAGCTGTAGATGATGATGAATGAAAGTTGTTGAAATGATTTACTTATGTAATGAAAATTCAGAATCGAGAAGATATAGAATGGTCATAGGCAGGGAGTCTAACTAAGATTCTTTCAGCCACAACCCCATTAACAAATGTTCCCAAACAGGCCTACATATTAATTTCTTCCACTCTTTTTTTTACCACGACCAGTCAATTATTTGAGATAACATCTTGCATTTACTCAAATTTTGTTATTTGGAGAAAAAAATAAATAAATAGAAAGTTTGATTGAATTGTAAAATTTAGCTAAAGATTTTGTGTAATGATTAATTATGTAAACTAAAACCCATATAAAATGACATATGATAGATGACTAATTTATTAATATTATGTATCGACCAAAAGAACAAATAAATAGATAAATAAAGAGGTACTTTTAGAAAGATCTCGTATATTTCTTGGACGGAGAAAATACATGGAAAAATAAAAACATGTTACAACTTACAAGGGAGAAGGTAACGTGACAATTCATCCACTCCAAGTCGTGGTAAAACCTTATCGAAAGATGAAGAGATTAAACATGCAAATCCAAATTAAGAAGAAAAAATAGATTAAAAGACCACTGCACTTTGTTGTCATTTTATTTTTGTATTTCAATAAAAAAACATTTATCAATATTATATTTTAGGAGTTTTTAAAGAACCCATGTAACCATGTTTAGAAAAATTGGTAAACTGTATGATCTGAATGGCTCACGTCAATCTGTTTAAAACCCTACATTGGAGGTCAATCGTGGAAAACCATCAGTATTTTGGGCATGTCAAGGTTTTAACAATAGAACTTCTGTGTAAAATTTCATACATCAACCAACTAGGCTTCCATCGCGGGAACAAAAAAATCTACAAGGCCTTTTTCCATTTGGTATTAATACTCAATAAAAGCAGCTAACGTATATTCTCTCTCGTTCTCACTGTATTTGACACTGACACTGAACACCATTTCAAAATGGTTAAATTATCGTGTTCACCATATAATCTAACTCGATGTTTGAAACCTTAGGTCACATAAGGCCTATCATTATTTATTTGATACATGTTATAAGGCTCGTTCTATGTTCATATCTCAAAACAAAACATAGTCATCAACTCGCACTAGAAAGGAATCCTAGTGGTATCAACCGCCTTTCTTTCTTCAAAGTTTACATGAAAATGCAAGCTAGCCATACTTTTTGTGGTATACAATGGAACACTTGTTACTATCCGAATCAATAAGATACAAACATAACGGCTTAAATACATAAATCTGAAGAAAGAAGCTGAACAATAGACACCTTATGTTCTAAAAAGTGTCCCCCTAACACATAAATGTTGGGGGCCTATACACAAATAATAAGTGCCAAAAAGTAATTATGATGGATTAGTTTTAAATATACAATTGGGAGGTGATGGTGGATAGGAGCTCGGTTACGTCTCACGTGGTACACCGTGCGTTGGTAACTACTCTTTTAAACTATTCACATAATCTTCAAAGCCATCGCCAACTTGCTTTTTTTCTTCTTCTAATATTATCATTACCTGCTACCTGAGATACAAAAAAATCATAATTTACTTGTTTACTTTTTTGCTTCACATAAAAAATAATTAAAAAGGGGACTCTAAAAATGTTATTTATGGCTTATAGTTACGTCTATCATAAATGTATTTAAAGTGTCTATTTTTGCCGTTAAACCAATTTTGTCTCATTCAGTAAGTGAATTTTAGTTTTCTGTTCCAATATTATGAACAATGCGTATGTGACCAATTTGATAGGTTATCATCTAAGGCGTGCAACTTATACATATAAGCTGACACGTCGTATACTTAAACATGTACGCCCACATGATTTTCAAATCATATGTTATGACCATTAAATTATCATAAACCTTCAACAAAATCTTAATATTCTGGTTTATTTTATATAAAATCTTAAACTATTATTATTCTTTTTTTATAAAAAGAGACAGAAAACTAACTGATGTATTTAAATTAACAAATTTTAACCTTTTCAATAGATAAACTACTTATTTTATCTTCAATAAACTCCTAATATATTGGTCCAATTTAAAAGAAAGTCTCAATATTTTGACTCGGTTTACTCCGAAAAAATTACGTATATTTACATGTATTTTCGTCTTTAATAGCGTATTTATACATTTGAAAATAAATTTTACATATTTATATATGTATTTATTTAAAATACATAAAAGTACTAAAAAATACATAGAAATACATGTATAAATACGTTGTTAAACATATAAACACGTATTTATACATATATTTATTGCCAATGACGGATATGAATTTGAGTAGGTTTAAAGTTGATGATGAAACGTTATTTTAATTTTTATGTGTATGTAATTTTTAAAATTAAATGTACATAAAAACACGTTTTTAGTATGTTTATTAAATCAATACAAACATTATCATTAGTTTGTAATCGTAAATATTATGACAAAGTTAGATATTATAATGATATTATCACATTTATTAAGTTAGTTTATTTTAGTTAAACATTAGTATTTAGTTGTTTAAGTGTTGATGATAAAAATATGCTTTTAATTTTATTGTATATCTAATATGTAAAATTAGTTGAACCAACACATGACGATCTGAAACTTTATAATAATTTAGCATTAGTTGCCTTTATGTTTTGGTCATAACTGTTTTTTTAGATGTCTACCCTATCATAATATAGTTTCATCAATAAGTATATTATTATTATTTATTTAAACTAATTAGTGCTTTCTAAAACTTAAGTATATAGTTGCTTTTTAAATAACAATTCATGAATGTTTTGTTGTAAGAAATATTTTGTTGTCTCTTCAAGTACTACGATTCAAAAGCCTTTTTAAATCATGATATTTAATTCATCAGTTGAAAGATTTTTAGTTAAATTTTACGCAAAAAATCTGTATTTTAAAATTAATAATTTTTGTATGAACATTCAAGAACCAATTTAGTTGAAGTTGAAAAAATATATGATATTTTTTATATTTCATTATGTTAACTATCATAAATATCAATTAACTATATTAAGTTAAAAATATCATTTGAATTGTATATGATTAGTTAGAAGTTAGAGAGTTTTGATGTTAAAATAAATATTTACTTGAATTATATAGTTTATTTTATATTAAATATGTGGTTTAATAAAACCACATAAAAATACTTCATTTCAACTAGGGACTTCACCATTGTGATGACATATACTGAGATAAGTGAGGTTAATCCATTAAAAGATAAGTGAATTATTCAAGTGCAGTTGTGTACAATATGAAAAACAATCAATTTTAAGAATAAAAATGATGTAATGGGGTTAGAGATGATATTCGCTAAAGATATAATATATTTGTGTTTAGCATTTATAGTTATTGTTCATAGATACATAATAAATGTCTTTCTTTATATATCAATATTATTTTGTTAATTGTATTCCATTAGTATAATTACTTTGAAATTATTTACATTCAACTTTTTAATAAACGTCTTTCTTTATATATGGTTAAAGATAATATCAATTATTTACATCAATATTTTATTTTAGTATAAAAATAATTATTTCATAGTTAATGACAATAAATTAATTGTTTTTGGCAGTATATCTATTAACATTTTGATTACATAATGTTTTCTTGCGCAATACGCGGGCATTCGCCTAGTATATTATAAAAGAAGCATTTTTCTTCCACCATATTGATTTGAAACCCCTAACTTTTCAACCTCCAGCATAATATATTTAATTTTTTAACTTAAATATTTTATTACGTTTAAATATTATTATATTAATGATAGACTTTTTAAATTATCAATAAAATATACTTAATTTGTTCATTTAAATATGACATTAATTACCAAAGATAAATCAAATATAAAATAAACTTAAAAACAGACTTTTTAAAAAATAATTTTTTTAAATATGAATCCTAAATCGTCATATCGAATTAACAAAAAATATTTTCAAAAACTAAATTTTATAATAATTGAAAAATTTCCAATTAAACTGTTCTAAAAACAAGAAATTATAAATTACACTGCGTTACCTTACAAACAATTATTAATATTTTAAATAAAAATCTTATGATCAAATTGAAAAAGGATGAAATAAATAAAATCTAAATTAATTCATCATAACGTTAAAACAACAATAAATTGAGAACCATATTTAGTTTAAACACGAGCTTCTAGTAAAGACTATTGAATGATTTAATTCTAATACGTTCAGAATAATTATAATTTTATTGATGAACTTAATGTAAAAGATTATTTCATATTAATATCAAGAATATATTAATTTTCAACATGTATTTTTTTAAATTTTAAGTACATAATTTTATTCTGTGCAATATGCGGACATTCGTCTTATGTGTGTACACACACACACACACACACACACACACACACACACACACACACATATATATATATATATATATATATATATATATATATATATATATATGTATATATATATATATATATATATATATATATATATATATATATATATATATATATATATGGATGAGTTCAATGAGAGATTAATTTTATCCATGATACCAAAGAATAATCTCGATTGTCGGATTCAAAATCATCAACAACAGAAAAATAGGTTGTAAACTTGTTACTTCGATGCGCATGTAGAGGATTATAACAAAAAGTCACTTTGTTCTTTTTTTTTTGTTTCTTTAATTTTTCGACATTATACTTTTAAAAAAAATACTGAGTATACCAAAATTTATACTTTGTTGTCTTCTAAAAATAGACATCTATATTGATATATAAAAATAAACTTTTTTCATAAATACAGTTCGTCTGCATTCACCATGTGAATCTGAAATATAAAAATATGAATCTGAGTAATAGACTTTAATTTTCTTATTATTTCAATATTTTAACCATTTATAAAGAATATATACTAGGATTCACAAGTTAATTTACTCATATTAACACGAAAAATTTATTCATATTCACATGTCAATATTATATAATATTGAGAATTACTTAGAAATATAATCTAAGAAATATGTTTAATTTTTTTTATTATTTCAATATTTTAACCATTTACAATGAATTTACTTTGATTCACAAATGAATTTACTCACGTTCGCATGAAAATTTACTCAGATTCACAAGTCAATATCATATGGTATTGCGAATTTACTCCAAAAATAAATCTGATAATAAATTGATTATAACTTTTTGAGTAAATTACACTGATGGTCCCTGTGGTTTGGGGTAATTTTCATAGTTGGTTCCTAACCTTTTTTTTTTAACTCTGATGGTCCTTATTGAAAGGTTTTCTACAACCATGAACTAAATAACCTAAGTTCACATGCAACCTATAAGGATCTATGTTTTCTACTATTGAACATATAACAAAACCTAACAGCCAATAAAGACATCTAAAGAATAAAACCAGAAAACTAACCTTTAGATTTCTTGGAAGCAAAGCAGCAAAAATATCCTGCCTCAAATGAAGTCACACCCTTAGCCGGGAGGTTTATGGATCGAAATTCCAGAGAGAAAATAATAGAATGAACAACTGATAATGAAGTCTAGGGGTCCCTATTTATAGGGAACCAAGTGGCAAGGCTAAACCCTAGCCGCAGCCTATTTTTCCGGATTATCTGTATGCGCGCCGCGGCCAAAACGTTTGCGCGCCGCGCGCCGCAATTCAACTATTGAATTTGTACGACTTTAATCCCTAACCTCCTGATTAATCTAATTAATGCCACAGAAATTAATCTAATTAATTTCTGATTAATTATTAATCAAATAATATTATTTCTAATATATTATTTCCATAATATATTAACAAACAATATCTTGATTTATTAGTCATATAATAAATCAACCATTTCTCTCTACTTAACTTTCCAACAAACCTCCAGCTATGAGGACAACCCAAATGGACTATGCTACTATTAATTAGGTAAATACTAATTATTAGTCATGGCTTAGACACCTAATCCAACAGTCTCCCACTTGGATAAGTCTATGACTATAATTACCAATTTAACCTCTAATTAACCAGCACTTTTAGCTTCCTAGAAACCGCTGCCAAATTCTGATCTAATCAGTTCTGTCCATAGATAAGTGATCAGATGATCCTTCGTCCAACAAGATATTTTCAAACTCAAGACATGGATAAAATAAATCCCGGTCTGACTCACTGTTCCTCGATATTCGATTTGCATATGACTCTTAGACTACCAATTTAGTCCCGGTTGGCCAACCATTTTAGTCAACTTCAAATTCATCAAGAGGCCTACAAATATCTGTTCCCCGTTAGGGTCAAAGGACGAATAAGCTTCGACTCATATACTTATGTCTTTTACCAGACAAATCACTCACAACAATACGTTTTATAACACCGAGTTACCGATGCGTTTTCGTATTATCAATGAACAACTGCTTAGTAAATCATAACTCATATGTCTTAGCTTAAAGATCAAAAGATATTATCGTCTCAATATTGCTCGTGATGTAATCCATGAAGCAATCCATTGAGCGCGGGTTTATCCAATACTCAAATCTCCATTTCCAAGCACTCACGAATGGTGCAGCAATCCAATTGCAATGTCTAACTCCTTAGACAATCTATTACCAATTCATGACAGTCTTACTTCACACTTACTCCCCAAAGGTGTAATCGACTGTGGATATTTGAATAATCCAATTATTCAGGAAGTAAAACATGCAAAATGAAACACAATGACAAAGTATTGACAAAAGTAGTAAACCATTACTCATTAATAAATCTCTATTATTAAATCATAAGAGTCAAATATAATACATTGTTACAAGTTTCGAAACCTATCTAATTTACATAAACTTTATATCATCTCTTAATCCAATGCTTCTAGCATGCTGATTATGCTTAACCCTACTCAGAGCCTTTGTCAAGGGATCTGCAGGATTATCTTTCGATGATACCCTCTTTACCACGAGGTGACCTTCTTCTACCTTATGCCTTATGTAGTGGTACTTTCTGTCGATATGTCTGGACTTTCCATGGTCTCGCGGTTCCTTTGTCAAGGCTACCGCACCTTCGTTATCGCAGAATAGTTCCACGGGCTCCTGAATACTCGGGACTACTCCAAGGTCACCGATGAAGTTCTTCAGCCAAGCCGCTTCCTTTGACGCTTCACTTGTTGCTATATACTCTGATTCACGAGTAGAATCGGCCACCGTATCTTGCTTGGAACTTTTCTAAGTTACCGCTCCTCCGTTCAGAAGGAATACCCAGCCAGACTGAGACCGACCACTGTCTCTATCTGTCTGAAAACTGGCAACCGTATATCCTTCAACTCTCAATGTATCACTACCTCCAAGGACTAACACCATGTCCTTTGTCCTTCGCAGATACTTGAGTATATTCTTTACGGCTATCCAATGCGCCCTTCCAGGGTTTCACTGGTACCGACTGACCATGCTCAGAGCAAAGGCCACGTTAGGGCGAGTACACGTCATAGCGTACATGATCGACCCCACAGCCGAAGCATAAGGTACCCGACTCATCTCAGCTATTTCCTCGTCTGTACTCGGACTCTGAGTCTTACTCAGCTTCACATTACTTTGGATAGGTAGCTCTCCCTTTTTGAAATTTTCCATACTAAACCTCTTTAGTACATTTTCCAAGTATGTACCCTGACTAAGTCCAATTAGTCTCTTCTTCCTATCTCTCAATATTCTTATCCCAATAATATAGGCAGCCTCTCCTAGGTCCTTCATGGCGAAACACTTCACAAGCCAAGCCTTGACATCTTGCAAGGTTGGAATGTCGTTTCCCATGAGCAGTATGTCATCAACATACAGTACCAGAAAGGTCACTATACTCCCACTAGCCTTGACATATACGCAGGACTCATCATCGCTCCTAGAGAAACCAAACTCTTTGACTTTCTCATGGAAACAAAGATTCCAGCTGCGAGAAGCTTGCTTCAATCCGTAGATTGATCTTTCAAGCTTACACACCTTATTAGGATACTTTGCATCGACAAAACCCTTTGGCTGACTCATGTAAACATCCTCAGTCAACTTTCCATTAAGGAAAGCGGTTTTGACGTCCATCTGCCAAATTTCATAGTCATGAAACGCAGCTATGGCCAGCATTATCTTAATAGACTTTATCTTGGCTACTGGTGAGAAGGTCTCATCATAATCAACCCCCGGGGTTTGAGTGAAACCCTTCGCAACCAGTCTTGCCTTGAAGGTGTGTACCTTTCCGTCCATGTCAGTCTTCTTCTTGATGATCCATTTGCACCCGACTGTCTTTCGACCCGGTACATTGTCAACCAAGTTCCAAACTTGATTGTCATACATGGACTTGATCTCGCTATCCATAGCCTCTTTCCACTTGGCAGACTCAGGGCCCGCCAATGCTTCCTGGTAGTTAGCTGGTTCATCCAAATTTATCAGTGTCCTATCACTGACAAATGTGTCCCCATCCGAAGTTATATGGAAACCATAAAACTCGGGTGGCATGCTAACCCTACCGGAGCGCCTAAGAGGTAAGGATACATCATTCGGACCAACAGGAACTTCTTCCTCATGTTGGTTGCTAGTTTCTCCTAAGGTTGCGTCATCTGATAGCTCTTGAATTTCTTCAAGATAAATGGTACTCCCACTGTCCTATTTGAATATGAGCTCTCTCTCTCGAAAGACTGCTCGTCTAGCTACAAAGACCACGTCCTCGCTCGATCTGTAGAATAGATATCCAAAGGACTGTTTGGGATAACCAAGGAAGAAACACCTTTCACTTCTTTCTGTGAGTTTGTCTTGAGTCTCTCGTCTAACGAAAGCCTCACAACCCCAGACTTTGATATGTGCCAACGAGGGAACCTTCCCCGTCCACATTTCATGAGGTGTTTTAGCAACCTTCTTAGTAGGGACAAGATTTAGGATATGGGCGGCAGTCTCTAAGGCATACCCCCAGAAGTGAATGGGAAGTGAAGCTCGACTCATCATGGAACGAACCATGTCAAACAGGGTTTGGTTACGCCTCTCCGCAACACCGTTCAACTGTGGTTTCCTGGGAGGTGTCAACTGCGAAATTATTCCACATTCCTTTAGATAGTCTAGGAACTCGATACTTAGATACTCTCCGCCTCTGTCGGACCTAAGCATCTTTATCTTCCTGCCTAATTGATTCTCTACTTCGTTCTTAAACTCTTTAAACTTTTCAAAGGTGTCCGACTTGTGCTTGATCAAGTAGATGTAACCATATATACTAAAATCGTCGGTAAAAGTTACGTAGAACCGAGTGCCTTCCTTTGTGGTTGATCTGAATGGACCACACACATCCGTATGAATGATGTCCAGCAGGCCCTCACCTCTTTCAAAAGACCCTTTGAAAGGTGATTTAGTCATCTTGCCCAACAGACAAGATTCGCATACATCATCCGACTTGAGGTCGAATGATTCCAACACTCCATCCTTTTGGAGTTGGGCGATGCGTTTCTTGCTGATGTGCCCAAGCCGACTATGCCACAGACATGCCTTTTCTACACCACTAGTAGAATCAAGTAATTTACACTATGTCCTAAATTGTCAACACATTCAACAGTTTCATACACACCATCACAAGGATAAGCAGTAAAAATCAAAATACCATTTTTGAAAATAGAAATCAAACCAATTTTATTATCAAAAAAAAATTGAAATCCTTGTCTGAACAATGCGTGAAATGAAATAATGTTTCTTGCCATTTCTGGCGAATAGCAACAATTAAATAACTCTAAGCTAACATTACTACTAAGCACTAAACTATAAACGCCGATCTTGGTAACAGGGGACGATCTCCTATTGCCCATGATCAGGTTCAGTCTACCGTGCTCCACCTCCCTGCTTTCCTTTAGGCCCTGCAGATCAGAACAAATGTGAAAACCACATCCTGTATCAAGGACCCAAGAACTAGAAGATGGTGAGTTTTTAGAGATAGTGTATATACCTGCTGTCGATGGCTTTACCTTCCCATCATTGACATCCTGCAAGTATTTAGGGCAGCTTCTCTTCCAATGGCCCTTCTCTTTGCAATAAAAACAGTGGCTTCATCGGGGTTGGCCACACAATGAATGTGGGAAGACTTGGTTCTCGAGCCATTGTTGGATGACCCGACTTGAACCTTTTCCCTCCAATTTTGTTTGGGAGGGTGACACGCCTAGGTCGTCGTGCGGTCAAAAATAAAGAAAACCTAACACACACACTAGCACAGTGGTAGTCAGGGTCGATCCGCAGGAGCTTCGTGGTTAGACTAAATGACAGATTACCAACTAGTAGTGTCACGCTACAGTCGGAGGACCTAGTTTCTAAGTGCTCAACTACCCCAAAAGCAATAACCAAAAAAAGTCAAGCCAAGCATAAGCTAAACTCAACCCAAACTAACCTAGTCACTTTCTGAAATCAGAAGTGCATCTCTGAATCAGAGGCAAACAAAGGCATCCAAACCAAACAAGGCATAACCTAACTAATAACTAGGGTTCTGGCTGAACAGCTACTAGCTAAGGTTCAGTGCCCAAAACTAACCTAATTGGCTACTGATTTCAGCAAAGGAAAACAGTTCCAAACTAGGCCAAAACAAGATCCAAACACAATTCAAACAATCAAACCACAAACAATCATCCAAAATACCGAAATACCAATAATACTCATAACCAAATGATTCTCATTCATCAAACTCAAATCCAAACATCCAAACAGTAACCAAATAATACTAAAACATAAACCTAAGCTTGGTATCAATGGTTGTCACTCCCAAAGATACAAACTAAAGCTTACAAATATCTAACTAAATGAAAATAAAATCCAAAACATGAAAATACCAATTGAGAAGTTGCTGGAACGAATTCTTGGAGTCAAAGAGCTTCAAGGTCGATTTTACACCCGATCTTTGCTAGGGTTTTCAGCTGGAATTGCCTCTATTTATATTTGCAAATTTCTCGCAGCCGCGCCGCGCAAATGAAGAATCCGCGGCGCGCGTACTTATCTTTTCCCGTTTCTTCGGTATTTGAATGTGTTACACCGCCTTAAGCCCGCGTCGCGCGTTTCATAGATCTGCGGCGCGCATACGTGTTTCCTTGATTTTTCATTCTTTTCCAAACTTCTTCCTTTTGCACGCTTTTAGTCCCTGTTTCCATTCTTTTCTTCCAAACAAGTCCTGGCACGAAAAGTGAGAATACCCAGACATATCTGATATAATTTCATCAAGAACAGGGCTCAACAACGCCTAAAATACTTGATATCACTAGGCGTTGTCAGAGGGCCCTTCCTTTTCTTTCCTTTGCCACTTCCAATGGCTAAGACGGGCTGATTAACCGAGGGTACACTTTTACCCTTCATCCCGTCCTTAGCAGTCCGAAGCATACGATGCAATTCAGTCAGGTTAGCCTGATTGTTGTTCAAATGGTAAGCCAGCCTGAACTGGTCATAAGAACTTGGCAAGGAGTTAAGCACAATGTCAATGGCCAACTCCTCGTTCACAGGCATCGCAACCTTCCTCAGCCGCACCACGTAACCTTGCATTCTTTGCACATGAGCGCAGATGGACTCTCCATCTTTAGGTTTGTTGTTCGTGAAGTCCTTGACTACCTCGCACCTCTCGATGCGCTCTTGCTTGCGGAACTTTTCCGCAAACTCCTTGTGTATCTCAAAGGGCCAGTAGTCTTCGTATATCCTTTGCAATTCGGGGTTCATTGTGGCGATCATGATGCAGGCCACTTTGGTTGCATCATCAGAATGTTTTTCGTATGAGGCAATTTCCTTGGGAGTAGCAGTTTCAGGGTCAATATCGACAAGCTTGGTCTCGAGAACATACTCTTTGTTCTCGTACCTCAGAGCCATCTTGATATTTCTAATCCAGTCATTGTAGTTTGTCCCGTTCAGTTGAACCTTGGAACATAATGAGAGGATTGAGGTAACACTGGAGTTTGAGTGGGGAGCGGATTGATCAGCATAAGACATCTATAAAAGAAGGTAAATTTTATAAAGGTAGGCGTTTGTGACTGGGATGCCGAGGATCACAAACCGGGTGTGAATAACCATGCAAATTAGCTTGGTACTCTCGGGGTCCATTACCATCTCAAATTGATGTGCCGGTAAACCACACACGCTCCATCAACAATGATAACACCCGAGACACCCATTGCCACTCTTTATGAACCCCCATTGGTGTGCCGGTAAACCACACACGCTCCACCAACGTTTCATAAAGTGCAATGTGCAATTTCATGGGTTAGCATCAAATTCACATTTTTTCTAAAGTAACTAGATTGAGATTTTTTTTAAATGGTTCTAGTACTTTGATCACTATACTTTTAATGATTAAGCGGTCCTATCAAAACTGTTCGGCTAACGACCCTCCACTGATCAGGCGAGCGGTGGGCGAAAGTGTTCACCCATTAGACCGTCATTTTATAGGCAGCCTCTTTATACCCACTTTATAGACCAGCTTCGTGAATGAGGCCTACTATTGAATTGACTGACCAATTTTTATCTTATACATATAGTATTAACAATTAATAACATATATAAGATGTATTTTAAAACTCTTTAAAATATTCCAGGTTTATCTTTTAATTTTACCAATTTAACTATTAAATTTAAAATTAAATTAAACCTTTAAAATTCGATTTAATTATCCTTTAATTAACAATTAATTAAAATAATTAAATCTTAATATTTTAAACATTTAAAATATTTTTTTCGGATTTAATCCTTAATTTTCGCAAATTCTAAAATTAATTAAATCCTTTGAATTATCTTTTAATTAACAATTAATTAAATTAATTCAAATGTAGATAGGTTTATCCAAATTAATCAAATTAATTAAAACCTATCCTAAAACCCCTAGATTTCGATTTCAAGAAATGGGTTTAAGGTTATCCATTTAATTAACCAATTAAAATTACCAAAAATAGAAAACCTCCTAAAACCCTAATAGGCCAAATCGAAAATCACTAAGGGAGGAATTAGGGTTTCCAAAACCCTAATCCAAAAAGTCGATCCACATGAAATTAGGGTTTATAAGCTTTAAACCCCAATTTTAGGAAAAACAGTTATAACCATTCAACAAGAAAACAAACAAAAGCTCTGATACCACTGAAAGGTTTTCTGCAACCATGAACTAAATAACCTAAGTTCACATGCAACCTATAAGGATCTATGTTTTCTACTATTGAACATATAACAAAACCTAAGAGCCAATAAAGACATCTAAAGAATAAAACCAGAAAACTAACATTTAGATTTCTTGGAAGCAAAGCAGCAAAAATATCCTGCCTCAAATGAAGTCACACCCTTAGCCGGGAGGTTTATGGATCGAAATTCCAGATAGAAAATAATAGAATGAGCAACTGATAATGAGGTCTAGGGGTCCCTATTTATAGGGAACCAAGTGGCAAGGCTAAACCCTAGCCGCAGCCCATTTTTCCGGATTATCTGTACACGCGCCGCGGCCAAAACGTTTGCGCGCCGCGCGCCGCAATTCAACTATTTAATTTGTACGACTTTAATCCCTGACCTCCTGATTAATCTAATTAATGCCACAGAAATTAATCCAATTAATTTCTGATTAATTATTAATCAAATAATATTATTTCTAATATATTATTTCCATAATATATTAACAAACAATACTAATTATTAGTCATGGCTTAGACACCTAATCCAACACTTATTTTATGTTTTTGTTACGTGTTTGGTCCATGGCAGGCTTGAAATGACCATCCTACCCTTATCTATTTCTTTTTTATTTTTACTATTTATTTATGAAGTAAAAACTAAAAAAAAAATTCTATACCTAATACCCTTACACTCTCGCACGTCTTCTCCCACCTATCTAGTCATCGACCACTGGCCTCTCCCATTCCCCTTCAAGTCACCGATGATTTTCCATTCAATAGCCACCGATAACCTTCATCTCATATCCCTCTTCAACCCATTAGTGTTGGTAGTTTTAAAAACCCTTGTCTTCTCCCACACTAAGATGAAGATACCGCCTGCAACATCATTTGCACCATCGATCTACATCAGTTTTTGGATTTTGGATTGTGATATCTGTCACGAGCAAGACACCCATCACCACCTTCACGTGTTTGATTTTGATTTGGTTCACCGCGTTCGATAGAGACTTCAGCTTTTGGATTTTGATTTGCGTATTCAAGTTCATCGAGGCACAGTTTGATGATTTAATTTCTAGATTCAAGTTCATTCCATTTGAATTAAATCAGTTTAGGTTTGGTTTTTAATGGTTTGATTTTATTATCATCCATAATTTCTGGGTTTTGATTTCATTCACCATTTTTGGTTTGAGAATTGATTCACCCTTAATTTCTAGGCAAGATTTCCTTTAATATCTGGTTTTGAGCTCGATTACATAGTTTTTGGCAGTGAGCAGGTTTAAGTTATGGGTTTGAGCATCAATTTCATGATATGTGGACATTGTTTTTCTAAGTATGGCTTCTAGGTTTCGATTTCTCCTGTTTTGTTTAATTTCCCCAAGCATGTTTTATAGGTTTTGAAATCTGGGCATCGGTGATAGTGGCGGTGGTCAACGGTAGTCGTGATAATGGTGGTGGTCAACTAATTAGGGTAATCTGAGGTATGATTGTTTCCTAAGTGTTGAACACAGATCGGGAGCTAGGGCTGGTCATCGAAAGAGATAGACAC